>CM051235.1:119364100-119964100 GCA_027917425.1 Gastrophryne carolinensis | reverse complement strand
AGTATCCAGCTCTGCCTGATGGAAGGACTGAGAAGTGATAAGCATGTCATCAAAGTAGGGAACAATGCGAATGCCCTGAGATCTCAGCAGAGCCATCACACCTGCCAGCACCTTGGTGAATACCCTGGGAGCCGAGGTGAGACCGAAGGGCAAGGCCACAAATTGGTAGTGCTGATCCTCCAGAGCAAACCCGAGGAATCTCTGATGACCTGGGAAGATAGGTACGTGAAGGTAAATCCTTGATGTCTACAGAGGTCATAAAGTCGCCTGGGCGTAGTAAAGTCACAGCGGAGCGCAGAGTCTCCATGAGAAAGTGTCTGAATCTGACAAATTTGTTGATGTGCGTCAAATCCAGGATGGGTCTGATGGACCCATCTTTTTTGGGAACAATGAAAAGATTGGAATAATAGCCTTTGCCCATTTCCCTCAAGGGCACCCGGCAGATGACACCCAGTTCCAGAAGGCCTTGGACAGCCAGGGACAGACCCCGAGCTGAAAGGGGGTTTTGAGCTAACCGGGATTTGATGAATCTTGGGGGTGGCCAGGAAGCAAACTCTTATCTTGTACACTAGACACTACCCCCTGAATCCACCGGTCTGAGACATGATGCCTTCAGACATGAGCCAGGAGCCGAAGCCGCCCCCCCCACCCGGATGGGTGAGGGCGCCCCTTCATGCGACTTAGGCTTGGGACCCCAGGAGGGGCCAGAGAGGCCCCGTCCTCTGCCCCAAAAATCTCCATGGGCTCCAGCAAAGGAAGCTCCCCGTCCAGTTTTGGAGCCCCGGAAGGAAGGAGAAAATGCACCTGAACCCCGAAAGGACCGGGGCTGCCTTCTACGCTGAAGTAACTTGCCTCCCTTAGCAAACAAGTCCAGACGTTCCCCAAAGAGGGGCAGCCCCTTGAAGGGAAAACCAGTGAGAGCCTCCTTAGCAGTGTTGTCAGCTGCCCACTGGCGCAGCCAGACCGAGCGGCATATCGCCACCAACAAGGCAGATGCCCTGCCACACATTCTAATGGTATCATCCAAAGCAGAGAACAAATGCAACAAATTCCTCACAACGCAGAAGAGCTCTATACTCTTCACTACCCGCATCATCAGGGTCCCCATCTAAGAGACCCCTGAGCAGGCATTTAATAGCAACAGCGGTAATGGCAGAGGCACAGACAGGACGCAGCGCGGTCCCCACACAGGCAAAGGCATGGCAAGCCAGCTGATCTATGCGCCTGTCCTCCCCATCCCTCAGTGTAGTAGAGTCAGGGGAATGCATGACAGATGTGTTGGACAACCCCAGAACTGGAGCATCCACCTCGGGAGGACATGACCACCGTTTAACCATTTCAGTAGGAAAGGGATAGCGCTTATCCCAACTCTTTGGCACCCCGGGGAACGGGCTAGGCCGTTCCCACTCCTTGAGCACCAGATTATTAAAATGAGTTTGTTCAGGAAACTCCAAGCGTGGTTTAACAGTATGAAACAGCTCCCCCTGCTGCTGCGGAGCCACGGCAGGAGGAGAGATACAGAGTACTTCAAAAATGTGAGCTAAAAGCCTGTCAGTATCATCTAAAGCCCATGGGTCAGACCCAGAATCGGCACCATACACCCTAAATTGTTCCTCAGATGATTCTGAATCAGAAAATAATTCCCCCTCTTCCAGGGGGGTATAACCGGTAACGTAAAAAAATTCCTCAGCCTCCATAGGAAAGCCTGGTGATAAATGCCGCTTCTTAGCAGAAGCCTTACGCGGGCCAGAGCCAGCAATATGTCTCTCAATGCTGGCCACCCGAGCAGCCAAATCAGGTTGGGACTCCCCACTGGTATGCACCTCACTAGGAGTCAGATGTAAGCGTGGGGGGGTAGGTGAAGCCCGAGGGGGCGCAGGCCCAGCCACCGGTAACCCAGACTTCAGCGTAAGCGTCTGCTGGGCGCAGGGTACACACACCCCGACATCATCACTTATAGGGGATACCCCACACGCCACACACAGCCGGGCTTGTCCCGAAGGAACCCCGAGCACATTAGCCTGAGAAGCCTCCATATGGTGATTATTGTGGCACAATAGGCCAAGTCGGGATTGACGCCAACACAAAACCCCCCAATAAGGAGTTAACGCTAAAAGGGAATAGGGAGAAACCACTAAAAGTTTGACCTGCCTGTAAGACATAAAGCAAAAATCCCGTAAGCATAATAATACAATTCTGTGATTACTCACCTGTAGAATTGGTATTATGAGTATACAGTACGTGCTGCTCCAAATATAATACTTACAATCGGGTAATACTCCGCCAGATGGCGCTGGACTGCAGAGGCATCGAAAATAGGCTCCTCCCGGCCCCTTAAATACCCGGGGACCTCCCACAAATCCCCAGCGTTGAAAAGCAGTTAATGAGAAGCCGGGAGAATTAAACAACCCAACTATCAACTATAACAATGATAACAATCACCATACAGGGGATCCAAGATAATGCAAAACCAAGGGTGGTTTGGAGCAGGACGTACTGTATACTCATAATACCAATTCTACAGCAGAGTAATCACAGAATTGTATTATTCTTAGTATACAGTACGTCCTGCTCCAAATATAATACTTACAATCGGCACATCCAATAGCAGTGTCCATAAAGTAGGGTGGAATCCCCAAGAAGAAAGACAGCAGCAGGCAGTTTAAACCACTGCCGCCTGCAGAACCTTTCGGCCAAAAACAGCATCAGCTGAGGCCCTAACATCAACCTTGTAAAACTTTGAAAAGGTATGAACAGAAGACCAAGTAGCGGCCTTGCAAACTTGTTCAACAGAGGCCCGGTGCTGGAAAGCCCAAGAGGCACCAATAGCATGAGTGGAATGAGCAGTAAAGCGGAAGGGAGGATTCTTCCCCTTAGCAGAGTAGGCCTGAATCCCAGCCTGGCGAATCAACTTGCTGATAGTAGACTTGGCAGGAGTCAAACCCTTCTTAGGACCAGAAGGGACCACAAAAAGAGCATCAGTTTACCTGAAAGGTACAGTAGCCACCAGATAGTACTTCAGACACCTACCCACATCCAAAGAGTGCAAAACTCTCTCCTTAGCATTGCTAGGATTAGGGCACAAAGAAGGAAGAACAATATCCTGATTCAAATGAAAGGCAGACACTACCTTAGGCAGAAAGTCAGGTTTGAAACGAAACCGGTGTCTCTCATAGTAGGGGGGCTGAATGGACAGCGCCGCCAACTCAGACACACGCCTAACAGAAGTAATAGCCACCAGAAACACAACCTTGAGCATAAGAATGGCCAAGGCAGCATCCTGCACAGGTTCAAAGGGAGCACCCTGCAAGGCTGACAGAACCAAGTTCAGATCCCAAACAGGCACTATAGGTTTACGTGGAGGGACGCACATGAGTGACCCCCTAGAAAAAAGTCCTGATCAGAGGGTGTTGAGCAAAGGACTTCTGGAAGAAAATAGCCAGGGCAGAAACCTGACCCGTCAGAGTACTGAGTTGGAGCCCCATCTCCAACAAATGCTGCAGGAACTCCAGAACCCTGGGAATAGAGAACACACGACAGGGAAGAGACTTAGACTCACACCAGTCAATGTAGGCACGCCAAACCCTGTAATAAATGGAAGAAGAAGACTTCTTCCTAGCTTTAATCAAAGTATCCACAACTGAGGAAGAGAGCCCCTTCTCCATCAAGATGGAGGTTGCAGCAGCCAAGCCATCAAAGCCAGAGTTTGTAAATTGGGATGGCGTAGTGAGCCCTGAGTGAGCAGATCTGGCACCAAGGGCAGAGAGTACTGATCTACTGCCAGCTGTACCACGTCTGCGAACCACTCTTCTTGGCCACCTGGGGGCCACCAGAATTGCTGGCACCCCTTCCAGAGCAATCTTGCGCAGAACCCTGCCCAGCAGGGGAATTGGAGGGAACACATACAGGAACTGAAAGTCCTTCCATGACATTGCTAGCGCATCCGAGGTCAGGGCCAGAGGATCCCTGGACAGAGAGACACAAACTGGGAGCTTGTGATTGTGGAGGGACGCAAACAGATCCACATCTGGTTGGCCCCAACGGTGACAGAGAGATTGAAACACCCTGCTGCATAGGGACCATTCTCCCTGGCGAGAGCTCCCCCTGCACAGAGAGTCCGCCAGGCGATTTTCCACCCCGGGATGTACACAGCTGAAATGCAGGGGACATTGGCCTCAGCCCAAGTCAGGATCAGGGATGCTTCCTGGAGGGCCCCCTTGCTCCGGGTCCCTCCCTGATGATTGATGTAGGCAACTGCCGTCTGGTTGTCCGAGCGCACCTGAACAGGCAGGCCCTGAAGATGAGTAGTCAAGCGAGCCAGAACTAACCTGATCGCCCGCAGCTCCAAGACATTGATAGGTGTGTGGGCCTCCTGAGGGCCCCCCTCCCCTGGAACCGCAGGGACCTCCAGAAACCCCCCCAACCTGACAGACTGGCATCCATGGTGACCGTCTCCCAGGAAGGGGCAAGAAGGGATCTGCCCCCCAACAGGTTCCTTGAGTCCATCGACCACAAGAGGGACCTCCTGACCAGGGGGGAGAGCACACAGACCCTGTCCAGGGACGCTGGGTCCTTGTCCCATACTGACAATAGGTGAAGTTGGAGAAGCCTCAAGTGGAACTGAGCATAAGGGACCGCTTCGAAGCACGCCACCATCAGACCCACCAGCTGCATTCCCTGCCTGATGGAGGGATGGGGACAAGCTAGGAGGGACTGAGCCTGTGCAATCAGACTGTCCACCTTCTGCTGAGGAAGGAAGATCCTTGCCTGAACTGTATCCAGATTCATTCCTAGGAATGGAGTTACCAAGGAAGGGGACAGTGAGGACTTGGGGTGGTTGATCACCCATCCAAATGAGTATTTGAGTATAATGAGTATCGAAATCTGCCTGATGTAGAGACTGGGAAGTGATGAGGATGTCGTCCAGATAAGGAAACACGCGGACACCCTGACATCTGAGCAGAGACAACACGCCAGCCAGCACCAAGGCCACAAATTGGTAGTGTTGATCCATCAGAGCGAACCTGAGGAACCTTTGATGACCTGGGAACACAGGAATATGAAGGTAAGCATCTTTGATGTCCACAGAAGTTATGAAATCCCCTTGGCGCAGGGAACTGATGGCAGAGCGCAGAGTCTCCATGCGAAAGCGTCTGCCCCTGACAAACTTGTTGAGAATCTTTAAGTCCAGGATGGGCTTGACAGAACCATCCTTTTTGGGTACTGTGAATAGGTTGGAATAAAAGCCCTTGCCTTTTTCTCTTAAAGGGAACTGGCAGATGACCCCCAGCTCCAGGAGGCCTTGCACTGCTTGCACTAGCTCCTGAGCTGACACAGGGTCCTGAGGAATCCGGGATCTGATGAATCTTGAAGAGGGATCGGCAGCAAACTCCAACTTGTAACCGGAGGACACTACCTCCTGAAACCACCGGTCTGAGACATGAAGCCTCCAGACGTGAGCGAAGTTCTGCAGCCGTCCCCCCACCCGGATGGGTGAGGGCGCCCCATCATGCCTGAGGGGGCTTGGGAGAGGATTTAGCTTTGGTACCCCAGGAGGAGCCAGGACGTCCACATCCTCTGCCTCTACCCCAGAAATCTCCCCGGGCCCCAGGGAAAGAAACTGTCCCTGTCTTGCACCACGGTAAGGGGTGGAGAAGGAACCCTGACCCCGAAAGGGCCGAAATTGCCACCTGCGCTGGGGTAACCTGCCTCCCTTAGCAAAAAGGTCCAGGCGGTCCCCAAACAGGTGCAGTCCTTTAAAGGGAAACCCAGTGAGGGCCTTCTTGGCAGCATTGTCAGCAGCCCACTGGCGCAGCCAAACCGAGCGGCTTATAGCCACCACGAGGGCAGAAGTTCTGGCACACATTCTGATGGTGTCATCCAATGCTGAGAGGACAAAATTTACAAAAACATCACAACTGGAGAGTGCATTAAACACCTCACAAGGCAAATCATCAGGGGCACTATCAAGCATATTTCTGATAAGGGTTCTAGTGGCCACAGCAGTAATGGCAGAGGCACAGCCTGGGCGCAGCACCGTCCCCGCACATGCAAAGGCGTGGGATGCCAGCTGATCAATACGCCGGTCTTCAGCATCCCGCAGGGTAGTAGAATCAGGGGAATGCATGACAGAGGTGTTAGATAGCCCTAGGATCGGGGTATCCACCTCGGGGGGGGGGGGGGGGGGGGGATGACCAACATTTAACCACCTCAGCAGGAAAGGGATACTTCCTATCCCAACTCTTTGGAACCCCGGGAAGTTTACTGGGGCGCTCCCATTCCTTGAGCACAAGGTTATGGAAATGTGCCTGCTCTGGAAATTCCAAACATGATTTTGCTGTATGGAAAAGCTCCCCCCTTTGCCTGGGAGCCTCAACAGGGAGAGAGATAGACAGAACCTCAAAAATCTGGGTCAATAATCTGTCAGTGTCATCCGGGGCCAAGGGATCAGAGCCAGAATCGTCATGACCCCTCGGTCTCTCATCAGATGAGCCTGAATCAGAAAAGAGCTCCCCTTCATCAGACGGGGTATAGCCACAAACATTCATAAACTCCTCAGTTCCCATAGGGAAAACAGTGACATTAGGCGTCAAGTGCCGCTCCTTAGCAGGGGCCTTACGCGCTAAGGACCTAGCAATCAACTGCTCAACAGTAGCCAGTCTAGAAGACACATCAGGCTGAGAATCCCCATTAGTATGCAACTCAGTAGGAGTGAGGTTTAAGCTTGGGGGAGTAGGCGAAGTGAAACCAGGTGCAGCCACTGGCAGGCCAGATTGCAATGCAAGCACCTGCTCAGTACAGGGTACACAGACCCGCGCCTTGTCAGCGTCAGCATGATGCTGCCCACACGCTACACACAGCGGGTCTTGTCCCGAAGGGACCCCGGTCACATTATCCTGGGATGCCTCCATATGGTGATTATAGCGGAGCTATACGCCGATAGGGAATAACGCTATGTAGCAACCCTGGATGCCCCAATAACCCGCTAGGGAAGTGGGAGTATAATTTTTACAAGGCCTACAAGTAATATACTAAAACAGGGCCCCGGGAGAAGCCAAGAAGGGTTCGTTCCGCCTGAAAGACATAAGCAGACAAGACCTTACGTACATCGTAACAAAAGTGAAGGAGATAAAGCCGCCCGCGAGGGCACTTATGGACCTCGGTAGGTAGGAGTCCGTCGCGCATAGGCCAACCAAGTAGGAAAGATGGCGTTGGTATACCTCGAGGGGCGGGCAGGAACAGCGATGACACGGAACGCGCCAAAGACGGGCCCCGCCCCCCCAAAGAGCGCGAAGCCAGAACGGCAAGCAGCCAATGATGGCGCACCAGCGCTTGAGGTAATGCCTCCGCCAAGCGCGGAACGAAGTCAGCGCGCGGCGGCAAATTTAAAAAAGCAGTAAAGACAAGTCAGTGCGGCGGCTGACACACGAATAAAAGGCATGTGAAAAATACCATTTTGTGAATACTCACCTGTAAAATGGGTATTATAAGTATGTCACACACCCCACTTCAGACATTAATTATTACACTTGGGTTATACCACCAGCAGGTGGCGACGTTGCAGAGAAGTCATGAAAAACGAGCCGCTCCTGGTCTCTACATACCTGGTACCTCCCACTCATTCCCCAGTATTCAAACAGCAGTAAAGACAAGGTACCAGGAAAAAACCCATAGGAAACCCTCAAACTGTGAACGAAACATCACCCTAAAAAGAATCCAGGATACCAAAAAAGGGCGGGTGAAGTGGGGTGTGTGACATACTTATAATACCCATTTTACAGGTGAGTATTCACAAAATGGTATTATTCTAAGTATGTCACACACCCCACTTCAGACATTAATTATTACACTTGGGACATCCAACTGCAGTGTCCAGAAAAGGGCGGGTATCCAACAAGGCCATAAAGCAAGACTCAAACCACTGCAGCTTGCAGAACCTTGCGGCCAAACACAGCATCCGCTGAAGCCCGCACATCAACCTTGTAAAAACTTGGAAAAAGGTGTTAACAGAAGACCACGTAGCAGCCTTACAAACTTGTTCCACAGAAGCCAGGTGCTGAAAAGCCCAAGACGCACCAACAGCAGGAATAGAATGAACAGTGATACGAAAAGGGGGAACCTTCCCCTTGGCAGAATAGGCCCCAACCACAGCCCGACGAATCCATTTGCTAATGGAAGACTTAGCGGGAGCCAAAATCTTTCCTAGGCCCACAGGGCACCACGAAAAAGACATCAGTCGTACGAAAAGGAGGTGTAGTAAACAAACAATACTACACACAGCGTACCACATCCAAACAGTGCAAACCCTCTCCTTGTCGTTCCTAGGCTTAGGACCCAAGGAAGGAAAAACAATGTCCTGGTTAAGAAGAAAAGCAGAGACCACCTAAGGAAAAAAGTCCGGTTTGAAGCGGAAAACCACTTTGTCCTGATGTCTCTCAAAGTGAGTAGCCTGAACCGACAAGGCAACCTTCTGAGTCAGAGTAGAAAGAGCAATAACCTGCAAAGGCTCAAAGGAGGAGCCTGAAGAGCAGAGATAACCAAATTCAAAAACCCAAAAAGAGAGAAAAGGCCTCCTAGGAGGCCGCAATGCGAGACCCCCTGGAAAAATTCTTGACCAAAGGAGGAAACGCAAAGGACTTTTGAAAAACAGTCAGACAAGGCAGCAACCTGCCCCATCAAAATACTCAGCTGAAGACCAGAGTCCAGCCCCGATTGAAGAAATTCCAAAATCCTAGAAACAGAAAAGACCCGACAGGGCAAAGATCTAGCCTCACACCAATCAATATTAAGATCTCCAAGCCCTATAATAGATGGAAGAAGAGGATCTCTTCCTGGCATTAATAAGAGTCCGAATGACCGAATCCGAAAGATCCTCCTCCTTTAAGATGGAGGTTTCAGCAGCCAAGCCGTCAAATCCAGCGATGGTAAACTGGGGTAGCACAGATGACCCTGAGTGAGGAGATCCGGCCGAAAAGGCAGATCAAACTGATCCACCGCCAGACGAACGATGTCTGCGAACCACACCCGCCTTGGCCACCTTAGAGCCACAAGAATGGCCGGAACCCCTTCCAAAAAACCAACTTTCGCAGCACCCTGCCTAGCATGGGGATCGGAGGAAACAGACAAGGAAACCCCAGGTCCCCCCAGCTCAGGCCCATGGCATTCGCCGCCATAGCCAGAGGATCCAGGGAAAGCGACACGAATGTCGGAAGCTTGTGATTGTGATGAGAGGCGAACAGATCCACCTCCGGCATCCCCCACCGGAGCGAAGAACACCGGCTCAGAAAGTCCGCCTCCGTGTTTTCCACTCCTGGAATGTACATTGACGAAATGCAAAGAACCTGAGTCTCTGCCCAAACTAGGACCAGAGACACCCCTCTGAGGGCACCCAGACTGCGAGTCCCTCCTTGGTGATTGATGTAAGCAACCGCCGTCCGATTGTCCGATCGAACCTGAACAGGCAAGCCCTGTAAATGCTGCGTCAAGTGAGACAGAACCAACCTGATGGCTCTCAACTCCAAAACATTGATGGGCAAGTGGGCTTCCTGAGCACTCCACCGCCCCCGGAACCGAAGATCCTTCCAGAAACCTCCCCCTCCTGACAAACTGGCATCCGTGGTGACAGTTTCCCAAAGCAGGGTCAGAAATGACCTGCCCTTCAAGAGATTGTCCAAGACCAACCACCACAGTAGAGACTGCCGAACCCGGGGGGACATCCGGAAGGACCGATCCAACGACCGCGGTCGCCGGTCCCAAGACGCCAACAGATGAAGCTGAAGCGTCCGCGTGTGAAACTGCGCGAAGGGAACTGCCTCAAAAGAAGCTACCATCAGCCCCACCAGTCACATCTCTAGACGGATGGGCGGGCGAGAATTTGAAAGAAGAAGAAGCTGAGCCAATTCCTGAATCAAAAGAACCTTGGCCTGAGGGAGAAAGACTCTGCGCTGGCAAGAGTCCAAGGACATCCCCAGAAAGGTCACCACCCTGGCCAGAACCAGAGAGGACTTGGGGTAGATGATCACCCAGCCGAACCTCTCCAGAGTGGACACCACCGTGCTGGTGTCCCCATCCGCCTGACTGAAGGAAGGAGCCATGATGAGAAGATCGTCCAGATAAGGCACAATGCGAGTCCCCTGAGCAGGGCCATCACACCCGCCAACACCTTGGTGAAAACTCTCGGAGCCGAGGTGAGGCTGAATGGAAGAGCCACAAAATGCCGATCCTCCACCACAAAGCGGAGAAACCTCTGGTGAGCTGGAAAGATCGGAATGTGAAGGTATGCATCCGTGATGTCTATGGACATCATAAAGTCCCCCTGCCGAAGCGAATTGATCGCAGACCGCAGAGTTTCCATGCTAAACTTCCTGGGACAAACAAACAGGTTGAGAAACTCCAAATCCAGGATGGGACGGAACGACCCATCCTTTTTGGGCACTGTGAAGAGACTGGAATAATACCCGTGCCCCACCTCCGAAGGAGGGACCGGGCAGATGACTGCCATTTCCAGAAGATTCCTTACCGCTGCCAGGAGCCCCTGCGCGGCCAAAGGATCTGAAGGAACACGAGACCCGAGAAACCTTGGAGGAGTGCGGAACTCGAACTCCAACTTGTAACTGGCCGACACCACCTCCCGGATCCATCTGTCCGAGACCTCCTGGTCCCATACCCGGGAGAAGAGTCGCAGCCGTCCCCCCACCCGTAAGGGTGAGGGCGCTCCCGCATTGCTGAGCGGGCTTGGCAGCTGGCTTGGGCTTGGCGCCCCAGATGTGAACGGGACGGCCACGGCCTTACTCCTGTTCCAGCTGGCACCCCTGGAAGCCGAGAAGCCCGCACCCCTGCCAGCTCTGGCTCCCCGAAAGGAAGGATTGAAGGGGGCCGCTCCCCAAAAGGAGCGAAGAAACTTCTTGCGCTGAGGTAACTTACCTCCCTTGGCAACAGCATCAAGCTTCTCACCGAAAAGTCTCAAACCCAGAAAGGGAAGAGCAGTGAGCGATCTCTTAATCAGCAGTCCACTGCCTCAACCACACTGAGCGGCGAATAGCAACCAACAGAGCCGTAGCCCTGCCACACATTAACATGGCATCATCCTGAGCGGCAAGAATAAATGAAACGAAGGATTCACAACGCTTAAGGGCAAGAAAACTCATCACAAGTAGGATCAAGATCCACACATAAATCCCTGACAATAGACCTAACCGCCAACCATAAAAGTGCCGAAGCACAAACAGGCCTCAAGACCGTACTCGCACAGACAAAACCATGGCGGGCCAGCTGATCAATCCGGCGATCCTCGCCGTCCTTAAGAGAAGTCGTGTCAGGAGAAAGTACAACCGCCGTATTAGATAGTCCCAAAACCGGAGCATCAGCCTCAGGTGGGACAGACCAACGCTTCACCAAGTCCGCCGGAAAGGGATACTTTCCATCCCAGCTAGGCGGCACCCCAACGAGACGCGTAGGTTGCTCCCATTCCTTAAGGACAACATCCACGAAAAGCTGTTGACTGGGAAACTCCAAGCGCGGCTTGGTCACCCCAAAAAGCTGACCCTTAGGCCGAGGAGCAGCTTCAGGAGGGTCCAAATCCAAAACCTCAAACATTAGGGCCAGAATGGAAGACGTGTCGGGGACCGACCCCGTGGCCTGGTCATATTCAGGACCCAGCTGCTGCTGAACCTTAGGATCATCTAAATCCTCAATAAGCTCACCCTCTTCAAGGGGACGATCTGACCAATCCAGAGCCTCAACAACCTCATCATCTGAGTCCGACGGAGGCGGAGAAAAGTGTTTCCGCTTAGCCAGAGCCTTCTGAGTGACCACAGCGGAAAACATCTTCTCGAGGCTGGCCAATCGGGCGCAAACCTCGGACTGCGAATCACCCCCAACGACAACGTCACACGGGGTCCGGAACAGGCGAGGAGGGGAGGGAGATGGTGCGGCCGGGGAAGTACCGGGCACCGGGGTGCCGGACTGGCGCTCAATGTTCCGCCATGCACATGGAATACATAAAATGACATCATCCCCTTGGAGCGGAGTCCCACACCCCCCACAGAGCCTGGACTGCCCCGAAGAGCAATTTCCGGTATCTTTGGTAGCCTCCATATGGTGAAATTATGGTATATGCAGTAACCAGGGATTTACGCCTAAAGCGACCCGGGATGCCCCTTCAGTACTGACTAAATAGATAATCTCAAAAAATTGGAATTTAGTCAAACAATGCCCCCCCCAACTAGCCAGGTATCTAAGACCGGGAGAGCCCTGCAGCGTGGGATCCCGGGATCTGAAAACCAAAGACAACCGTCAAATACACAATAAGCACCTGGATAACTATATCAATGAAGAGACATAGGAATCTGCATAAACATAGAAAACCAATTATATATAAAAATATATATATATCTATATATTAGAAGGGGTAATAAAGGAATATATATATATATATATATATATATATATATATATATATATATATATTAATAAGCTGTCATGGCCCAGGGCAGCAGTGGCTCCCTGTCAACTGGCCCAGAGCCGGGATAAGGGTAATGCCGCCCCCCCCCCCCCCAATCGGCGAGGAAGGGGGCCCAAACCTGAGCTGTCCCCCCCCCGGACAGTAACCCCCGGAAGGACAAGCACAACACCGCCTACCTGACACAGAGCAGAAATGGCGCCCCGGAGGAGATCGTGGAGACGAAGGGCGGGCCCAGCCAGAAGCGGGAGACGCTGTGGCCCCGCCCCTCACCAGGCAGTCAGACACGGCGCGGGCTGCGCAGCACGCGGCCCCGCCCACCCCTCCAGAACCGCGCCAACAGCGGGCGCCAAAGAATGGCGCTTGCAAGTGACGTGAGGCGGGCCGGCGGCCTACACGCCGCCCGGACCCGCCCGCACCGAATACCTCGCCAGCGGGCGCCGAGACTGACACTCGGCGCCCCCACAGCCAGGCGGACCGGCGGCGCATAGCCTGGAGATCAGACCGCGAGGCAGGCGCCAGGGAATGGCGCCTGACCTCCGGAGAAGGGCGGCGGGCCGGTGGCACAACGCCGCCTGACCCGCCCCCCCCCAACACTGAAAGCAGCCGTCCCGGGGGCTAAGGAAGCCCCCCCCAATCGGCAAGAGCCAGGCGGGCCGACGGGTCCACAGTATGCACAAAACACACACACATATAAAAAATAATAAAAACAATAAAGGCCACAGGGGAAAGCCAAAAGGGGGACCTGACCTACCTAACACTGGGGCATCCCACATCCGGATCACCAGGCCGGATAACCACTATGCCCCATAATATGGGGTCGAGCGGAGGAGCTAATCTCCTAGGCAACTTAAGTGCCGTCTACACTTTGCCCTGCCGACAGCCTAAACTGGGAGGCTACACATACAACAAGGGGCTGATAACAAAAAAGGCCGGGCAGAAATAGACCATGGGGGGGTGCCGGGGTCTGACCCCGGCTACCTGCAAGCAGGAGACTTCTTTCTTCTGTCTTGTCGCCATCTTGCAGAGAAGAAAAAGGGGAATGAGTGGGAGGTACCAGGTATGTAGAGACCAGGAGGGGCTCGTTTTTCATGACTTCTCTGCAACGTCGCCACCTGCTGGTGGTATAACCCAAGTGTAATAATTAATGTCTGAAGTGGGGTGTGTGACATACTTAGAATAGAGTGTAAAACACAGAATGCATAACATACATATCTATACACATACACCCCCCACCCCTCTTTTCCCCCAAAGACTACAAGGAGGATGAGGGAGGACGGCGGCCACTTAAATAGGGCCCACCGATAGGCAGGGGCAAGGGGCAATAGTGCGGGAGGGGCATCCCATATAGGCTCACCATAAGCCTGAACCGCCTACCCTTTGGTGGGGGATTGCGGTGGAGCAGCGCTGCTAAGCACCTAACAGTGGTGCTGCCTACCTTCACCCGACCAGCGCAGCCAAGGCTGGGAGGCATAATACTAGTGGAACGGGTGGGAATAGTCCTACAGGGCCGCAGGCTAATAGCCCCGCTCACCTGCGAGTAGAGTGCCAGTTTCTCGTCCTTCGCAGCCAGACTGCAGAGAAATACTGGGGATTTGTGGGAGATCCCCAGGTATTTGAGGGGCCGGGAGGAGCCTATTTTCGATGTCTCTGCAGTCCAGCGCCATCTGGCGGAGTATTACCCGATTGTAAGTATTATATTTGGAGCAGGACGTACTGTACACTAAGAATACAATGAAAGTACAAGTAAAAGCCAGCCCGCAGGGGCACTTACGGACCACGATAGGGAGACGCCAGACACGCAGCACAGGAGCTCCAAAATGGCGCCCGCATGTACCTCGAGGGGCGGGCCGCGTAGAAGTTATGTGGAAAACGTCATCCGCAAAGCCCGCCCCCCGAAGAGCGCGCCCCAATAACGGCGCAGCAGCGCCTGAAGCGATGTCGCTGCCGTCCGTGGAGCGGAGTACAAGCGTGCGGCGGCATATAGTATAAAGCAGTGCAAAACATGACAAAACATATATTATTATACTAATATACATACACCCCCCCCCCCCCCCCCCCCCCAGAATCTATCCAGGGGGAGCGAAGGGGAAGCAGCGGACCACCTAAAAGGAGGAGGGGACAGGGGGCGAAGGGCACACAGCTGCGGGGGAGGCATCCCATAAGGCTCACCACGGGCCTATACCGCCTACCCTTTGGTGGGGGACTGCGGTAGGAGCAGCGCTCCTTAGCACCTGACAGCGGTGCTGCCTACCATCACCCGACCAGCGCAGCCTAAGCTGGGAGGCAGTGAAAAGGAATGGGTGGGAATAGTCCTACAGGGCCGCAGGCTAATAAGCCCCGCTCACGTGCGAGTAGAAAGAGCCCTCTTCTAGTCATCGCAGCCCAGACTGCAGAGAAGAACTGGGGATTTTGTGGGAGGTCCCTGGTATATATGGGGCCAGGAGGAGCCACTTTTCTGTCTCTGTAGTCCAGCGCCATCTACTGGATGTTTAACCCAAGAGTAAGGAATATCTTCTGGAACAGGACGTGCTGTATATATGTCACTTCCAATTATTTCAAGTACCACATTATCACTAATGATGTTTAAAGTGGACCACAACCATTTCTTAGCTAATGGGTATGGGTCTGGCCCTCGGAGGAGCATTCAGATTGCTGGAGTCTTCCTAGTGCATCCCCGTCCGCAATCCTTACCTTATACTTGGCTAAAAATGCAGCCTTGTGATTGACCGCCACAGTTCACATGGATCGGTGTAGGGTTTGCAGTTCCGGATGCCAAAAGGGCTGGCCCACATGACCACCAGTGGCCAAGGATCGAAGATAAGGAAAGAACGAGGCACGAAGATGCTCCAGCAATCTGGATCCAGTCACATTGGGACGGGCTTGGGGGGGGGGGGGGAACACCCATTAGCTAGGAAATCAGTGTGGGTACAGTTTAAGGGGTAGTGTGGATAATTGTAAAATGGGAAGTGATACTTGATGTGAAAAAGAAGGGCGGGGGGTCAGCTTGTACTCCACGTGGCCCAATCTTAGTTGTAGAGAAAAAGGGGATTCTGGGAGTGGATGCCATGGCCAGTGGCTCCCCATCTAGAGCTAACAGCATCAGTGCTGGGTTAACACAACACCCAAATCCCCACATGCCTGCAATACATCCGACAATCTGTCTAAAATTGTTAAAATCATTTGCAAATGTATGTGGTAGCTGCAGGGCCAGGTCTCTGTACCTTTTTCCTTCAGTCCTAGTCGAAACAGTGAGAGCCCCCTCATATTTGGGACAGACATAGTAATGGATAAACAGAGACAAACTTACCTGGGGCTGCCTAGGCATCTAACCCTTTACTTCTGGTAACTGAAATTTCGGGCAGTCAACTACAAAAAAATATATATTTACATGCACTTGACACAAATACAACAGTTATAATAAGAAATGGCAAGCAGCGGCTACAATTTAAAACTGAACTGGGTGGTGCACACTGGGCTGGGCAAGTAGTCACTATAGTCTTTTTTTCCCAAATTTTGACAGATTACACTGGTTCGTTGAAGGTTCCTTGGCCTCAAAGGGCTACCTTTCCAAGGCCCACAGGGTCCCACATGCAAGACCACAGCTCAGAAGGTGCATTTAACAGAGACACACTCCTTAAGGAGAAACCAAAAATAGCATCCAAATCTCTGGAGCCTAAATAATATGGAGGAAGAAACCACATCCAGCAAAGAGGACCAGCCACAGTCAACGAACCACAGAAAACACAGAGGTGTGAAACCATAGGCCTACACCCCTCATTAAGGGGAAGTCTCTCTGCACTGTAAGGCAGGCAAATTGACTCTTTCCCATAGCTTTTACACCTACCTGTGAGACATGGGGGGGGGGGGGGGGGGCAGTTGGAAGGCTCAAGTGACCAAGTGTGCCCAACTTGAAGACAGACGTTTCCCCCCAGAGAAGCAGGTATTGAAAGAGGTCACCGGCAAGATATACAAAGTTCACTAAGGAAAAGGGCAAAGGGAGAGAAAAGCCCAGTCTCTTGACGCATCCTTGAGGATAGACATGGAAACCAACATGATGGATATTCCTTCAATACCCAGATGTTTGTTTGGGGATAACAATGGCATGAGGGATGTCTGCTCTCTGCCGAGTTACCGCCCCATGGGTTTAGGGAATCATTGGATGCAATGCTGAAGACGACCCCACTGAATTATGTAAAAGGGCCAGCAGCTCGGCATACTTTGGTTTTCAGGCCCCTGTAAAGCTCGACCCAGAGCAGGGTTCTCAGACAGCGCCCCTAAAAGGAGGGCCGTACAAGAAAATTGAGCACTTGGGAATTGCACAGAGTGAGCAAAGCCCATCACTGGTGGTATCAAATCTGACCACAGAGAGGATCAGCACAGTTTTGGCAGTAAAGCAGCACAAACCAATGCCAGAGACCTAACAATGCATTCATATCTGGAATGTAGAAACAGATGTATTGAGTGTATGGTGTATTAAGAATTCTTCTGGCTCCATGGAAATTTAAATCCCACCACCAAAAAGACAATGGTTTACCATTGGTTAAAAAATACAATTCTGTGAAGTACTCACCTGTAGAATTGGTATTATACGCATACAGCACGTCCTGCTCCAGATATAGTAATAACATGTGGGTAATCCTCCGCCTCCGGCGCGGTGCACTGCAGACATGTAGAAAACAAGCTCCTCCCGGTCCTACATATACCGAATGGCCTCCCACAAATCCCCAGCATTGATAAGCAGTGAGAAGGAGAAGCCAGGAGGAACTAACCACCCAGAAACAGGCAATAATATCAATGATAATAATCACCATACAGGGGATCCAGAACCAGTGAAACCAGGGTGGGGTGGAGCAGGACGTGTTGTATGCGTATAATACCAATTCTACAGGTGAGTACTTCACAGAATTGTATTATTCTAAGCATACAGCACGCCCTGCTCCAGATATAGTAATAACGGATGTGGGACATCCCAATAATGGATGTGGGACATCCAATAGCAGTGTCCATAAAGTAGGGTGGGATCCCCGTGAAAAAAGGCACAGCCAACAGTAAAGCGCTGTCACCCGCAACCATGCTACCAAGAGCAACGAGAGCAAGGCTCTAAACTCAACCCTTGAACCTGTAAAGGGAGAACTGAACACAAGCAGCGGACAAGCCGGCATGCTCAACAGAAGTTAGTGCTGAAGGCCCAAGCCAAGCACAAGTAGTAAGAGAGCAAAACAACCGAGAGAGAAGAGTAATCTTCCCTTAAAAGAACAGGCCAGAGAAAAGGCCTACCCACACTCATGCGAGGAGAGTAGCCGTGGCAACCTTAGAAGTCTCCCCGGCGGGGAATATGAACCTGCAGGAATCCTGAAAACAACAACACTCAGCACGAGCCGAAACGTTTACTCTAGGCTCAGAATGACAAAACCAACCAATGCCTATCCGAGGGCACCTACACCCGTGGAGGCAATCAGATCCAGTACTAAAGGATGGAGACCCATAAGCCCCAAGGGCATAATCCCTACCAGGGACAAGAAACGGACCAGGAAATCTCCAACACCTGGAGGGGAAGAGTGCGGCGTAGTGCGGAGCATCCCCCCTTATGGAGTACAGATATGTAAACAATATATATATATATATATATATATATATACTGACCATGACCGTTAGCAGAGCCATCCTTTATGGCCCATTTATGACTGGAGCATTTATGACTTTATGAAGAGCGGTATGGGTTAAGGAACAGGTCAGAAGAAGCTGAATAAGACCCAAGGCAACCCTAGCAGGGCATCAGATTAAGTAAACCCTCTAGAGGAGGCAAGAATTCCTCAAGGAATGTACCTGAGCAAACCCTGAAGAATGCTCAACACAGAAGATTGGAAGATACCTCTGTAGTAGGCCAACAGGGCGAGCCCTGAACCTTCACAGAACTAAGTTGGGGAGCAAACACCAACCATGCTGTAATAATTCTAGAACCCCGGGAACAGAGAACTTCCAGCAGGGGAGAGATCTAGACCCCGCCAAGCAATACAGGTACAACATACCCAAGATAGTTGGCAGGAAATAGAAAAAGAGGAAGAGGAGGAAACTAATCCTAGCTCTCCTGGAAACAAGACACCCAGAGATATGCCAACTCCGGCAGGGCGATGAACCAACTGGTCTAACTCCAAATTAGAGCCTGAAGATAGGGGCGAAATGGAAAAGAGCCTGACTATGCAGAACAAACCTCGTGAGAGAGCATACAGGCCCACCATCCTCAGCAGAAGCCTCCGCGGATGACACCCCCCTGGGCCACCCAGGCCCTGGGCATGACGGCTCTTCCCTTTTTCAGCGACCTTGTGCAGATCCCTGCCTGGCAGGGCGAAGAAAATAAGCCAGATAATGTCCAGCCAGAGCCTACTAGGCCCCAAAGAGCAAGGTTAGTCCAATCTAGGCCAATAGTAAAGGGCAGAGCCCCTGTGATCATGAAAGAGCCCAACAGGTCCATACCAGTAGGAACTCAGAGGGCCAATAGATTACCTCCTACCAAAGGAGGACCTCCATCAGAGACTAAAGCGATAAAAAGCAAGGGATGTTAATTCCCACATAGACCAGAATCAGAGACTTCCTGGAAGTAACCACTAGTCCCGAGACTTTACCAGGAAGAAGGGGTCAGGCCACTGTCCTACGGCAGACCACGAGTCCCCCAAATGGATAGGCCCTGAAACGGAGAGTCCAGCAAGATAGAGCCCGCTGAAGGCTTGCTGTGGCAACAACACAATAGGTAAATGGACCCCCCTTTTAGGGGCCTACCTAGGAACCACTGGGGGTTTCAGAAGAAACAAGCCCCCCCCCAGTGAACCTGCACGATTTGGTACCCAAGGGGACCACCAATAGGTAAGCCGCAAGAAAGGAGGGAATACCTCCCGAGGGACTTAGATCAGCCACCTCGACTAGAAGAAAGGTGCACAGACTTAGGTCCAGACTGCTGGACCCCTGTCCAGAATAACAACCTAAGGTGCTGCAGAACCTAAGGGCACTGAGAATAAGGGATGTCAACTGCACGGCCACCAACGGCCAACCCAGGACCAATACTGCCAGGTGACAGTAAGGAGATAGCAAACAAGGGCAGAGACCTTGCCCCAGAAAACCTTAAATGCCAAGCAAAACAAGGGGGCACTAGCCAACACAATTCTAATGCCATCCTAGGAAACTGGAGGATAGAACAAAAAAGGTAGGATCTGAGGCCACTAAGCCTATCCAAACAACTCCCACTTGGGAGATATAAGGAACCCGAAGGGAGACGAAGCCCAACAATCAACCATCTCTGGGGGAAAAGGGTATTTCCAAACCCAATCCTCTGGGGCCCCTTGAAGTTTAGTGGGGCAATCCCATTCCTTAAGTACAAGAGCATGAAAGTGGGCCTGCCGTATGGAAGCGCTCCCCTCTCGGTCTGGGGACTGCACCCGGGGGCGAAATGGATAGAGCCTCAAAAATCCTTAGCAACATACCACCAACGTCAAGCTGGTCCCAGTCATCCTGACCCGCTTCATCCTGACACCTCTGCCTCTCAACAGAGGAACCCGGGTCAGAGAACAGGTCTCCATCTTCAGAAGGAGCACTATCACACAGAGAAGAGGACTCCTCCGAGCCCATAGCACAGGCCGAAGCTGGGGAGTCCAGGGCCGTTGTCTGCCAGGACCCACCTGCCCGGACAACCCTTCAACAATCTGGTTAAGCGTGGGTCGTCTAGAAGAGACGTCTATTTGTAACTCCCCGCTTGTACATGACTCAACGGGAGTGAGATTTAGGCAAGAGGAAAGAGAGAGAGAGAGCAAGGTGCAGCCACAGGTGCCGCTCGCAGGTCCAGCGTCTGCTCGGCACATGGCGCGCAGACCCGTGCCCTGTCAGCATCAGCATGGGGGAGACCACACGCTACACACAGCCGGTCTTGTCAACGACCCGCTGATCAATGTGGGAGATTTGTAGTAAGGCCCGCTAAATCCTTATATTAATATATATATATATATATATATATATATATATATATATAAGGCCGGGAAAAGCCACCGGTGCTCAGCGTCTGAAAGACATAATGGGAAAGATGTCAGGGCCATGCGCAGCTGGACAGAACATATAAAAAGGGAGTCGCCCGCGAGGGCACTTACAGATCAAGCGGAGAGGAGGAGACCGCCATCACGCGCGCGCGAAGCTCAACAAAATGGCGCCCAGCGAACCTCGAAGGGCGGGCTAGATGCTCTGCCGTGACACGGAGCGCGCCGAACCAAGGCCCCGCCCACTCCAAAGAGCGCGAAGCTCTGAGGTAAAAGTAAAAGCAAGGAAACAATCACACGCTTAAGGATTCGTAGAGAACCGTTTCATCCAATAAAGTAATGGCACCACAGCATCTAGACGGCGTAGCAAAATACGTACAAGCGTACGGCGGCGGACGAAGAAAACGGAGTAAGGAGCAAGCAGCGTGGCTCTGACTTTTATAGCGGTTAATAAAGGGCAGAATAAGGCCATAAGCATGACATACCGGTATGCTGGGACCGTCACACACCCACCCCCCTCCTTTCTTTTCCCCCTACTAGATGGGGAAATGAGGAAGGATGGCGACCCTCGCACAGGGTCCAGCGCTACCCGGGGTAGGGGCAAAAATGCGGGAGGGGCATCCACGAGAGGCTCACCATCGGCCTAAACCGCCTACCCTATGGTGGGGGATTGCATGGCTCCGTTAAAGCACCAAGGTGCTGCCTACCTTCACCCGACCAACGCAGCCCAGGCTGGGAGGCATATTCTTACACAAGAGGACAGGTGGAAATAGTCCCGCAGGGCCTCAGGCTGTAAAGCGTGATACTTCATGTCTTCGCAGTTCCAGCACTGCAGAGAAATCTAGGGATTTGTGGGAGGTCCCTCGGTATATGTAGGACCAGGAGGAGCTTGTTTTCTACATGTCTGCAGTGCACCGCGCCGGAGGCGGAGGATTACCCACGTTATTACTATATCTGGAGCAGGACGTGCTGTATGCTTAGAATATTTCCATATTTAAAGGACACTGTCTGTTTTTTCCTGTTTGAGCCTACTTGAAACAGTTATATTTAATGACATCTCATTGTGTGGACATATGACTGTGTTGTAACAAATACATCTTCAATGACAGCTGTCTGCGCCATGGCACAAATTAATAATGTTCGTTTTCTTCTATAATATTGTGATAACGTGAAATGCAAGTCAAATGCCCAACAGGATCACTTGGGTGTCCCATGAAACAAATGTTGGTGACCAGAATCAGCACTGTACCACTAATGTGGTCCCAGTGATAGCAAAGGCTTTTTTGTTGGATAAACTTGGTCACTTACCTTGGCTTCCCCTAAACACCAGAACCATGTTTGAGAATAACTTTTCAGAGATTCATTGTGAACTTAATTTTGGGCAAATCAAGGAGGAGGGATAAACAATTTCTGTACAAGCAACAAACTGAAATCATTTGCCCCCCCAAGTAGCTTGGAAATTGTGAAGACAAGCAATAGAGTGTATGGTCAACACAATATAGGTATCATCTCTCATCTAAACAAAACACAAGGAAATAAATAAAACAAGTCTAATATTTAGACACTGCAAACCCTATATCAGCATGGACTGATAAATTGCTTTATTGATAGGTTTTGATGCTATGAGCCTTTTATCAGTGCCTGTTTCTGGAATCCAAATTGTATAAGCTACAAAATGAATAAATCATACACGTCTTGTCCCAGCGCTTATTGCCTCATCCATACGCCATTCAGATATCTTAGACCAAGATAGCTCAAGACAATGGAATACCATAATAGGGTAAATCTGATCCAACACCCCTCACCCATAAATTCACTCACTGAACGCATGTAAATATTTCCACAAATTTGGATTTGCAGCTTATTGGTCAATATCGCATCGTGCAGCAATTTTTAAGAGCATGACTTCAGTCACAAAAGGTGCTAAAATTCCAAATATATATTGAAAAAAAATTAAATAACAAAAATAAGGAAAATAATTAGTGATCCCATAGTTTAGTGTGCAGAACAGCAGCCTCTTAACACTCACTAGCAGGAGTGTTACAGCAAACATAAGGAAGGTCAGAATCACTGAAGATGGAACAGAGACAGATGTGGTTAGACATGATATGAAACAATAACAGGTTGGTTTTGTATATAACATTTCTCCTTAAATGTATAATCTTTGACGGTGAATTTACTAAGCACCAAACTGTGACTGTCCTGTTTTACAAAGTGCTATCTTCACTGCCTGGGCCTGAATGAACTGTTACTGATCAAATGTATCATTTTAAAGAATTCTAAACACGCAATAGTGCCAACAGGGTCCCTTTCACAGTCTACAATATTTTAGGGAACTTTGATCCTTTGGGTCGATAGGAAAATCTGCACCTGATTAACAAATACAGAAAATCGGATTTGTATGGCTGTCTGGAGGTCCAGGGGAGACAGAAGGAAAACCATTCTTCAGGTTGCCGACAAGCAGGTATCTGTACCAGCAGTTACATCATTCTTTCATGTCCTCGCCATGGGACTATGGTCCCCATTTCACTGTCCAACTGCTTGCTCTGCTTCAAGAACTATGTTTCTAGTAATTCTTGGTATGGTACTTAGTCTCTGGATTGGTAAAACAGAATATATCCAGACTCTGAATTTTTGGAAATGTCTGATGTTAAACCGTAGAACTCCTCAATGGCTTGGGCATCAATTTTCTGTGTGGTAAAGAAAACCAACAAAATGTTACATAATATAGAATATATAACACCCATGAAAAATAGAAAGCTTTAAAATTAATGCTAATGGGTAAGAACAACAATGACTTTTATGTCTATTGTGTGCTGTGTTAGCTAGGGAAGCATTGGAGGTGGTGCTCAGAAAACTTTCCTGTATATGAGCAGTGACATGTTGGTTGTACAGGAATATTTTTGGGAGAGTTTCTGTCAATGCTTTATCATGTTGCTTACCCCGATTTTTATCCACTATTTTTAACGACTAAGAGGTTAGCACATATTGTCTGGCACTGAGCATCATCTTTTTAAACATACTTATTAGCTAGGAAATGTGTGTGGGTCGGCTTTAAGACACACACACACACACACAGGGACCAATGTTAAGATCATCTGAAGCATTCAGTTATAATGATAATTGTAGACATTCATGTGTTACATTTGGTTTATTCTGTATGGATTAAACTGAACTCCACTCCAAAATGACTTTGGGTTCCTTTTAACAAAAAATAACAGATTCATACATGTAATTTTTTAAGTGATAAATAGGAAACATAAAAACAATAAACTGACCTCTACAATGTCATCATCAAACAGCAGCCAGAATCCATGACTCTTAACTATGGTAATGTAGTGCCCTCGGTTTGGGCCGCTGTTATTGCAAAAAAAAAAAAAAAAAAAAGAAAGAAAATAAGACATTTACTAATCAACTGCCTTTATTTTTTAAAGATTCCAGCAATGCAAGCTCACTTTTGCGTTTCTCGTTGCTCAATGCATTAAAGTAGAAAAGGATTGATCGAAACCTATAGAAAATCGCAACAGGTAAGCATAATTTAGATCTTAGCTGGAAAGATCATAATGGCTTAAAAAGACTATCCAATGTAAGAACCCAATTTACCTGCCAACCCCCAGAGCTTAATCTCTTGAAGTTCTATGGGCAGAGTCTGTCTGTCTTCAGTAATTTCAGCTCTAATGCTTAAAGTGTGCTCCCAACCCACCCCCAGCACCTATCAGGAACATATTATCGTTGGAGCCTTGGAATAGATCATGCCACCTACAGTCTACCAATGCTCCTACATGGCAGTCTGCAGAAATGTGCAGTCAGCATGGGAGCCAACAGCACTGAATCAGTAGCCCCCCTGACTGTGGGACAGGACCGAGCCTATGGACTAGAAGGCAAGCGATGATTATATAATAATGTTACTTGGACAAGGATTTTAAGGAAACACCCCAAAAATCTAACAGGTCAAAATTATCCTGGAGCCTATAGAAGGCTATCCACAGCTATATCAAAATGGCTTGCCCCTCTTATAACAGCAATTATTTTATCCGCTTCACTTATTATGTAATACATGGGCTGCCCTCTTCCCGTGTGATCAGCCCAGAAACTCTATTAGTATAGCAATGAATGGCCTCAATAACCCCTCCCTAGCGTTACTACTACAGGCAATAATGCAAGGCTACACATAGTAATAGATACCAAAACTAAACGAACGAGAATAAGTATGTTGATATAGCATTGTATCATTCTGGTTGAATTAGTGGAAACAGAAATTGACCACAAATAGGACATCGAGCACACAGCAGAATATGAGTCGTTTGCGAGTTACGAGGTTGTTTGCTCAATGAATGTTCATAGAAATAGCGTCCCATCCCATCTGCTGAGGAGGTAGGGCAAGTATAGTTGCTAGTACCTTAAAGTCAGGCAGAATGTATTTTACAGGATTAGAACAGAGACAACAAAGACAAAAATAGGTGTTATTTGTGTTAAATAGTGTAACAACTGACAATGAATCTAATATTATAATCTAATAGGTGTGATCTAGACATATTTCTCGAGTTGTCATACCTGCCACAGTGGACCACCACCGCTACAAGGTCATACATTCTGTCTGGATTGGTGGCATCCCCAGAGGTGTTGAAGAGTCGTAGTTCTAGTGGAAACACCACGCGATAGGAAAGTTTGGTATATCGGTGCAGCTGGTCCATGTATTTAAACCTTTTCAAGTGCAGAGCTAAGATCATAGGCAACTTCTTTACTCTCATCCTGCCAACAGATCAGAAAGATAATTAGTGAATGCTTCATTCAATTATCAGATAAAGCAGTTGAGTGAAGAAGAGAACGAACGTACATCTGAAGTGAAATGGAACTATGCTCCTGAAGCAGTTTAGATAGATTGCTAGGCCTAGTGAACATTTCCTGCCATGGAAAGGGGTTTAGCTACCACACAATAAGAGAATCCCCTCTCCAAAACATATACTACATATATAACTGCTGGTTGTAGTGGGAACCCCCTCTATATTTCATTACTACAGTGGTAACGCAAGAACACAGTTGAATCTCTGAATGGTTGAAACTCATACCGGTAAACAGCATTGGCTGTTGATTATGGTGGAGTTACATATCAGAAAATTACTCTGATTGTTGTGGTGGGTAAAATGGGGTGTCATAGTTAGGCTAGGTGACTAAGGAATAGGGTAAGGATGCTGGCATTAACTTTCACTGCAGACCATATCTTGCCAAAGGGGGGCCCCGAGACTCAGTTTTATCTGCAAACCCCATGCATGTACATCGCTCACCCCAAGTCCCAGTATGAAAAGTCTGCCACATGGGTGGGTGTGGCCTCTGCACTCAATGGGCGCCTCTGTAAACAAGGCACATCCGGGCACAATCTGGTCTGAGGTTTGCAGGGAAAGTCCATTAAAGTGGACTTTCCCCCTTAAGTCATCGCTGGCTTAAATGATCTTTAAAGGGGGCGCCATCTTTTAATTCCAAGACAAACACTATAGAACTTGATCCCTTCTGCGGACTAATCTTTCTCAGTCACCAAAAAGAATTCACTTCAGAGGGTACTGTAACAATGAACCATGCATGGATGAGTCATCCTCTTCCACTGATGAGGTCCAGAAGAGAGAGGTGCCAAGAAATAATTAAAAAATAAACGAACGAATGAATGAAAGATTCAGCCCCTGACAGGCAGTATGGGGGGGGCGGCTTACCATTGGCCTGGCATGCCCCTTTGAGGGGAATATTCCTCTTAAGTAAAATATTGGCTTCCAGTTACATTCCCTATGCATGGAAGATGTAACCAAGTGTACTAAACCTCAACTTGCATTACATCAGCATTTCATACCTCTTAATCTCAGTATAAAGGCCAGATGACTCCATCCAGACAGACAAAAACTGGTGTTAGAAAGCTAAACCTTCTCTCTGCATAAATATCAAATCAGATTGGTAATTAAAAAAAAGATCATAAATTGCCCAATTTAGCCTTAAATTTTAATCAGGTCACACAGAAAAGAGTGGCTTGGGCAGCTTCCAACAGGAGGTGGAGAGCAGTGGGATTCACGCAGAGACCAGACAGAGACAAATCCGGTTTATTCATTTTATGAGACCCACTGACTGCCCCAGTCACTCATGGGTTTAAAATACAGCACTGCCATCTAATGCCTGACCACCGGTATTCAAGGCTAAGTTTCACCCCATTCTCTGCTGTGTCTATGCTAGACTTAGCCCCACTACCCCATATCATAGGTAACAAAATGTTGGTTTAGTTGTAAAGAGTATGATCCACATAACCTATATGGGGTGACTGGGTTTCATATAAGCCATGGATGGAACATGATCTGGGTGTGGCTGCCTTGGGGCCCAGTTGTCACATTTTAGGCTATGGGGGCAGGGGGAAGAATAAAAATGTTAGGAAGATTATACAGTTCTGCAAAATTCTGTTGTGGTTAAAAAAGAGGTTTACCACAATTGCATTGTCTCAAGGGGCCAGATGTCGAGGTTTTATTCCTGATGGCAACCCCAGAGCTGGTGTTAATCTTGTGGCAGATTCCCTTAAACTACTGACTGTTCTGTAAGCCCCAGTAAACCACAAATACAATAAAAAAAATAATGTGTTTCACAGAAAGCTCAAAAACGTTCTATTTACTTGATATGGGTGAGCAGTGGAGTCTGACTGTATTAACTTTGAATTAAATTATTTTAGCATGCAAAAACCCCTGGGACATCCCAATTAAGAATCTCCCTATGGTTAAAGATGCCTAGCAAACTGGGCAGGATTACTTTCCTGGTCTGTGCTGCTCAAACCATACTTGAACTGGGGTCTGCAAGCTGCACAATGCACTGCACTAAACACGATGCAGTTATGCTGCCCTGCCAACCTGATTGGTTGCTGGCAGAGAATTGCAAAAGGCTGAGATTTAAGGCCAGATTTTAGGATTCCTGGGGGGAATAAAAGGGACCTAAAGCAATTTTTGATCTTAGGTCTGCTTTTAAGGGTCTGTCCAGACATTAACAAAAAAACCCCAAATTCCCCTTTTGCCCCTTGCTGCTACCAGGCTCTGGTGTTTTAAAAACGTATTGATTGCAAGATTGAGAATCCAGACATCCAGCGTCGGTCTCCACTTCCTGGGACATGGATTGTATGCTTGCTCTTCTTCCTCTGCATTTAACTAATCTGTGCACATGCCCAGAGTGGTGGGCTGCCCTATTTACAGTGCCCCCTCCAAGAGCAGTAGTGCCCCCTCCAAGAGCAGTGGGGGGGGATTAGGTGCTTTCAGTCATGTTCTACAGCTGGGAATTGACCCTTCTGTCACAAGGCAGCTGCCTTAACTCTAGGCCACGGCTGCCCTATTTACGATTGAATGCTCCTTTCCCAAAAATGGCCATAGAACCCTCCACAAGCCTAACTCACTCACTGCAAAGTGGAAGTTTGAAAACACGGGGGTGGGGGAAAAAAAGCTGCGGGGACAAAAGGGGAAATCTA
Organism: Gastrophryne carolinensis; assembly: GCA_027917425.1. Lineage (NCBI taxonomy): Eukaryota > Metazoa > Chordata > Amphibia > Anura > Microhylidae > Gastrophryne > Gastrophryne carolinensis. The sequence goes on along the minus strand of CM051235.1, from coordinate 119,936,142 downwards.
GATTTTTTTTTTGTTTATACCTGGACAAACCATTTAAAGTGGATCAAAAATCACCAGTGATGCAAAACCAAATTAGCCTATTTCCCCACGAATAGTCCTCTACTTGGAGTAAAAAAAAAAAAACACCATTAGACTTACTGGTAACAGATTTTTTAGGAATCCTTCAGCTTGACCACGTGGAGAGTAATAAGCGGACAAGTTGAAGGATGAATTGGAAAAACCACTGTTAGACTTACTGGTAGCTGATTTTTAAGGAATCCCTCAGCTCGACCGCTTATTACTCTCCACTTGGTCAAGCTGAAGGATGACTTGGAAAAATATAAAAAATAATACAATTCTGTGATTACTCACCTGTAGAATTGGTATTATGAGTATACGGTACGTCCTGCTCCAAATATAATACTTACAATCTGGTAATACTCCGCCAGATGGCGCTGGACTGCAGAGACATCGAAAATAGGCTCCTCCCGGCCCCTCAAATACCCGGGGACCTCCCACAAATCCCCAGCATTGAAAAGCAGTTAACGAGAAGCCGGGAGAATTAAACAACCCAACTATCAACTATAACAATGATAACAATCACCATACAGGGGATCCAAGATAATGCAAAACCAAGGGTGGGTTGGAGCAGGACGTACCGTATACTCATAATACCAATTCTACAGGTGAGTAATCACAGAATTGTATTATTCTTAGTATACAGTACGTCCTGCACCAAATATAATACTTACAATCGGGACATCCAATAGCAGTGTCCATAAAGTAGGGTGGGATCCCCAAGAAGAAAGACAGCAGCAGGCAGTTTAAACCACTTTTTTTTCCCTTTTTTTTTTTTTTCTTCTTATCCTTACATGTGCATACTACTTCAAAATACTGGAGATGGGTCAATATTCCTGGCTCTGTTTGTTTCAACCACATAGTGATGTTAATAAATTGTGTTTATTAGGATTTAATGTTATTCTCATATTTTGACACGTGTAATCTCGTATGTTCTGACAGACCTCATCCATTGTTGTTCTGTAGTGGTTCCCCCCCTTGTGTTCTGTGTTGTCAGGGCCAATGGGGTATTTTCCTGTCCTAATTTTCCCTTCCGCCTCCTGCTTGAGCTGGACTAGGTAGTTGGAAGGTAACTTGGTTGTCAGTGCTCGCCTCCTGTTGATTGGCGGAGGGAGCACCTGGCTTGCAAGCTGCATTAGAGGAACACACTGACGGCATTGGATGTGAGGTAAAGTGTTTTTATTTAAATGTGAGTTTGTTTGTTTCACTTGTTATATGAGGAAGGGTACAGGATGTTGCCTGAAACGCGTAATATGTGAACCATTCTTGGAATGGAAACCATGTAACTTTTAACTTGACCAATAAACTGAGAAATTTTAACACTTGAGTGCTGGACAATGGAAATTTTTCAGAATGGCCAAGGCAGCATCCTGCACAGGTTCAAAGGGAGCACCCTGCAAGGCTGACAGAACCAAGTTCAGATCCCAAACAGGCACCATAGGTTTGCGTGGGAGACACACGAGTGACCCCCTGGAAAAAAGTCCTGATCAGAGGGTGCTGAGCAAAGGACTTCTGGAAGAAAATAGCCAGGGCAGAAACCTGACCCTTCAGAGTACTGAGTTGGAGCCCCATCTCCAACCCATGCTGCAGGAAGTCCAGAATCCTGGGAATAGAGAAGACACGACAGGGAAGAAACTTAGACTCACACCAGTCAATGTAGGCACGCTAAACCCTGTAATAAATGGAAGAAGACGACTTCTTCCTAGCTTTAATCAAAGTATACACAACCGAGGAAGACAGACCCTTCTCCATCAAGATGGAGGTTGCAGCAGCCAAGCCGTCAAAGCCAGAGTTTGTAAATTGGGATGGCGTAGCGAGCCCTGAGTGAGCAGATCTGGCACCAAGGGCAGAGCGTACTGATCTACTGCCAGCTGTACCACACTCTTCTTGGCCACCTGGGGGCCACCAGAATTGCTGGCACCCCTTCCAGAGCAATCTTGCGCAGAACCCTGCCCAGCAGGGGAATTGGAGGGAACACATACAGGAACTGAAAGTCCTTCCATGACATTGCTAGCGCATCCGAGGTCAGGGCCAGAGGATCCCTGGACAGAGAGACAAAAGCTGGGAGCTTGCGATTGTGGCGGGACGCAAACAGATCCACATCTGGTTGGCCCCAACGGTGACACAGAGATTGAAACACCCTGCTGCATAGGGACCATTCTCCCTGGCGAGAGGTCCCCCTGCTCAGAGAGTCCGCCAGGCGATTTTCCACCTCCGGGATGTACACAGCTGAAATGCAGGGGACATTGGCCTCCGCCCAAGTCAGGATCAGATGGTTCCTGAAGGGCCCCCTTGCTCCGGGTCCCTCCCTGATGATTGATGTAGGCAATTGCCGTCTGGTTGTCCGAGCGCACCTGAACAGGCAGGCCCTGAAGATGAGTAGTCAAGCGAGCCAGAACTAACCTGATTGACCGCAGCTCCAAGACATTGATAGGAGTGTGGGCCTCCTGAGGGCCCCACCACCCCTGGAACCACAGGGACTTCCAGAAACCCCCCCAACCTGACAGACTGGCATCCATGGTGACCGTCTCCCAGGAAGGGGCAAGAAAGGATCTGCCCCCCAACAGGTTCCTTGAGTCCATCCACCACAAGAGGGACCTCCTGACCAGGGGGGGGAGAGCACACAGACCCTGTCCAGGGACGCTGGGTCCTTGTCCCATACTGACAATAGGTGAAGTTGCAGAGACCTCAAGTGGAACTGAGCATAAGGGACTGCTTCCAAGCACGCCACCATCAGGCCCACCAGCTGCATCCCCTGCCTGATGGAGGGATGGGGACAAGCTAGGAGGGACTGAGCCTGTGCAATCAGACTGTCCACCTTCTGCTGAGGAAGGAAGATCCTTGCCTGAACTGTATCCAGATTCATTCCTAGGAATGGAGTTACCAAGGAAGGGGACAGTGAGGCCTTGGGGTGGTTGATCACCCATCCAAATGACTCCAGAGTGGACACCACCAGCTGAGTATCCAACTCTGCCTGATGTAGAGACTGGGAAGTGATGAGGATGTCGTCCAGATAGGGAAGCACGCGGACGCCCTGACATCTGAGCAGAGACATCACGCCAGCCAGCACCTTGGTGAACACCCTGGGAGCTGAAGTGAGGCCGAAGGGCAAGGCCACAAATTGGTAGTGTTGATCCATCAGAGCGAACCTGAGGAACCTTTGATGACCTGGGAACACAGGAATATGAAGGTAAGCATCTTTGATGTCCACAGAAGTCATGAAATCCCCTTGGTGCAGGGCATGCGAAAGCGCTCTCCATGCGAAAGCGCCTGCCCCTGACAAATTTGTTGAGAATCTTTAAGTCCAGGATGGGCCTGACAGAACCATCCTTTTTGGGTACTGTGAATAGGTTGGAATAAAAGCCTTTTTCTCTTAAAGGGACCTGGCAGATGACCCCCAGCTCCAGGAGACCTTGCACTGCTTGCACTAGCTCCTGAGCTGACACAGGGTCCTGAGGAATCCGGGATCTGATGAACCTTGGAGGGGGATCGGCAGCAGACTCCAACTTGTAACCGGAGAACACTACCACCTGAATCCACCGGTCTGAGACATGAAGCCTCCAGACGTGAGCGAAGTGCTGCAGCCGTCCCCCCACCCAGATGGGTGAGGGCGCCTCATCATGCCTGAGGGAGCTTGGGAGAGGATTCAGCTTTGGTACCCCAGGAGGAGCCAGGACGTCCACGTCCTCTGCCTCTACCCCAGAAATCTCCCTGGGCCCCAGGGAAAGAAACCCCCCTTCCCTGTCTTGCACCACGGTAAGGGGAGGAGAAGGAACCCTGACCCCGAAACTGATGCCGAGATTGCCGCCTGCGCTGGGGTAACCTGCCTCCCTTAGCAAAAAGGTCCAGGCGGTCCCCAAACAGGCGCAGTCCTTTAAAGGGAAACCCAGTGAAGGCCTTCCTGGCAGCGTTGTCAGCAGCCCACTGGCGCAGCCAAACCGAGCGGCGTATAGCCACCACAAGGGCAGAAGTTCTGGCACACATCCTGATGGTGTCATCCAATGCTGAGAGGACAAAATTTACAAAAACATCAAAACTGGAGAGCGCATTAAAAACCTCACAAGGCTAATCATCAGGGGCCCTATCAAGCATATTTCTGATAAGGGTTCTAGTGGCCACAGCAGCAATGGCAGAGGCACAGACCGGGCGCAGCGCCGTCCCCGCACATGCAAAGGCGTGGGATGCCAGCTGATCAATACGTCTTCAGCATCCCGCAGGGTAGTAGAATGAGGGGAATGCATGACAGAGGTGTTAGATAGCCCTAGGATCGGGGCATCCACCTCGGGGGGGGGGGGGGATGACCAACATTTAACCCCCTCAGCAGGAAAGGGATACTTCCTATCCCAACTATTTGGAACCCCGGGAACTTTACTGGGGCGCTCCCATTCCCTGCTCTGGAAATTCCAAACGTGATTTTGCTGTATGGAAAAGCTCCCCTCTTTGCCTGGGAGCCGCAACAGGGAGAGAGATAGACAGAACCTGAATCCAGAATCGTCATGACCCCTCGGTCTCTCATCAGATGAGCCTGAATCAGAAAAGAGCCCCCTTCATCAGACGGGGTATAGCCACAAAGATTCATAAACTTCCCATAGGGAAAACAGTGACATTAGGCGTCAAGTGCCACTTCTTAGCAGGGACCTTACGCGCTAAGGACTTAGCAATCAACTGCTCAACAGTAGCCAGTCTAGAAGACACATCAGGCTGAGAATCCCCACTAGTATGCAACTCAGTAGGAGTGAGGTTTAAGCTTGGGGGAGTAGGCGAAGTGAAACGAGGTGCAGCCACTGGCAGGCCAGATTGCAATGCAAGCACCTGCTCAGCACAGGGTACACAGACCTGCGCCTTGTCAGCGTCAGCATGAGGCTGCCCACACGCTACACACAGCCGGTCCTGTCCCGAAAGGACCCCGGTCACATTATCCTGGGATGCCTCCATATGGTGATTATAGCGATGCTATACGCCGATAGGGAATAACGCTATGTAGCAACCTTGGATGCCCCAATAATCCGCTAGGGAAGTGGGAGTATAATTTTTACAAGGCCTACAAGTAATATACTAAAACAGGGCCAGGAGAAGCCAAGAAGGGTTTGCCCCGCCTGAAAAACATAAGCAGACAAGACGTTAAGTATATCGTAACAAAAGTGATGGAGATAAGCCGCCCGCGATGGCACTTACGGACCTCGGTAGGTAGGAGTCCGTCCAAGTAGGAAATATGGCGTCGGTATACCTCGAGGGGCGGGCCAGTAACAGCGATGACGCGGAACGCGCCAAAGACGGGCCCCGCCCCCCCGAAGCCAGAACGGCAAGCAGCCAATGATGGCGCACCAGCGCCTGAGGTAATGCCGCCGCCAAGCACGGAACGAAGTCAGCGCGCGGCGGCAATTTTAAAAAAGCAGTAAAGACAAGTCAGCGCGGCGGCTGACACACAAATAAAAGGCATGTGAAAAGAGAATGTAAAACACAGAATGCATAACATACATATCTATACTCATACACCCCCCCCCCCTCTTTTCCCCCGAAGACTACAAGGAGGATGAGGGAGGACGGCGGCCACTTAAATGGGGCCCACAGATAGAGGCAGGGGCAATAGTGCGGGAGGGGCATCCCAAATAGGCTCACCATAAGCCTGAACCGCCTTCCCTTTCGTGGGGGATTGCGATGGAGCAGCGCTCCTAAGCACCTAATAGCGGTGCGGCCTACCCTCACACGACCAGCGCAGCCAAGGCTGGGAGGCATAATACTAGTGGAACGGGTGGGAATAGTCCTACAGGGCCGCAGGCTAATAGCCCTGCTCACCTGCGAGTAGAGAGCCAATTTCTCGTCCTTCGCAGCCAGACTGCAGAGAAATTCTGGGGATTTGTGGGAGGTATTTGAGGGGCCGGGAGGAGCCTATTTTCGATGTCTCTGCAGTCCAGTGCCATCTGGCAGAGTATTACCCGATTGTAAGTATTATATTTGGAGCAGGACGTACTGTATACTAAGAATAATCGCTATTTCCCTGACATAGTAACATTATGAATGCCCGGCAAATGAGGACCCAGCGGTGCAAGATTTGAACAATGGAATGTTGAAATCCCAGGAGCTGGGGGGGAAGGTGAAATCATCCATAAGGTACAGCCTGTGGGGTGTGGAATGCAGGTGCTATTACTCAAAATAATTGTGTTTGGTCCACTTTGAGGAGATCTAGCCTACAAGAGAAAGCAGTATATTTAAATGAAAATCTTAAGTAGGTTACATCTGACATTATATTGTTTGATGGGTTAAGAACGTTTGCATGTCTGAGGAACAGTATTACATGGTTGTTTAATTCTATATTTGGCACAACTACTTGGTCAGTGCGCAGAAAGTGGGCCCATGTTTCACAGATTCTGGCGCATAGCAGAAAGCACTGTTCTATTTTTCTAATATAAGGTAAGGAGGTCAATATAGAGGCCTGTAAGACAGATTGCCAGGAGGATCACTCCTTTCCTTGCCATTAATCATTTCTAATAATCCTAAATTTAAGGGGCAAGTTCACTTGCTGCAGCCACCGTCTGCTATACCTTTAGAGAGTTGCATGCCCATGCCAGGCATCTGTGAATGGCCGCATGAACATGCACCCTGTTAAAGGGTAGCGGGGATGCAGCCTCCAGCAGCATGCTGATTGTACGAAAGCACATACTTACACTACAGAACCTGGGAAAGGAGAGATTACTAAGCAACCTCGAGAATTTCACACAGCGGGGCATCCCGAGTCGGGCAAGGACCAAAACTTGGGATAGTCAAAATCCTGAGTTTTGGTCCATTGTAAGAATGTGACTGGAGCAGTTATGTTGGTGCAGAACCTAGCCGTAAAAAACACATGGGTTAGAATTCTTTTCCATACTACAGTGCAGGGTGCTGCAATAGGAACAGGCATCTGTACCACCATACCACCAGAGACTAAATCTGTGGTGGCGAACCTATGGCACCCATGCCAGAGGGGGAACTCGGAGCCCTCTTGGCGGGCACATGTCATCGTTCCAGTACTTTTGGGTTTTTTCCATCTCCCCCTCGGCACCAGAGCCATCAGGTTAAATTGCTGTGTCGGCACAGTCTATAAGACTACAGGGCAGGCATATTCGCTCCCCCCGGTCATTCAGATTCGGGATGCCCCGCTGTGTAAAACTCCTCAGGTCGCCCAGTAGACTCACCTTCTCCGCAATCTCCCCTTTAACAGGACGCGCGCCGGGGAGAGATGGGTCCGTTCGGTGACCTGGGGGTTTCACACAGCGGGGTATCCTCGATCTGAGTGCCCTGGGGCCAAGGAACATAACCCAGGATAGTCAAAATCCTGGGTTTTGGGTTGCATTTTGGGTACTCTTGTCACCAGGTTTGCCATGACTGAACTAAATTCTATACCAACATGATACAGTAACAAGTCTTCAAAAAAGTATGCCAAATATTGTTAAACTATGTCTTGGCTTGGCTTTGTGACCTACCTTTTCTGTCCTTCCTGTTTGCTTCGACACTGCTCGCAGTAATACTTATATTCGCTGCATAGTGTTTCTGTATTACTGAACCCCCTGTAGAAACAACATAAAAACAGCAACCAAAATCAACAACAAATACCTACAGAAATAAAGGACTTACATATGTGTTTTACATCATAAACCTTACAAATAGTCGTCCCTAAATTCCATGCAGGTTTCCTAAACTGTGGGGTGCACTTTACCGAGAGGCATGTTATATATTGTTTACTCTTTTGTTTGGCACAGAATTGTATTGAAAAAAAACAGTGGCTCTGGGTATTTTTAGATTGGCTGCTGAGACGCAAAAGAAAATACCTCTGCCTGGTTTAGATATAGCTCAGTAGGGCGAAAGAGTGTGTGCGCTAAACTAAGCCCCATATAATGTCAAGGCAGATAAGTACTAACATTACATTTCAGTACAGACCATCTTTCTTCTGGAGTTCTGTCTGGGTGGTCCTCCTCCCTCATATTGGAATACAGCAGGAGCCACAGCCACGCTACCTCTAGAACAGACCTGACTGCAAAATCATGAGTTTGGAATGGGGCCCCCTACAGGACTCCAGAAAATACAATTCTGTGATTACTCACCTGTAGAATTGTTATTATGAGTATACAATACGTCCTGCTCCAGATAAGATTCTTTACTCTTGGGTATTACTCCGCCAGATGGCGGTGGACTGCAGAGACCGCGAAATTGGCTCCTCCCGGCCTCTCAAATACCTGGGACCTCCCACAAATCCCCAGTATTGAAAAGCAGTTAAACAAGAAGCCGGGAGAATTATAACAAAACCAACTAGCAACTAACAAACAATGATAACAATCACCATACAGGGGATCCAAGGATAATAAACAAAGGGTGGGGTGGAGCAGGACGTACTGTATACTCATAATAACAATTCTACAGGTGAGTAATCACAGAATTGTATTATTCTTAGTATACAGTACGTCCTGCTCCAGATAAGATTCTTTACTCTTGGGACATCCAATAGCAGTGTCCGTAAAGTAGGGTGGGATCCCCAAAAGGTAACAGCAGACAGGTCAAACCACTGCCGCCTGCAGAACCTTGCGGTCAAAAGCAGCATCAGCTGAGGCCCTAACATCAATCTTGTAAAACTTTGAAAAGGTATGAACAGAAGACCAAGTAGCGGCCTTGCAAACTTGTTCAACAGAAGCCTGGTGCTGAAAAGCCCAAGAGGCACAAATGGCACGAGTAGAATGAGCAGTAAGGCGGAAGGGAGGATTCTTCCCCTTAGCAGTGTAGGCCTGAATCACAGCCTGACGGATCCATTTGCTGATAGTAGATTTAGCAGGAGCCAGACCCTTCCTAGGACCAGAAGGGACCACAAAAAGAGCATCAGTTTTTCTGAAAGGCGCAGTAGCCACCAGATAGTACTTCAGACACCTAACCACATCCAAGGAATGCAAAACCCTCTCCTTAGCGTTACTAGGATTAGGGAACAAGGAAGGTAGAACAATGTCCTGATTCAGATGAAAGGCAGACACAAACTTCGGCAGAAAATCTGGCTTGAAGCTTGTCCTGGTGTCTCTCAAAGTAGAGGGGAGCTGGATGGAAAGCGCTGCCAACTCAGAAACACGCCTAACAGAAGTGATAGCCACCAAAAAGACAACCTTGAGAGTAAGAATGGCCAAAGCAGCCTCCTGCACAGGTTCAAAGGGAGCACCCTGCAAGGCAGACAGGACATAGGCTTACGAGGGGGACGCACATGAGTAACCACCTGGAAAAAAGTCCTGATCAGAGAATGCTGAGCAAAAGACCTCTGAAAGAAAACAGCCAGGGCAGAGACATGACCCTTCAGAGTACTGAGTTGAAGCCCCAGATCCAAAACATGTTGGAGGAACTCCAGGATCCTAGAAATAGAGAACACACGACAGGGAAGAGACCAGACTGACACCAGTTAAAGTAGGCACGCCAAACCCTATAGTAAATAGAAGAAGACGACTTCTTTCTAGCCTTAATCATGGTGTCAACAACAGAGGCAGACAGCCCCTTTTCCATCAAGATGCAGGTTTCAGCAGCCAAGCCGTCAAAGCCAGAGTTTGTAAATTGGGATGGCGTAGATGTCCCTGAGTGAGCAGGTCTGGAACCCTGGGCAGAGCGTACTGATCTACTGCGAGCTGCACTACGTCTGCGAACCACACTCTCCTTGGCCACCTGGGAGCCACCAGGATAGCTGGCACCCCTTCCTGAGCTATCTTGCGCAGAACCCTGCCCAACAGGGGGAATGGGGGAAAGACATACAGAAGCTGAAAATCCTGCCATGACATTGCTAGAGCATCTGTGGCCAAGGCCAGAGGATCCTGGGACAGGGAGACAAAAGCTGTGAGCTTGTGATTGTGACGGGACGCAAACAGATCCACATCTGGTTGACCCCAACTGTGACACAGAGATTGAAACACCCAGTCGCAGAGGGACCACTCTCCCAGGTGAGAGGTCCCCCTGCTCAGAGAGTCTGCCTGCAGATTCTCCACCCCCAGAATGTACACAGCTGAGATGCAGGGAACATTGTCCGCCCAGGAGAGGATCAGAGATGCTTCCTTGAGGGCCCCCTTGCTCCGGGTCCCTCCCCCGCCATCTGGTTGTCCGAGCGTACCTGAATAAGCCGGCCCCGAACGTGTTGGGTCAAGTGGGCCAGAACCAACCTGATCGCCCTCAATTCCAGAATGTTGATGGGAGAGCCCCAGCGTCCTTGGAACTGTAGGGACTTCCAGAAGCCCCCCCCAACCCATCAGACTGGCATCCGTGGTGACCGTCTCCCAGCAGGGGCCAGAAAGGATCTGCCCGCCAACAGGTTCCTGGGGTCCAGCCACCACGAGAGAAACCTCCGGGCTAGGGGGGACAGAACAAGGACCTGTTCCAGGGATGCAGGATCCTTATCCCATACTGACAAGAGGTGGAGTTTCAGAGGCCTCATGTGAAACTGGGCATAAGGGACCGCCTCGAAGCACGACACCATCAGGCCCACCAGCTGCATTCCCTGCCTGATGGAGGGATAAGGGCAAGATAGCAGGAACTGAACCTGCGCTAGCAGACTGTCCACCTTCTGCTGAGGAAGAAAAATCCTTGCCTGAACTGTATCCAGATTCATTCCCAGGAAGGGTGTCACCAAGGAGGGAGACCGGGAAGACTTGGTATGGTTGATCACCAAGCCAAATGACTCCAGAGTGGACACTACTAGCTGAGTATCCAGCTCTGCCTGTTGGAGGGACTGAGAAGTGATGAGAATGTCGTCCAAATAGGGCAGCACGCGAACGCCCTGAGACCTGAGCAGAGACATCACTCCTGCCAGCACCTTGGTGAACACTCTGGGGGCTGAAGTGAGACCAAAAGTGGCAATGCCACAAATTGGTAGTGCTGATCTTCCAGAGCGAACCTGAGGAATTTTTGATGACCTGGAAAACAGGAATATGAAGGTAAGCATCCTTGATGTCCACAGAGGTCATGAAGTCCCCTGGACGCAGGCAACTGATAGCAGAGCGCAAAGTTTCCATGCGAAAGCGCCTGCACCTGACAAATTTGTTGAGGATCTTCAAGTCCAGGATGGGCCTGACTGACCCATCTCTTTTGGGCACGGTGTTGGAATAGAAACCCTTGCCCATTTCTCATAAGGGGACCTGACAGATGACCCCCAGCTCCAGAAGGCTTTGCACCGCCAGAATTAGAGCCTGAGCTGACACGGGGTCCTGAGACATCCGGGATCTGATGAATCTTGGGGGTGGCCAGGCAGCAAACTATCTTCTAACCGGAGGACACTACCTCCTGAATCCACCGGTCTGAGACATGAAGCCTCCAGACGTGAGCAAAATGCTGAAGCCGTCCCCCCACACGGATGGGTGAGGGCGCCCTTTCATGCCTGAGGGGGCTTGGGAGAAGACTTAGGCTTGGAGCCCCAGGATGAGCCAGGGCACCTACATCCTCTGCCCCTACCCCAGAAATCTCCTCAGGCCCCAGTAAAGGAGACCCCCCTCCCCTGTCTGGATCCATCCACTATTAGGAGACACCCCACAAGCTACACACAGCCGGGCTTGTCCCGAAGGAACCCCGAGCACATTATCCTGAGACGTCTCCATATGGTGATTATAGCGGCACAATAGGCCGATAGGGATTAACGCTATAAAAGCAACCCGGGATGCCCCAATAGCCCGCTAGGGAAGTGGGAGTAATTTGCACACTAGGCCTCAGAAGTTTAAAGACTAAATAAAGGGGTAAGGCCGGGAGAAACCAATGGAGTTCGACCCGCCTGAAAAACATAAGTGAAGAGAACCCCATAAGCTACATGTAAAAATGACATTAGGGAAAATAAACCGCTCGCGAGGGCACTCACGGACCGCGGTAGATAGATGCCAGCCGAGCCATGCCGCCGAGTACACCTCGAGGGGCAGGCCGCGGAGACAGTGACGCGGAACGCGCCATCCGCAGGCCCCACCCCCCCCGAAGAGCGCGAAGCAGCCCACGTGACAAGCAGCTAAAGAAGGTGCAGCAGCGCCCAAGGTAATGCCGCCAGCAACCGCGGAACGCAGTGGAAGCGCGGCGGCGGCATATTCAAACCACAACCAGTGCAACCAAAGTCAGCGCGGAGACTGAACCAGCAACAAGCACACCAACAAAGTGAAGCCCCAACCCTCACACACACACTCCCCCCCCCCCCCCCCCCCCGAGAGCTACAAGGGAGAGTGAGGGAGGGCAGCGGCCACTTAACGTAGGGCCCACCGATAGACAGGGGCAATAGTGCGGGAGGGGCATCCCATAAAGGCTCGCCATATGCCTATACCGCCTACCCTTGCGGTGGAGCAGTGCTCCTAAGCACCTGACAGTGGTGCTGCCTACCATCACCCGGACCAGCAGAGCCAAGGCTTGGAGGCACATAATAATGGAACGGGTGGGAATAGTCCTACAGGGCCGCAGGCTAACAGCCCCGCTCACCTGCGAGAAAAGAGAGCCATCTTCTTGTCCTTCGCAGTCCAGACTGCAGAGAAATTCTGGGGATTTGTGGGGCCGGGAGGAGCCAATTTCGCGGACTCTGCAGTCCAGCGCCATCTGGCGGAGTAATACCCAAGAGTAAAGAATCTTATCTGGAGCAGGATGTACTGTATACTAAGAATAATGATTTTGCATGAGTTCTAAAATCAAATTTTCCTTATTCATTTAGCCCCTCCCACATTCATTCTACATATGCACTCCAGAGCAAGGGGTACTGAATCAGAAATTCCAGTGGCATTAAAGCGGGATTTCAGGCAAATGGTTAAATGAATTCACCAGCACTTTGCATTGCCTAATATAACCTATAGATCTTGCTTCCTTCGGCTGACTCCTTTTCATGGTCCAAACATTAAAAATGCAAGGCGGAGTCATCGTCTGCTGATGAGGAGGTCCAGCAAAAAGGATAGAGTTCACTGGGATTTAGTAAAAAATATAAATTAAGCTGAATGAAGGGGGGGGGGGGCGGCAGAAGGCAGAATAAAAACAAAAATTATCATCTTACAGTAGACCAAAACCCATGGATGACTGTCCTGGAATCTTTATGATTCCGGAGCCACCTGATTCTCTACCTCTGGTACTGTGTGTAACCCCCCCAGGTCGCCCAATCAACCCCCCCCCGATCCAGGAGCAGGTATACCTTTAGCAGGCAGTGCACCTGGTGGCCGGTGTGGGGTATGCTCTGTGTTAGAAGATAGCGGGGATGCGTCCGCCGGAGCACTTGGATCTGCTCAGCTACACTGGAGAGGAGTCTTAGATGAATGGCCGTGAGCATATCCGAGCGGGCTGATTTGAGTCCACGCATGAGCAAGACTGGGCAACCTGGGGGGTTTCACACAGCAGGGCAAACCCGGGATAGTTAAAACCTCAGGTTTTGGTCCACTTTAAAAAAAAAAAAAAACTGCTGTTATCTTTAGAGGTCATAGTTAACGTAGTTAGGCAAAGTCTGAACCCTTTATTTTATCCATAATGTATTATATTTGAGAAAAACAGACATTATGCATTGCGACTTGGGACCCACCTTAAGCAGTGTGTAATGGAAGTATTTTGTTCCACATCCACAGAGAGATCCAAAAAATCTTCATCTTTGCTACTAACCTTCAAAAGGACAAAAAAAGGAAAATTTGTGTACTCACCAGTAAATTTCCTTTCCCGTTGTCTTCCATTCCGGGGCACCACCATCAGCAACGTGTGGGTTAACCTTAGCCGTAGGCAGGAACTGCAAGAAAACAAACTAAGCTCCTCCCAGTCTATATAGGGCAGGCTCTCCTCACCTCACTAAAAAGCAGTCAAGCCACAACCCTGGGAGGGAAGAAATGCTACCTGCGCATACACAGCCTAACTTAGTTCAGAACTTCATAAAACTCTAACCCTGTACAAGGCATCAACAGCAACCAATGCAGACGCAACAAAACAGTTGGGTGGGTGTCGTGCCCCGGAAGACGATGAGAAAGGAAATTTACCGGTGAGTACACAAATTTCCCTTTTCTCATACCTGCCGTTCCGGGGCACCACCATCAGCAACATGTGGGACATCCCAAATCAGTATCCTTGGCAAGTGTGGATGACCAGGAAAGGTGGCACTGAAAACTCAAGACTAGACCCCTGGCGAGGGGTTCACCACCATCTGCAACACCTTGCGTCTCAGAGTAGCATCGGCCGATGCCCAGACAACTTTGTAAAGGTGTGGAGAGAAGACCAGGTCGCTGCTTTGCAACCTGGGCCACAGACGCCTAGTGCTGGAAGGCCCAAGACGCGGCAATCGCACTGGTAAAGTGAGTGGTGACTCGGAAGTGTGCCTCCTCATCATATGTACCTCTCACATAGCTGCCAAGTAATACTTTAAAGCCCTGACGACATCCAGGGAACGCAGGAGCCGCTCCTTATAATGAGTGAGGTGTGGACCCAAAGATGGTAGCGCCATCTCCAGATTTAGATTTGTTTAACATGGAAATTGGCATTGCTTTTTTGCAGCAGCAAAAAGAGTGACTTGTGGTGACCAGCACAAGAAAATACCACTGGTAAAATGAGTTGTCAGATAGGCCTCCGCCATGGGTTCAAATGGGGGGCCCTTGAGGCGCCGATAGGACGAGGTTGAGATCCTAGGTTGAGACCACTGAACACTTCAGAGGCTGAACATGCGCGGTGCCCTGCATGAACTAACCTGTGCTCTGCGATTGGCCTATGGAAAATAAAATGGACAAGGCCGAGACTTTGCCTTTGAGGGTGCTGAGCTGCAGACCCTTCTGAAGAAACTCCAATATCCTGGGCAATGAGAACCTCCTACAGGAGTAGCTCTTCGACTTCCACCAAGGCCAAAAAGACCCTCTACGTCCTATAGTAAATTCTGGAGGATAACTGATGCTTCCATGCCTGAAACAAGGCCCGAATAACTGTCCCTTCTCATGCTGGCCTCCACAGCAAGCTGCTAAGCAATCGCTTGAGAAGTTGGGGGGGTGGGGGGGGGCAGTGGACCCTCCTGTAGAAGATCACAGGGGCTCTGTTGCCGGGTTTACCAGATCTGCAAAACCTACCCTTCTGGGCCAGTGTGGGGCGATCAGGATGATGGTAATTCATTTGTTGTAGACCTTTTTTTATGCGGCCCAGTAGCGGCAGTGGTGGAAACACGTACAGCAGGTTGTACCCTGACCAGGGGGTGTCGCACCCTGGACATGAACCTATGGATCTTTCGGCTGTGCCGACACACAAAGAGGTGCGGTCGCAGTGGGTTTGAAACACGGCCTGGTTGAGGGACCCTTCCCCAGGTCCAACGTCTCTCTGCTCAAATAATAGGCTGGCAGATTCTCCACCCCAGGAATGTGGATCTCTGAGATACATGGAATGTGCAGCTTTGCCCACCTTATGATGCAACTCACCCCCGGAAACGTCCGCCAGCTCTCGCTAACCCCTGATGGTTTATGACCTTTCCGCTGGCCCCTGCGACCCTGGACTGCCCTTGGGTGTCCTGTACAGCCCCCCAACCCGTCAGACTGGCGCCTGTGATCAGGATGACACACTGGACCGGTTGGAAAGACTGGCCCACCACAAGCGTATGCTGCTGCAGCCACAATACAGGGATCGTCAGACAGTGTCTGTCAAGGTAAACGACAGTCCAAGGCATGTACCATCCTATTGCATTGCGACAGGAGCTGTAGGGGCCTGGTGTGAAACCATGCATATGGAACTGCCTTGGTGGTGGATACCAGTAGGCCAAAAAGACTGCGCCCCCTCCTGCAGGTCCGCGCACTTCTGAACCGGCTATCAGGATGATGGTAATCCATTCGCTGTAGACCTTTTTTTTATGCGGCCCAGTAGCGGCAGTGGTGGAAACACGTACAGCAGGATGTACACTGACCAAGGCATGGTCAGGGGGTATCGCACCCTGGACATGAACCTTTGGACCTTTTGGCTGTGCGAAAAAGGTCCGGTCGCAGTAGGAGTAGACCGAAAGAAGGACCCATTCCAGGCGAGTATTCAACGACATTCCCAGGTCAGTTGCCACAACGGAGGGGACCACCTGGGAATTTGGAGTAGTTGATGATCCCCCCCAAACAGCTCCAGTGTAGACAGTACTGTCTTGACGTCCTGCAGTGCCCTTGAGTGATGGTGCTCTGATGAGCAAGTCTTTGAGGTGAGGGGTAAGGTAAGGGCTGCAGAAGAGCCATCACAACCGCCCAGTCCTCTGCAGGGCCACGGACAGACCGAACGACAGAGCCACAAATTGGAAAGGACGGGTTCCCACTGCCAATCGCATGCTTTAGCAAGCCACCGCCCTTCCTGCCACGCGGGAAGGCTTGTACGCCACAAACATGTGTGGAGGCCTGATTCAAAATCGATCTTGTATCCGGAAGAGACAACTTCCCAAACTCATGAACCGGACATGCGATTCATGCTTCCCTGAATTGTCCTTGCCGCACCTGGAGTCTGTTATAAGGGGATGACTTCCGAAACAAGGTCCGTTGTTTCCGCTTCTGCTAAAGCAGCGTCTACTCCCTGCCCCCCCCCCCCCAAAGGTTTACCAAAAAAGCGACCCCCCATAGCAGGGGAGGGTAGTAAGAGTCTTCATGTAGGCAGCGTCAGCCGCCCACTGCTCCAGACCATGGGTCGCAAGGTAACCAACAGGACCAGACCCCAAGCCACCAGACACACCATGTCATCCATTGCCGGAATTATGTGCCTGCCAAGAAGTTCAATTGGAGAGCGCTTCATCCAGGCCTTGCCCACCATGGCTGCCATGGATGTGGTGTAAGCCGTCCGCATGGCTGACCCCACCATGGAGAACGCATGATGAACAAGCTGGTCTAACATCTTGTCCACAGGAGCTCTCAAACAGCACTGGCCAACATAGGGATCAGGGTATGCTGATCAGGACCCGAAACTGGCTCACCCACCTCAGACGGGAAGACCAAACTTTGACCGTCTCCTCAGGGAAGGGGTACCTGGTGTCCAGAATCTTGGGAAGGGAGGACCACTTATCCAGCTTCTCCCACTCCTTTCCTACCAGCCTGTCGAAATGGGAAAGCCTGGGAAAAACCTGCCTGGCCTCTAGCATTTGGAAGGCTACACCACCTAATCCGCAGCCCGATCCAAAGTATTAGCAGGTGTCTGTGCGGAGTCCAACTCCTCCCTGCTGCTAGATGACACCTCCCCCCTATGATCAGCCAGAACTGGATCCCAAATTGCAAAGGACGTCCTCATCGTAGAGGCTAGAATCCTCAGAGGACTCTGCCTGAACATGCTTACTCTTGGCAGTAGTCTTAACGCCTGGTTGGAGACTGCACCTGGTGACGAAGGCTACTGACCATGCTCTCTAAACGTGCCACACTGTCTGCCACATCCGCAGGGGGTAACCCATCTGGGGGCAGACCCTGGGACGAGAAGCGACCTGAAAGGCCCCCTGAGGTGGCATCTCGTTCAGAGGAGTCCAAACCCGAAGCCTCAGGAGACAGCGGACGGTCCAGCAGGACACGGAGCTGGCCAACTGCATGAGACACTGCAGGACAGAGGTGCACCCCGAGCATAGGGGCACCTTGACTAAAGCCAGCTGTGCCTGGCACTTCCGCCTCCACCCTCTAGTAAGTACGAATTCCAGTGCCTCCGATGCCTGAGATGGTGAAGATGGCTGCTTTTACAGCTAGCTAATGCAGCGATGCGCTGGTCCCCGCAACACCTAGGAAGCCTACCTGCACTGCAAACAAACCACTACCCAACAGCTGAGATAGACACACACAACGATGCAGCAGCTTCCGCACACCCACCCTGAAACAGACAGAAACAATCTCAGACACAGCGACAAGAAACCTCGATGAGAAAGTGTCACCCCCTGAAGAGGCCCTACCTGACCAGGTGCTGAGAACTGTGGGGCGGCAGCCGTGTTGGAGTTGGAAGAAGTAGAGCAGAACAGGATCAGTGCCAGGCACCGAAGGGACCAAGCAGGGGCCCACACTTGGCAGCAGGAACCGCTGGGCACCGCACCAAGATGGCGGTGCCTCGTGACTCTGATGGAGGAGAGGGGGGAAGGAGTCGTGCATTGCGCTAATGCAGATGGCCCACCCCCTCCCCACGTTGTCCACTCCTAGGGCAGAAACATCCCGAAGCCACAGCCTGCACCATTGCAGAAGGCTGACGGCCCGCCCCCTCCCCAGCCACCACTGACCAGGCCGTAATGCCCCCCCCCCCAATGCCAGCAACTGAACACAGGATGAATGCTTCTGGCCTGTCAGCAGAAAGTAAAACACCTGGCAGCGTGGCCAGTAAGCTTGGGCCACCGGAGCAGCGACTAGGGAGGCAGACTGCGGGCAGGATGGGAAGATTACCCATTGGGGGGGGGGGGGGGGGGAGACACCTAAAGGAAGGACACATAGGGTTCCCTGGTGGCCTTGCTGACACTCGAAGCTCAGACCCGAAACCGGCCGAGCACCGACACGCTTACCTTGACCTGTGAGCGCTCCATTCACACCGCAAAGTCCAACACTATCGACTTAGGACCGACTTGCAAATGTGAGGGGCAAGAAGGCAGGCGGACTCAAAGATCCCACTCCAGGTCTGCAC
Source organism: Gastrophryne carolinensis (assembly GCA_027917425.1). Lineage (NCBI taxonomy): Eukaryota > Metazoa > Chordata > Amphibia > Anura > Microhylidae > Gastrophryne > Gastrophryne carolinensis. Next base: position 119,917,548 of record CM051235.1, on the reverse strand, counting down.
TGTCATCCAAAAGAAAAAGAAGAAAATAAATCTTCTGAACCTCTTCACAGTCCCGTTGACTGCAAGAAAAGAACTATGGAGATCCCGCCACAGCCTGCTATATATAGGCAGGGAGGACCTAAGTTTGTTTTCTTGCAGTTCCCGTCTACGGCTGAGGTTAACCCACGCGTTGCTGATAGTGGTGCCCCGGAACAGAGGCGAAAAATTACAACACTATTATCAAAAAGGAAAATATGGCACCAACATAAAATATATTAAAAAACATACAGAAGTACATTTCTAGCTTAAAGCTAAACAAAACCCGCCCGTGGACCCTCACTTTCCCCAGGGTCATCCGGAATCAGAATGCCCTGCTGTGTGAAACCCCCCAAGAGCGTCGGTATCGCTCACCTGGTCTAACAACCCATGCGCTATCAGACCTGGGATAGGTAACTAATTCCAGGCTTTCTCGGAGGATTCACACAATTGCGATGCCATGAGGGAATGGAACAAAACATGGGGAAGTCAAATTCCTAGATTTTGTTCCGCTTTAAAGTAAATGTCTGACAACACTATTGGTCCGATCCACATTGAATCTCTTCTCAGCTTTGACAATTGATCTATGTTTCTATGTTTCTAATTGATCTGCTAAATTGCTAGTGGGTTGCACTGACAATTTACAGATAAATGTATCACCTGATCTATTTCAAAGGTTTTCCATTTCATTTAAAGGCTGAAGCTAAGTTACCTCTACCCTCTTTTCGAGTGAACAAAACAAACCCAATAAGTATGGTTATCCAGTCCCTATCCAGGCTATAATAATATTAGTGTAAAAAAAAATAAATCCCTGTTAGACTTACCGGCATTGGTATTTCTATGATTCCTTCAGGACGACCACGAAGAGAGAGACTCCTCACCCTAAAGAGGAAACACAAACGGCTCCCCAAGTCCTCAGTATTGAGCAAGAAAATTATTAAACCGAACAAAAGAAAAAATTTAAAACGGACCTTCACCCTAAATAAGAGCCTATCTCACCAACTTTCCTGAAGGGGCATCCTCGTGGCTTGGCTCCTCCGTGGTAGCTGCCCCTGGTATCTGCACCTCCACAGCCCGGGTTCTTTTGTTGCTGATAGAAGCCAGCCGGCCGCACATGTTCCAGTCTGCTGGAACACACGGGTGTCGAGGCTATGCGCTGGAAGCAATGTCTGTCTTCAAAGTAAAACACAATACTGAGGACTGGGGGGGGAGGGGTGGGATCTTTTAAACCTGTCCCAGTTTGTGTTTCCTCTTTAGGAGAGGAGCCTCTCTCTCTTTCTGTGGCCGTCCTGAAGGACGATGGGAGAAAATACAATTCTGTGAAGTACTCACCTGTAGAATTGATATTATGAGTATACAGTACGTCCTGCTCCAGAAATAGTACTTACACTTGGGTTATCCTCCGCCAGATGGCTCTGCACTGCAGAGACATGCAAAAACAGGCTCCTCCCGGCCCCTCAAATACCCGGGGACCTCCCACAAATCCCCAGCATTGAAAAGCAGTGAACAAGAAGCCGGGAGAATTTAACCACCAAAACTGGTAACTATAACAATGATAACAATCATTAAAGCGGAACACCACCTGGTGTCTCTCAAGGAATGGGGGCTAGATAGACAGAGCCGCCAACTCAGACACATGTCTGACCGAAGTAATAACCACCAAATAGACAACCTTGAGGGTAAGGGTAAGTATTAGGTGCGCTGTAGAGGGAATGAAGGTTAGTGGAAGAAAGGGTTAATGGAGGGAATAAAAATTCCTTCCTAGCGTTGCAGGTGATTCTTCAAGTTAAGTTTGTTAAAAGCTGGAGGAAGAAGGTTGGTTGGTTAGGGTTAGGAATGTTTGAGGGTGGTATTTCTACCAGTTAATCAAACCAGCAACAACCAGTATCATTGCTTCTGGCTGATTAGGCCTCAAAAATCTCCAAATTTCTTGGGGATTTTTTCTCTTCCTGGTTACCAAATTAATGGTTACCTGGATTATGCGTACCCAGTGCCGTGTGTGGCTCTATTGGGTGCTTTCTTATAAATAGACAATAAATAATTGTAATTGCTGATGGTGCACAGTAAAGGACTCGCCTGTCTTCTTAGGTTGATTGAAGCTCTGAATCCTTTTTCAGTGTTTGGAGCGCTGGTTTGTTTAGGTAAGTACTTGAGAGTGGAATGGGGTTCCTGGTGGTTGTGCAGTAAACAAACGTGAGGTTGGTGATGGTGGTCTGATTCAAGAAGGATCTGTGAGGATGCTTGAGGGTAGTCTATGGTTATGATTTTAATTTGACTTTGGGTCAGCAGAGGGTTAAAAAGTGTAACCCAATTTCCTGATGTAGGGCTGCTTTAAATTGAGTAGTACGGCTTGTGCAGGGTTAAAAGGCCATTAATGTATATGGAGTGTTTTGTACACAGCGGGGTTAGGTGCTGATTTTCTGATGTATGCACTATGCAGGGCAGAGTTAGTGGCTGTGGTTCTCCCTTGTGTGCGGTGTGCAGGTTGCCGCTGGAATATGCGGTCTGCAAGTATGGGGTGTTTAAAGGCTGCTGGTGCTGCTGGCAAGCAGTATGAGCGGTTTATTTGTGGTGGCCGCTCCTGCGGCTTTATGTGTACCCGTAGGTGTAGGAAGTAAGATCCTTGCCTGAACTGTAACAGAATCATTCATAGGAACGGAGTTACCAATGAAGGGGACAAAGAGGACCTGGGGTGTTTGATCACCCCTCCAAATGACTCCCAAATGGACACCCCCAGCCGAGTGTCCAACGTAGCCTGACGTAGAAACTGGGAAGTGATGAAGACGTCCAGGTTGCAGAGAAATCTGGGGATTTGTGGGAGGTCCCTGGGTATTTGAGGGGCCGGGAGGAGCCTGTTTTTGCATGTCTCTGCAGTGCAGCGCCATCTGGCGGAGGATAACCCAAGTGTAAGTACTATATCTGGAGCAGGACGTACTGTATACTAAGAATAAAACCTTAACGTATCTGTCAGAGTTCTGTGAGCTGCTGCCATCTGGCTTTAGCACCACCACACTGTCACAAAGGAGCAGGCTCCCTTATTGATTTGCAGCAGGTGGTGCATCACCTAGTGACTCGTCCTAGGCAACCGCCACTTACATGTGCTATCAGCAGCAGACACGGATACGTTGCAAGACAGTCAACTTTTAATCTTTGTCCAAGCAAAGGGATGAAAGCTAAAGCTGTAGAACCAAACATTTCTTACTGCCCAGTACACTCATGCACAGACGTGCCAGTTTTGAAACACTGGACTACTTCCTACAACTTTCTTTCTTGCCAGACAATAACTTTAAACAGAAGAACCTCAAAAGCACAAGACACTGATGAACAATCAAAATAAGGTTGCTAACCAGTTTGTTTACTTACAGTTTCACAGTTAAGACATCGGGTTTCGTTGGTTAGAGTTCCCTGGAAGATCTCGTGCACCCAGGTGTGGTCAGGCTTTTCGGGTTCCTGAAGGTCTAGGCTCCCGTTCTGCAGTTTGCCATTCTGGGTCTCCTGTTTTTTCTCTTCTTGCAGCAGGTCAGCAATAGTGTTTAGAAGGTAGTTCAGAAACTCATGAGCATCTTGTTGCATGTAGTTGTCAAACAACTCTGAACAAGCAAAAGACAACAGAACAGCAATTACTCAAAGTCAGATTTTAATTTGTTCAAATGTCATTGGAGAAAACTTCATATCATATCATCAAAAGACATGCATACATTTAGATTGTTTATACTACAAAAAGGACTGAATTTTGGTTACATTTTAATTGAGGCATAAAAGTACAATAGCACAAAAATAAATTGGTAATGGTGCAATAATTTACCCTTTAAGTGCCAACCTACCTAAGACTATGGCATCTAAAGAATGGATATAGTAGCCTAGAAAATAGAGTGGACATGACACCCTGGAGTGGAAGAAGAGAGAAATCAATTCTACAGATCAGAATTGTATTTTCTTTCATATTCCACTTCAGGGCGTCACTGAATCAGATATGAATGGGACCTCCAAAAGCAGTGCCCTTGAAGCACTGAAGTGTCATCAGCCATTCTGAAAAAAATCTAACCTCAGCTGAAGAGCCTACTACCGACAGTAATACCTTTCTACAGTGGCATCTAAGGTTCTAATGTCCACCTTATAGAATTTGGTAAAACTACAAACTGAAAGCCAGGTAGCAGCCTTGTGGGCCTGCTCTACTGAAAACTGGTGCTGAAAGCACAGATAGCTCCGATAGCCTAAGTAGAATGGGCAATAACAAAAAAAGGAGGATTCCTCCTCATGGAGGCGTAGGCCTTGGCCTTAATCACTGCTAGTCTAATCCATCAGCTGATGGTGCGCTTAGCTGGCGCTAGACCTTTTTCCGCAGTCAGTCCTGCAGAAGGTCTGAGTAGCGGAGATATAATATTTAAGGGCTCTCACTACAGCCAGGGAGTGGAGGGCAAAACCAGCCACCTCTTTGTTAAGATGGAAGGGGGAACCACTTTAGGAAGAAGTCCTGTTTAAAATGGAATACAGCCTTGCCCTTGTGTAGGACTCAGTAAGGAGGCTTAGCAGAAGTATCTGTGATAAACCTTGACGAAGTCTGCTTTCGGCTCAAATCTTGTCCGGATGATTCTGGCAGATAAGTCTCTTCCTGGCAGGATGGAGGTTTCGACAGCCAGGCTGCAAAGCCAGAACTCGTAAATTGGGGTTTCGGAGGGGCCCCTGTGTGAGGAGATCTGGATCGTCGGCAGCTGCCAGTGGTTGCCTTCCGACATTCTTACATTCTCCTTGGCCATTGGGGTGCTACCAGGATGGTTGAGATCCCCTTGTGCGCTACCTTCTTTAGCATTTGACCCAGGTGCAGAATGGGGGGGGGGGGCGGATACGCAAAGAGAAGCCTAAATCCTGACCAAGGTAGGGTCAGGGCATCTACTGCTATAGCTAGAGGGACAGGGAGACAAATTTCAGAACTTTCCAATTGTGGCGGGATATGAAAAAATCCACGTCAGGGAGCCCCCAGCGCAAGCATAGTGCTCAAAAAATGCAATTCTGTGATTACTCACCTGTAGAATTGATTTTATTGGTGTCCTGCTCGGGTCGCTTCATTCTTGACAATTGGGTTATTCTGCCACAAGGTGGCGCAGTTGACTGCAAGACTAAACTTGTGGTTCCTTCAGGCTCATATAAAGGCAGCTGTATCCCTAATCCTCCAGCGTTGAAAAGCAGTAAATACAAGACAAGCCGGGAGGCCAGAGACCATGTTAAATCACACAGCCCCAAAATAAACTCTCTCAAACTGTAATACCATAAGAAGGCAAAAAGGGGATAACAGAATAAGGGTGGGATGAAGCGACCTGAGCAGGACACCAATAAAATCAATTCTACAGGTGAGTAATCACAGAATTGCATTTTTCTTGGTGTCCTGCTCGGGTCGCTTCATTCTTGACAATTGGGACATCCAAAAGCAGTGTCCAAGAAAGGGTGGGATCCCCAGTGAGCAACAGCACGTAGTTCATGACACTACCGCCTGAAGCACCTTTCGGCCAAAAACAGCATCAGCTGGGGCCCTAACATCAACCTTGTAAAACGGCCTTATGAACCTGTTCAACCGAAGCCTGGTGCTGAAAAGCCCAGGGAGCTCCAAAAGCTCTGGTAGAGTGAGCAGTGATCCGAAAAGGGGGTTCCTTCCCCTTGACAGAATAAGCTTGTACCACCGCCTGTCTGATCCACTTGCCGATAGTGGATTTGACTGGAGGCAAGCCCTTCCTAGGCCCGTCAGGAAGGACAAAAAAAGAATTCAACTTCCTAAAGGATTCTGTAGCAACCAGGTAGTACTTAAGTGCCCTGACCACATCCAGGGAATGGAGGGTCCGCTCCTTAGAATTAGAAGGCGCGGGACACAAGGAAGGCAAGACAATGTCCTCATTGAGATGAAAGGCAGACACAACTTTGGGTAAAAAGTCAGGCTTAAGACGAAAAACCACCTTATCATGATGCCGCTTAAAGTAAGGAGACTTCATACAAAGCGCCGCCAGCTCAGAGACGCAATGATGTGATAGCTACCAAAAAGACCATCTTCAAAGTCAAAGTGGATAAAGCAGCATTGCACAAAGGCTCAAAGGGAGGAGCCTGGAGAGCAGAAAGCACCAAATTCAAATCCCACACCGGTAGCATAGGATTACGCGGTGGACATACATGAGTAACTCCTTGGAAAAAGGTCTTGATAAGTCTATGATTGGCGAAAGATCTTTGGAAGAAAATAGCCAAGGCCGAAACCTGTCCCTTGAGGGTACTCAGCTGAAGGCCTGAATCCAAACCATGTTGTAGGAACGCCAAAATCCTAGAAAAAGAAAATGTGCGACAAGGGAAACCCCTAGAGACTCACACCAGGCAATGTAAGCCTGCCAGACCCTGCAATAAATTATGGAGGAGGATCTCTTCCGAGCCTGAATCATGGTACGCATGACCAAGGCAGCCAGCCCTTTCTCCGTCAAAATGGAGGTTTCAGCAGCCAAGCCGTCAAAGCCAGCGTTTATAAGTTGAGGTGGCATTACCGTCCCTGAGTGAGAAGCCCCGGATCGTAGGGCATGACGTAGCGATCCACTGACATCTGGACAAAGTCCGCGAACCAACACCGCCTCGGCCAACGAGGGACCACCAGGATGGTCGAGACCCCTTCCTGGGCTATCTTGCACAGCACACGACCCAGAAGGCATAGAGGAGTTGGAACTCCGTCCAAGGAACTGCCAGCGCGACCGTGGCGTGGGTCAGAGGATCTCTTGACAGAGAGATGAACTTTGGAAGCTTGTGATTGTGTCGGGACGCAAACAGGTCCACGTCCGGCTGACCCCAGCGGCAACACAGAGCGTGAAAGATCTTGTTGCAGAGAGACCATTCCCCCAGACGAGAAGTCCCCCTGCTCAGGGAGACTGCCTCCTGGATCTTCACCATGGGGATGTAAAACGCCGAGATGCAGGGAACATTCTCCTCCGCCCAAGACAGGATCACTTCCTTGAGGGCTTGCATGCTCCGAGTCCCGCCCTGATGAGTGATGTAGGCGACCACCAACTGATTGTCCGAGCGGACCGGGGCCGCACGACCCCGTAGATGGGGAGGCAACTGAAAAAGGACCAATCGGATCGCTCTCAGCTCAAGGAGATTGATAGGGACATGAGCCTCCTGAGGTCCCCACTGGCCCTGGAACTGCAGCGATTGACAAAACCCTCCCCAACCGGACTTGCGTCCGTGGTAAAAATCTCCCAGCGTGAAGTCAGAAAAAGACCTGCCCACTAAAAGATTTCTTGAGTCCAACCACCACGAGAGGGACCGTCTGGCCAGAGGGGACAGAGCGAACTCCTGCTCCCGGGACTCCTGTTTCCGATCCCAAACAGCCAAGAGATTCAACTGAAGCGGTCTCATGTGGAACTGGGCGAAGGGTAAAGCCTCAAGGCAAGACACCATGAGGCCCACCAACTGCATCCCCAGATGGATGGATGGGTGTGGACACGACAGCAAGGCCAGCGCATGCGTCTGAAGACCCTCCACCTTCTGCTGAAGGAGAAACACCTTGACCTGAGAGGTGTCCAATGGCATGCCCAGGAAAGACCTCACCAATGACGGAGTGATCGAGGACTTGGGATAATTGATCACCCAACCGAATGCCTCGTGAGTGGACAATACCTTCTGAGTGTCGCTCTCGGCCTGCTGAGGAGAGCAGCAGCAATCAGCAAGTCGTCCAGGTAAGGAAGAATACGAATGCCCTGGCTCCTCAGCAGGGCCATGACACCCGCCAGCACCTTGGTGAGCACCCGAGGGGCTGAAGAGATTCCAAACGGCAAGGCCACAAACTGGTAGTGCTGAACCTCAGGAACGTCTGATGACCCCGGAAAATAGGGACATGCAGGTAAGCATCCCTGAAGTCCACCGTGGTGAACTCACCACTGACCGTAAGGTCTCCATGCGGAAGTGTTTGAATCTGACAAACCTGTGGAGACCCTTCAGGTCCATGATAGGCCTTCTTGGGCACCGTGAAAAGATTGGAACCGTTCCTGGTGAGGCACAGGACAAATCACTCCGGACGACAGAAGTCGTTGGACAGCCAATCTTAGGCCCTGCACCGTCAAGGGGTTCTGGGAAATCCGTGACGAAGAAATCTTGGGGGCGGTCAGCTCTATCTTGTACCCAGAGGACACCACCTCCTGAATCCACCGGTCCGAGACGTGCTGTCTCCAGACGGGAGCAAAAAGCAGAAGCTGTTCCTCCACCCGGATGGGTGAGGGTGCCTCCTAAGGCCGAGGGGTCCTGGCAGGGGGCTTGGACTTGGACCCCCAGGAGGGACTGGGACGACCGCGGGATCTACCTCGCCCCCAGGAGTCTCTGCGGCCACCAGAGAAGGAAGATCCTCATCCCCTTCGAAAGGGACAAAAGGAGGAAGAGCCCCGAAAGGGCCGCACAGGCTTCCGACGCTGAGGAAGCCTTCCATCTTTCGCCAGGAGATCCAGGCGCTCCCCAAACAGCCAAAGTCCCAGGAAGGGAATACCAGTGGGAGCATTCTTGGCGGCTGCGTCTGCTGCCCACTGTCCCAGCAGAGGGAACGGCGAAGAGCGATCAGCAGGGCCGAAGCCCTGCCACCAAGCCGGACGGTATCATCCATGGCTGAAATCACAAAGGCAACGAACTCCACGCAAGCTAGGAGATCCTTATACTCCTCCGGCAGCTTGCGTGATCTGGCTATATCCATAAGACCACCTTCTATTTGATGGCAATGGAAACAATGGCCACGGCACAGACAGGGCGAAGACCAACGCCCACAAAGGTGAAAGCGTGACAAGCCAGCTGATCCATGCGCATGTCAGCATGATCGCGCAAGGAAGAGACGGCATAACCGTGGTATTGGAGAGCCCCAAAACGGGGGCATATATCTCAGGGGGACGGGACCAGAGGCGAATTAAATGCTCCGAAAGGGATACCGTCTGTCCAGTCCCCTAGGCACCGACGGCAATTTATTAGGCTTCTCCCATTCCTTAAAAATCATTTTAGAAAAATGACCCTGTTCAGGAAAGACCAGACGCTGTCACTCAGGCCGTAAAAGGTCCCCCTTCTTTTTGGCCGCCTTAGGGGGTACAAGTTTTCAAAAACCACTGACAACAGCATCTCTGTGTCATCGGGAAGCCAACTGTCCTCATCAGAGGATTACCTGGGGTCACTAGCAAGGCTCCCCTGTTGGTCCCCAGAGGAGTCAGAATCATGAAATAATTCACCCTCCTCCATGGAGTCTCGCCCACTGAAGGCCTCATAGTCATCATCATCATCAGCAAAAAGTGCATAAGCCGGCTCCAAGTTCTTACGCGTGGCTTTGCCAACTGCCGAACGCGACAACTGCCGCTCTATACTGGCCACTGAGTGCCAAGTCCGTCTGAGACCCCCTGCTGGCTTCCCCCTCACTGGGAGCTAAATGCAGACGAGGGGGAGTCGGCGAGGCCGTCGGCAAAACGGGACTGGGGCCGGCAACGCTTGCCCCATCCTGTTCCAAAACGACGCTTTGCGTGCAGGGTACACAAAAAGCGCAGCAACCGCTCAGGGGGCAAACCACACAAGAGACAAAGCTTAACAAGTCCCGAAGGAGCCCCAAGCGCGCTATCCCCAGAAGCCTCCATTATGGTGATTATGGCGGAAGAAATCGGGTCACAAGGCACTAACGGCCCAGAACCGTACAATCCCCAATTTGGACCCTATGAAACCTTTAAGCACAGGGCAGGAAGGGGGAGGGAGGAGGGGGGGACAGAGACCGGGAGGAACCACCTATAGATAGACTGGGACCCATCTGGAAAACATAGAATAAAGAAAATATAAGCATGCCATAGCACATGCACACTGAAAAAAAATATTGTGATTACTCACCTGTAGAATTGGTATTATGAGTATACAGTACGTCCTGCTCCAGATAAGATTCTTTACTCTTGGGTACTCTTACTCCGCCAGATGGCGCTGGACTGCAGAGACCGCGAAATTGGCTCCTCCCAGCCCCTCAAATACCTGGGACCTCCCACAAATCCCCAGTATTGAAAAGCAGTTAAACAAGAAGCAGGGAGAATTATAACAGAACCAACTAGCAACTAACAAACAATGATAACAATCACCATACAGGGGATCCAAGGATAATGAACAAAGGGTGGGGTGGAGCAGGACGTACTGTATACTCATAATACCAATTCTACAGGTGAGTAATCACAGAATTGTATTATTCTTAGTATACAGTACGTCCTGCTCCAAATCTAATACTTACAGTTGGGACATCCAATAGCAGTGTCCATAAAGTAGGGTGGGATCCCCAATAAAAATCAGCAGCAGACAGTTTAAACCACTGCTGCCTGCAGAACCTTTCGGCCAAAAGCAGCATCAGCTGAGGCCCTAACATCAACCTTGTAAAACTTGGAAAAGGTATGAACAGAAGACAAAGTAGCGGCCTTGCAAACTTGTTCAACAGAAGCCTGGTGCTGAAAAGCCCAAGAGGCACCAATAGCACGAGTGGAATGAGCAGTAGGGCAGAAGGGGGGATTCTTCCCCTTAGCAGAGTAGGCCTGAATCACAGCCTGACGGATCCATTTGCTGATAGTAGACTTGGCAGGAGCCAAACCCTTCCTAGGATCAGAAGGGACCACAAAAAGAGCATCAGTTTTTCTGAATGGAGCAGTAGCCACCAGATAGTACTTCAGACACCTAACCACATCCAAAGAATGCAAGACCCTGTCCTTAGCATTACTATGATTAGGGCACAAGGAAGGAAGAACAATGTCCCGATTCAAATGAAACGCAGACACCACCTTAGGCAGAAATTCTGGCTTGAAGCGAAACACCACCTTGTCTTGGTGTCTCTCAAAGTAGGGGGGCTGGATGGACAGCGCCGCCAACTCAGAAACACGCCTAACAGAGGTGATAGCCACCAAAAAGACAACCTTGAGAGTAAGAATGGCCAGGGCAGCCTCCTGCACAGGAAGCACCCTGCAAGGCAGACAAGACCATGTTCAAATCCCAAACAGGCAACATGGGCTTACGTGGGGGGACGCACATGAGTAACCCCCTGGAAAAAAGTCCTGATCAGAGAATGCTGGGCAAAGGACTTCTGGAAGAAAACAGCCAGGGCAGAAACATGACCCTTCGGAGTACTGAGTTGAAGCCCCATCTCCAACCCATGCTGCAGGAACTCCAGGATCCTGGGAATAGAGAACACACGACAGGGAAGAGACTTAGACTCACACCAGTCAATGTAGGCACGCCAAACCCTATAATAAATAGAGGAAGAAGACTTCTTCCTAGCCTTTATCATGGTATCAACAACAGAGGCAGACAGCCCCTTCTCCATCAAGATGGAGGTTTCAGCAGCCAGGCCGTCAAAGCCAGAGTTTGTAAATTGGGATGGCGTAAGTGACCCTGAGTTTGCAGGTCTGGCACCCTGGGCAGAGCGTACTGATCTACAGCCAGCTGCACCACGTCTGCGAACCACACTCTTCTTGGCCACCTGGGGGCCACCAGTATTGCTGGCACCCCCTCCAGAGCTATCTTGCGCAGAACCCTGCCCAACAGGAGGAATGGAGGAAAGCTGAAAGTCCTGCCATGACATTGCTAGAGCATCCGTGGTCAAGGCCAGAGGATCCTGGGACAGGGAGACAAAGGCCGGGAGCTTGTGATCGTGACAGGACGCAAACAGATCCACAAACAGATCCTGGTTGGCCCCAACGGTGACACAGAGATTGAAACACCCTGTTGCAGAGGGACCATTCTCCTAGGCGAGAGGTCCCCCGCTCAGAGAGTCTGCCTGCAGATTCTCCACCCCCGGGATGTGCACAGCTGATATGCAGGGAACACTGGCCTCCGCCCAGGCCAGGATCAGAGACGCTTCCTGGAGGGCCCTCTTGCTCCGGGTCCCTCCCTGATGATTGATGTAGGCAACTGCCGTCTGGTTGTCCGAGCGTACCTGAACAGGCAGGCCCCGAAGGTGTTGGGTCAACTGAGTCAGAACCAACCTGATCACCCGCAGTTCCAGAATGTTGATAGGTGTGTGGACCTCCTGAGGGCCCCACCGCCCTTGGAACTGCAGGGACTTCCAGAAACACCCCCAACCTGTCAGACTGGCATCCGTGGTGACCGTCTCCCAGGAGGGGGCCAGAAAGGATCTGCCCCCCAACAGGTTCCTGGTGTCCAGCCAACACGAGAGGGACCGCCTGACCAGGGGGGAAAGCACAAAGACCTGGTCGAGGGATCCTTGTCCCAAACTGACAAGAGGTGGAGTTGCAGAGGCCTCATGTGAAACTGGGCATAAGGGACCGCCTCGAAGCACGCCACCATCAGGCCCACCAGATGCATTCCCTGCCTGATGGAGGGATGATGACAAGATAGCAGGGACTGAACCTGCGCAATCAGACTGTCCACCTTCTGCTGAGGAAGAAAAATCCGTGCCTGAACTGTATCCAGATTCATTCCCAGGAAGGGAGTCACCAAGGAGGGAGACAGAGAAGACTTGGGATGGTTGATCACCCCGCCAAATGACTGCAGAGTGGACACTACCAGCTGAGTATTCAACTCTGCCTGATGTAGGGACTGGGAAGTGATGAGAATGTTGTCTAGGTAGGGCAGCACGCGGATGCCCTGAGACCTGAGCAGAGACATCACTCCTACCAGCACCTTGGTGAACACTCTGGGAGCTGAAGTGAGACCAAAGGGCAATGCCACAAATTGGTAGTGCTGATCCTCCAGAGCGAACCTGAGGAATCTTTGATGACCTGGAAACACAGGAATATGAAGGTAAGCATCTTTGATGTCCACAGACGTCATGAAGTCCCCTGGACGCAGGGAACTGATGGCAGAGCGCAGAGTTTCCCTGCGAAAGCGCCTGCACCTGACAAATTTGTTGAGGATCTTCAAGTCCAGGATGGGCCTGACTGACCCATTTCTTTTGGGCACGGTGAAAAGGTTGGAATAGAAGCCCTTGCCCCTTTCTCGTAAAGGGACCTGGCAGATGACCCCCAGCTCCAGAAGGCTTTGCACCGCCAGCACTAGAGCCTGAGCTGACACAGGGTCCTCAGAAATCCGGGATCTGATGAATCTTGGGGGGGGGGGCAGGCAGCAAACTATCTTGTAACCGGGAGGACACTACCTCCTGAATCTACCGGTCTGAGACATGAAGCCTCCGGACGTGAGCAAAGTGCTGAAGCCGTCCCCCCACCCGGATGGGTGAGGGCGCCCCTTCATGCCTGAGGGGGCTTGGGAGAGGACTTAAGCTTGGAGCCCCAGGAGGAGCCAGGGCATCCACGTCCTCTGCCCCTACCCCAGAAGTCTCCTCTGGCCCCAGTAAGGGAACCCCCCCTCCCCTGTCTAGCACCGCGGTAGGGGGAGGAAAAGGAGCCCTGACCCCGAACGGGCCGAGACTGCCGGCTGCGCTGGGGTAACCTGCCTCCCTTAGCAAACAGGTCCAGGCGGTCCCCAAACAGGTGTAGTCCCTTTAAGGGAAAACCAGTGAGGGCTTTCTTGGCAGCGTTGTCAGCAGCCCACTGGCACAGCCAAACCGAGGCACCACAAGGGCAGAAGTTCTGCCACACATTCTAATGGTATCATCCAAGGCAGAGAGGACATAAGTCAAAAAAACATCACAACAAGAGAGTGCATTAAACTCCTCACTAGACACATTAGACACTAGACACATTATCAGGGGCACCATCAAGGATACTTCTGAGCAGGGTCATGATAGCCACAGCCGTAATGGCAGAGGCACAGACCGGGCGCAGCGCCGTCCCCCTACATGCAAATGCATGAGACACCAGCTGATCAATGCGCCGGTCCTCAGCATCCCGCAGCGTAGTAGAGTCAGGGGAGTGCATGACAGAGGTGTTAGATAACCCTAGGACCGGGGCATCCACTTCAGGAGGGGATGACCAACACTTCACCACATCAGCAGGAAAGGGATAATACCATTTTGTGAGTACTCACCTGTAAAATTACGAGTATGTCACACACCCCACTTCCAACATTCATGACACTTGGGAAACCGGCCTGTAGAGGGCGATCTTGCAGAGATGACATGAAAAAAAGGTAGCCCCTCCTGGTCCATAAGTACCTGGAACCTCCCACTATTCCCCAGTCCTTAAGAAAGCAGTAAGAACCAGGAAGAGCCAATTATATAGCAAAATTGAAAATAACAAGAACACCATATAAAGGATCCCAGAACAAAAAGGGCGGGGGAAGCGGGGTGTGTGACATACTCTTAATACCCATTTTACAGGTGAGTACTCACAAAATGGTATTATTCCTAGTATGTCACACACCCCGCTTCCAACATTCATGACACCAATAGCAGTGTCAACAAAGGATGGGGATCCAACAAGGAAATAAGGCAAAAAGCAGCAAAAAGGCCAAAAGCAGCATCCGCTGAGGCCCGCACATCAACCTTGTAAAACTTAGAAAAAAGTATGCACCGAAGACCAAGTAGCAGCCTTGCAAACTTGTTCAACAGAAGCCTGGTGCTGAAAAGCCCAAGACTCTCCAACAGCACGAGTAGAATGAGCAGTAACACGAAAAGGGAGAATCTTCCCCTTTGCAGAATAGGCCCCTATAATGGCCCGACGTATCCATTTACTAATGGAAGACTTGGCGGGCGCCAAACCCTTCCTAGGCCCAGAAGGCACAACAAAAAAGGCATCCGTCCTACGGAAGGCCGAAGTAGTAACCAAATAATATTTAACGCAACGAACTACATACAAAGAATGTAAAAGCCTTTCCTTGACATTACTAGGATTAGGGCACAGTGAAGGAAGAACTATATCCTGATTTAGGTGGAAAGCAGACACCACCTTAGAAAGGAAAATCGGGTTTAAAACGGAAAACCACCTTGTCCTGATGCCTCTCAAAGTAAGGCGCCTGAATTGACAGGGCCGCCAATTCTGAAACCCGACGGAAAGAGGTAATAGCAACCAAAAAAGCAACCTTCTGAGTAAGAATATGAAGAGGAACATCCTGCAATGGCTCAAAAGGAGCAGCCTGCATAACAGAAAGCACCAAGTTCAGATCCCAAACTGGAAGTAAGGACTTTCTAGGAGGCCGCACATGATGAAGACCAAAAGATCTCTGAAAGAAAATAGCCAAAGCAGAAACCTGCCCTTTCAAAGTACTAATCTGGAACCCCAAATCCAGACCACGTTGCAGAAACTCCAAATCTCTAGGGATGGAAAATACCCTGCAGGGCAAGGCCCTAGACTCACACCAATCAATATAGGACCTCCAAGTTCTGTGGTAAACAACAGAGGAAGATTTCTTCCTAGCTCTAACAAGAGTCTGAATGACAGCGTCAGAAAGACCTTCCTCCTTTAAGATGGAGATTTCAGCAGCCACGCCGTCAAAGCCAGCGTTGGTAAATTGGGGTAACAGAGTTGATCCTGGGCGATGAGATCTGGAAGAAGAGGCAGATGGAACTGATCCACTGCCAGCCTTTTGACGTCTGCGAACCAAAGGCGCCTGGGCCACCTTGGAGCCACCAGAATTGCTGGCGCCCCTTCCAGAACTAACTTGCGCACCACCTTGCTGATCATGGCGAATGGGGGAAAAAGATACAGGAACCCCAGATCCTTCCAGGCCAGAGACATGGCATCCGCTGCCACTGCCAGAGGATCCTGGGATAGAGACACAAAGGCTGGAAGCTTGTGGTTGTGATGAGAAGCAAACAGGTCCAACCGCAGAGTCCCCCACTTGTGACAAAGGAACTGAAAGACCCTGGGACTGAGAGACCACTCCCCCTGGCGAGTGCATCCTCTGCTCAGGGAGTCTGCTTCCATGTTCTCTACCCCCGGAATGTAAACCGCAGATATGCAGGGAACATTGATCTCTGCCCAGTGGAGGATCAGAGACACTTCCCGGAGGGCACCCCAACTGCGAGTCCCTCCCTGGTGATTGATGTATGCAACCGCTGTTCGATTGTCTGACCGAATCTGAACCGGCAGACCCTTCAAGAAATGGGTCAGTCAAAGTAGAACTAAACGAATGGCCCGCAGCTCCAATAGATTGATTGGAGAGTGAGCCTCCTGAGGCCCCCACAACCCTTGGAACCGATGTTCCCTCCAGATGCCCCCCCCAGCCCACCAGGCTGGCGTCCGTGGTGACCAATTCCCAACAGGGGGTCAGAAATGACTTGCCCTTCTTGAGATTGCTCGAAATCAGCCACCACTGAAGGGACCGCAGAACGTGGGGAGACAACAGACAAATCTGATACAAAGACAGTGGGCACTTGTCCCACTTTGCCAAGAGGAAGAGTTGAAGCGTCCTCATGTGAAACTGAGCAAAAGGAACCGCTTCGAATGTGGCCACCATCAGCCCCACTAGTCTCATCCCCAGGCGGATAGACTGACGAGGGTTGGACAAGAACGGACGAATCAGAACGATTTTGGGCTGAGGAAGAAATACCCTGGCCTGAAAGGTATCCAGTATCAGGCCCAGAAAGGGAATCAACCTGGCTGGACAAAGAGAGGACTTGGAATGGTTTATCACCCAACCGAACCTCTCTAGCGTAGCCACTACCGTCCTGATGTCCAATTCCTTCTGATTAAAAGAAGAGGCTGTGATGAGAAGGTCGTCCAGAAATGGCACAATGCGAATGCCCTGGACCCTGAGAATAGCCATCACTCCTGCCAACATCTTGGTAAAAACCCTTGGAGATGAAGTGAGACCGAATGGAAGGGCCACAAACTGAAAATGCTGGTCTTCTACTGTGAACCTGAGAAATCTCTGGTGAGTGGAAAAAATAGAAATGTGCAGATAAGCATCCTTGATGTCTATGGACGTCATAAAGTCCCCCTGACTGAGAGCGTCGACCGTTGACCGCAATGATTCCATGCGGAACCTTCTGAAGCGGATAAAATGATTGAGTTGCCTCAGGTCTAGAATAGGCCGAACAGAGCCGTCCTTCTTGGGTACCGTGAAAGGGTTGGAGTAAAACCCCAAACCCATTTCCGCTGGAGGCATTAGGCAGATGACAGCCATGTCTAATAGGTTCGCCACTGCCGCCCGGAGCCCCTGCGCGATCACCGGATCTGAGGGCATCCGGGACCTGAAAAATCTGGGAGGAGGCCGGAACTCGAATTCCAGTTTGTAACCGGAGGACACAACTTCCAGAATCCATCTGTCTGATACCTCTTGGACCCAAGCCTGGAAGAAGAACCGCAGCCGTCCCCCCACCCGAAAGGGTGAGGGCGCCTCCTCATTGCTGGGCAGGCTTAGGCTTGGACCCCCAACTCTGGCCTGGACGGCCACGTCCTCTTCCTCTGTTCCATGCAGTCCCCCTAGAGACTGAAAAGGCCGATCCTCTACCAGGTCTGGACCCACGAAAGGAAGAGTTAAAGGAGGCCAGTCCCCGAAAGGAACGACGTAGTCTCTTACGCTGAGGCAATTTCCCTCCTTTAACCCTTTCAGTGCCAAGCACGTAGTTTCTACGTGCTCGCTTCCACTCCACTTAAGTGGCAAGCACGTAGAATCTACGTGCTTGACTTTCCCCCCTGCTAGTAAAAAAAAATAAAAATACAACTCTGTGAAGTACTCACCTGTAGAGTTGGTATTATATGCAGACAGCACGTCCTGCTCCAGACATAGTCCTTACATGTGGGTATACCTCCGCCTTCAGCACCGTGCACTGCAGTATCATGAAGAAAACAAGCTCCTCCCGGCCCTACATATACCGAGGGACCTCCCACAAATCCCCAGCATTGACAAGCAGTGAGAGAAGAAGCCAGGAGGAAAACAACCACCCAGAGACTGGCAATAATATCCAAGATAATAATCACCACACAGGGGATCCAGAACAAGGTGAATCAGGGTGGGGTGGAGCAGGACGTGCTGTCTGCATATAATACCAACTCTACAGGTGAGTACTTCACAGAGTTGTATTATTCTAAGCAGACAGCACGTCCTGCTCCAGACATAGTCCTTACATGTGGGACATCCAATAGCAGTGTCCATAAGTAGGGTGGGATCCCCGAGAAAAAAGGCACAGACAACCACAAAAGTGCTGTCACCTTAACCATGCTACCAAGAGCAACGAGAGCAATGCTCTAACCACAGCCTTTGAATTCTTGTAAAGGCAGAACTGAACACAAGCAGCGGACTAGCCAGCTTGCTCAACAGAACCTAGTGCTGAAAGGCCCAAGCCAAGCACAGGTAGTAAGAGAGCAAAAACCAAGAGAGAAGAATGATCTTCCCCTAACGAGTAGGGCAGAGTAACAGCCTAACCATGCTACTGGAAAAAAAGGGGCAGCCATGGCAACTTAAAGATCTCCCCATCTGAGAATATGAACCCAGGTCTCAGGCGAGACCAGCAGGAATACTGAAAAACAGCGCTAACAAGGCTCAGCAAGAGCCGAGACGTTTACTTTAGGCTCAGATGAACAAGGTGACCGAGCAGGACCAAGCCAAAGGGCACCTACACCCGTGTTAGCAATCAGATCCGGTACATAAGGATGGAGAAACCTATAAGCCCCAAGGGGCATAATTCCCACCAGGGACAAGAGAAAGGCCAGGAATCTCCAACACCTGATGAGGGATACAGATCCCTTTCGCTCAGAGTAAGCCAGACAATAGCCCAGAGACCGTAGGGTCTGGACTAAAGGAGAATAAGAACACCGCCTGGACCCAATTCGGCGTAAGGCCATCCTTTATGGCACATTTCTGACTGAAGCAACCGCCCCAGAAGAGCGACATGAGGGAAGGAACAGTTCAGCCAAGAACCTGAATAAGACCCAAGGGAACCCTTAGCAGGGCATCCGGATAAGTAATCCCCCAAAAAGGGAGCATAGAATTCCCTGGGGAATGCACCTGAGCAACCCCTGAGGAATGCACAACACAGAAGATTGAACTAGACTTCTGCAGTAGGTGAACAGGGTGAGCCCTGAAACCTTCAGAGCACTGAGTTGGGGAGCCAACTTCAACCATGCTATAATAATCCTAGGACCCAGGGATAGGTAACATCCCGCAGGAAAGAGAGCTAGTCCAAGCAAAGCAGACTAGAAGAGCATACTCCAACATAGCCGGCAGAAAAGGGAGAAGAAGAGGAGGGAGCTAGGCCTAGCCCTCCAATAGAGAAAAGACACCCAGAGATACCCATCTCCAATAGGGTGAAAAGCCAACCGACCAATCGCCTAAAAGGCCTGTAGGTAAGGGCGACGTAGTAGGGAGCCTGAATAGGCAGAACAGCCCTCTTGAGAGGGCATACAATACGACTGTCTTCAGCAGAAAATCTGCGAACCACGCCCCGCTGGGCCACCCAGGGCCCCCAACATAAAGGTTCTCCCTTTCTACTGCAATCTTATGCAGAACCCCGCCTGGCAGGGTGAAAGAAGTTAAGACATATAGAATATAATGTCCTGACAGAAGCAATACTAGGCCCTCATGACCAAGGCCAGAGAGTCTTGGGACAATAACTCAGGACAGAGTCCCTGTAATAGCAAAGGGGCCCCACAGGGCCACACCAGTAGGGACTCAGTGAGATACTAGAATAGAACCTCCTGCCCTGTTAGGGCAGCCAGCCAAGCTAATACCAATGAAGTGCAAGGGATGTAAACCCCCACTTAGAACCGAACCGGAACCTTCTTGAAGGGTCAACCTGTTCCGAGACCTTCACAGATAAAAAGGGACAAGCCACTGTCCTCAGACTGATCGAGAGTCCCCCAAATAGGACAAGTCCTGAAGAGGAGTAGTCCAGCAAATTAGAGCCCACCAAAGGCTCAATGTGTCAACCAAAAAAAAACGTATGAAGATGGATCCCCTAAGGGGACCCCTTTAGGAACCACAGGGGATTTCAGGAGAAATAAGACCCCCCAGTCCACCTGCAAGACTTGGTACCCATGATGACCATCTACAGGGAGAAGAGAGAAGGAAGAAAAGGTCCCAGACATCTTCCTTGAATTTACAACCTCAAAAGGAACCCCCGTAACGAGGGGGAGCGTACTGACCTAGTTCCAGGGGTGCTGGAACCCTATCCAGGATAAGTAACCTAAGGTGTCGCAGGGCCCAAGGGCTCCTGAGAATAAGGGACAGCATCTGGGACGCCACCAACAGGCCCACCAGCTGCAAGGTAAAGGAAGTGTGACATCAAAGAGGGCAAGGCCCTTTCCATAACAAGTCCACATTTAGCAGAAGGAAGGTTCTAACATGAACCAATGTAAATGCCACCCCGCAGGGGGATACCGAACCAGGGAACACTAAGTAAGTGATGTGCCTGAGCACCAATCCATAGGACTCCCAAAGGAGCCACAAGTCAATAGCCAACACGGCCTGATGCAAAAATAGGAAGCAAAGGAGGACAATAACGTAGAACCTAGCGCGGACGCCACACGGGCCCGTCCAAGACACCACTCCCATACTCGCCTTGGTGAGTCATCTGGGAGCAGGAGAGGAACCAAAACAATACCCCAATGCGCAGAGTTGGACCTTCAACACTGGTTGGAAGTGGCCTAGGTGTCCTGAAGGCACAGGGGACTAAAAAGGGATTATAAATCCTCACATGCATCAAGAGGTCTACTGGACTAGAGCGCCTGCGGCCCAACAGGTAGATACCATGTAGAAACTGCCTGTGAAGGTATAAATGCTAGGCCCCAGAATGTCAACCTGGGTCAGACTGCTTCATCCCAGAGGGGATGGGTAAAGTGGATGTAATCACAGGTCAAGGGCCAACCTGTAAGAGAGCCCAGACCCTACACGCCAAACTCGGCCTGCCTCAACTCCCGAAGGGAAAACAGGGACTAGAAGAACCCCGATAACCTTAGAAAAGGGACCGCCCAGCAGACTCCATTCTGCATCCGGGGGGACTACCTCCTGTAACAGCCTGAAAGAAGCATGGCGCCCTGCGATAGGAGCCCAGTGCTGCGGCAGTCCACTCGCCCAACAAGGCGAGGGCGTCCCTTCACGCTTGTGCGGTTTTGGCAGATTTGGACTTCGCACAGCCGGAGGACCCAGGGCGTTGCCTGCCTCCCCTGGGGCGGGTCTCCATTCCAAAAAAAAATTGGAAGCACACTTCTAGTTCGCGCTTGACACTAACGTAGGGAAGGGGAGGGGTGTCCCTGCCCCTGGGAGGCCGAGACGGACTTCTGCTCGAGGGTGCCTTACTCCTTTTTTCCAAAAGGTCCAACCGGGCCCCAATAGGCGTCGTCTCTAAAGGGAAGGCCAGTAAGAGCCTTTTTAATATCATTGTCAGCCCTCTACTGTCGCAGCCAAGCAGGCGGCGAATAGCCACCACAAGAACCGAGGTTCTAGTGCACATTTTAACTTTAGTGTCATCCATCGCTGAGAGAATAAACTCACAAAAACATCACAATCAGACAGTGCCTTAAAGACCTCCCAAGGGAGATCCTTTCGGTTGGTGGTCAAGTATCTTCCTAAGAAGGGTCCTGGCGGTCACCGCAGTGACGGCCGCGGCACAGACCGGGCGCAGAGCCGTCCCTGCACACGAAAAGGCGTGGGAAGCCAGACTGTCAATGCGCCAGTCCTCAGCATCCCGACGGGTACGATGAGTAGAGGCTGTCATGAAGGGAGGGTTAGCAACCCCAATAATAGGTGCATCCACCTCGGGAGGGGCTGACTAGCAGCCAACCACATCAGGGGGAAAAGGGTACTTCCAATCCCAGACCCCCGGAACTCCTGTAAGTTCACAAGGTGATTCCCAATCCTTAGATATAAAAGCCTGGAATGATCCTGCTCCAGAAATTCCAAGCGCGGCGTCGCCGTGTGGAAACTCTCCCTCTTGGGCTTGGGAGACTCTCTCGGAGGAGAGATGGACAGTACTCCAAAGATCTTTATAAGTAATTTATCAGGGTCACACCGGCCCCAGAAACCAGGGCCAGAATTATCACGGGTCCAAGGTATCTCGTCTGAGGAACCGGAAGCTGAGAACAGTCCACCTTCATCCGAAGGATCGAGGACCTGCATAGCAGCAGACTCTTCAGTTTGCTTGGAGAACATAGAACCAGGAAACGTCAGGGACAGCTTCTTTCCAGCGCCCAAGCGCTCCGCCAACCAGGCATCACCTGCTCAGCCATAGGTAGCCTGCGCGGCACCACCTGCTGGTCATCCTCGCTCAAGTGCGACTCATCAGGAGTGAGATTTAAACCCGGGGAGACAGGTGTATTGAAGCAAGATGCAGCCACTGGTAAACCTGATTGCAGGGCCAGTGCTTGTTCAGCACACGGTCCACAGACCCGTGCTCTGTCAGCGTCAGCATGGGGCGGTCCCCACGCAGTACACAGCCAGTCTTGTCCCCGCGGGACCCCGGACACATAATTCTGAGATGCCTCCATATGGTGATTATCAAAGCAATATGCCAGCAGGGATTTATGCTATAAGCGACCCCGGATGCCCCAAGACCTGCTAGGAATGTGGGAGAATATAAAAAGTGAGCCCGTTTAAGATATATATCAGGCCGGGGGATGCCACCGGAATCTTAGCGTCTGAAAGACATAAGGAGAAGAATGGGTGTCAGAGCCATGCGCATATAAAAAGGAGTCACCCGCAAGGGCACTTACAGACCAAGGGAGGAGGGAAACCGCCACCACATGCGCGCGCAAAGATCAGCAAAATGGCGCCCAGCGAACCTCGGAGGGCGGGCTCGATGCTCGGCCGTAACGCGGAGCGCGCCAATTCAAGTCCCCGCCCACTCCGGAGAGCGCGAAGCTCTGAGGTAACGGCAAAGCAAGGATACAATCACACGCTTAAGGATTTGTAGAAAAACCGTTACGACTAGTAAGGAAAAGGCGCCACAGCATCTAGACAACGCCGCAAACTGTGCATAAGACATACGGCGGTAGCCGAAAACCAAAGAGCAAGCAGCGCGGCTCTGACATTTCAATGTTAATGAAGGGCAGAAATAAGGCCATAAGCGTGAAATACTGGTACACAGGGACCACCACACACATACCCCCCCTTTCCTTTCCCACTAACTAGTTGGGGAATGAGAGAGGATGGCGACCCTTACACAGGGTCCAGCACTACCCGGGGTATGGGGCAATAATGTGGGAGGGGCATCCACTAGAGGCTCACCACCAGCCTAAATCACCTACCCTATGGTGGGGGATTGCGGTGGAGCATGGCTCCGTTAAGCACACGAGGTGCTGCCTACCTTCACCCGACCAACGCAGCCCAGGCTAGGAGGCATATTCTTTCATCGAGAGGACGGGTGGAAATAGTCCCGCAGGGCCTCGGGCTGTAAAGCCCCACTCGCCTGCGAGAGCGTGATACTTCATGTCTTCGCAGTTCAGCACTGCAGAGAAATCTGGGGATTTGTGGGAGGTCCCTCGGTATATGTAGGCCCGGGAGGAGCTTGTTTTCTTCATGATACTGCAGTGCACGGCACTGAAGGCAGGGGTATACCCACATGTAAGGACTATGTCTGGAGCAGGACGTGCTGTCTGCTTAGAATAATCAAAAATACTCACCTGACCCCTCGTTGGATCCGGCCGGGTCTCCTCTTTAATTTGGTGCCATCCAATCCCCCGTGGGGGGTCGGATGGCTCCAGGAGAGCCCCCGGAATAGCCCCCCCGTTTGGCAGCAGCAGCTGCTAACTGTAAAAAAATAAATAAAAATGACATTTTACTTACCTGCAGTCGCGCTGCCTCCCTCCGGGTCTCCTCTTCACTGGGGGGGCCTCCGATTGCCCCCCCCCCCCCAGCCTCTTCAGTTTCAGGGGAGAGCCTGAAAGGGCTCTCCCCCTCCTCTCCCAACGGGCGCCGCCACCTTGCTGTTAAACCCCGCCCCTTTGGGGGCGGGGCTTATGGCGTCACTCCCGGGCGTCTTGCTGTCTCTCTTCGGCTCAGTTGTCAGATGCCCTGGTGATCGCTGGGCAGAGCAGTGGAGAGGCAGGGGATGCTCTGATCCCCTGCCCCCCCCCCTCCTCTGGCCAGCGATCACCAGGGCATCTGACAGCTGATGAACACAGGAGCTGACAATCGGGTGAGGTGAGTAAAGTTTTTTTTTTGTTTTTTTTTAATAAATAAAAATTTTGTGTCTGTCTTTTTTTTTTTTTTTTTACTGTTAACCCTTTGTGAACTGGTAAGGGGTCCATGAGACCCCTTATACCAGTTCACAAGGCTAGGGGCTGGCAAGTCACCTGCAACTAGCGGGTGGCTTGCCATTAACCCCCTCACCCCCAATTACCTGCCTCCCCAAAGCCCAGGGGGGGCAGAAGAGCCCGGGCCCACACAGGGTATGTGGGCTCGTAGGCTGCAGGGTGGGGGGCCACAAAAGCTGGCCCCTCCACTCTGTTCCTACAAGCCCCCATAGCTGGTCCCGGGCCGGTTATGACGGGTAAGGGGGACCCTACGTCTTTTTTTTAATTTTTAACCCTAACCCTTAAAATAAAAAAAAAAAAATGGGTTCCCCGGGAGGGGGGACCTTACGTCATTTTAATTTTATTGTTAAGGGTTAGGGTTAGCTTAACCATAACCCTTAAAATTAAAAAAAAAAATTCAAACATTTTTTTTTTTTAAGGGTGAGGGTTAGGCTAACCCTAACCCTTAAAAAAAAAAAAAAAATGACGTACGGTCCCCATTTTTTTTTGGAATTTTAAGGGTTAGGGTTATTAGGTTATTTTTTGCACATATTTCACCCAAAAGTATTGAGAATACACCTAAAAATTACAAACAAGACATTTCATGTTAAAGCCCAGACTCTGCTGAAAAAAACAATATATCATTTTCCTGGGAAATCCCTTCAAAAATCATATTTGCAATCCAATACAAGGAGGGATCTAATAATGGGCACTCACACTGGTATATGAAAAATGATGTGAAAAATTTATTAGAAATGCTATATGCACAATAAAAAACAAATACACACATATAAAGACAAGACAGAATTAAAAAGCAAGTGGGTAGGTCCCCAGGATCTGCTCACTGTCAGGCCGGTAAGTAAATAAATGTAATCAAGAGTCAATATTGGATCTCAAAAATTAATATGTATCTACAACAATGTACAAATAATTGCACGGACTACTGGCGCCCCCTGATGATCAATGACTGAACCAGCAAAACAAGGATCAAATCAGTGCACAGTAATATAATTAAAGTGATTTAACTAAGTTATATACAAACAACCAAAATACATAGTGCATCAATATAAATACCTATATACAATGTGGCAATGTGCTTTGTGTAGAAAAATATATCCTGAGTTTAACCTAAAAATATGACAAATATTGATTGTATGTCCTAGCAAAAGAAAGCAAAAACTGTGAAAAATGTGGCAAGATATTGTATACAAATGGATATACCCATATCCTAATCTACTAGGAAAATATGTATAACAACCCTAATTACACCAATAGTATAATGATACAAAAGAATCAATACTGTGAACCAATAATAGTAATAATATCGAGCTCTTATATAGAGTTATGCTGGATTACACATAAGGAATCCACTCCCCCAATAAGAAAGGCAAGTGCTGCTATAAATAATATAAGGCTAATCTTTGGTTAGCATATAGAAATCATTGCAGCTAAGCCAAACACAAGAGGGAAGGGAGGTAAGATAATGTGCGCTCAGACCATGCTTAGGCATAAATTAATCAAACATAAAAAGAAATGTATACTACCGACAGCAGATATCCCTGGGGCCTGTGGCTGCCCCACACGTTCCTTAGAAATGGGTGTATGGCCTGATTAGTTTATCCACATGGCTTGGATACCTTTCTTTAGCCCATTAAGAGACTGTAATGGGCCGGTTTGCCAGATTTATGCAAATAAGGAACTGCCAGTATTATCCGGAATGTTGTGCACTTTGGACTAACATTAATATAGGAGTAGGTAGAGACCATTGTATTATGTTGTTTAATATGTATATATTACATGCCATTACAGATTATATAAATAACAGTATTTGATGTATGAATAGTAAATTACATAAGTAACATTTATTGCTATACACCAACTTTATAATGGACAAGCTGCCGGCTTAGTCTCCTGTCTCGCCTCCGAGCGCACTGCGGTGTCAGCGTCTGCAGCCTCGCGCCGGCAGGCCGCGCCCCCCCTTGCTGTGTCAGCATCAGATGACGGCAGCCGGGTCATCGGGGGGGGCGTGGCCTGCGGGCGTGGGGGTAGACGTCACTTGCGTCCATACACACCTGGCCGCAATTGACGCCGTGCGCGCCTGGGGGCTGGACGGGTGAAAAGGCCGATTGCTACACAGGCTCCATTACCCCAATTAGAAGCCGTGGGCGCACGGCGGAACGCGTGGGGCAGCCACAGGCCCCAGGGATATCTGCTGTCGGTAGTATACATTTCTTTTTATGTTTGATTAATTTATGCCTAAGCATGGTCTGAGCGCACATTATCTTACCTCCCTTCCCTCTTGTGTTTGGCTTAGCTGCAATGATTTCTATATGCTAACCAAAGATTAGCCTTATATTATTTATAGCAGCACTTGCCTTTCTTATTGGGGGAGTGGATTCCTTATGTGTAATCCAGCATAACTCTATATAAGAGCTCGATATTATTACTATTATTGGTTCACAGTATTGATTCTTTTGTATCATTATACTATTGGTGTAATTAGGGTTGTTATACATATTTTCCTAGTAGATTAGGATATGGGTATATCCATTTGTATACAATATCTTGCCACATTTTTCACAGTTTTTGCTTTCTTTTGCTAGGACATACAATCAATATTTGTCATATTTTTAGGTTAAACTCAGGATATATTTTTCTACACAAAGCACATTGCCACATTGTATATAGGTATTTATATTGATGCACTATGTATTTTGGTTGTTTGTATATAACTTAGTTAAATCACTTTAATTATATTACTGTGCACTGATTTGATCCTTGTTTTGCTGGTTCAGTCATTGATCATCAGGGGGCGCCAGTAGTCCGAGCAATTATTTGTACATTGTTGTAGATACATATTAATTTTTGAGATCCAATATTGACTCTTGATTACATTTATTTACTTACCGGCCTGACAGTGAGCAGATCCTGGGGACCTACCCACTTGCTTTTTAATTCTGTCTTGTCTTTATATGTGTGTATTTGTTTTTTATTGTGCATATAGCATTTCTAATAAATTTTTCACATCATTTTTCATATACCAGTGTGAGTGCCCATTATTAGATCCCTCCTTGTATTGGATTGCTTGTGTTGTTTTTGGGACCTATGGGAGCACCCACTGTTTTACATGGTTTCTAATATTATAGTAGTGCCCTTACAGGTTTTGGATTTCAAAAATCATATTTGAACATGGGGAGCGCAAAATAGTGCAAAATGGTCTGGCACCAAGGGTGACAAAAACTCCAGGTAGGCTGGCAGCGAAAGGGTTAATGACAGAATCCAATTTTTCACCAAAGAGGCGCAAACCCACAAAGGGAAGTGCTGTAAGCGACTTTTTGGCCACAATATCAGCCGCCCACTGGCGTAACCATATAGACCGCTGAATAGCAATTAACAAGTTCTGCTGCACATGGCCAAGGTATCATCCAAATCAGAAAGTACAAAAGACACAAATAATTCACATCGCTTGAGGGCGACAAACTCATCAGAGGCTGGATCAAGCCCTGAGGCATTCAATAGGTCTCTAACAACAGACCTAATAGCAACTGCCATAAGTGCCGAAGCACCCACAGGCCGCAAGGCCGAACCAACACTAGCAAAAGCGTGGCACGCCATTTGATCAATACGCTTGTCCTCCCCATCCTTAAGGGTAGTGGATTCAGGAGAATACAACACAGAGAAATTGGACAAATTGAGCACAGGGGCATCCACCTCAGGAGGGGATGACCAACGCTTAACTGTGTCTGCGGGAAAAGGATACTTTTTATCCCAGCCTAAAGGAATGCCAGGAAGCCGTGCAGGCTTCTCCCATTCCTTAAAGGAGCAGTATCGCGAAATTTGCATTAAAAAAGATAAATAATTAAATAGCCACGCAATAGCTTCTAACATGTGTATAAATAATCTGGCGATAGAAAAAGGAAGAAATATATGCCTTTCTTTTAAATTGTATAATTATAATGGCTCAGTCCATTTGCTGAATAGGTGGATCTGCTGGGTTGTTTTTAGTGAGCTGCTTCATTTAGCCCACTGGTCTCCTAGCAACACTTTACCTCAGAGGCTGACACTGTAATCAGTGGTAACGGCTGTGTGTGTGTGAGGTGCTGCTTTTGTTATGAGACCAGGTGACTCAAATGTGTAAAATCTATACAAAATAAACGAAACTGACTGAAAATAACTGAAATTCTTCTTTGAATAACTGTGCAGGAAAATCTAAAAGGTAATTGAAGTGGAATAAAACCCTGAGTCGCTGACCCTGAAGTCTATAAAACCGGCCATTGACCTTGCCCCTTGGGCATTCTAAATCAGGATGCCCACTGTGTGAAACAACCCCTGGATAACCACAGATCCCCCCCATTTTTCTGGCGCGCTCACGCAGATAGTCATTTAGACAGGCCGGGCTTAGGTTACTGCTCAGGCTTCCCATCTGTGTGCAAACAGCGCTGATTGGATGAGAGCCCGCGCATGCGCTGTGGGACAGGGAAAGGTATGTTTTCACAGGCGAACTTGGGGATTTCACATATCAGGGCATCCCAAGTCGGGATGCCCCTAGGGGCACAAAACAAAACTCCAGATAGTGAAAATCCTGGGTTGGACTTTGCTCAAAACACACACAGCTGAAAGAAAGATCATATGGAAAAATGAAAAATAAGAATATGAAAGAGAAAATGGTAAACTGCAAGATTCTGCAGCAGAGCCAACATGAAGGGAAAACTGTCAAAATCAGCTTAATGACTTCTAGAGCTTTTCTCTCTGTTTTAGATATATAAGTTCTGGCCAGGCAATGTTGCAATGTTGTTATCTTATGCTGCCAGCACTGAACAGCTGATACTTTGATACATTGTTTACCCCTCTCCTCAGCGTGGAACAGGCCAGAGTGTCGGTCCCGACACTCAGAAGACATAAACATGAGCTATTAGTCTCCAGCTGCACAACACACACATCATTTTTTTCTAAATGTGTAATTCTTACTCCAACACTTACCTACATTCAAAGTACCATTTAAATACAAGTCACCAAGAAAAATTCGCGATACTGCTCCTTTAAGAATGATATCCTCAAAATGTTGCTGGTTAGGAAACTCTAAACGAGGCTTGGAGGCTCCAAAGAACTCCCCTTTTTGAGGAGGGGCTGCTTCTGGAGGTGTGATAGCCAAAACCTCAAACAATTGAGCAAGAGCTTTAGGGGTGTCAAAAACATCCCCCTCTCCTTGTTCAACGTCAGTACCCACAAATTGCTGAGCATCAGAAATATCAGATTCCTCACAAAATTCCCCTTCTTCCGACCAATCAAGAAACTCGCAACTGTCTAACTCACTTGCCGGAACGGCTGGAGCCAAACTGGCACATACATCAGAAAGCGACTCTCCACCCATGACAGCATCACTGGGGGAACGGACAACACAAGGCGGTGTAGGAGAAGAGACAGGAGCCGCAGACCCTGAGGCTTGGGCCCCTGACTGCTGCATTATAGTCAACTGTGCACAAGAAATGCAAAGAAATGCATTATCCCCAACAAGGGATGCCCCACATCCTAAACAGTGCCGAGTATGTCCCGAGGGAACTGAAAGCCCAATATCCTGAGATGCCTCCATATGGTGTCTGTTTAGATACTTAATTATTTATAGTCGCCAAGTATGTGGGATTTATGCAATAGCTACCCGGGATGCCCCTTTAAGAATTCCTAGTGGGAGGATTTGATTAAGGACCAGGAGAAACCCCTTAACTGAAGAGTTTCCACCTGGAATAAAAAATAAAAGTAAACCTATACACCAATACAATAGAGCAAAATAGCAATAAAACATCCCTTTAGCCAAGCTAAAGGGTACTCACAAGACCAGCGACAGCGCGCAGCGATAGCAAATCGCGTGGGGAAGAGCGGAAAAGCCCGATAAATGCGACGCCGACTAGCTCCGCCCATCACGTACACAATCTGAGCAGAGCTGAAGGAATCAGAGGGGCGAGCCAGACAGAGCCCGTACAGACTCTAAGCAAGACGCAATAGAGCGAGGCCCGACGCCGCACGCCAAACCACGCCCACATCCGGGACCCACACGCTGCTCCGAAAAAGGGAGGGAAATTCAAATCCCTCACCAAAAATGAAGACAACAAACAGGTACGCCAAACGCTGCAAACTTAAAAATAAAAGGAAAATCTTCCTTCATTTCCCTTTTCTTTTCATTTTTTATATATATATATATATATATATATATATATATATATATATATGTGCATAGGATATAATAGCAACACTCCCTTCCAATAGTAGCACCCCCCCCCCCCTTTTCACCCCTGCAGGGCAGGAGACAAAGGGGAGAGGTACAGGAAAACCCATAAGGCACAGGGAGATTTAAAGGGACAGGGCATCCCATGCCAGGGAACACCAACCCGGACACCGCCTACCCCTTATTTGAGGTCTCACGGGCGGGAGCAAGGTCCCATGCACACCCAAAGGTGCATCTACCCTTGCCTGAACCATTCAGCCAAGGCTGGGAGGCATATAGTAAGCATTACAAATAAGGGAGTTCAGGCAGAAATAGAAAAAAAGGCCGGGAGTTATCCCAGCTACCTGCAGAAAGGAGAGTCATCTTCTGAATGCTTAGCCGACTGCAGAGACGAAAAGACTGGGGAAAAGTGGGAGGTCCCAGGTACTTATGGACCAGGAGGGGCTACCTTTTTTTCATGTCATCTCTGCAAGATCGCCCTCTACAGGCCGGTTTCCCAAGTGTCATGAATGTTGGACATACTAGGAATACCTCTTATACCAACTCTTAGGTACACCGGGAAGCCTGCTGGGGCGCTCCCATTCCCTGAGCACAAGATTATTAAAATGGGCTTGCTCAGGAAATTCCAAATGTGGCTTAGCAGTATGAAACAATTCCCCCTGTTGCCTGGGAGCCGCAACCGGGGGAGAGATAGACAGAACCTCAAAAATCTGAGCCAACAGCCTATCAGTATCAACTGGGGCCCAGGGGTCAGAGCCAGAATCATCATGACCCCTGGGCCTGAGTCAGAGAATAACTTCCCTTCTTCCAAAGAGGTATAGCCAGACAGTTCCAAAAACTCATCAGCTTCCATAGGGAAAAGAGTGACATCAGGCGTTAAATGCCGCTTTTTTGCAGAGGCCTTACGCGCCAAGGTATTAGCAAGCAACTTCTCAACACTAGCCAGTCTGGAAGACACATCAGGCAGAGAATCCCCACTTGTATGCAACTCAATGGGAGTCAGATTTAAGCTTGGGGGAGTAGGTGAAGCCATACGAGGCACAGGCCCAGCTACTGGTAAACCAGGCTGCAGCACAAGCACCTGCTGGGCACAAGGTACACAGACCCGCACATTGTCAGCACTAGTAGGGGACACCCCACAAGCTACACGCAGCCGGGCTTGTCCCGCAGGAACCCCGAGCACATTATCCTGAGACGCCTCCATATGGTGATTATAGCGGCACAATAGGCCGATAGGGATTCACGCTATAAAAGCAACCCGGGATGCCCCAATAGCCCGCTAGGGAAGTGGGAGTAAATTACACACTAGGCCTCACAAGTTAAATAACTAAATAGAGGGAGTAGGGCCGGGAGAAACCAATAGAGGTCGACCAGTCTGAAAGACATAAGCAAAGAGGAACCGTAAAAAATGCAAGTGATCAACACAGCGCTAAATTCTTACAATAATAAATATAACATTTAAAAGAGAATAAAGTGTCTTAGAAATGATTGCTTCAACGTGCCAGACTTTCCATCCAACCAAAGTCTCACAACAACATGCAATATATAAGGCACAGAGCAATCAAAGCATAAAGTCCATAGGTTAGATAAAAATGATCCCACTGTGCATGCACTTCAACCGACCAATTCAGCACTCGTGCCCGCCACCTTATGGGTAAACCCTTACCAGATGTAATCTTATCAGAGCGCTTTGGAATAAATTCCACAAATTAAGGGACAGCTCAGCAGTGAATCATCAAGAATGTGATAACTATGTTAAATTCCACTTTTCCAGTACAACTTCATAGTATATAATCCTTCAATGATGTGCCATAACATTTATTCATAAAATGGCATGTTCTCATGTAAGCATTTAAGGAAAAAGAGCACAAAAAAAATCTAGTGCAACTCCATCAATAGATAAAACAAGCAATTTAATAGATAAGAATTTTACACTCACAGACTTCCAATGAATAAAAAGCGATGAGTAAATATGTCTCAAGGGAGTCCTTCCTTATCCTTACTCCACTATGGCCATTAGTGGAGTGAGCCCATCAAATGTATCATTCAAATCGGCATAAGGAATAGTGAAGAGGATGAATACTTATAAAACCAACGTCACCTGTCTCCTAACGCGTTTCGTTGCTGCGACGCAACTTTGTCAAAGGATAGGCGGCGCGGCTGAAGACGTTGTATTTATAGAAAAAGCTAAGCCCTCCCCTTAAAGCATACAGCCAATTAGGAGCTTGGGCAGTGAATATCACTAGTCAATGTTGAAAGGCGGGGTCCACAATAGTTGGTAATGGATATCCAACCAATAAGGGCAAAGATATCAACACACGCCCTTACTGGCATGCTTGTCCGGCTACCTCCGACTTTCTTCGTAGAGTCAGCTGACTCAGCCGACTCGACGCCTCACGCCGCTATTGGCGTGTATGTTCGGCTCTCTCCGTCAGGCCAGCTGACTCTGCGGAGATTGTTAACGAGCCCAACAGGGCTTGTCATATCCCGATACTTCCCGAGGAATGATGAACACACAAGGCCGCGTTCAACAGGCATTACATTACTGATAAGATTACATCTGGTAAGGGTTTACCCATAAGGTGGTGGGCATGAGTGCTGAATTGGTCAGTTGAAGTGCATGCACCGTGGGATCATTTTTATCTAACCTATGGACTTTATGCTTTGTTGATTGCTCTGTGCCTTATATATTGCAAAGAGGAACCGTAAGTGACATGCGAATGACAAATGGTAAATAAAGCCGCCCGGCGAGGGCACTCACGGACCGCGGTAGGTAGATGGCAGTCACGCAGCAGCCGGATCCAAGAGAAAATGGCGCCGGATATACCTCAAGGGGCCGCGGGGACAGTGACGCGGAATGCGCCAACCGTGGGCCCGTCCCCCCTGAAGAGCGTGAAGCCGCACACGTGACAAACAGCCAATAACGGCGCACCAGCGCCTGAGGTAACGCTGCCGCCAAGCACGGAACACAGTGGAATTGCGCGCGGCGGCGGCAAATTTAAAAAAGCAACCAGTGCAGCCAAGTCAGCGCGGCGACTGACACGAACCATAAGTACATAATACAGTGCAGCACCAAGGCAAATTCACATACACAGCCCCCCCCCCCCCCCGAGAGCTACAAGGGAGAGCGAGGGAGGACAGCGGCCACTTAACAGGACCCACCGATTGACAGGGGCAAGGGGCAATAGGGCGGGAGGGGCATCCTATAGAGGCTCACCATATGCCTGTACCGCCTACCCTGGTGGGGGATTGCGGTGGAACAGCGCTCCTAAGCACCTGAAACGGTGCTGCCTACCATCACCCGACCAGCGCAGACAAGGCTGAGAGGCACATTAATAATGGAAGGGGTGGGAATAGTCCTACAGGGCCGCAGGCTAATAGCCCCGCTCACCTGCGAGAAGAGAGAGCCATCTTCTTGTCCTTCGCAGTCCAGACTGCAGAGAAGATCTGGGGATTTGTGGGAGGTCCCTGGTATTTGAGGGGCCGGGAGGAGCCTATTTCGATGTCTCTGCAGTCCAGCGCCATCTGGTGGAGTAATACCCAAGTGTAAGTAATCTAATCTGGAGCAGGACGTACTGTATACTAAGAATATTTCAAAAAAGAGACTCACGGACCGCAGCCGATGATCAGGGCTAGAAGCAGCCGAGGAGGAGGAGACCGCAGCGCGAGGACCGCCGTGCGTGAAGAGAGGGGAGAAGACAGCCAGGGCGCAGCCACCACGTGCCGCAACAAATGGCGCTGAAAGAGCTCCTTGAGGGACGGGCCGCGCGCCGATGACGCGGAACGCGTCATCGCCCCCCCCCCCCCCCCCCCCACCGCAGCAGCAGGAGACAAGAGCGGCCTCCGGGCGCCAGTCAAAATGGAGCTGGGCTAGATAGAGGAAATCAGATTTTTCATCTGCTCCTTGAACATAGAAGATCCCTATTCAGAAGAAGAACCGAAGCTGAATTATTTTCTTCCCTAATGGATGACAGCTCCCCCTTCGAAGAATCTTACTGATCTTCCTATGGCCATAAAATACTCCTTTTCGAAATCAGACTTTAAAGATCTCATCTCAACCCATATATTGGAAGTAGTGGCTTTCAAGGCGTGCCATATTCTCAGAGATTTTCAGCTGGAAATGAAAACCTGGAATATGGGAACGAGGTGGAGCTTCCAGAGGAGCAGTAAGCCCGGGGAGTGGACTCTGAGGCTTCCAAGGAGGAAATACGTTCGAGGAGGGAGCTGCCTCCTTAATCTGTAAAGTACCACTGCGGCCTAATATCCCTTATCCACAAAAAACAGAGAGACTAGCCTACATTTCCAAAATAGTACACACAATAGAATAATACAATTCTGTGAAATACTCACCTGTAGAATTGATATTATTTGTATACAGTATGTCCTGCTCCAGATATAGTACTTACACTTGGGTTATCCTCCGCCAGATGGCGATGCACTGCAGAGACATGCAAAAACAGGATCCTCCCGGCCCCTCAAATACCCGGGGACCTCCCACAAATCCCCAGCATTGAAAAGCAGTGAACAAGAAGCCGGGAGAATTTAACCACCAAAAGACTGGTAACTATAACAATGATAACAATCACCATACAGGGGATCCAGAATAATGCAAAAACCAGGGTGGGGTGGAGCAGGACGTACTGTATACAAATAATATCAATTCTACTGGTGAGTATTTCACAGAATTGTATTATTCACAGTATACAGTACGTCCTGCTCCAGATATAGTACTTACACTTGGGACATCCAATAGCAGTGTCCATAAGATAGGGTGGGATCCCCAACAAAAAAGGCAACAGCAGACAGTTGAAACCACTGTCACCTGCATAGCCTTGCGGCCAAGACAGCATGAGCTGAAAGCCCTAACAACAACCTTGTAAAACTTTGAAAGGTATGAACAGAAGACCAAGTAGCAGTCTAGCAAACAAGTTCAACAGAAGCCTGGCGCTGAAAGGCCCAAGAGGCACCAAAAGCAAGAGAAGACTAAGAAGTCAAGCGAAGATTCTTCCCCTTAGTGGAGCAGGCCTGAGTGACAGCCTGACAATCCAATCGCTAACAGTAGACGTGGCAGAAGCCAAAAACCTTTCCATGGACCAGAAGGAACATCCCATCCGAGTAATGACCAGGCCAAAACCGCCCAACCCCCCGAGATCAAAAGAGATCGGGCACAATCAAGATGAGTGGTCGCAGACCCAAGGAGCAACAGTTCTCCTAAAGGACCCAGTGACTACCAGGGAAAAAAACTTCCAACACCAGTTCAAGGAATGCAGAACCCTTTCCTCAGCGTTGCTAAGAATAAGAAAGGAAGGAAGAACAATATCCTAAATCAATGACATAAGACACCACCTTAGGTAAAAGGTCCGGCTTAAAGCGGAACACCACCTTATCCTGGTGTATCTCAAAAATGGGGGCTAGATAGACAGAGCCACCCGCTCAGACACACGTCTGACCGAAGAACAACCACCAGAAGGAGAACCTTGAGGGTAAGAACAGCCAGACAGCATCCTGAATAGGACCCAAGGGAACATCCCGCAAGGCAGACAGAATCAATTCAATCCCAGCAGGGACCATAGGATTCCAGGGGGAACGCACATGAGTAACCCCCTATACCAAGAAAAACTGAGCCAAAGACTTCTAAAGGAAGGCGGACAGGGCAGAACCTGACCCCTCAGAGTACTGAGTTGGAGAATCAACTCCAACTCATGCTGTAATAACTCTAGAACCCTGGGAACAGAGAAAGCCCAGCAGGGAAGAGACCTAGACTCACACCAATCAATATGGATACACCATACCTTATAATAGATGGGAGAAGAAGAAGAAGCACGCTCCTAGTCTTCCCATAGTCTCAATCACCGAGACAGATAAGCCCGTCTCCATTAAGATGGAAGTTTCAGCAGTCAGGCCATCTAGGCCAGAGTCTGTAGATTGGGGATGTAGATTGGGGTGACTTAAAGGGGCCCTGAGTGAGCAAAGCTGGGACTCCAGGCAGAACGTACAAATCTACCGCCCTCAATACCACGTCTGCGAACCACATTCTACTAGGCCACCCGAATCGCTGGTCCCCCCTTCCAGAGCAAACTTGCTCAGAAAACCTGCCTAGCAGGGGAATGGAGAAAAGGCAAAAGGAACAGAATGTCCAGCCATGACAATACCAAGGCATCATGACCACGGCCAGAGGATCCGGGGACAGGGAAACAAGGGCCGAGAGCTTGTGATAGTGACGGGACACAAAAAAGGATCCACAACTGGTTGGACCCCATGATGACACAGGGATTAGCACATCCTGTCGCAGAGGGACCCCCACTGGAGCGAATATCCCTGATTTACAGGAAACATTGTCCTCCACCCAGATTAGGATCATAGACACTTCCTGGAGGAACCTCCTGCTCCAGATCCCTCTCAGATGATTAAAGTAGGCCACTGTCGCCAGACAGACCGAGAGCCCCCGAACGGGCAGGCCCTGAAGAGGAGTAGGCAAGCGAAAAGGAACCAACCTGAACGCTCACTGTTTCAAACATCAAAAGGTGTATGGACCTTCTAAGGGTCCCACCTCTCCAAAAACCGCAGGGAGATTCATTCAAAAAAACCCCTTCAACCTGATAGATTGGCATCCATGGTGACCGTCTCCAGGAAGGGGCAAGAAGGAAACTGCCCCCAGACAGGTTCCTTGAGTTCATCCACTCCAAGAAGGAACCAGGGGGGAAGGCACACAGACCCTGCTCCAGGAATGCAGGATCCCTGTCCTGTACTAACAATAGAAGTTGCAGAAGGGCCCAGGGGGAACCGAGCATAAGGAACCTCTTCCAAGCAAGCCACCAACGGGCCCACCAGCTGCATCCCTGCCTGGTAAAGGGACGGGGACAGCAATGAGGGACTGAGCCCATGCAACCAGATTGTCCACTTTATTGCTGAAGAAGGAAGATTCTCGCCTGAACCGAATCCAGATTCATTCCTAGGAATGAGGTTACCAATC
Organism: Gastrophryne carolinensis; assembly: GCA_027917425.1. Taxonomy (NCBI): domain Eukaryota; kingdom Metazoa; phylum Chordata; class Amphibia; order Anura; family Microhylidae; genus Gastrophryne; species Gastrophryne carolinensis. The sequence continues at coordinate 119,880,311 of CM051235.1, read as the reverse complement.
AAGGGGACAATGAGGACATGGGGTGATTGAACACCCATCCAAATGACTCCCAGTGGACACAACCAGCCAAGAGACCAACTTTGCCTGACGTAGAGACTGGAAAGTGAAAAGGAACGTCCAGGTAGGTCATAGCGCGGACGCCCCTTGGTCTCATCAGAGACATCACCCCCGTCAGCACCTTGGTGGGCACTCTGGGGGCTGAAGAGAGGCCAGATCACAAGGCCACAAATTAGCAGTGTTGGACCTTCGACATGAACCTGAAGAGCCTCGGTGTCCAGAGGACACAGGGAAGTGAACTGAAGCATCTTTTGAGCTCCACAGACGGCGAGAAGCCCCTTGAGCGCAAGGCGCAGATGGCCCAACCCAGAGTATCCATGCAGAACTGCTGTAACTGGTGAATTGCCACAAACTTATGAATCCAGTGTGGACCAGACTGGCCCATCCTTTCTGGGGACTGTGGAAAAAGTTGGTGTAGCGGCCCCTGCCTCTGCCTGTTAGGGGCAATCTGCAAGTGACCCCAAGACCCCGTAGGCCCTGCAAGGCCTGCACAAACACCTGAACAGAGGCAGGGACCAGGAGTCCCCTGATAAAACTGGGAGAGGCCACGCAACAGACTCTATCCTGTATCCAGAGGACACTACCTCCTGAATCCACCAGAATGAGGCGAGATGCCTCCTGATAAGAGCAAGGTGCTGCAGCCATCCCCTTGCCCAAACGAGCGAGGGCGTCCCATCATGCTTGAGGGGGTTTGGTGGAAGATTTGGGCTTAGCCCCGCCGGAGGGGCCAGGGCGTTGTCTGCTGCTCATGGGGCAGGAGTCTGCACGAAATGTCAGGAAGGACACCCCTGGTTCCTGTTTAACACTACGGTAGGGGGGAGGAGGGGTGCCCCTGCCCCAAGGGGGCCGAGACGGCCGCCTGCGTTGGGGTGATTTGCCCTTTTTACCAAACAGGTCCAGACGGGCCCCAAATAGGCGTTGCCCTCTAAAGGGAAGCCCAGTAAGAGTCTTTTTAGTAGCATCGTCAGCACCCCACTGTCGCAGCCAGACCAAGCGCCGTATAGCCACCACAAGGGCAGAAGTTCTTGCACACATTCTAATGGTGTCATCCTGCGCTAATAGAATAAATTTTGCAAATACATCACAACTGGAGAGTGCATTAAACACCTCCCAGGGGGAGATCCTCAGGGTGATGATCAAGCATCTTTCTGATGAGGGTTCTAGTGGCCACTGCAGTAATAGCCGCGGCACAGACCGGGCGCAGCGCCGTCCCTGCACAAGAAAAGGCATGGGAGGCCAACAGATCAATGTGCCGGTCCTCGGCACCCTGAAGGGTACTATAAGCAGGGGCTGTAATAAAGGGGGGGTTAGGAACCCCTATGATCGGCGCATCCACCACGGGCGGTGATGACCAACAATTAACTACCTCAGGGGGAAAAGGGTATTTCCTATCCCAGTCCCCTGGAACCCCTGGAAGTTTACTGGGGCATTCCCATTCCTTGAGCACAAGAGCGTGGAAATGAGCCTGCTCTAGAAATTCCAAGCGAGCTGTCGCAGTATGGAAACTGCTCCCCTCTAGGCTTGGGGACCTCATCAGGGAGAGAGATAGACAGTACCTTAAAGACCTTAATCAACAAGTCGTCCGTGTCGCACTGGCCCCAGTATTCAGGGCCAGAATCGTCATGACTCCTCTGCCTCTCATCAGATGAGCCTGAGTCAGAGAACAACTCCCCTTCATCAGAAGGGGTATAGTCACATGGAGTAGTAAACTCGGTTCTCATAGAAAATACAGAAACATGAGGCGACAAGTGCCGCTTCTTACCAGGGCCCATGCGCTCTGACAACCTCGCAATAATCTGTTCAGCTGTAGGCAGCCTGGAAGGCCCAGCAGGCTGCAATTACCCACTTGTATGCGACTCAGCAGGAGTGAGATTTAAGCATGGGGAAATAGGTGAATTAAAGCGAGGTGCAGCCACTGGCAAGCCCGATTGCAGGGCCAGTGCTTGCTCGGCACAGGGTCCGCAGACCCGTGTCCTGTCCGCATCAGCGTGGGGTTGTCCACATGCTATACACAGCCGGTCTTGTCCCAGAGGGACCCCGGACCCATAACTCTGAGATGCCTCCATATGGTGATTATTTAGATACAATATGCCAGCAGGGATTTACGCAATAGGCCACCCTGGATGCCCCAAAGCCCGCTAGGAAAGTGGGAGTAGATTTACAAGGCCTGCTATAATTACACCGGGCCGGGAGAAGCCAATGATGATCACCAGTCTGAAAGACATAATGGGAATAAAGGGTGTCAGAACCAAGCGCAGTAATCAAGGATCATGAAAATCGCCCGCGAGGGCACTTACAGACCAAGGGAGGAGGAGGAGCGCTACCACGCGTGCGTGCGATCAGCATCAAAATGGGGCCAAGCGAACCGCGAAGGGCGGGCCAGAGCGGGCTGTGACGCGGAGCGCGCCAAACCAGGTCCCCGCCCCCCCGAAGAGCGCGAAGCTCTGAGATAGTTTCAAAATTGTCATGAGGAGCGAAGCGTACGACACACTTACAGACCAAGGGAGGAGGAGGAGGAGGACCGCTACCACGCGTGCGTGCGATCAGCATCAAAATGGCACCAAGCGAACCTCGAAGGGCGGGCCAGAGCGGGCTGTGACACAGCGCGCGCCAAACCAGGTCCCCGTCCCCCCCGAAGAGCGCGAAGCTCTGAGATAGTTTCAACGTTGTCATGAGGAGCGAAGCGTACGACACACTTAGAAAAATGATTTGCCAATGAAGACGCCGCAGCGTCTGGGGCGACGCTGCCGCCCGGCGCAGCACATCCAGTAAAGTAAAGAGGTGTGCGCGGCGGCGACAGATACACAATAAAAATGCAAACAGCACGGCTCTGACACCAGGAATACCAGTCAAAGGACAATACTAAGGCCATAAGCGTGTAAACACCATACACTGAGACCACCACACACACACCCCCTTTCTTTCCCCCCGAGCTACGGGGGAATGAGGGAGGATGGCGACCTTTTGTACAGGGCCCACCGCTACACGGGGCATGGGGCAATAGTGCGGGAGGGGCATCCCCTAGAGGCTCACCATCAGCCTAAACCGCCTACCCTTTGGTGGGGGACTGCGGTGGAGCATGGCTCCATTAAGCAAGCATGGTGCTGCCTACCTTCACCCGACCAGCGCAGCCCAGGCTGGGAGGCACATCACAGGGAGGACGGGTGGGAATAGTCCAACAGGGCCGCAGGCTTTGATAGCCCCGCTCACCTGCGAGAGAGTGATACTTCATGTCTTCGCAGTCAGCACTGCAGAGAAATCTGGGGATTTGTGGGAGGTCCCCGGGTATTTGAGGGGCCGGGAGGAGCCTGTTTTTGCATGTCTCTGCAGTGCAGCGCCATCTGGTGGAGGATAACCCAAGTGTAAGTACTATATCTGGAGCAGGACGTACTGTATACTAAGAATATAATAAAAATTAAAATAAAATAATAGGACCTACCAGATCCATAGCAGACTGAAGTATGGCAGCACAGATGTGCACGGAGACCCCAGGTTGAAGCGCAAACTCAAACTTAGGTGGCCCACAGGAGGCAGGCAGGCCAGCCGCATCAGCGACCCGAACTGCGGATAGAGGCCCACAAGGAAGCGGATGGCAAGATCAACTCACCCCAGCAAGGCAGCGTCGACAGGATGCAGACGCCAGAGATCCAGTGAGGTCAATACTCTCCGTGCGGCTCCAGGTACTGAAAGACCATAGTCGAAATGCCTCACCACCATTGGACGTGAGCTGCGACCTGAAAGGACCTGAATTCACTTCCCTGCCAGAGGAGAGGCCACATCCCAGCCCCTCAACTGTGGCGCCCCTTCCATGGCACGAATTTTGAAAAAGCCTCATACCACAATTTCAACAGCCCTTACCTCCTAAATCATATAAATAAACAATGGTTAATGTAAAGTGCAAAGGAACAGGCAAAGGGCAATTATTTCCCCATGGTCCCCCTGCGGGTTCAACAGACAAAAACATGCGGCTGGTTGTCCCTTCAGAAGGGAACTCCAACCATTGGGGATCACCTTCACAAATCGAAGTGACACCCCGCAGCACCCGCAGGACTTTGGCGCCTACACTTAAATTCAATGCTATCGGCCTAACCGACTCCAGGAGGATCAGCGGGACCATAAGGGCCTGGAAGACAGACAGGGTTAAATGACCCGCTTCCTGAATAAAAACCTATACTAGGAAAAAAAATACAAGAACAACCTTCGCAGTCCAGTCTAACTGCAAGAATGACACTGGATTGCGGAGAGCAGCCGGGATTGCGGAGAGCAGAAGGGAATGTATATATAGGCTGAGAGGAGCCCCACCTTTTTATCTTGCAGGCCCGCCGTTTGGACGAGAGGTAACCCATTCGTATCTGATTCAGTGACACCCTGGAATGGAATATGAGATAAATTATATATTGTGTTTTCAGTCTTGAGTCTGGGCTTTAAAATGAAATGTCATGTTTGTAATTTTTTTAGTGTATTCTCAATATTTTTGGGAGAAATATGTGCAAAAACATTGTAAGAAATTGCTGTTACATTTTGTAGTCTTTCATTAAAATCATATTTTGTGTAAAAGCCCCATTCCTCCAGGCTACAATGGTACCACATATGTATTGGCAGATACCCGATCCTGCCCAGGAAACACCCAAAACAAAACAGCGTTTTAAGAGTCTTTCAAAGAAAATATAACTACTATGCACACCTTGAGGCATTTCCTCTTTACATTTGAACCCCCACCCCAAAAAAACTATATATTTTCTGGAAGTACACACCTCAAGCTTTCTAGGTGTACCAGGCTTGTTGTTGTGGGCGCAGTTTTCTGGACGCAAACCCTTATGGATTTCACTGGTTGCACAGCGTTTTCCTACAAAATAATTAAAAAAGCCAAATAAAAAATCCTAAAATAGCAATATACAAACAGGAAAAAACAAGCTAAATCTGGGAGCACAAGGTCCCCCAAACAGAATATCTTGAAATGCCAGACTACTTGAGATTTTTTGTATTTTGTTTTTTGTATTTTTTTTTTTTTTTTTTTTACACACTTTCAAAATAATTTTGTATAAAAATTTAAATTTTTTTTCAAGAAAACCATATTGCATGTGAAAGTCCCTATTCAACTATCTGGATTAACAAGAGTTATACATTTTTTTTTTTTTTTTAAATAGCTCGGAGACCCGTGGCGATGGATCGCGCACGGAGGCGAGCATGTTTTTTTCAGCTACGTTAATTTAGATCTCTGGACAAACTGATTTAAAACTAGACATTTAACTCTTTAGGAGTATGAAGCGTCAGATCTTTGAAGAAAGGTTTATAAATACCTCTATGCCGACATCTACGCACTGCAGATAGCATACAGCTGCATATTGCATCTTGTACTGTAGTATTGTTAGTGGGTGTACCACATTTTGCATGAACTTTGTCCACAGATTAACGAATAACAAAGCACGCAAAACAGATTCTGCATTGCAGTACCTAGTTTTCCCTGCCCTACCTAGGACAGTGCATGTATTGCGCATGTATTATGCCCAAGATGCTGCATAAAAGGACATTGACTTGATGTGTTAGTTTGTGCACTGCACAGAACCCACATGGGTGTGAGCAGGCCCATCTAAATGAATAGCTACAACACTCTTTGTAGCATTAACATACAGGATGCTGGTAAAGTCCTGTGTCCTCCTGTCATTTGTTTTCAGTGCTGCCTTGTCAGTCACATGGGAGCAGGCTCCCATGTTTTAGGAGGATAAAGAGGAAAAAGCTGAGCAAAGCTCACTCAGCTTGGCTCGGGAATCAAGCACCGCTGTGCGACTGGATGGGTTTTGCTCCGCTTTAACATTCTTCATCTTGACTTTATTGATCAGTGCATGGATGTAACACGATCATAACCATGGATGTTGATATTTAAATATTTTATGAAGTCTCTGGACAAACAAACAGCATGCATAGACTAGTGATTGTTACTACACTCTACCCAGGTTTTTTTGCCATTTTTAACTACATAAATGTTACATGAAGGGAGCTTAAGATCACTACACAGCATACTGCAACAGTTTTTTTCATATTCACTAACAAATGCATTCAGATTAGGCTGGTAGATGTTACACCTTTTACCACTAGAGTGCAGTGTTGCATGGGTATAAGAGCTCATCTACACTAGAGCTGGCTGGTTAGTAAAAAACAAGTGTGAATATGATAACTAGATTAAACCTATTGTTATAAATCTAGGCTCCCTCTAACGTTTATTGTGACAACCTTGGATTGGCAGGAAAAATATAATTCTGTGATTCTCACCTGTAGAATTGTTTTTTCTCTTCATCTACTCCAGGGCGTCAGTGAATCAGATACGAATGGGTTAACTCTCGACTGAAAGGCGGGACTGCAAGATAAAAAAAGGGGTGTGGCTCCTCCTGGACTATATATACTTCTGGCTGCTCTCCGCCATCCAGTAATTGAAAAGCAGTAGACACAGCCGCCCTGGACTAGATAAGCTTCTCTCTTCCTATCTCCTTTTTTTTGTTATGCTGATCAATTAACTACATATTTACAAACATACAAGCTCCACCAGGACTTTGGCATCTGAGGAATGGTAAGAATCAAGCAGTGCCCTTGATTCAGGGTGGGATACCAAGTATTTATCAAATTCCTCTAAGGTGAGGAGTAAGCCATTACAAAAAATACCATTTTGTGATTACTCACCTGTAAAATGGGTATTGTAAGTATGTCACACACCCCGCTTCCATAATCATGACATGTGGGTTATGGCCAGTAGAGGGCGAAATTTGCAGAGATGACAGGAAAAAAAGGAGCCCCTCCCAGTCCATAAATACCTGGGACCTCCCACACATTCCCCAGTATAGGACAGCAGTAAGGGGACCAGGAAGAGCCAAATATAAACAATCATAACACTAAAAGGTTCACCATATAAAAGATCCAAAATACCAATAAGGGAGGGGTGAAGCGGGGTGTGTGACATACTTACAATACCCATTTTACAGGTGAGTAATCACAAAATGGTATTATTCCAAGTATGTCACACACCCCGCTTCCATAATCATGACATGTGGGACATCCAACAACAGTGTCCGTCATGGGTGGGAACCGAAAACAGTAAAAGAATGTACCAACTTAAATCACTGCAGCTTGCAGATTCTTGCGGCCAAAAACAGCATCCGCTGAAGCCCGCACATCAACCTTGTAAAACTTGGAAAAAGAATGAACAGAAGACCAAGTAGCAGCCTTACAAACCTGTTCAACTGAAGCCTGGTGCTGAAAAGCCCAGGACGCACCAACAGCACGAGTAGAATGCGCAGTGAACTTAAAAGGGGGAGTCCTCCCCTTGGCAGAATAGGCCCCAACAATGGCTTGACATATCCATTTACTAATGGTAGACTTGGCAGCCGTCAAACCTTTCCGGGGCCCGGAGGGCACCACGAATAAGGCATCCGTCTTACGAAAGGAAGAAGTAGCAACCAAATAGTACTTCAAACAACGAACCACATCCAAATAGTGCAGGACCCTCTCCTTGTCATTACTAGGCTTATTACACAAGGAAGGGAGAACCACATCCTGATTGAGATGGAAGGCAGAAACCACCTTAGGAAGGAAATCTGGCTTAAAACGAAAAACCACCTTGTCCTGGTGTCTCTCAAAGTAAGGGGCTTGAATGGAAAGAACACGTCGAACAGAGGTAATAGCCACCAAAAAGGCAAACTTTTGTGTAAGCATAGAAAGTGCAACATCCTGCACCGGATCAAAAGGAGGCCCCTGGAGGGCCGACAGAACCAAATTCAAATCCCAAACAGACAACAAAGGCTTTCGAGGGGGCCGCACATGAGTGACCCCCTGGAAAAAAGTTTTAACCAAAGGATGAAGAGCAAAAGACCTTTGAAAGAAGACCGCCAGGGCAAAGACCTGCCCTTTCAAGGTACTAAGCTGGAGCCCCAGGTCCAGACCGTGTTGAAGAAAATCCAAAATCCTAGGGATCGAAAACACCCTGCAAGTCAAGGCACTAGCCTCACACCAATCAATATAGGACCTCCAAGTCCTGTAGTAGATGTTAGAGTAAAAGCACTTCCTAGCCCTAACAAGTGTCTGAATCACAGCATCAGACAAACCTTCTTCTTTTAAGATGGAGGTTTCGGCAGCCTCGCCGTCAAAGCCAGCGTTTGTAAATTGGGGTAACAAAGTTGACTTTGAGTGATCAAAACCGGAAACAGGGGCAACCTGTACTGATATACCGCCAGCCGTACGACGTCTGCGAACCAAACCTGTCTTGGCCACCTTGGGGCCACCAGAATTGCTGGCGCACCCTCTTGAGCCAACTTGCGCACCACCTTGCCCACCATGGAGAAGGGGGAAACAGGTACAGGAACCCCAGATCCCTCCAGGCAAGAGACATAGCGTCCTCTGCCAGGGCCAGAGGATCCTGAGACACAAACATTGGGAGCTTGTGATTGTGCCGTGAGGCACACCTCCGGAAACCCCCACGTCTGACAGAGGGACCGGAATACCATGTGGATGAGAGACCATTCCCTTCGGCGAGAGGATCCCCTGCTCAGGGAGTCCGCCTCCGTGTTTTCCACTCCCGGAATGTACACTGCTGAGATGCATGGAACATTGCTCTCCGCCCATGCAAGAATCAGAGAAACTTCCCTGAGGGCACTCCTGCTGCGAGTCCCTCCTTGGTGATTGATGTAAGCTACCGCAGTTCGATTGTCTGATTGAACCTGAACCGGTAAGCTGCGTAGGTGATGCGTCAAGCATTGACAGAACCAATCGAATAACTCTCAGCTCCAAGACATTGATGAGGGTGTGAGCCTCCAGAGGACCCCACAGCCCCTTGAACTGATGCGTCTTCCAAAAAACTTCCCCAGCCCGACAGTCTGGCATCCGTGGTAACCGTCTCCCAACAAGGGGTCAGAAAGGACCTGCCCCTCATCCGCTTGCTTGGTTTCAGCCACCACTGAAGGAACTGCCGAACCCGGGGAGACATCATGAATGACTGATCCAATGACTGCGGACATCTGTTCCAGGCCAACAATAGATGGAGCTGGAGCAACCTCATGTGGAACTGAGCAAAGGGAACTGCCTCGAAGGAAGCCACCATCAATCCCACCAGTCTCATCCCTAGGCGGATAGAAGGACGAGGATTGGACAGGAGAAGACGTATCAGATCCTGAACCATCTGCACCTTGGACTGAGGAAGGAAAACCCTGGTCCGAATAGTATCCAGATTCATGCCCAGAAACGAGATCTCCCTTGAGGTGGAGAGAGAAGACTAGGGATGGTTGATCACAAAGCCGAACCTCTCCAGCATCGCCACCACCATACCTGGTGTCCAGCTCCGACAGACAGAGAGGATGCCGTAATTAGGAGGTCGTCCAAATACGGAACAATGAATGCCCTGGGCTCTGAGAAGGGCCATTATGCCCGCCAGCACCTTGGTGAACACCCTTGGTGCCGAAGTCAACCCAAAAGGGAGGACCACAAACTGAAAATGCTGATCTCCACCACAAACCTGAGAAATCTCTGGTGCGCTGGACAGATTGGTACATGAAGGTAAGCATCCTTGATGTCTATGGATGTCATGAAATGCCCCTGACAAAGGGAATTGATGACTGAGCGCAGAGTCTCCACGCGGAACTTCTTGGTTCTGATGAACCTGTTGAGAAGCTTCAAATCCAGAATGGGTCTTATGGATCCATCCTTTTTGGGAACCGTGAAGAGGTTGGAATAATAGCCCCGGCCTCTCTCTGAGAAAGGCACCAGGCATATGACATCCATGACCAGAAGATTCTTTACAGCCAACAGGAGCCCCTGCGCAGCCCGGGGATCCAAGGGGACCCGAGACCTTAGGAATCTGGGAGGAGGCCGGTACTCGAACTCCAGTTTGTACCCGGAAGAGACCACTTCCAAGATTCATTTGTCTGTGACCTCCTGGGCCCAGACCAGGAAGAAGTGCTGCAGCCGTCCCCCCACCCGCAAGGGTGAGGGCGTCCCCTCATTGCTGAGCTGTCTTGGCAGCATGCTCGGGCTTGGAACCCCAGTTAAGGCCTGGATGTGCGCGTCCTCTGCCTCTGAAATTAGAGTAGGCAAAGCCTCTGCCTGCTCTGGCACCGCGAAAGGAAGGATTGAAGGAGCCTGCCAACCGAAAGGGGTGACGCTGCTTCTTACACTGAGGTAACTTTCCACCTTTCTCCACTGAATTCAATTTATCTCCGAACAGCCTCATACCTAGGAAGGGTAGCGCTGCGAGTGATTTCTTAGCCACAATGTCAACTGCCCACTGGCGTAGCCAGACCTATCGGCAAATAGCCACCAGCAATGCCGAGGTTCTACTACACATAATAATCGCGTCATCCTTAGCAGATAAAACAAAGGTCACAAATAATTTACACCGCTTAAGGGCTGTGAAATCATCACTGGCCGGGTTAAGCTGGGAACCACTCAACAGGCCCCTAACCACAGACCTGGTAGCCACAGTCACGAGCGCCGAGGCACAAACAGGCCGCAAGGCTGAACCCACACTGGCAAAGGCATGGCATGCCATCTGATCAAAGCGTTTGTCCTCACCATCTTTAAGAGTGGCGGTGTCTGGAGAAAGTACAACGGAGGTGTTGGACAATCCCAGAACGGACGCATCGACCTCGGGAGGGGACGACCAGCACTTCACCGCATCCACCGGGAAGGGATACTTCCTATCCCATCCCTGAGGAACACCGGGGAGCCGGCTAGGCCTCTCCCATTCCTAAAGAATCATGCAATCAAAATGATTCTAATTTGGGAACTCCAAGCGGGGCTTAGAAGTCCCAAACAATTCCCCCTTCTGCGGGGGCGGAGAAATATCCAGTAGCTCAAATAGTTGGGCCAGGATCTTGGGGGTATCCACAGCACCCCCAGCGCCTGCCCAGTATCAGTATCCAAAAAACTGCTGATCCTCAGCATCAGATTCCTCAAACAATTCCCCCTCCTCGAGTGGGGAAAAATCAGACCAGTCAAGGTAATCATAGTCATCAAAATCCAGTACCGGCGCGGTCGGCGACAGATGCCTTCTCTTAGCTGGGGCCTATCTGGCCGCAGAGCTAGAAATCAACTTTCCAAAGTTGGCCAGTCTAGCACAAACATCAGCTTGCGACTCCCCGCTAATGACAGTGTCACTTGGGGTAAGGATAAGGCGGGGTGGGGTAGATGATGAGGCCGGCGGCATGGACCCAGACGCCTGGGACCCCGACTGCCGCGTAATGGCCTGCTGTGCACATGGAATACAAATAAACACATTATCCCCCACAAACCACACACTGCCGGGGTTGCCCCGAAGGGAGCCCGAGCCCGGTATCCTGGGAAGCCTCCATATGGTGATTTTTTATGGCAGTCGCAATGACCAGTGGGAATTACGCCAGTAAGCTACCCGGGATGCCCCTAAACGTCCTTTAGTGGGATGATTTGTAAAGGCCCTATTTGAGTGAGGGACCTAAGGACCGGGAAAACCCCCTTTAAACTGTCAAGGAAGGTAATCCACCTGGAAGACATAAAATAAAATGGTACCATAAGCAGGAAGTCATTACAGCAATCATACATCCAGATATAATCACAGTCATACAATATATCTGTATAACCTTAAAGTACATGTCAAGGATAACGCAGCATACAAGTCACCCCAACAGAAATTCGATTATGCATAACAAAAAAGGCAGATAATAGAAAGAGCCCCGCAGGGCACTCACAGTTAGGATGCAAGATGTCGACCGGACACCCAGCAGCATCAGCCAGGCCAGGGGAAGAGAAGGAGGGCGGGCCAGTGCGGATCGCACGACGCGCCCCTTCTGGTGGGAATAGTAACCGCGGTTCCCAGCCATTGCTGGGAACCTTCGTGGGTGCCAAAAGAGAGGGGGGCGGGCCGCATCAGCGCGGCGAGCGCCCGGCCCCGCCTCCTCTCCTGACTAACAGAGAAGCAAAAAACATGGCCACGCTCCCACAAGGTTGTGGAGCCGGCCCGTGATCGGGGCCACCGTCTAACAGACGCGGCCCAGCAACAAGTGAAGCAAACAGCCACACACACACACATACACTCATACCACACTGACAGCTAATTGGCCAGGCAAAGTCTGAGGTAAAAAATTGGAGGGACATGCCCCCCCCCCATGATCCAGGGACAGGGAGCAACAGGTGGGGGAAGCCCCAAGCCACCTAATGCAGCGCAGGGAAAATGACGGACAGGGCATCCCAAACCAGGATCCCGAACCTGGTATCCGCCTACCCCTTGGAGGGGGTCTCACGGAGGAGCATGGCTCCAAGTTATCACACCACTAAGGTGTATCCTACCTTCACCCGGACCAACAGCCAAGGCTGGGAGGCATAGGGGCTTAATAAAAAAACAAGGTCCGGGCAGAAATAGGGAAATAAAATGGCCGGGTGTAAACCCGGCTAACCTGCAAGGAGGAGACCGCCATCTTCTGACTTGCTCGCCGTCTGCAGAGACGATTACTGGGGAATGTGTGGGAGGTCCCAGGTATTTATAGACTGGGAGGGGCTCCTTTTTCCTGTCATCTCTGCAAAGTTCGCCCTCTACTGGCTATAACCCACATGTCATGATTATGGAAGCGGGGTGTGTGACATACTTGGAATATCAAACCTTAGCTGAAAAATACAATTCTGTGAAATACTCACCTGTAGAATTGATATTATTTGTATACAGTACGTCCAGCTCCAGATATAGTACTTACCCTTGGGTTATCCTCCGCCAGATGGCGCTGCACTGCAGAGACATGCAAACACAGGCTCCTCCCGGCCCTCAAATACCCGGGGACCTCCCACAAATTCCCAGCATTGAAAAGCAGTGAACAAGAAGCCGGGAGAATTTAACCACCAAAAACTGGTAACTATAACAATGATAACAATCACCATACAGGGGATCCAGAATAATGCAAAAACCAGGGTGGGGTAGAGCAGGATGTACTGTATACAAATAATATCAATTCTACAGGTGAGTATTTCACAGAATTGTATTATTCTTAGTATACAGTATGTCCTGCTCCAGATATAGTACTTACACTTGGGACATCCAATAGCAGTGTCCATAAAGTAGGGTGGGATCCCCAAACAAAAAAAAAACGACAACAGCAGACAGTTTAAAACCACTGTCACCTGCATAACCATACGGCCAAGACAGCATGAGCTGAGGCCCTAACATCAACCTTGTAAAACTTTGCAAAGGTATGAGCAGAAGGCCAAGGTAGTGGCCTAGCCAACCAGTTCAACAGAAGCCTGGTGCTGAAAGGCCCAAGAGGCGTCAAGCACGAGTAGAAAAAGAAACAAGGCGACAAGGAAGATTCTTCCCCTTGCTGGAATAGGCTGAGTAACAGCCTGACGAATCCAATCGCTACAGTAGACTTGGCAGAGGCCAAAAGACCCTACCAAGTACCAGAAGGAACATCCATTAAGGTAATAACCAGGGCCAAGCCGCCCAACTTCCCGAGAGCAGACGAGATCGGGCACATTCAGGATGTAATGACCATAGGCCCCAAGGAACATCAGTTCCCCTAAAGGACACAGTGACTACCAAGGAAAACTTCCAACACCTGAGTAAGGAATGCAGAATCCTTTCCTCAGCGTTGCTAGGAAAAAGGCACAGCAGGGATAGCAATATCTCGAATCAAAGAACAAGAGACACCTCCAGATGCAGAGAGTCCGGCTTCAGGCGGAACTCCACCTTATCCTGGTGTATCTCAAGGAATGGGGGCTATGTAGACAGAGCCGCCCGCTAACACATGCCTGACCAAGGTAATAGTCACCAGAAGGACAACCTTGAGGGCAAGAACAGCCAGACAGCATCCTGAATAGGACCAAGGGACAAAATCCTGCAAGCAGACAGAATGAAATTCAATTTCAAATCCCAACGGGGACCATAGGATTACATGGGGGACGCACGCGAGTACCCCCTGAAGGAAGTCTTAACCAAGGAAGACTGAACCAGAGACTACTAAGGCAAGGTGGACAGGGCAGAACCTGACCCATCAGAGTACTGAGTTGGAGGACCAACTCCAAATCATGCTGAGAACAACACTAGAACCCTGGGAACCGAGAACGTCCAACAGGGAAGAGACCTAGACTCACACCAATCAATATGGGTATGCCATACCCTATAACAGATAGAAGAAGAAGAGGAAGAAGCTTGCTCCTAGCCTTCCCATAGTCTCAAACACCGAGACAGATAAGCCTGTCTCCAGCAAGATGTATGTTTCAGCAGTCAGGCCGACTAGGCCAGAGACTGTAGATTGGAGTGACGTAAAGGGGGCCCTGAGTGATCAGAGCTGGCATTCCTGGCAAAGGTACAGAAAACTACTGTCCTCGTAACCATGTCTGCAAACCACACTCTATTAGGGTACCTGGGGGCCACCAGAATCACTGGTCCCCTTACCAGAGCAATCTTGCGCAGAACCCTGCCTAGCAGGGGGAATGGAGAAAGGACATACAGAACCGAACATCCTGTCATGACGTTACTAAGGCATCCGGACCACTGCCAGAGGAACCTGGGACAGAGAAACAAAGGCAGAGAGCCTGTGATAGTGAAGGAACACAACAGATCCACGACTGGTTGGACTCCATAGTGACATGGGGATTAGCACATCCTGTCGCAGAGGGGCTCCACCGGAGCTAATCTCACTGATATGCAGGGAACATTGTCTCCACCCAGAAAAAGGAACATAGACACTTCCTGGAGGTTCCACCAGCTCCAGGCCCCTTCCAATGATTAATGTAGGACATCTGTCGTCAGACAGACCGAGCGCCCCCAGACTGGCAAGCCCAGAAGGGAAGTGGTCAAGCGAGATAGAACCAACTGAAAACGCTCACAGTTTAGAACCTCAATAGGCATAAGGACCTTCTAAGGGCCCCACCAACCCCAGAATCGCAGGGAGTTTCAGAAGAAACCGTCCCCCTTCAACCTGATAGGTTGGCATCCACGGTGACAGTTTCCAAGAAGGGGCAAGAAGGAACTGCCCCCAGACAGGTCCCTTGAGTTCATCCACTTCCAAGAGAAAAACTTTCTACCAGGTGGGAAGGCCCACAGACCCTGCTCCAGGGATGCTGGATCCCTGTCCTGTATTGACAATAGAAGTCGCAGAAGGGCCCAAGGGGAACTGAGCATGAGGGACCTCTTCCGAGCAAGTCACCAACAGGCCCACCAGCTGCATCCCTGCCTGGTGAAGGCACCGGGACAGCAATGAGGGACTGAGCCCATGTGACCAGATTGCCCACTGTATCGCTGAGAAGGGGAGATTCTGGTTTGAACCTAATCCAGAAGCATTCCTAGTAATGGAGTTACCATTTAAGGGGACCATGAGGACTTGGGGTGATTGATCACACATCCAAATGACTCCCAATGGACACCACCAGCGGGGTATCCAAATTAGCCTGACGTAGAGACTGGGAAGTGAGAAAGGACGTCCAGGCAGGTCATCGCGCGGACGCCCCTTAGTCTCATCAGAGACATCACCATCGTCAGCACCTGAGTGAGCACTCTGGGAGTTGAAGAGAGGCCAGATAACCAGGCCACAATTAGCAGTGTTGGACTACCAACACGAACCCCAAGGGCCTCAGAGACCTGAAGGCACATGGATGTAAACATAAGTATTTTAGAGTTCCCCAGACGGCAAGAAGCCCACTGGGCACAAGGTGCTGAAGGCCCATCTCAGAGTTTCCATGCAGAAACTGCCTGTAATTAGAGAATTGCTGTGAATCCAGAATGGGCCAACCCGACCCATCCTGTTGGGGGACTGTGGAAAGGTTGGTGTAGCGGCCCCTGCCTTTGCCAGTTACGGGCAATCTGCAAGAGACCCTCAGACCTCGCAGGCCTAGCATGGTCTGTGTCAGCAACTGAACAGCGGCAGGGGCCAGGAGTACCTGGAACCTGATAAAACTGATGGATTCATCCTGAATCCATCAGAATGAAGCGAGATGCCTCCTCATAAGAGCAAGGTGCTGCAGCCATCCCCTCACCCAGACGGGCAAGGGCGCCCCATCATGCTTGAGGGGGTTTGGTGGAAGATTTGGGCTTAGCCCCGCCGGAGGGGCCAGGGCGTTGTCTGCTGCTCATGGGGCAGGAGTCTGCACGAAACGTCAGGAAGGACACCCCTGGTTCCTGTTTAACACTAAGGTAGGGGGGAGGAGGGGTGCCCCTGCCCTGAGGGGGCCGAGACGGCCGCCTGCGTAGGGGTGATTTGCCCTTTTTACCAAACAGGTCCAGACGGGCCCCAAATAGGCGTTGCCCTCTAAAAGGAAGCCCAGTAAGAGTCTTTTTAGTAGCATCGTCAGCACCCCACTGTCGCAGCCAGAGCAAGCGACGTATAGCCACCACAAGGGCAGAAGATCTTGCACACATTCTAATGGTGTCCTCCAGCGCTAATAGCATAAATTTTACAAATACATCACAACTGGAGAGTGCATTAAACACCTCCCAGGGGAGATCCTCAGGGTGATGATCAAGCAACTTTCTGAGGAGGGTTCTAGCAGCCACTGCAGTAATAGCCGCGGCACAGACCGGGCACAGCGCCGTCCCTGCACAAGAAAAGGCATGGGAGGCCAGCAGATCACTGCGCCGGTCCTCAGCATCCCGAAGGGTACTATAAGCAGGGGTTGTAATAAAGGGGGGATTAGGGACCCCTATGATCGGCGCATCCACCACGGGGGGTGATGAACAATTAACCACCTCAGGGGGAAAAGGATATTTCCTATCCCAGTCACCTGGAACCCCTTTTTACTGGGGCATTCCCATTCCTTGAGCACAAGAGCATGGAAATGAGCCTGCTCTAGAAATTCCAAACATGCAGTCGCAGTATGGAAACGCTCCACTCTAGGCTTGGGGACCTCACCGGGGAGAGATAGATAGACAGTGCCTTAAAGATCTTAATCGACAAGTCGTCAGTGTCACACTGGCCCCAGTATTCAGGGCCAGAATAGTCATGACTCCTCGGCCTCTCATCAGATGAGCCTGAGTCAGAGAACAACTCCCCTTCATCAGAAGGGGTATAGTCACACGGAGTAGTAAACTCCTCGGTTCTCATAGAAAATACAGAAACATGAGGTGACAGGCGCCGCTTCCTACCAGGGCCCATGCACTCTGACAACCTAGCAATAATCTGTTTAGCCGTAGGCAGTCTGGAAGGCGCAGCAGGCTGCAATTCCCCACTTGTATGCGACTCAGCAGGAGTGAGATTTAAGCCTGGGGTGATAGGTGAATTGAAGCTAGGTGCAGCCACTGGCCGACCTAATTGCAGAGCCAGTGCTTGCTCGGCACAGGGTACGCAGACCCGTGCCCTGTCAGCATCAGCATGGGGTTGTCCACACGCTATACACAGCCGGTCTTGTTCCAGAGGGACCCCGGTCACATAATTCTGAGATGCCTCCATATGGTGATTATTAAGACACAATATGCCAGCAGGGATTTACGCAATAGGCAACCCTGGATGCCCCAAGACCCGCTAGGAAGGTGGGAGTAGATTAACAAGGCCCGCTATAATTACACCGGGCCAGGAGAAGCCAATGGTGTTCACCAGTCTGAAAGACATAATGGGAATAAAGGGTGTCAGAACCATGCGCAGTAATCAAGGATCATAAAAAAATCGCCGGCGAGGGCACTTACAGACCAAGGGAGGAGGAGGACCGCTACCACGCGTGCGTGCGACCAGCATCAAAATGGCGCCAAGCGAACCTCGAAGGGCGGGCCAGAGCGGGCTGTGACGCGGAGCGCACCAAACCAGGTCCCCGCCCCCCCAACCCCGAAGAGCGTGAAGCTCTGAGATAGTTTCCCCGTTGTCATGAGGAGCGAAGTGTATGACACACTTAGAAAAATGATTAGCCAATGAAGACGCCGCAGCGTCTGAGGAGACGATGCCACCCGGCGCAGCACATCCAGTAAAGAGGTGCGCGCGGCGGCGACTTTAGATACACAATAAACATACAAACAGCGCGGCTCTGACACCAGGAATACCAGTCAAAGGACAATACTAAGGCCATAAGCGTGTAAACACCATACACTGAGACCACCACACACGACCCCCCCCCCCCTTTCTTTCCCTCCGAGCTACGGGGGGAACAAGGGAGGGCGCCAAGCGAACCTCGAAGGGCGGGCCAGAGCGGGCTGTGACACGGAGCGCACCAAACCAGGTCCCCGCCCCCCCCCCCCGAAGAGCGTGAAGCTCTGAGATAGTTTCCCCGTTGTCATGAGGAGCGAAGTGTATGACACACTTAGAAAAATGATTAGCCAATGAAGACGCCGCAGCGTCTGAGGCGACGATGCCAACCGGCGCAGCACATCCAGTAAAGAGGTGCGCGCGGCGGCGACTTTAGATACACAATAAAAATGCAAACAGCGCGGCTCTGACACCAGGAATACCAGTCAAAGGACAATACTAAGGCCATAAGCGTGTAAACACCATACACTAAGACCACCACACACGCCCCCCCCTTTCTTTCCCTCCGAGCTACGGGGGGAACAAGGGAGGATGGCGACCCTTTGTACAGGGCCCACCGCTACATGGGTCATGGGGCAATAATGCGGGAGGGGCATCCCCTAGAGGCTCACCATCAGCCTAAACCGCCTACCCTTTGGTGGGGGACTGCGGTGGAGCATGGCTCCATAAGCACGCATGGTGCTGCCTACCTTCACCCGACCAGCGCAGCGCAGGCTGGGAGGCACATCACAGGGAGGACGGGTGGGAATAGTCCGACAGGGCCACAGGCTTTGATGGCCCCGCTCACCTGCGAGAGAGTGATACTTCATGTCTTCGCAGTCAGCACTGCAGAGAAATCTGGGGATTTGTGGGAGGTCCCCGGGTATTTGAGGGCCGGGAGGAGCCTGTTTTTGCATGTCTCTGCAGTGCAGCGCCATCTGGCGGAGGATAACCCAAGTGTAAGTACTATATCTGGAGCAGGACGTACTGTATACTAAGAATAGCGTACTGTCTGCAAAACCTTCCTAGCAAAAGTGGCATCCGGCGAGACTCTAGAAACTTCTACCTTATAAAATTAGTAAATCTATGAACAAAGCCTGGTGCTGGAAGGCCCAGGAAGCTCAGATAGCCCGGGTAGAATGGGCCATAACCCAAAAAGGAGACGTGGGCCTTTATTACCGCCTGTCTAATCCATTGACTTAGTAGACCTTTCTGTGGCCCCTCAAATATAATAAATAAGAGTCAGTCTTACGAAAGGTCTGCAAGCAGAGATATAATATTTCAGAGCTCTCACTACTTCCAGGGGGTGGAGGACTCTCTCCTTATGGCTAACTGGAGCCAGATAAAAGGAGGACAAAACAACTTCGGCGTTAATATGAAAGGTGGAGACCACCTTAGGAAGAAAGTCCTGTTTAAAAAAGGAAGATGGCTTTGTCCTGGTGTAGGACTAAGTAAGGAGGACTAACAGATAAGCCTGCTAACTCACAGAGGTAATTGCCACTAGGATGATGACCTTAAGTGTCATCAACCCTGGTAAAACTTCTGCCATTGGCTCAAAGGGAGGACCCTGAAGGGCTGATAAAACTAAGTCCAGGTTCCAGACAGGTAGAAGAGGCTTACGGAGACACGGCACATCTGACCCCCTGCAAAAAACATCTTTATTAGTTTATTTTCCGCAATGGGGTTCTGAAAAAAAGATGAATAAACATGGTCCGGATGACTGTGGTGGATAATTCTTTCTGCTGGGATGGGGGTTTCGAAAGCCAGAACTCATAAATTGGGATGTCGAAGAGGCACCTGTGTAAGGAGATCTGGATCAGCCACCAATGGTCGCCTTGTGCTTGGCCAACGGGGTGCCACCAAAATGGTTGGGACCTCCTTGCGGGCTATCTTCTTTAGTACTCCAGGAGTGGAAACGGAGGGAACGCATAAAGAAGCCTGAATGCTGACCAAGAAAGGGTCAGGGCATCTGCTCTTATAGCTTGAGGGTCCCTGGACTGGTAGACAAACCTCGGAACTTACCGATTGTGGCGGAACGCGAAGCGATCCATGCCTGGAATTCCCCAGCATATACATAGGGCTCAAAAGATCCCCTGACTGAGGGACCATTCACCCTAATCCAAGATTGCTCTGCTAGATGATTGGAATGCACATTGTCCACTCCGGGTATGTGGATCGCTGCAATGCAAGTAACATGTTTCTCGGCCCAGAGTAAGATCCGGGTCTCCTCATTGAGAGCTCTCCTGCTTCTGGTGCCCCCCTGGTGGTTGATATATGCCATCGCCATCAGGTTGTCGGCTTGAACCCTGGCAGGTTGACCCCTCAAATAATCCAGCGTGTGAGAGACCGTAGAAGAATATTTATGAAAGTTTGCTCTCCCCCCCCGTCCTAATTGTGCCTGGATTGTTTGCGATCCCATGACACCCTCCCAACCAGTTAGGCTGGAATCTGTGGTGACAGTCTTCCACTGTACAGGAAAAAAGGATGCTGAAGATGCTGGGGATTCAGCCACTTGTCTAGGGACTCCCTTGCCAAGTGTGAATTTTGCTTGAGCTGTGTCAAGCAGAAAAGAGATGACTTGAGGAAATTATACGTGACTTTGGATAATTGACTAGACAGCCAAAGCTTTCTAGAGTCTCTGTATTTCTCAAGGCCTCCTACAAGAACCGGGCCCTGATTAAAAGATCGTCTAAGTAACGGATTATTTGTATCCCCTGGTTTCTTAGAAGGGCCATGAGGCCTGACAGAAGACTGGCCAAAACAGCAGAGCCACAAACTGAAAGTGTAGGCCATTTACTGCAAAGCGCAAATATTTTTGATTGCCTGAGAAGATAGGGATATGTAGGTAAGCATCCTTTATATCCACGGAGGTCATGAAATCCTCCGGGTGAAGTGTCGCCAATGATTTAAGATTACATGCAAAATCTCAGAAAATTATCTCGGGTTCTGGAGGAGAAATAACCTCTACTACTGCGAAAAAAAGGGTTAGACCTCTTTCTTGTGGGAGTCGGGTACCATAGAAAAGGCATGCATAGACAATTGATACAGAAGCTTATCCACAGGGTCCTTTAGGGAGGCACTATCAGAGGTAGAAATAATAGTGTTATTAGAGATTCCTGAAACCGGATAGTCCACCTTGGGGGGAAATGACCAGAACTTAATCAGGTCTGAGGGAAAAAGGTATTTAGTATCCAGAACTCTAGGAATGATGGGGAGTTTGTCCGTTTTTTCCCACTCCTTTTAGATCTGGTAAAATAAGACTGCTCAGGAAACTGTTGCTTCTGCTTTTCTGGTCTGTACGAATATCACGTCTTCCTTTTAGGAACAGGGATATCCAAGATCTCTAAAATAGAATATATCAGACTATGAATCTGCTCCTTAAACAGAGAAGACCCCTGCTCAGAAGACCCTGAATACGAATTACTCTTCTCCCTACTGGATGATATCCGCCTCTTCAGAATCAGAAGAGTCTCTAAAATAAATGTTTCAGTTTTTTAGACGACTTTAAAGTGGACCAACACCCACCGCTGATCGGCCCGGGAATCTATAAGATTCCCCGGGCCGATCAGCTCCCAGCCTGTGTGAAACCCCCCAGGACACCCGCAAATCCTACCTGTTCCGAATGGCGCATGCGCGGGCCGCCGCCGCCTTTCGCACATCCCTCTAGCAGAGGCGGCGGCGGGCGCTCTCACCTTGTCCGTTGACGGACCTCGCTTGTCCGTCGGCGGTGATTGGTGGAGCGAGTCACGTGGGAGCGGGGTCAGGTGAGTTTTTGGGGCTTTCTGGGGGGTTTCACACAGCCGATCGGGGAGCCCCGTGGAAGTGGACCAACACCCAGGATAGTGAAAATCCTGGGTGTTGGTCCACTTTAAAGACCTTGAGACCGGCTCTAAGGAACCCTTGGGGAGGAAAAAATGTCTCCCTATAGTGGCCAATCTCTCTGCCAAATCAAGCTGGGTATGAAATCCTGGGTTATCCGAACAAGGTGGAGCTGCGGAGAAGCAGTAAGCTCAGAGGGAGCAGACCCAGAGGCTTCCATGGAAAATACCTCCAAGGGTGGAAGATGCCTCCTTAATCTGGAGAGTACCACCACAGGGGTGCATTCTGAGAAGATTCCCTCCCTGCTCCAATGACGCATTGCGCCCCACCCCCGTCCAGTGCGCTCCCACCCCCCTCCATGGCGTGAAATAAAAAAAAAACAAAAAGCACCATACACACGGGAAAAACACTCTACACACAAAATACTGTGGAAAGATAAAAGGGGAGCATTTTCCCCCTGGACCCCCATCCCGCCCCCCCCTTTCCCTGGCAGCCTCACCAGACAAAAAGGGCAGGAACTCCAACCCTTGAGGGTTAGCTTCTAAAAATTAAGTGGTACCCCACAGCTCACACAGGACCCTGGTGGCTACCCTTAAGTCACCCTGATCCACACTATCGGTTTAACTGAATCCAGGAGGCATAGGAGGTCCACAGGATCAGGGGGACCATAAGGGTCTGGAAGACAGGGTTATTTATCCCCCGCTTTCCAAATAAAAACCTATATAAAAAGGACAAAAGTGAATAAGAGGAAAAATACAATTCTGTGAGCACTCACCTGTAGAATTGGTATTATAAGTATACGGCACGTCCTGTTCCAGAATATTCCTTACACATGGATTATACATCCACAAGATGGTGCTGGACTGCAGAAAAAGACATGTGGCCACTCCTGGCCCCTTAAATAGCCAGGAACCTCCCACTAATTCCCAGTATTGACAAGCAGTTAACAAGAAGCCGGGAGAATCAAAAATGAATAAGAATCCAAAATGAACAATCACCATACAAAGGTAACCAAGAACAATGATAAAGGGCGGGGAGGAACAAGACGCGGCGTTTACTTATAATACCAATTCTACAGGTGAGTACTCACAGAATTGTATTATTCCAAGTATACAGCACGTCCTGTTCTAGAATATTCCTTACACATGGGACATCCAATAGCAGTGTCCGTAAGGTAGGGTGGGATCCCCAAAAACAACAGCAGACAGTTTAAACCACTGCCACCTGCAGAACTTTGCAGCCAAAGGCAGCATCCGCTGAGGCCCTAACATCAACCTTGCAAAACTTAGAAAAGGTATGAACAGAAGACCAAGTAGCGGCCTTGCAAACTTGTTCAACAGAAGCTTGGTGCTGAAAGGCCCAAGAGGCACCAATAGCAGAAGTAGAATGAGCAGTAAAGCGGAAGGGAGGCTCCTTCCCCTTAGCAGAATAGGCTTGTATCACCGCCTGACGAATCCACTTACTGATGGTGGATTTAGCCGGGAGCAAACCCTTCCCAGGTCCAGAAGGAAGAACAAAAAGAGCATCAGTCTTCCTGAAGGATTCAGTAGCTACCAGATAAAATTTCAAAGTCCTAACCACGTCCAGAGAATGTATTACCCTCTCCTTAGGGTTACTAGGATTAGGACACAAGGAAGGCAAGACAATGTCCTGATTGAGATGAAATGCAGGCACAACCTTAGGCAGAAAATCTGGCTTAAACCGAAACACCACCTTGTCCTGGTGTCTCTCAAAGTAAGGAGGTTTGATGGAAAGCGCCGCCAACTCAGAAACACGCCTAAAAGAAGTGATAGCCACCAAAAATGCTATCTTAAGAGTCAAAATGGACAAAGAAGCCGCACACAGAGGCTCAAAAGGAGAACCCTGCATAGCAGACAAGACCAAATTCAAACCCCAGACTGGTAACATAGGCTTACGTGGGGGGCGCACGTGAGTAACCCCCTGGAAGAAAGTCTTAACCAAACGATGATTAGCAAATGATCTTTGGAAGAAAATGGCCAAAGCTGAAACATGTCCCTTGAGGGTACTGAGTTGAAGACCCAAGTCCAAACCATGTTGCAGGAACTCCAGGATCCTGGGAACAGAAAACACCCAACAGTGAAAATATTTAGACTCACACCAGGAAATGTAAGCATGCCATACCCTATAGTAGATAAAGAACGAGGACTTCTTCCTTGCCCTAATCATGGTTTTAACTATAGAGGCAGACAGCCCCTTGTCCATCAAGATGGAAGTTTCAGCAGCCAGGCCGTTAAAGCCAGCGTTTGTAAATTGGGGTGGCGTAACTGCCCCTGAGTGAGCAGGTCTGGATCGTTGGGCAGGGCGTATTGATCTACTGCCAGCTGCACAATGTCTGTGAACCACACTCTTCTTGACCAGCAGGGGGCCACCAGAATGGTTGGCACCCGTTCCTGGGCTATCTTGCGCAGCACCCTGCCCAGCAGAGGAAATGGCGGGAACACAGAGGAACTGAAAGCTCTTCCAAGACATTGCTAGGGCATCCATGGCTAAGGCCAGAGGGTCCTGGGACAGAGAGACGAAGACTAGAAGCTTGTGATTGTAACGGGACGCAAACAGATCCACATCTGGCTGACCCCAACGGTGGCACAGGGAGCGAAACACCCTGCTGCTGAGGGACCAGACGAGAGGTCCCGCTGCTAAGGGAATCCGCCTCCAGATTTTCCACCCCCGGGATGTACACAGCCGAGATGCAGGGAACATTCTCCTCCGCCCAGGACAGTATCTGGGACCATTCCTTGAGGGCCCTCTTGCTCCGGGTCCCTCCCTGATAATTGATGCAGGCCACAGCCGTCTGGCTGCCCTAACGGATCTGAACAGCCCGACCCCGAAGGTGTGGAGTCAAATGGGCGAGAACCAACCTTATTGCCCTCAGTTCTAGAATGTTGATAGGGGTATGGGCCTCCTGAGGGCCCCACTGACCCTGGAATTTTAAGGACTTCCAGAAGCGCCCCCAACCCGTCAGACTGGCATCCGTGGTGACAGTCTCCCAGAAAGGGGGCAGAAAGGATCTGCCCACTAACAGGTTCCTTGAGTCCAGCCACCACAAGAGGGACCACCTGGCAAGGGGGGACAGGGCAAACACCTGATCCAGGGACACTGGGTCCCGATCCCATACTGATAAGAGGCGAAGCTGAAGAGGTCTCATGTGAAACTGAGCATAGGGCACCGCTTCGAAGCAAGACACCATCAGGCCCACCAGCTGCATCCCCTGCCGGATGGAGGGATTAGGACAAGACAGAAGAGACCGGGCCTGAGCTAGAAGACTCTCCACCTCCAGAGTCATGCCCAGAAAGGACCTCACTCGAGACGGTGACAGGGAAGACTTGGGATGGTTGATAACCCAGCCGAAGGACTCTAGTGTGGACACCACCAGCTGGGTATCCAGCTCGGCCCGATGGAAAGACTGAGACGTGATGAGAATGTCATCCAGATAAGGAAGGATGCGAATGCCCTGAGATCTCAGCAAGGTCATCAAGCCCGCCAGCACCTTGGTGAATATCCTGGGAGCCGAGGTGATACCGAAAGGCAAGGCCACAAATTGGTAGTGCTGATCCTCCAGAGCGAACCTGAGGAATTTCTGATGACCTGGAAAGATTGGTACATGAAGGTAAGCATCCTTGATGTCTACAGAAGTCATGAAGTCGCCCGGGCGCAGTAAATTGACCGCTGAGCGCAGGGTTTCCATGCGAAAATGTTTGAAC
This sequence comes from Gastrophryne carolinensis, assembly GCA_027917425.1. Taxonomy (NCBI): domain Eukaryota; kingdom Metazoa; phylum Chordata; class Amphibia; order Anura; family Microhylidae; genus Gastrophryne; species Gastrophryne carolinensis. The sequence goes on along the minus strand of CM051235.1, from coordinate 119,854,786 downwards.
CTGACAAACTTGTTGAGACGCTTTAAATCCAAGATGGGCGCGAGGGACCCGTCCTTTTTGGGGACCGTGAAGAGATTGGAATAGAAGCCTCTGCCCCTTTCCCTGAAAGGCACTGGGCAGATGACCCCCAACTCCAGAAGGTTTTGGACAGCAAGACACAAGCCCTGAGCTGACAGAGGATTTTGAGCCATCCGGGATCTGATGACTCTTGGGGGCGGCCAGGCTGAAAACTATCTTGTAACCGGAAGAAACCACCTTCTGGATCCATCTGTCTGCTACAAGTCGCCTCCAGACATGAGCAAAGAGCTGAAGCGTCCCCCCACCCAGATGGGTGAGGGCGCCTCCTCATGCCTGAGGGGGCTTGGGGGAGGATTTGGGTTTGGGACCCCAGGAGAGGCCGGGGCAGCCAAGTCCCCTGCCCCAATAGTCTCCGCGTGCTCCAGTAAAAGAGACCCCTCGTTCAGCCCTGGAAGCCCGAAAGGAGGGGAGAGAGGCACCAGACCCCCAAAAGGGCCGAGACGGCAAAGAGGCGAAACCCCTTAAAGGGGAACCCAGTGAGAGCCTTCTTAGCAGCTACCCACTGACGCAGCCAGAAAGAGCGGCGTATAGCCACCAAAAGGGCAGATGTCCTTCAACACATTCTAATGACATCATCTATGGCAGAGAGGATATAAGCAACAAAATCATAGCAAAGCAGGAGAGATCTATAGTCTCCTCCTCCCGCTTCATCTGAGGCCCCATCTAAGAGACACTTAAGCAGCCTTTTAATTGCAATAGCTATTATGGCAGAGGCACAAACCGCAGTCCCCACACAGGCAAAAGCATGACAGGACAACTGGTCCATGCGCCAGTCCTCACCATCCCGCAAGGTAGTAGTGTCAGGAGAATGCATGACAGAGGTATTTGGCAAACCTTGAACGGGCGCGTCCAACTCGGGAGGACAACACCAACGCTTAATCACATCAGCAAGAAAGGGATACCTCTTGTCCCAACTCTTTGACACCCCAGGCAACTTACTAGGCCGTTCCCATTCCTTGAGCACCAGATTATTAAAATGAGACTGCTCAGGGAAATCCAAGCGTGGTTTAACTGTATGAAAAAGCTCACCCTGCTGCTGAGGAGCCACTGCAGGAGGGGAAATACAAAGCACTTAAAAAATGTGAGACAACAACCTGTCAGTGTCATCTGAGGACCATGGGTCTTCTCCAAAGGGAGATCCGGTACCACCATAAATCTTAGGTTGTTCCTCAGATGATTCTAAATCAGAGAATAATTCCCCCTCCTCAAGGGGACAAAAACCAGAAATGTCAAAAAATTCCTCAGCCTCAACAGGGAAGAGGGAAACAGCGGGGGATAAATGCCGCTTCTTGACAGAAGCCTTACGCGGGGCTGACCCAGCAATATGTTGTCCAATGCTGGCCACCCATGCAGCCAAATCAGATTGGGACTCCCCGCTAGTATGCCCCTCACTGGGGGTCAAATGTAAGCGTGGCGGGGTAGGCGAAGCCAGAGGGGGCACAGCCCCAGGGCCAGTAACAGACGACCCCGGCTGCAGCGCCATCGCCTGCTGGGCGCAGGGTACACACACCCTAACATCATCACTTATAGGGGATACCCCACATGCCACACATAGCCGTGCTTGTCCCAAAGGAACCCCAAGCACATTATCCCCAGAAGCCTCCATATGGTGATTTGAGTGGCACAACAGGCCAGTATAGGGTTAACGCTAATAATAGCTACCCGGGATGCCCCAAAAGCCCGCTAGGGAAGTGGGAGATTTCCAAGGGGAGATGGCCGGGAGAAACCACAGTCTGAAGTTCACCCCGCCTGAAAAATACCATTTTGTGATTACTCACCTTTAAAATGGGTATTATAAGTATGTCACACACCCCGCTTCAGAATAGTCATTACACTTGGGTTATACCGACCTGTAGAGGGCGATCTTGCAGAGATGTCATGAAAAAAAGGGAGCCCCTCCAGGTCCATAAATACCTGGGATCTCCCACTCATTCCCCAGTTTTAAGACAGCATAAAGGGACCAGGAAGAGCCAAAATAACCAGTAACAGTAAAAAAAGGTTCACCATAGAAAGGATCCAGAATACCAAAGGGCGGGGTGAAGCGGGGTGTGTGACATACTTATAATACCCATTTTACAGGTGAGTAATCACAAAATGGTATTATTCTAAGTATGTCACACACCTCGCTTCAGAATAGTCATTACACTTGGGACATCCAATAGCAGTGTCCATAAAGGGAGGGGATCCAAAGCAAGGCAATAATGCACAAACTTAAACCACTGCAGCTTGCAGAACTTTGCGGCCAAAAACAGCATCCGCTGAGGCCCGCACATCAACCTTGTAAAATTTGGAAAAAGTGTGAACGGAAGACCAAGTAGCAGCCTTACAAACTTGCTCAACAGAGGCCTGATGCTGGAAAGCCCAGGACGCCCCAACAGCACGAGTAGAATGAGCAGTAACACGAAAAGGGGGAATCTTCCCCTTGGCAGAATAGGCCCCAACAATGGCCTGGCGAATCCATTTACTAATGGAAGACTTGGCGTGAGCCAAACCTTTCCTAGGCCCGGAGGGCACCACAAAAAGGGCGTCAGTCTTACGAAAAGAAGAAGTAGCCACCAAATAGTACTTCACACAGCGAACCACATCCAGAGAATGCAAGACCCTCTCCTTGTCATTGCTGGGCTTAGGACACAAGGAGGGTAGAACAATGTCCTGATTAAGATGAAAGGCAGAAACCACCTTAGGAAGGAAATCTGGCTTGAAGTGGAAAACAACCTTGTCCTGATGCCTCTCAAAGTACGGGGCCTTAATGGACAAAGCCGCCAACTCCGATACACGCCGAACGGAAGTGATGGCAACCAAAAACGCAACCTTCTGAGTAAGCGTAGAAAGAGCAATATCCTGCAAAGGTTCAAAAGGAGGACCCTGAAAAGCAAATCCCAAACTGGGAGCAAAGGCTTCCTAGGAGGCCGCACATGCGTAACCCCCTGGAAAAAGGTCTTAAACAGAGGATGAAGAGAAAACCGCCAGGGCAGAAACGTGCCCTTTCAACGTACTAAGCTGCAAACCCAAGTCCAGACCATGTTGCAGAAATTCCAAAACCCTAGGGATAGAAAACACCCTGCAAGGCAAGGCCCGGACCTCACACCAATCAATATAAGACCTCCAAATCCTATAGTAGATGGCAGAGGAAGACTTCTCTCTAGCCCTAACCAGAGTCTGAATAACAGCATCAGAAAGACCTTCCTCCTTCAAGATGGAGGTCTCAGCAGCCACGCCGTCAAAGCCAGCGTTGGTAAATTGGGGTAGAGCAGCTGACCCTGAGTGAGCAGATCCGGCAGAAGGGGCAGATCGAACTGATCCGCTGCCAACCGTACCACGTCTGTGAACCAAACCTGTCTTGGCCATCTTGGAGCCACCAAGATTGCTGACACACCCTCTAGGGCCAGCTTGCGCACCACCTTGCCCACCATGGGAAACGGAGGGAACAGGTACAGAAACCCCAGATCCCTCCAGTTCAGAGACATTGCATCCACTGCCAGAGCCAGCGGATCCCGCGAGAGAGACACAAATGCCGGAAGCTTGTGATTGTGACGAGAGGCAAAGAGGTCCACCTCCGGAGTCCCCCACCGGTGGCAAAGCGACCGAAACACCTTGGGGCTGAGAGACCATTCCCCCCGGCGAGATGAGCACCTGCTCAGGGAGTCCGCCTCCGTGTTCTCCACTCCCAGAATGTACACCGCCGAGATGCATGGGACATTGCTCTCTGCCCAAGCCAGGATCAAGGACACTTCCCTGAGGGCACGCCTGCTGCGAGTCCCTCCCTGGTGATTGATGTAGGTGACCGCCGTCCGATTGTCCGACCGAACTTGAACCGGCAAACCCTGTAACTGATGAGTCAAGTGAACCAGAACTAACCTGATGGCTCTCAGCTCCAGAACATTGATGGGATCGTGAGCCTCCTGAGGCCCCCACAGTCCCTGAAACTGAAGATCTTCCAAATCCCCCCCAACCTGACAGGCTGGCATCCGTGGTGACCGTCTCCCAACAAGGGGTCAGAAAGGATCTGCCCCTCATCAGATTGCTTGGTTCCAGCCACCACCAAAGGGAATGCCAAACCCGGGGGGACATCAGAAAGGACTAATCCAATGACAGCGGAGACCTGTCCCAGGCCGCCAAGAGATGGAGCTGGAGCGTCCTTGTGTGAAACTGAGCAAAGGGAACCGCCTCGAAAGAAGCCACCATCAATCCCACCAGTCTCATCCCCAGCCGGATGGACGGACGAGGGATGGACAGAAGAAGCTGGGTCAATTCCTGAATCAAAAGAACCTTGGGCCGGGGAAGGAACACCCTGGACTGAGAAGTATCCAGAGACATTCCCAGGAACGACACCACCCTGGACGGAGAGAGGAAGGACTTGGGAAAATTGATCACCCAGCCGAATCTCTCCAGAGTGGATACCACAGTCCTGGTATCTAGCTCCGCCTGGCTGAGAGAGGATGCCATAATGAGAAGATCGTCCAGATAAGGCACGATGCGGATACCCTGGGCTCTGAGGAGGGCCATCACCCCCGCCAGCACCTTGGTGAAAACCCTTGGAGGCGAGGTAAGGCCAAACGGAAGAGCCACAAACTGAAAATGCCGATCTTCCACCACAAACCTGAGAAATCTCTGGTGTGCCGGGAATATTGGAACATGCAGATAAGCATCCTTGAGGTCTATGGACATCATGAAGTCCTCCTGACGAAGCGAATTTATGGCTGAACGCAGAGTTTCCATGCGGAACTTCCTGGGACGGATAAACCTGTTGAGAAACTTCAGATCCAGGATGGGACGAACGGAGCCATCCTTCTTGGGACACAGATTGGAATAGTATCCCAGGCCTGGTCCGAGGAAGGCACCAGGCAGATGACAGCCATGTCCAGGAGACCTTTAACTGCCGGCCGGAGCCCCTGCACGGCCAGAGGATCCAAGGGCACCCGAGACCTGAAGAATCTGAGAGGAGGCCGGATCTCGAACTCCAGCTTGTAACCGGAAGACACCACTTCCCGAATCCATCTGTCCGAGACCTCCTGGTCCCAGACCTGGGAGAAGTGTCGCAGCCGTCCCCCCACCCGCAAGGGTGAGGGCGCCCCCTCATTGCTGAGCCGGCTTGGCAGCGGCTTTGGGCTTGAAGCCCCACCTGTGACCTGGATGGGCACGTCCTCTTCCCCTGTTCCAGGAATCACCTCTGGAGGAGAAGACAGCCAATCCCCGTCCAGCTCTGGCCCCACGAAAGGAAGGGGTAAAGGAAGCCGCCCCCTGAAAGGGACGACGTTGCTTCTTCTCGCTGAGGTAATCTACCTCCTTTTGCGACCGAATCCAATTTTTCTCCAAAGAGCCGCAACCCAGAAAGGGAAGAGCCGTAACTTTTTGGACACAAAATCAGCAGCCCACTGGCGCAACCAAACCGACCGCCGAATAGCCACCAGCAAGGCCGAAGTTCTACTGCACATCACCATGGTGTCATCCAGGGCGGCTAGCACAAATGACAAAAACAATTCGCACCGTTTAAGGGCGGTGAACTCATCACTAGACGGGTCAAGCCTGGAAGTAGACAACAGATCCCTAACAACCGACCTAGAAGCCACTATTAAAAGCGCCGAAGCACAAACAGGCCGCAAGGCCGACCCGACATTGGCAAAACCGTGACAAGCCATCTGGTCAATGCGTTTGTCCTCACCATCCTTGAGAGTAGAACAGTCAGAAGAATGCAAAACAGAGGTGCTAGACAACCCCAAAACAGGGGCGTCCACCTCGGGAGGGGACGACCAGCACTTCACCGCATCCACCGGAAAGGGATAATTCTTATCCCAACCCGGAGGAACACCTGGAAGCCGAGTAGGCCTCTCCCATTCCTTAAGAATAATACCATCGAAATGCTTTTGATTAGGGAATTCCAAGCGCGGCTTAGCCTCCTCAAAGAACTCCCCCTTCTGCGGAAGAGCCACTTCAGGAGGAGAAATTGCCAGAACCTCAAACATATGGGCCAGGACCTTAGGGGTATCCAAAGAATCCCCCCTGACCCCGCTCGGTATCGGTGCCAACAAACTGCTGATCGTCAGAACCATCCAACTCCTCAAATAGCTCCCCTTCCTCTAGCGGGGGGTAATCAGACCAGTCCAGCGAATCAAACTCCTTAAAATCAGAAGCCTGCGTGGCTGGAGACAAGTGCTTTCTCTTAGCCGGGGCCTTTCTGGCCACATCGGTAGAAAAAAATACAATTCTGTGAAATACTCACCTGTAGAATTGATATTATTTGTATACAGTACGTCCTGCTCCAGATATAATACTTACACTTGGGTTATCCTCCGCCAGATGGCGCTGCACTGCAGAGACATGGAAAACAGGCTCCTCCCGGCCCTTCAAATACCCAGGGACCTCCCACAAATCCCCAGCATTGAAAAGCAGTGAACAAGAAGCCGGGAGAATTTAAAACCACCCAGAACAACTGGTAATGATAACAAGATAACAATCACCATACAGGGGAAAAAATGCAAAACCAGGGTGGGGTGGAGCAGGACGTACTGTATACAAATAATATCAATTCTACAGGTGAGTATTTCACAGAATTGTATTATTCTTAGTATACAGTACGTCCTGCTCCAGATATAATACTTTCACTTGGGACATCCAAAAGCAGTGTCCATAAAGTAGGGTGGGATCCCCAACAAAAAACAACAACAGACAGTTTAAAGCACTGTCACCTGCAGAACCATACGGCCAAGACAGCATGAGCTGAGGCCCTAACATCAACACTGTAAAACCTTGCAAAGGGTATGAGCAGAAGGCCAATGGTAGTGGCCTAACCAACCAGTTCAACAGCAAAACCGGTGCTGAAAGGCCCAAGAGGCATCAAGCACGAGTAAAAAAGGAATCAAGGCAACAAGGGAGATTCTTCCCCTTGCCTGAGTAGACCTGAGTAACAGAAGTACATCCATTAAGGTTAACAACCAGGACCAAACCGCCCAACTCCCGAGAGCAGACGAGATCTGGCACATTCAGGATGTAATGACCACAAGCCCCAAGGAACCTCAGTTCCCCTAAGGACACAGTGACTCCTAAGGAAAAAACTGCCAACACCTGTCTAAGGAATGCAGAACCACTTCCTCAGCATCGCTAGGAAGGGGGATAGCCGTGGATAAGAATATCTCGAATAAATTAACATAAGACACCTTCAGATGTAGAAAATCCGGCTTCAGGCAGAACTCCACCTTAACCTGGTGTATCTCAAGGAATGAGGGCTAGGTAGACCGAGCCGCCCGCTAACAAACGCCTGACCAAGGTAACAGGCACCAGAAGGACAATCTTGAGGGTAAGAACATCCAGACAGCATCCTGAATAGGACCAAGGGACAATCCTTGCAAGCAGACGGAATGAATTCAATTTCAATCCCGACAGGGACCATAGGAGTACATGGAGGACGCACATGAGCACCCCCTGAAGGAAGTCTTAACCAAGGAAGACCGGACCAGAGGCTGCTAAGGCAAGGTGGACAGAGCAGAGCTTGACCCAGCAGCGAACTGAGCTGGGGAACCAACTCCAATTCAAGCTGAAAGCCACACTGGAAACCTGGGAACCGAGAACGTCCAACAAGTAAGAGAACTAGACTCGCCCCAATCAATGTGGGTATACCATACCCTACAACAATAGGAGAAGACGAGGAAGAGGCTTACTCCTTGCCTTCCCATAGTCACAACACCGAGACAGCTAAACTTGTCCCCATCAAGATATATGTTTCAGCAGTCAGATTGACTAGGCCAGGGACCATGAATTATAGTGACGTAAAGGGGGCCCTGAGTGATCAACTGGCACTCCTGGCAAGGTGCAGAACTACTGATCACAGTACCATGTCTGCAACCACACTATACTAGGTCAACTGGGGGCCACCAGAAGCACTGGTCCCCGTACCAGAGTAATCTTCCGCATAACCCTGCCTAGCAGAAGGGCACACAGAACCAGAGTCCTGTCAAGACGGTACTAAGGCAACCAGAACACTGACATAGGATCCTGGGACAGGGAATAAATGCCGATAGCCTGTGAAGGTAACGGAACCCAACAGATCCACGACTGGTTGGACTCCATAACGACAAAGGGATTAGCAGATCCTGTCGCAGAGGGTTTTCCCGGAGCTAATATGACTAACATGCAGGGAGCATTGTCTCCGCCCGGAAGGGAACATAGACACTCCCTGGAAGGTCTGCCAGCTCCAGGCCCCTTCCAATGGTTAATGTAGTACGTCTGTCGTCAGACGGACCGAGCACCCCCAGCCTGGCAAGCCAGAAGGGGAACGGTCAAGTGAGAAGGAGCCACTGAAAAACGCTCACCGATTAGACTTCAAAAATGCGTAGGGACCCTCTAAGGGCCCCACCAACACCAGAATCGCAGGGGGTTTCGGACAAAACCATCCCCTTCAACCTGAAGGTTGGCATCCAAGGTAGCCATTGCAGAAAAGGGCCAAGGGGGAACTGCCCCCAGACAGGTCCCTCAAGTTCATCCACTTTCAATAGAAAACCGTCATATAGGTGGGAAGGCCACAGGCCCTGATCCAGGGGTGCTGGATCCCTGTCCTATATTACCAATAGAAGTCGCAGACGAGCTCAAGGGGAGCTGAGCATAAGGGACCTCTTTAGCTACTTGGGCTCCTGCCGAGCAAGTTAACAACGGCCTACCAGTTGCATCCCTGCCTGGTGTTAAGAACCGGAACAGTAGTGAGGGACTGGGCCCATGAGACCAGAATTCCCACCTAATTGCTGAGAGGGGGAGAATCTGCTAGGACCTGATCCAGGATCATTCCTATTAATGGAGTTATCACTTTAGGGAACAGCGAGGACTCAAGGTGATTGAACACCCATCCAAATGACTCCCAATGGGCCCACCAGCCGGGTATCCAACTATCCTGACCCAGAGACAAGGGAGTGAGGGAAGGCGTCCGGGTAGACATCGCGCGGACGTCCCTTGGTCTCATCAGAGACATCACCATCAACAGCACTTGAGTGAACCCTCTGGGAGTTGAAGGGAGGCCAGATAACAGGGCCACAATTAACAGTGTTGGACTTCCAACACGAACCTGGAGAGCCTCAGAGATCTGAGGGCACAGGAATGTAAACATAAGCATTGAAGAGTTCCCCAGACAGCAAGACGCCCACAGGGCGCAAAGTGCTGATGGCCCAACTCAAGAGTTTCCATGCAGGAAAACTGACTGTAATTATGGAATTGCTGTGAATCCAGAATGGGCCACCCAACCCATTCCTTGGGGGGCTGTGGAAAGTGGTATGGCGGCCCTTGCCTCTTCCTATTACGGGCAATCTGCAAGAGACCCTCAGACCTTGCAGGCCTATCATGGCCTGTGCCAGCAACTGAACAGGGGCAGGGACCAGGAGTACCTGGGGCCTGATAAAAACTGGGGAAGGCCGTGCAGCAAACTCTAACCTGTATCTGGAGGACACAACCTCCTGAATCCACCAGAATGAGGCGAAATGCCTCCTGATAAGAGCAAGGTGCTGCAGCCATCCCCTCACCCAGCCGGGCGAGGGCGCCCCATCATGCTTGAGGGGGTTTGGTGGAAGATTTGGGCTTAGCCCCGCCGGAAGGGCCAGAGCGTTGCCTGCTGCTCGTGGAGCAGGAATCTGCCCCAAAAATCCGGAAAGACACCCCTGGTTCCTGTTTAACACTAAGGTAGGGGGGAGGAGGGGTGCCCCTGCCTCGAGGGGGCCGGGACGGCCGTCTGCGAAGAGGTGATTTGCCCTTTTTACCGAACAGATCTAGACGGGCCCCAAATAGGCGTTGTCCTCTGAAGGAGAGCCCAGTAAGAGTCTTTTTAGTAGCATCATCAGCACCCCACTGTCGCAGCCAGAGCAAGCGACAAATAGCCACCGCAAGGGCGGAAGTTCTTGTACACATTCTAACCGCGTCATCTAGCGCTAATAGAATAAACGCATTAAACACCTCCCAGGGGAGATCCTCGGGGTGATGGTCGAGCAATATTTTGATGAGGGTTCTAGCGGCCACCACAGTAATGGCTGCGGCACAAACCGGACACAGCGCCGTCCCGGCACAAGAAAAGGCATGGGAGGGCGCTATAGGCAGGGGTTGTAATAAAGGGGGGGTTAGGGACCCCTATGATTGGTGCATCCACCACGGGGGGTGATGACCAGCAATTAACCACCTCAGGTGAAAAAGGGTATTTCCTATCCCAGTCCCCTGGAACCCCTGGAAGTTTACTGCGGCATTCCCATTCTTTGAGCACAAGGGCATGGAAATGAGCCTGCTCTAAAAATTCCAAACGTGCAGTCGCAGTATGGAAACGCTCCCCTCTAGGCTTGGGGACCTGACCGGGGGAGAGATAGACAGTGCCTTAAAGACCTTAAGCAACAGGTCGTCAGTGTCCCACTGGCCCCAGTATTCCGGGCCAGAATCATCGTGACTCCTCAGCCTCTCATCAGAAGAGCCTGAGTCAGAGAACAACTCCCATTCCTCAGAAGGGGTATAGTCAAACGGGGTAGCAAACCCCTCAGTTCTCATAGAGCATACAGAAACATGGGGCGACAGGTGCCGCTTTCTACCAGGGCCCATTCATTCTGACAACCTAGCAATAATCTGTTCAGCCGTAGGCAGCCTGGAAGGGCCCGCAGGCTGCAATTCCCCACTAGTAGGCGACTCAGCAGGAGAGAGATTTAAGCCTGGGAAGATAGGTGAATTGAAGCTAGGTGTAGCCACTGGCCAACCAGATTGCAGGGCCAGGGCTTGCTCGGCACAGGGTACGCAGACCCGTGCCCTGCCAGCATCAACATGGGGTTGTCCACACGCTATACACCGCCAGTCTTGTCCCGGAGGGACCCCGGTCACATCATTCTGAGATGCCTCCATATGGTGATTAATCGAGGCACAATATGCCAGTAGGGATTTACACAATAAGTAACCCTGGATGCCCCAAAGACCCGCTATGGAGTGGGAGAATTTTACAAGGCCAGCTATAATTTAATACCGTGCCGGGATAAGCCAATGGTGTACACCAGTCTGAAAGACATAATGGGAATAAAGGGAGTCAGAACCATGCGCAGTAAAAACAAGGATCATGAAAAATCGCCCGCGAGGGGACTTACAGACCAAGGGAGGAGGAGGACCGCCACCACGCGTGCGTGCGACCAGCATCAAAATGGCGCCAAAGGGAACCTCGAAGGGCGGGCCAACCTAGGTCTCTGCCCCCCCCCCCCCCCCCCGAAGAGCGCGAAGCTCTGAGGTAGATACAAACTGTAATGAGGAGCAAAGTGAATGGACACTTAGAAAGTTGATTTGCCAATGAAAACGCTGCAGCATCTGAGGCGACGTCGCCGCCCGGCGCCGCACATCCAGTAAAGGAAGAAGTGCGACAATTACACAGTAAAAACAAACAGCGCGGTTCTGACCCCAGGAATACAAATCCGGGCAAGACTTAGGTCATAACGTGTAAAAACATACACTAAGACCACTACACACACCCCCCCCCTTTTTTTCCCCCGGGCTACGGGGGGAATGAGGGAGGATGGCGACCCTTTGTACAGGGCCCACCGCTACATGGGGCATGGGGCAAAGTGCGGGAGGGGCATCCCCTAGAGGCTCACCATCAGCCCTAAACCGCCTACCCTTTGGTGGGGGACTGCGGTGGAGCATGGCTCCGTCAAGCATGCATGGTGCTGCCTACCTTCACCCGACCAGCGCAGCCCAGGCTGGGAGGCACATCACAGGGAGGACGGGTGGGAATAGTCCAACAGGGCCGCAGGCTTTGGTAGCCCCGCTCACCTGCGAGAGAGTGATACATCATGTCTTCGCAGTTAGCACTGCAGAGAAATCTGGGGATTTGTGGGAGGTCCCTGGGTATTTGAAGGGCTGGGAGGAGCCTGTTTTCCATGTCTCTGGCGGAGGATAACCCAAGTGTAAGTATTATATCTGGAGCAGGACGTACTGTATACTAAGAATCATTTTTCAAGATTGGACAATCTGGCACACACCTCAGATTGCGACTCCCCACTCATGACAACATCACACGGGGTACGGATCAGGCGGGGAGGGGTAGTTGAAGGGGCCGGCGGCGCAGAACCAGACGCATGGGATCCGGACTGCCGCGTAATAGTCTGCTGTGCACATGGTATGCAAAGGAATACATCATCCCCTGTAAGGGATACCCCACACCCCAAACACTGCCGGGGTTGCCCCGAGGGGAGCCCGAGCCCGGTATCCTGGGAAGCCTCCATATGGTGATTTTATCGGTAGTCGCAATACCCAAGGGAATTACGCAATATAAGCTACCCGGGATGCCCCTTCTGTGTCCCGAGTGGGACGATTTATAGGGAGTTATGAAACTAAACCAGGGACCCTAGGACCGGGAGGACCCTTTAAGATCCAACAAGGGTCCGCCTGGAACAGAAAAAGGGGAAGGAACTGTCACACACATATCACACAAGGTTGTGCACATAACAGAAGGGCCAAGGCACACATACTTATAATAGAAAAGTATATATCAATCTCGCGCTGACAAGCAGCTTCACAGGCAATGAAGGAATGGAGCCCACTGGGCGCTTATGGTAATGGCAGCAAGGATGAAGAATGGCCCGGGCTGGCGCGGACCGCGCACTGCGCCTGACCCCGCCCCTCTCCTCTGGCACAAGGCGGCTCCCGGCCAGTGACCGGGCTCCGCAGTGGCACCAGCAGCACGGGGGAGGGAGGAGGCGGGCCGCAGGATCGCGCCCGACCCCACCCCTCTCCTCTGACACAAGGCGGCTCCCGGCCAGTGACCGGGCTCCGCAGCGGCACCAGCAGCACCGGGGGAGGGAGGGGGCGGGCCGCAGGATCGCGCCCGGCCCCGCCCCCCGAGACCGCACCGCAGGGGAAGAAGCTCCCCCGAAGGCTGTCAGTAACGCCCGGCGCCGCCACAAACCCCCGGCCCGGCCAGGGAACGCATCAATCACGCGCACAACACACACACACACACCAAGTTGCCCACAAGCATGCACTCTAAGGAAAAAAACTAAACTAAAAGGGGAATAAGCACCCCCCCCCCCCCTAGCAGTAGGGAACAATGGGTGACCGGGGAAGGGGGAATTAACACCCCAAGGGTGTAAGGGCAAGGACAGGGCATCCCAACCCGGAATACCGCCTACCCCATAGTATGGGGTCTCACAGTGGAGCATAGCTCCTAAAGCACCTTGCCGTCTACCTTTGCCCGGACCAGCAGCCTAGGCTGGGAGGCTCTTTATTACAAAGGGGGATAACAGAAGGTCCGGGCAGAAATAGACCAAAAGAGGGGGGCCGGGAGTTACCCCGGCTACCTGCAAGGAGGAGACATCCATCTTCTGACTTGCTCGCCGTCTGCAGAGATGAAAGACTGGGGAATAAGTGGGAGGTCCCAGGTATTTATGGACCGGGAGGGGCTCCCTTTTTTTCATGACATCTCTGCAAGATCGCCCTCTACAGGTCGGTATAACCCAAGTGTAATGACTATTCTGAAGCGGGGTGTGTGACATACTTAGAATAACATAAGAGACAACCCCATAAGTATATACACTAGAAAATAAACAGAAAAGCACAGGGAGCCAGCAGCACCAGAGAGGGGAAAATGGCGCCGCATAGACCTCGAGGGGCGGGCCGTGGAGATGTTGCTGCCGTCCGCGGAGCGCTGTACAAGCACGCGGAGGCGGCGCACAAAGTGAAACCCACACAGTTAAAGTGATTGAACGCCACCCCCCTCCCCGGCCCCCCCACCGGAGATCTCCCCGAGGGAGAGCGAGGCAAGGGAAAGCAGCAGCAGCCCAAGTAAAAATAGAAGGGAGGGGGGATGGGGAGCACCTAGAGGGATATGGGTTAAAGCAAAACCCAGAGTGCAGGGGGGGCCATCCCACAAGGCTCACCATAAGCCTAACCGCCTACCCTGTCAGAGCAGGGACTGCGGTAGGAGCAGCGCTCCTCAGCACCTGACCCTGGTGCTAAACCTACCTTCACCCGAGCCGAGGGTGGGAGTCAGTGGGTTCGGAAACGGGTGGGAATAGTCCTGCAGGGCCGAAGGCTAATAAGCCCCTCTCACCTGCGCAGCGTAGAGAACCATCTTCTATCTTCGCAGTCCAGACTGCAGAAAAGAACTGGGAATTAGTGGGAGGTTCCTGGCTATTTAAGGGGCCGGGAGTGGCCACAAGTCTTTTTCTGCAGTCCAGCGCCATCTTGTGGATGTATAACCCATGTGTAAGGAATATTCTGGAACAGGACGTGCTGTATACTTGGAATATAAATTCAGACACAACCTTCGCAGTCCGGTCCAACTGCAAGAATGAAACTGGATGGCGGAGAGCAGTCTGAAGTGTATAAAGGCCAGGAGAAGCCACACTTTTTATCTTGCAGTCCCGCCCTTCGGTCGAGAGTTAACCCATTTGTATCTAATTTTTCTGATGCCCTGGAGTGGTATATGAAAAAAAATTTTATGGCACCTTGAGTAGAAAATATCCTGCAGAAGCGAGCAAGGAGAAGCAATAATGTACTGAAAGCAAGCAATTAAAAAATCCATATAAACACATTGGCTAATGACAGGGGGAGTCACTTATACACCCAAACTGAATACAATACCGGCCAATCTTGTGGTTCTCTTCTCCAGGTAGGGATAAATTCCAGGTGTCACAGGTTTGATTGTATTAGGGAGACTGTCACCCCTGATTTCCTCTTCTATCCATTAAAACAAAAAAACAAGCGTGGCTCGATCTTTCTTGGTGTCGGGAATATGTGACCCCTCCTCCTGCGATCCAGCCTTTTTATATAGATTTTTTTTACATTCGGCCATTTTTTCATAATAGTGCTCCTTTGCAAGAGGAAACAAAAGGAATTTCACTTTCCTGTGTGTGTATCCCAGCCCCATTCACTCACCTTCCTGCCCACGGTGCAGGCTTAGCTGAATCCAAGTGTGAAACCAAGTGACAATCAATCAGCATGCTTGATTTCATTCGGCTCCCTTCGGCTCAGTTACCTGAGTAGAGCCAATGGGAGTCGTGGCATGCCTGCACCACCCATACAGAAAGGCCTGGTGCAGGGGTGCGCACAGCTAGAGATGAGCGAGGATGCGGCCCTGAAGGTGGTTGGCTGAACTGGGGATCTGGAGGGTTTCACACAGTGGGGCATCCCAATTCGGGTTGACCCAAGGAGTGGAACTCTTACAGCCCCCAAAGTTCCTCTTTAAAGAGGAAAAAAACACGGTAATTTGAGTTTCCCAGGTCTTGTTCTGTTCCCGCGGAGCATACTGATTTGGAATACCCCACTGTATGAAACCCCCAAGTTCACCCACTAAAACTCACCTTTACGTGCTCCAACGGCGCATGTGCGGGCTCTCGTCCAATCAGAGACCTTTGCCTTGACTATGTCATTTGGCAACAGGCTTTGACTAAATTCAATGGGGAGCACGTGCTGATGCATCCCCCGCGGCGCATGCTCCCCATTGCATCAGCAACCGATGCTGATTTTACGAGAGCCCGTGCATGCTCCGTTGGAGTGGGGAAAGGCGAGTTTTTACGTTTGCCCTGGGTGATCTCGCACAGGGGGCCATTCCGATTCCAGGCTGGACACTGGTGGGTTTTGTTCCGCTTTAATGCAGAAGTTTCATCTAGAAATTAAAAAAGAAAAAACTGACCCAGACTTGAATTACATTTATAATGAACAAACTGTCCAGGCAACAAAATAAAAAAAAAGCTTGGTGCTCCACCACTCCGCTCCCCCTCCAGCTCTAGTGTACAGCTCCGGTGTCTTCATAATAACTGATGACAGAGATGGATGCAGCCATGTCTGCACCTGAGCTGGAGGAAGGATGTTCTTCGCCATCAGTAGATAGTGAATACCAGACCTGCACAGAGGAGCTGCGGGGACAAAATAGGGGAATATAGACTTTTTTTTTTTTTTTTTTTAATTACCTGGACAAGGAATAGGGCTGCGAGAATATGGTGAGACTGCAAGGTGCTTGGATGCGTACGTTCCTGTTAGGCATCATAGATGCCTTACAATGTGCTTGATTCAGGAATTAGAGCTTGCATTAGAAAAGGGCAATATACAGCAATGGATCAGCAAAGTTAAATGGGATGGCCATCCACCCTTCAAAATGTAAGTTAGCATTGCATACCGTTCTCTTTTCTCAGTCTGGAGATGAATTTCTTTGGGGGTATAACCCCCACTTTCTTCTTCTGTGTAGCAATGCTGTTAAATAGGTCAGCCAAACAAGTGAGCAAGCTTTCCTTCTTTCGCGGCTGGACTTTGTAGGCAAGAACTTTTTCCCGAAATGGACGACAAAAATAAAGTGCTTGTAGAACAGAGTTGCAGTAGCAGGTGTTCCCAAACTGCAGGGTGATAAAAAGATTAAGAATAGGATAAGAAGAAATAAAGAATAAGTGGCAAAAACACACTTAAAGTCAAGCATATACAATATATTCACATTATAATTAGGACATCTTGCACAATTAACCACCAACCTCTTAATAGTAATCCAGTTGTGGGTGTAGGTTCACAAAGGCACCGTATACAACCAAGCATAATGAATACCAGTCACTTATATTCCAAAAACGTGAAAAAGGTAAAAAGACAATTCTGTGAGTACTCACCTGTAGAATTGCTTTTACTCTGCATGGCACGGCCTGCTTCCAGAAGTCCTTACGTATGGGTTATTCCGCCACGAGGTGGCGCAGTGTACTGCAGAAGAGTTGTGGCTCCTCCCGGTACCATATAAAAACGGAATCACCATAGACTTATCCAGTGTTGACAAGCAGTTATTCAAGAAACCGGGAGATAATAAAGGTAAAAAAGGTAACAAACCCCAACTAACTTGGAACAATCACCATAAAGAGGCAACCAAGAATAACCATAACAAGGGTGGGGTGAAGCAGGCCGTGCCATGCATAGTAAAAGCAATTCTACAGGTGAGTACTCACAGAATTGTCTTTTTCCTATTGCATGGCACGGCCTGCTTCCAGAAGTCCTTAGATATGGGACGTCCAACAGCAGTGTCCGTAAGGTAGGTTGGGATCCCCAAAGAGTAACAATAGGCAGTTCAAACCACTACTACCTGAAGTACCTTCCGGCTAAAAGTGGCATCAGCTGAGGCCTTGGAAAAAGTATAAACAGAAGACCAAGTTGCGGCCTTACAAACTTGTTAAACAGAAGCTTTGTGCTGAAAAGCCCAAGACGCACCAATAGCACGAGTGGAATGAGCAGTAACCCTAAAAGGAGGAACCTTCCCCCTGGCAGAATAGGCCTGCTCCACCATCTGACGGATCCACTTGCTGATAGTGGATTTAGCCGGAGGCAAACCCTTCCTAGGTCCAGCAGGAAGAACAAAAAGAGCGTCAGATTTCCTGAAAGACTCAGTAGCAACCAAATAAAACTTCAGAGTCCTGACAACATCCAAAGAGTGAAGTGTCCGCTCCTTGGAATTAGCAGGGTTAGGAAACAAAGAAGGCAAAACAATGTCCTAATTGAGATGAAAAGCCGACACAACCTTAGGCAAGAAATCCAGCTTAAGCCGAAACACCACCTTATCCTGATGCCTCTCAAAATAAGGAGGTTTGATGGAAAGCGCTGCCAGCTCAGAAACTCGCCTGACCGAAGTAATAGCCACCAAAAAGGCCACCTTAAGAGTCAGAATGGGCAAAGCAGCCCCACAGATAGGCTCAAAGGGAGGACCCTGCAGAGCAGACAACACCAGATTCAGGTCCCAAACCAGTAGCATAGGCTTATGTGGCGGACGCACATGAGTAACACCCTGGAAAAAAAACAACCGGTGATTGGCAAAGGATCTTTGGAAAAAAATTGCCAGAGCTGACACCTGTTCCTTAAGGGTACTAAGTTAAAGGCCCGAATCCAAACCATGTTGCAAAAATTCCAGAATCCTGGGGATAGAAAAAACCTGACACAGAAGAGACTTGAACTCACACCAGGCAATGTAAGCATGCCAGACCCTGTAGTAGATAAAGGACGAGGACTTCTTCCTAGCCCTAATCATGGTATCAACAACAGAAGCCGACAAACCCTTATCCATCAGGATGGAGGTTTCAGCAGCCAAGCCGTTAAAGCCAGCGTTTGTAAATTGAGATGGCACAGCTGTCCCTGAGTAAGCAGATCTGGATCCTTGGGCAGGGCATACTGATCTACTGCCAACTGCACGACGTCTGTGAACCACACCCTCCTTGGCCAACATGGGGCCACCAGAATGGCTGGTACCCCTTCCTGGGCTATCTTGCGCAACACCCTGCCCAGCAGAGGGAAGGGAGGGAACACATAGAGGAGTCGAAACTCCATCCAAGACATTGCTAGAGCATCCGTGGCGAAGGCCAGAGGGTCCTGTGACAGGGAGACAAACCTGGGAAGTTTGTGATTGTGGCGGGATGAAAACAGGTCCACATCCGGCTGACCCCAACGGTGACACAGGGAGTGAAAAATCTTGTTGCTGGGCTCGCTTGCTCCGAGTTCCTCCCTGATGATTGATGAAGGCAACCACCGTCTGGTTGTCCGAGCCTGACCCCGAAGGTGCGTGGGCAGCTTAGAAAGAACCAACCTGATTGCCCTCAATTCCAGGACATTGATAGGAGCATGGGCCTCCTAGGGGCCCCACCGACCCTGGAACTTCAGAGACTTCCAAAAGCCCCCCCAACCGGTCAGACTGGCATCTGTGGTGACAGTCTCCCAGCATGGAGGCAGAAAGGTCCTGCCCACTAGAAGATTCCCTGAGTCCAGCCACCACGAGAGGGAATGTCTGGCCAGGGGGGACAGAGCAAACTCCTGATCCAGGGACACGGGGTCCCGATCCCAAACTGACAAGAGGTGCAACTGAAGAGGTCTCATGTGAAACTGAGCAAAGGGGACCGCCTCGAAGCAGGACACCATCAGACCCACTAAATGCATCCCTTGCCGGATGGAAGGATGGGGACACAAGAGCAGAGTCCGTGCCTGCTTCTAAAGGCCCTCCACTTTCAGCTGAGGCAGGAATACCTTGACCTGAGAGGTATCCAGAGTCATGCCCAGAAAGGACCTCACCAAAGACAGAGACAGTGAAGACTTGAGATAGTTGAACACCCAGCCAAAGGACTCGGAGAGTGGAGGTCACCACCAGAGTATCCTTCTCGGCCTGATGAAAAGACTGAGCCGCAATCAGAATGTCGTCCAGGTAAGGGAGGATGCGAATGCCCTGATTCCGCAGCAGAGCCATCACGCCCGCCAGCACCTTGGTGAACACCTGAGGCGCGGAGGTGATACCGAACGGTAAAGCCACAAACTGGTAATGCTGATCCTCT
The DNA here is from genome assembly GCA_027917425.1 of Gastrophryne carolinensis. Taxonomy (NCBI): domain Eukaryota; kingdom Metazoa; phylum Chordata; class Amphibia; order Anura; family Microhylidae; genus Gastrophryne; species Gastrophryne carolinensis. The sequence continues at coordinate 119,835,443 of CM051235.1, read as the reverse complement.
AGAGCGAACCTGAGAAATATCTGATTACCTGGAAAGATTGGCACGTGAAGGTAGGCATCCTTGATGTCCACTAAGGTCATGAAGTCACCCGGAGGCAGGGTACTGACCGCAGAGCGTAGAGTCTCCATGCGAAAGTGCTTGAACCTGACAAAAATGTTGAGACCCTTCAAGTTCAGGATGGGCCTCAGGGACCCGTCCTTTTTGGGGGCCGTGAACAGATTGGAGTAGAACCCTCGATCCCGTTCCTGGGAAGGCACCAGGCAAATGACTCCTGACTCCAACAGACGTTGAACCGCAAGGCGCAAAACCTGAGCTGACAGAGGGTTTTGAGACATCCGGGATCGGATGAATCTTGTGGGCGACCAGGCTGCAAACTCTATCTTGTAACTGGAGGACACCACCTCCTGAATCCACCGGTCTGAGACACGTAGCCTCCAGATGTGAACAAAGAGCCAAAGCCGTCCCCCCACCCAAATGGGTGAGGGTGCATCCTCATGCTTGAGGGGGCTTGGGAGGAGGTTTGGGCTTGGGGCCCCATGAGAGACCGGGACGACCACGTGGTCTGCCATGGCCCCAAGAATACCTGTGGGTACCCGAGAAGAGGGAGCCACGACCTCCTCTGGGGGCACGAAAGGAGGGGAGGGAAGAGGAGGGCCCCCGGAAAGGCCAAGGCTGCCTCCTACGTTGAGGCAGCCTACCATCCTTGGCTAGAACATCCAGACGCTCACCAAAGAGCTGCAGCCCCGTAAAGGGGAGCCCAGTGAGAGCCTTCTTAGCGGCAGCATCAGCCGCCCACTGACGCAGCCAAACAGAGTGGCACATAGCCACCAAAAGGGCAGAGGCCCTACCACACAGCCGTACTGCATCATCCATGGCAGTAAGGACAAAGGCAACAAAATCAGAGCAAAGCAAAAGGGCCCTATAATCCTCCCCCCTGCTACCAGTCGTAGCGCCATCAAGGAGACGCTTGAGCGGTTTCTTAAGGGCAATAGCTGTAATGGCAGTAGCGCAGACCGGACGCAGCCCAGCCCCCACACATGTAAAAGCATGGCAGGCCAGCTGATCCATGCGCCGGTCCTCGCCGTCCCGCAGTGTAGTAGTGTCAGGGGAAGGCATGACCAAGGTGTTGGACAGCCCTAGAACGGGAGCGCCCACCTCAGGGGGACACGACCATCGCTTGACCAGGTCGGCAGGAAAGGATACCTCTTATCCAACCCTTTGGGCACCGCGGGCAATCTACTAGGACGTTCCCACTCCGTGAGCACCATATTAGTGAAATGGCTCTAAGGGAACTCCAGACGCTGTTTATCAGGACAAAAGAGCTCACCCTGTTTCCTCTTAGCCACCTCAGGGGGGACAATGTGCAAGATTTCAAAAATGTGAGCCAACAGGCTATCAGTGTCCTCAAGGAACTATGAGTCCCCCCCAGACGCAGACCCAGGGTCACTGTCATAACCCTCCTGCTGGTCCCCAGAGGAGTCAGAGTCCTGAAAGAGTTCCCCCTCCTCTAGGGGGTAAAGGCCAACAAAAGCATCAGGTCCCTCATCCTCATCAGGAAAGAGGGATGGCACGGGAGCTAGGTGCCGCTTCTTTCCAGAGGCCTTACGTGAAACAGGCCTGGCAAGCTGCCTTTCAATACTGGCCACACGCAGTGCCAGATCAGACTGTGACCCCCCCGCTAGTATCCCCCTCAATGGGGGCTAAATGCAGGCGTGGGGGGGTAGGCGATGCCGAAGGGGGCGCAGAACTGGGAAGCGAAGCGGGCAGCCCAGCCTGGGCCGCAATGATACCTTGGGCGCACGGCACGCACACCGTGACACTGTTACTCACAGGGGATACCCCACACATGGAACACAGCCAGGATTGCCCCGAAGGACCCCCAAGCACGCTATCCCAAGAAGCCTCCATATGGTAATTAACACAGGCGCAATAGGCCAGCACAGGGTAAGGGCTAATAAAAGCCACCCGGGATGCCCCCCCAAGGGATGCCCCCAGAAGCCAGTAAGGGAAGATGAGGGAGGGTAAATGGGTAGGACGGGGAGAAACCACAACCCACAGTTGTCCCGCCTGAAAGATATAAGTAAAGACACATAAGCATCCCGCAGCACATGCCCCAAGGAAACCAAAAAAACCCTTAAGGGGACTCACGGACCAAGCAGGACAAAGGCACCAGCCGCCAGACCACAGGAGGAAGCGACAACAGGCAGAGATCACCGCTGCAGCTCCGGGATGAAAAAGGGCCCAGGACACGCAGCAGAAGCAAGATGGCGCCGGCAGATATAGTCCCCAAAACAAAGTACATAGTCCCCAAAACACTCACCCCTCAGAAGCTAGGACAGGAACTCCGCATCCCTAGTAGGCTCACCATAAAGCCTATGGCCAGCTACCCTTTGTGGTACGGGGTCTGCGGCTTGGAGCAGTGCTCCTTGAGCACTTGACCCTAGTGCTCCTCTACCCTCACCCGAGGATGGGAGGCACAGATGGTCCGGAAACGGGTGGAAATAGCCATGCAGGGCCGCAGGCTTGGTTGCCCAGCTCACCTGCGCAATATAAAGAGCCATCTTCTATCGTCGCAGAATCACTGCAGAGAGAACACTGGATAAAAGTCTATGGTGATTCCGTTTTTATATGGTACTGGGAGGAGCCACAACTCTTCTGCAGTACACTGCACCAACTTGTGGAGGAAGAACCCATACGTAAGGACTTCTGGAAGCAGGCGGTGCCATGCAATAGGAAAAATACAATTCTGTGATTACTCACCTGTAGAATTGGTATTATATGTATACAGCACGTCCTGTTCCAGAAGATATTCCTTACACTTGGGATATACTCCAGTAGATGGCGCTGGACTGCACAGACAGAAAAGTGGCTCCTCCCGGCCCCTTATATACCCGTGACCTACCACAAAATCCCCAGTATTGAAAAGCTGTTAAAATGAGACCGGAAGAACTATAACCATAATATGAAAATTTGAACATAAGAACAATCACCATAAAGAGGTACCTAAAAATAATGATAACAAGGGTGGCGTGGAACAGGACGTGCTGTATACATATAATACCAATTCTACAGGTGAGTAATCACAGAACTGTATTATTCTAAGTATACAGCACGTCCTGTTCCAGAAGATATTCCTTACACTTGGGACATCCAATAGCAGTGTCCGTAAGGTAGGGTGGGATCCCCAAAAGTAACAGCAGACAGTTTAAACCACTGCCGCCTGCAGAACCTTGCGGCAAAAACAGCATCAGCTGAGGCCCTAACATCAACCTTGTAAAACTTTGAAAAAGTATGAAGACCAAGTAGCGGCCTTGCAAATTTGTTCAACAGAAGCCTGGTGCTGAAAAGCCCAAGAGGCACCAATAGCACGAGTAGAATGAGCAGTAAGGCGGAAGGGAGGTTCCTTCCCCTTAGCAGAGTAGGCCTGAACCACAGCCTGACGTATCCACTTACTGATAGTGGACTTAACCGGAGCCAGGCCTTTTTTAGGTCCAAACGGAAGCACAAAAAGAGCATCAATCTTCCTGAAGAATTCAGTAGCCACCAAATAGAACTTCAGGGTTCTGACTACGTCCAAAGAATGCAAAACCCTTGGGGTTACTAGGATTAGGACACAGAGAAGGCAAAACAATGTCCTGATTGAGATGAAAGGCAGAAACAACCTTAGGTAGGAAATCTGGCTTAAAACGAAACACCACCTTGTCCTGGTGTCTCTCAAAATAAGGAGGCTTGATGGAAAGCGCCGCCAACTCAGAAACACGCCTAACAGAAGTGATAGCCACCAAAAAGACCACCTTAATCGTAAGAATGGACAAAGGGGCCCCTTGCAAGGGCTCAAAGGGAGACCCCTGCAGGGCAGACAAGACCAAGTTCAAGTCCCAGACTGGTAACATAGGCTTACGTGGGGGACGCACATGAGCAACCCCCTGGAAAAAGGTCTTGACCAGGGGATGCTGAGCAAAGGATCTTTGGAAGAAAATAGCCAAAGCAGACACATAGTTTTTCAGAGTACTGAGCTGAAGACCCAGATCCAAACCATGTTGGAGAAACTCCAGAATCCTAGGAATAGAAAACACACAACAGGGAAGCGAGTGGGACTCACACCAGTCAATGTAAGTACGCCAAACCCTGTAATAGATGGAAGAAGAGGACCTCTTCCTAGCCCTGATCATGGTATTCACCACCGAGGCAGGCAGCCCCTTTTCCATCAAGATGGAGGTTTCAACAGCCAGGCCGTCAAAGCCAGCGTTTGTAAATTGAGGTGGCGTAGGTGTCCCAGAGTGAGCAGATCTGGAACCAGTGGCAGCGCGTACTGATCAACTGCACGATGTCTGCGATCCACACTCTTCTTGGCCAAAAGGGGGCCACCAGAATGGTTGGCACCCCTTCCTGAACTATCTTACGCAGCACCCTGCCCAGCAATGGAAACGTGGGAAACACATACAGGAGCTGGAACCTCGTCCAGGGCATTGCCAGGGCATCCGTGGCCAAGGCCAGAGGATCCTGGGACAGAGAGACAAAGACTGGAAGCTTGTGATTGTGACGTGACGCAAATAGATCCACATCCGGCTGACACCAGCGGTGGCACAGGGAGCGAAACACCCTGCTGCTGAGGGACCACTCTCCCAGATGAGAGGTACCCCTGCCTCCAGATTCTCCACCCCCGGGATGTACACAGCCGAGATGCAGGGAACATTTTACTCCGCCCAGGACAGTATCAGGGACACTTCCTTGAGGGCCCTCTTGCTCCTGGTCCCTCCCTGATGATTGATGTAGGCAACCGCCGTCTGGTTGTCTGAGCGGACCTGAACAGTCCAACCCCTCAAATGAGGGGTTAAGTGGGCGAGAACCAACCTGATTGCCCTCAATTCCAGAATGTTGATAGGGGCATGGGCCTCCTGAGGGCCCCACTGACCCTGGAATGTTAGGGACTTCCAGAATCCCCCCCAACCTGTCAATCTGGCATCCGTGGTGACAGTCTCCCAGCAGGGGGCCAGAAAGGACCTGCCCCCCAGCAGGTTCCCTGAGACCAACCACCACACTAGAGACCGCCTGACCTGAGGGGACAAGACAAACACCTGATCCAGGGACCCAGGGTCCCGACCCCATACTGACAAGAGGTGAAGCTGAAGAGGCCTCATGTGGAACTGAGCATATGGAACCGCCTTGAAGCAGGACACCGTCAGGCCCACCAGCTGCATCCCCTGCCTGATGGATGGATGGGGACAAGACAGCAGGAGCTGAGCTTTCTCTTGAAGGACCTCCACCTTCTGCTGAGGAAGAAAGATCTTGACCTGAGCTGAATCCAGAATCATGCCCAGAAAGGGTTTCACCATGAAAGGAAACAGGGAAGGTTTGGGGTGATTGATCACCCAGCTGAATAATTCTAGTGTGGAGACCACCCTCTGAGTGTCCAGCTCTGCCTGATGGAAGGACTGAGAAGCAATAAGCATGTCGTCCAGGTAGGGAAGAATGCGAAGAGATCTCAGCAGGGCCATCACTCCTGCCAGAACCTTGGTGAATACCCTGGGGGCCGAGGTGAGGCCGAAGGGCAAGGCCACAAATTGGTAGTGGTGGTCCTCCAGAGCAAACCTGAGGAATCTCTGATGACCTGGAAAGATAGGGACGTGAAGGTAAGCATCCTTGATGTCTACAGAGGTCATGAAGTCCCCTGGGCGTAGGAGGGTCACAGCTGAACGCAGAGTCTCCATGCGAAAGTGTCTGAATCTGACAAACTTGTTGAGAAGCTTTAAATCCAGGATAGGTCTTATGGACCCATCCTTTTTGGGCACAATTAAAAGATTGGAATAATAGCCTTTGCCCCTTTCACTCAAGGGCACCCGGCAGATGACACCTAAGTCTAGAAGGCCTTGGACAGCCAGGGAGAGACACTGAGCTGACAAAGGGTTTGGAGCTACACGAGATTTGATGAATCTTGGGGGCGGCCAGGCTGCAAACTCTATCTTGTAACCAGAGGAAACTACCTCCTGAATCCACTGGTCTGAGACATGACGCCTCCAGACGTGAGCCAAGAGCCGAAGCCGTCCCCCCACCAGGATGGGTGAGGGCGCCCCTTCATGCCTGAGAAGTTAACGAGAAGCCGGGAGAATTAAACAACCCAAACTATCAACTATAACAATGATAACAATCACCATACAGGGGATCAAAGATGATGCAAACACCAAGGGTGGGTTGGAACAGGACGTACTGTATACTCATACCACCAATTCTACAGGTGAGTAATCACAGAATTGTATTATTCTTAGTATACAGTACGTCCTGCTCCAAATAGAATACTTACAAGTGGGACATCCAATAGCAGTGTCCATAAAGTAGGGTGGGATCCCCAAGAAAAAATAGCAACAGACAGTTTAAACCACTGCCGCCTGCAGAACCTTTCAGCCAAAAGCAGCATCAGCTGAGGCCCTAACATCAACCTTGTAAAACTTGGAAAATGTATGAACAGAAGACCAAGTAGTGGCCTTGCAAACTTGTTCAAGAGAAGCCTGGTGCAGAAAAGCCCAAGAGGCACCAATAGCACGAGTGGAATGAGCAGTAAGGTGGAAGGGAGGATTCTTCCCCTTAGCAGAGTAGGCCTGAATCACAGCCTGACGAATCCATTTGCTGATAGTAGACTTGGCAGGAGCCAAAAACCCTTCCTAGGACCAGAAGGGACCACAAAAAGAGCATCAGTTTTCCTGAAAGGTGCAGTAGCAACCAGATAGTACTTCAAACACTTAACCACATCCAAAGAATGCAAAACCCTCTCCTTAGCATTGCTAAGATTAGGACACAAAGAAGGAAGAACAATATCCTGATTCAAATGAAAGGCAGACACTACCTTAGGCAGAAAGTCAGGCTTGAAACGAAACACCACCTTGTCCTGGTGTCTCTCATAGTGGGGGGGCTGAATGGAAAGAGCCGCCAACTCAGACACACGCCTGACAGAGGTGATGATAGCCACCAGAAATACAACCTTGAGCGTAAGAATGGCACAGGTTCAAAGGGAGCACCCTGCAAGGCTGACAGAACCAAGTTCAAATCCCAAACAGGCACCATAGGCTTAAGTGGAGGGCGCATATGAGTGACCCCCTGGAAAAAAGTCCTAATCAGAGGGTGCTGAGCAAAGGACTTCTGGAAGAAAATAGCCAGGGCAGAAACCTAACCCTTCAGAGTACTGAGTTGGAGTCCCATCTCCAACCTATGCTGCAGGAACTCCAAAATCCTGGGAATAGAGAACACCCGACAGGGAAGAGACTTAGACTCACATCAGTCAATGTAGGCACGCCAAACCCTGTAATAAATGGAAGAGGAAGACTTCTTCCTAGCCTTAATCAAAGTATCCACAACCGAGGAAGACAGCCCCTTCTCCATCAAGATGGAGGTTTCAGCAGCCAGGCCGTCAAAGCCAGAGTTTGTAAATTGGGATGGCGTAGTGAGCCCTGAGTGAGCAGATCTGGCACCAAGGGCAGAACGTATGCAGAGAAATTCTGGGGATTTGTGGGAGGTCCCCGGGTATTTGAGGGGCCGGGAGGAGCCTATTTTCGATGTCTCTGCAGTCCAGCGCCATCTGGCGGAGTATTACCCACTTGTAAGTATTCTATTTGGAGCAGGACGTACTGTATAGTAAGAATATCTCCACGGGCACCAGCAAAGGAAGCTCCCCTTCCAATTCTGGAGCCCCTGAAGGAAGGAGAAAAGGCACCTGAACCCCGAAAGGACCGGGGCTGCCTTCTACGCTGAGGTAATTTGCCATCCTTAGCAAATAAGTCCAAACGTTCCCCAAAGAGGCAAAGCCCCTTAAAGGGAAAACCAGTGAGGGCATTTTTGGCAGCATTGTCAGCTGCCCACTGGCGCAGCCAGACCGATTGGCATATAGCCACCAACAAGGCAGAAGCCCTGCCACACATTCTAATGGTATCATCCAGGGCAGAGAGAACATATGCAACAAATTCCTCACAACGCAAAAGAGCTCTATACTCTTCACTACCCGCATCATCAGGGGCCCCATCTAAGAGACCCCTGAGCAGGCTTTTAATGGCAACAGCCGTGATAGCAGAGGCACAGACCGGACGAAGTAGGGTCCCAACACAGGCAAATGCATGGCTAGCCAGCTGATCCATGCGCCTGTCTTCCCCATCTCTCAATGTAGTCAGGGGAATGCATGACAGATGTTTTAGACAACCCTAGAACTGGTGCATCCACCTCTGGAGGAAATGACCAACGTTTAACCATTTCAGCAGGGAAGGGATACCTCTTATTCCAACTCTTTGGTACCCTGGGAAGCCGGCTAGGCCTTTCCCACTCCTTGAGAATCAGATTATTAAAGTGAGTTTCTTCAGGAAACTCCAAACGTGGCTTAACAGTATGAAACAGCTCCCCCTACTGCCGCAGGGCCACGGCAGGAGGAGAGATACAGAGTACTTCAAATATTTGAGCCAAAAGTCTGTCAGTATCATCTGAAGTCCATGGGTCAGACCCAGACTCAGCATAACCCCTAGGCTGATCCTCAGATGATTCTGAATCAGAGAATAATTCCCCTTCTTCCAGGGGGGTATAACCAGTAACATCAAAAAACTCCTCAGCTTCCATAGGAAAGAGAGTAACACCGGGTGCCAGATGCCGTCGCTTAACAGGAGCCTTACGCGGACCAGAACCAGCAATATGCCTTTCAATGCTGGCTACCCTGGTAGCCAAATCAGGTTGAGACTCCCCACTGGTATGCACCTCACTGGGAGTCAGGTGTAAGCGTGGGGGGGTAGGCAAAGCCAGAGGGGCGGCAGCACTGGGCCCGGCTGCAGGTAAACCAGACTGCAGGGCAAGTACCTGCTGGGTGCAGGGTACACAGACCCTAACATCATCACTAGTAGGGGTTACCCCACACACAGCCGGGCTTGTCCCGAAGGAACCCCGAGCACATTATCCTGAGAAGCCTCCATATGGTGATTATCACGGCACAACAGGCCAATAGGGATTGACACTAGTAAAAGCAACCCGGGATGCCCCAATAACCCGCTAGGAAGTGGGAGTAATGGTATGTAATAGCCCTCCAATAAGAGTTAACACTAAATAGAGGGGATAAGACCGGGAGAAACCACAAAGTTTGACCCGCCTGCAAGACATAAGCAAAAGATCCAATAAGCGATATGCAATACAGATATGTACATAAAATCAGCCCGCAGGGACACTTACGGACTGCGATAGTAAGACGCCAGGCACACGCAGCAGAGAATTTAAATGGTGCCCGCATATACCTCGAGGAGCGGGCCGCGGAGACAGTAATACAAAACGTGTCATCTGCAAGGCCCGCCCCCCCGAAGAGCGCGAAAACACGCCCACCTGACAAGACAAGCCAATGAGGGTGCAGCAGCGCCTGAGGCGATGTGGCCGCCGACCGCGGAGCGCAGTACAAACGTGCGGCAGCGGCCAAAGAAACCAGTGTAACCAATTCAACAGGGATCAAACACAACACAATATATATATAGCAAAGACATGCACCCCCCCCCCCCCCCCCCCCCCGAGAAGGGAGAGCAAGGGGGAAGCAACGGCCAGCCTAAAGGGAGCCAACTGTGGGGACAGGGGGCGAGGGGCAATAAATGTGGGAGGGGCATCCCATAAGGCTCACCATGGGGCCTATACCGCCTACACTTTGGTGGGGGACTGCGGTTGGAGCAGCGCTCCTTAGCACCTGAAGGCTGTGCTGCCTACCTTCACCCGAACCAGAGCAGCCTGAGCTGGGAGGCAGTAGAAGGAAACGGGTGGGAATAGTCCTACAGGGCTGCAGGCTAATAGCCCCGCTCACCTGCGAGTAGGGAGAGCCATCTTCTAGTCATCGCAGCCAGGACTGCAGAGAAGAACTGGGGATTTTGTGGGAGGTCCCGGGTATTTATGGGGCCGGGAGGAGCCACTTTTCTGTCTCTGCAGTCCAGCGCCATCTACTGGAGTATAACCCAAGTGTAAGGAATATCTTCTGGAACAGGACGTGCTGTATACTTAGAATATACATGTAGTCAACATTTTGGGGTCACCCAGGGTGCCTTCAGGAACCTGCAAAATAAACCGCTCGCCAAAGGCACCCATATAAATGGGAACAAAACTGTGCATATGGCCCTGGGGTCTAAAAGATTCGAGGGACGGCCCTTGGCCTTCCTGCTGTTTGAAGCCCCCACCCTTAAAGAGATTGAATGATCTATTCCAGGTGTTCCCGTCCCGACAGGTGGTACTAGTACCACTGGTGGTACTAGAGATTCTATCAGGTGGTTCATTCACTTTAAATCACTGTCTTGAGTCTGATGATTAAACTGGGCAAAAGAAATGACCTCCATGGCGCCCAGCATCAGACGCAGGACCTGCATGTACAGGCAGGGGTCATCAGTTGTATAAAGTGGTCTTTGTGTAGTATGGATAGGCTTCGATACACATCAAAATCGTTATAAGGGACTCTTATGGCAAAGGAACAACAGAGTATTGGGGTGGGAAGTGTGGAATGGTGCAGCAAGCACTTGAATGGTAAGGCAATACAACGGGGAGCACGTGCTGCTGCATCCCCAGCTGTGCGCGCGCTCCCCATTCAAGTCAATGAGAGCTGCCTGCTTGATGATGTAGTCACAGCAGATGTCTCTCACTGGACAAGAGCCCATGCATGTGCCGGTGGAGCGTGGAAAGGCAAGTTTATATGGGAAAACTGGGCGGTTTCACACAGTGGGGCATCCCGATTGGTTTTTTTTCCGCTAAGAGTCATAGACCAGAAAAATATTGCCTTAAAATAGTGGATTGCAAAGAAATCTGTGTTCTGAGAGTGCACATGCCGGAACATTTCTTGGAAAGAGCTGAAAACACTAATCTGATAAAAAATCATTTAGAAATATGTCAGAAATACAAAAGTCCCAAGAACATTATTCTTAGAGCTGTAAAGGAGGCTGGTGTGTGTTATATTTAGTGTGGTGAGAAACTCTCTCTATTTACAGACACAGGCCTATTAGTGGGATCCACAATATTATTTTGGAAAACCTTTAAATGACAAAAAATTACCATGCTTCCTAAAATAGTGAAAATGAACATATCACAATCCTCTTTGGATGGTGCAGTGAAGGGTTGCTATCTGTTTATGCGTATTATTGTGAGACACTGAATAAAAAAGTCATAAAGGAGGACTAAAACCCTATGTAACAAAGTCTTAAGCCATCCGATTCCTTGTCCTAGGGCCATTCTGATTTGGGGTGCCCTGCAGTATGAAATTCCCCAGTGTTAGACACTTACCTGCTCGCCGTTCCGGGTCCCGCGGCGCGCTGGTGAAGGGGCCCCGGCGGCCCTCTGCTCAGCCATCCCCAGGTCATCCATCCCCTCGGCGCCCCTGTGAGGGTCAGGGGCGGTCGGCGCTGCATGCGGCTGATGGCCGCGTCGCGGCCCGCTCCGCACGGCCGCATCAGCCAGCCTGGCTTCCGGGCAGCGTGACGCTGCCTCCTCCGGGCGGAGGCGCGTCTGGCTCTCCTCGTGCGCGCGCACGTCTATCTTATGCCTCCCGGCGGCGCTTCCTCCAGCGCGCGCGCCGGGGGCGAGTGTTAAAGTAACCTATTATCTGCAGGTTCCCAGGGTCGGGCCCAGGGACTGGTCGGCCGTCTGGCCTGGGCCGTCCAGCTCCTGGGACCGAGCCCAGTTTGCATTGTACGCACCAATCACTATTGTTCCCTCCGTTTCCCCTTTTCCCCACTGGCCAGTTCTCCCTATAAAGCTGCATTGCCCCAGTATCCCAGTGCCCGTTATAGCTTCTGGGTTCTGGATGTGCCTTGCTGTGTCTTTGGTGAACATTTTGGATTTGGACTTCGACTATTCTTGCTTGCTGCCTGCCCTGACCTTCTGCCTCGCCTGACCACGCCTTTGCCTGACCCTCCTGTACCGCGCTCTGTGACCTCCTGGACTTGACCTCGGCTAGCCTCGACCACCCCTTCGTTACCTCCCTTGGATACCTCGCCCCGTGACCTCCTGGTTTGACCTCGGCCTGATATTCGGACTCTCGCACCCCGGCATCCTCCTTCGGGATTCCCTGCCAAACATCTTTCTGCACCTTAAGCTGATATCCTTTGCGCCTTTTAAGTCCTGGGGGCAACCGACTGGGAGAGGCATTACCCGTGTCTCCTACAAGCGGGGGCTTGTCTATAGGCGGAAGTGGCGGCGGAGATTGGGGGATACCAGCTTAAGACAGACGGGTGTCTGGTATAGTCCTGACATTATAACGGGCCAGAAGAATGGACCAAATCCTGGAGCAGGTGCAAGCCTTGACAGCGGCTGTGGAGCACCTGGCTCATCGGGTTGCGGCTCAGGAGAACCGTCCTACTCCCATTGTCCCCACTTCTCAGGGGACTCCGGCCGCAATGTTTGTGGAACCCAAGATCCCACTTCCTGAAAAGTTCTATGGCGACAGGGCAAAATTTGCCAATTTCCGGGACTCTTGTAAATTGTACTTTCAGCTCCGTCCTGTTTCCTCAGGGTCACAAGAGCAAAGGGTCGGCTTGATTATTTCCCTTCTGCATGGAGATCCTCAGTCCTGGGCCTTTAGCTTATCAGCTCAGGACCCAATCCGCCTATCTGTGGATAGTTTTTTCGCTGCAATGGAGGTCCTCTATGATGATCCCGACAAAGGGGCCTCAGCTGATGCCAAATTACGTACCCTCCGCCAGGGACGCCGTCCAGCCGAAGACTACTGTTCTGAATTCCGGCGTTGGGCGGTTGACTCTCGTTGGAACAATCCTGCCCTCTGCGGCCAATTCCGACTAGGTTTGGCTGACACTATCAAGGACACCTTGGTGAATTACCCGGAACCTCAGACTCTGGACGAATTGATGCATCTGGCCATCCGCATTGATCGTCGACTTCGGGAGAGGCGCCTAGAAAAAGGATTGCATCTCGAATCTGCTTCAAAGTCTGAGGCACTAGTCGTTCAACCTTCAGAAGAGCCCATGCAGTTAGGTGCCACAAGGCTCACTGAAGGCGAAAGGCGGCGACGTTTATCCGAGGGGCTTTGTCTATATTGTGGAGGAACCGGCCACATGGTCAGACTTTGCCCAAAGAAACCGTCGGGAAACTTCAGAGCCTAGGGGGTTTCGAGGGGGCCCTCCTAGGCTGTAAGGTATCTCCTCAAGTATCGTCTCCAGTTTTCATTCCAGTCCAGTTTAAAAGTGGTGTTAAATGTATGAATCTAAAGGCTCTTCTAGATTCTGGAGCAGCTGGGAATTTCCTAGACTCTGAACTAGCGCAGACTTTAGGAATTGTGGTACAGGCCTTGCCGATTCCTATCCGGGTTTCAGCCATTGATGGCACTCCAGTGGCCGGGGGGTTAGTTCGGTTCCAAACCCCTCCTATGCAAATCAAAGTGGGAGCCAGTCATTCTGAGGTTATCAGGTTCTTGATATTGAGTATGCCTGGTACCCCTTTGATTTTGGGTTTGCCATGGCTGCAGGAGCACAATCCCCAAATTGATTGGGTTTCGGGGCAAATCACCAAGTGGGGACACCAGTGTTTTCAGAACTGCCTAGAATTCCCACTCAGGGTTGCGCACTTAGCGCCGATTGGGGTTCCCACTCCATATTTGGAGTTTGCGGATGTCTTTTCAGAAAAGGCGGCAGACAAACTTCCTCCCCATAGACCTTGGGATTGCCCTATTGAACTGCTTCCCGGTACTATGCCTCCCAGAGGGAGAATATTTAATTTGACCCGAACAGAAACCCTCGCCATGCGGGAATATATTGCCGAGAACTTAGAAAAGGGGTTCATTCGGCCTTCATCTTCCCCAGCAGGGGCGGGGTTTTTTTTCGTGGAGAAAAAGGATGGGGGACTTCGCCCCTGTATTGATTACCGGGGCTTAAATAACATCACGGTAAAAAATAAGTATCCCCTACCGCTTATTGAGGGACTCTTTACACAGGTGGTTGGGGCGCAGGTCTTCTCTAAACTCGATCTCCGGGGGGCCTATAACCTCATAAGAATTAGGCAGGGGGACAAGTGGAAGACGGCTTTCAATACCCTTGAAGGGCATTATGAGTATTTAGTAATGCCTTTCGGCCTGTGTAATGCCCCTGCGGTCTTTCAAAGTTTTGTCAACGAAATCTTTAGGGACTATCTTGGCCGTTTTATGGTTGTTTATTTAGACGACATTTTAATTTTTTCTTCGTCCATTGATGAACATCGTAAACACGTGTGTTTGGTCTTGCAGAAACTTAGGGAGAACTGTTTATATGCCAAGTTAAAGAAATGTCAATTTGAAGTATCTGAGGTTCCGTTTCTCGGTTACATTATCTCCAAATCTGGTCTGTCTATGGACCAATCTAAGGTGAAGGCCGTTTTAGAATGGGAGCAGCCCAGAGATTTGAAGGGCCTGCAAAGGTTTTTGGGTTTTGCCAATTTCTATAGGAGGTTCATTAAGAATTTTTCTGCCCTGGTTACACCACTAACTAACCTAACCAAGAAAAGCGGGTACCCCCCGGTTTGGCCGGTTCAAGCTGTCCAGGCCTTCGGGAATCTTAAGAGGGTATTTAGTGCTGCTCCCGTCCTAGTCCACCCTGATGAGCAACGACCTTTCCTTGTGGAGGTGGATGCTTCTGAAGTCGCTGTCGGGGCAGTCTTGTCACAGTATTACGGTTCACCTGCACGCCTCCATCCATGTGCCTTCTTTTCCAAGAAATTCTCAGCGGCCGAAAGAAATTACGATATCGGCAATAGAGAATTATTGGCCATCAAGCTAGCCTTCCAGGAATGGAGACACTGGCTGGAGGGGGCTCAGTATCCAGTTACGGTCTTTACGGACCATAAAAATCTAGAATACATCCAATCCGCCAAGAGATTAACTCCTAGACAGGCTCGCTGGTCCTTATTCTTTTCTCGGTTTAATTTTTCTATAACCTATAAGCCCGGGTCCAAAAATATAAAAGCGGATGCCCTGTCTCGGAGTTTCTCTCCTCCTGACTTACCAGAAAGGGTGGTTTCTCCCATTTTACCTCGCTCCCTAGTGGTAGCCGCCATCCAACCCCAACTTCCTGATCTTACTCAGTTCCAGGCCCAAGCTCCTCCTGGGAAACCCGCTTCAGCCCTGTTTGTGCCCTCTACTTACCGGTCTGACTTTTTGTCCCATTTTCATGATACCAAAACAACAGGTCATCCAGGGGTTAAGAAAACCATAGCTTTATTATCACGCCAAGTTTGGTGGCCTTCTCTCAGGAAGGACGCTCAAAGATTTGTCTCCGCTTGCAAAGTCTGTGCCCGAAGTAAGTCCGTGAGGCATTCGCCTGAAGGCCCACTCCTTCCATTATCCATTCCTGCCTCCCCGTGGACCCATCTGGCCATGGATTTTGTTACTGACCTTCCCCCTTCTCAGGGACATACTGTTATTTGGGTAATTGTGGACCGCTTTAGCAAGATGGCCCATTTCGTCCCTTTAAAGAAACTCCCCTCAGCTCAAACACTTGCTCAACTCTTCATTACTCATGTTTTTAGGATTCATGGTATTCCCATGGATATTGTATCGGATAGGGGGGTCCAGTTTGTCTCCCGGTTTTGGAGGGCTTTCTGTGCCAAGTTGGGTTTCACTGTCTCCCTTTCCTCGGCTTTCCATCCGCAGTCGAATGGACAAACCGAGAGAACGAACCAGTCCCTGGAACAATATTTGCGCTGTTTTACGGCTGATACTCAAACTGATTGGGCCTTCTTCTTACCATTTGCGGAATTTGCATTTAACAACGCTGCACATTCTTCCACGGGGGTTTCTCCTTTCCATTGTGTTTATGGCAAAGACCTGAAGTTTTCTGCCCTTCCGGACCAACCCTCTAGAGTTCCCTCCGTGGATGAATGGGTTTCCAAATGGCCAGGGGAATGGAATAAAATCCAACAACATCTAGCTAAGGCCGCTCTTCAGCAGAAAAAATTTTCTGATCGCAAACGTTCCTCTAACCCTAGCTATAAGGTGGGTGACTGGGTTTGGCTTTCAACCAAGAATTTGGCGCTACGCCAGCCCTCCGCTAAGTTAGGACCTAAATTTATTGGTCCCTTCCCCATAGTAAAGAAAATTAATCAGGTCACGTTTCAGTTGGCCCTCCCCTCGTCCATGAAGATTTGCAGGTCTTTTCATGTTTCTCTTCTTAAATCTGCTAGAAACCATGAACCCGATAAGCTCCCCGGTCCTGAATTAGTCGATGGGCATCTGGAATTCGAAGTCGCCCGAGTTCTTGACTCCCGTCTTTTTAGGAATTCTCTTCAGTACTTAATTGACTGGAAGGGGTATGGTCCGGAAGAACGGTCTTGGGTCCCAGCCAGAGAGGTTCATGCGCAGAATCTGGTGAAGAGATTTCATAAGGAGAATCCATTGAAACCCAGCTTGGAGGGTCCAGTGGCCCCTCCTCAGGGGGGGGGTAATGTTAGACACTTACCTGCTCGCCGTTCCGGGTCCCGCGGCGCGCTGGTGAAGGGGCCCCGGCGGCCCTCTGCTCAGCCATCCCCAGGTCATCCATCCCCTCGGCGCCCCTGTGAGGGTCAGGGGCGGTCGGCGCTGCATGCGGCTGATGGCCGCGTCGCGGCCCGCTCCGCACGGCCGCATCAGCCAGCCTGGCTTCCGGGCAGCGTGACGCTGCCTCCTCCGGGCGGAGGCGCGTCTGGCTCTCCTCGTGCTCGCGCGCGAGCACGTCTTTCTTATGCCTCCCGGCGGCGCTTCCTCCAGCGCGCGCGCCGGGGGCGAGTGTTAAAGTAACCTATTATCTGCAGGTTCCCAGGGTCGGGCCCAGGGACTGGTCGGCCGTCTGGCCTGGGCCGTCCAGCTCCTGGGACCGAGCCCAGTTTGCATTGTACGCACCAATCACTATTGTTCCCTCCGTTTCCCCTTTTCCCCACTGGCCAGTTCTCCCTATAAAGCTGCATTGCCCCAGTATCCCAGTGCCCGTTATAGCTTCTGGGTTCTGGATGTGCCTTGCTGTGTCTTTGGTGAACATTTTGGATTTGGACTTCGACTATTCTTGCTTGCTGCCTGCCCTGACCTTCTGCCTCGCCTGACCACGCCTTTGCCTGACCCTCCTGTACCGCGCTCTGTGACCTCCTGGACTTGACCTCGGCTAGCCTCGACCACCCCTTCGTTACCTCCCTTGGATACCTCGCCCCGTGACCTCCTGGTTTGACCTCGGCCTGATATTCGGACTCTCGCACCCCGGCATCCTCCTTCGGGATTCCCTGCCAAACATCTTTCTGCACCTTAAGCTGATATCCTTTGCGCCTTTTAAGTCCTGGGGGCAACCGACTGGGAGAGGCATTACCCGTGTCTCCTACAAGCGGGGGCTTGTCTATAGGCGGAAGTGGCGGCGGAGATTGGGGGATACCAGCTTAAGACAGACGGGTGTCTGGTATAGTCCTGACACCCAGGTCTCCGTATACCCACCTTGATCTGGGATCACATGGCCCTTACCTAGCATTCCTGAATGTCTGCTTGCAGGTGCACTCAGGACAGAAGTATCCGGGATGCCATGGCCAAGCTTAGCACGGTTTGAATGTCTGCCACATGCGGAGGGTAACTCAAGAGTGGGAGATGCTGTTGGAGATCTGTTCATGTGCAGTGGGATCAAAATAAGTATATAATGTAAGCAGGGGATTTTATACTGTGGGACGAATATGGAATGCTCCTAATGGGCTTTGGTCATCTTTAAGTTTTGCTCACGCCATAGTGAAGACTGGTGCTACCATAACCTGGGTTAAACTGCCAAGGTAGGACCGAACAGCTGTGGGGGGTCCACAATAAAGCACAAATAGTGAAAGGTCTCCAAGATACACAGTACATATTGTGTATTTGGGGCTGCCGCTGCTAACGTTGTTAAATGTCAAGACCATCACTCATGATCCCTAGGCAGTGGCAACTGAAAAGCTTGGATATCTCAAAGAAGCTTTGGATAACTGGAAGTCCTGCATTAGAGAGATACTCACCTTTTCCTAGCACAGATGTGATGCAGACAGGAAAACTGTAGAGACGTGCAGCCGCCACACTGTCTCTCATATTAGGCATGAGGCTCTGCTATGTGAAGCCGATTTCAGATCATCAGGGGGAATGAACCCCCACCCCAAGAGAACCAACAATCCAAAATTACAGTTAGTCGTCTAAGACCTGCAGCAGAAAGATGTTCTTTTCCACATAGAGGCAGATATAGCAGCCAAGTCTCCCCCGCTAACTTCAATGGCTGCTAACCATCACATGGGGATGCAAAGTAACGGGGAAATGTAGAAGATAAGACTAAGAACTTTTGTTTCCTCCTTTTTAGATACCTCTAGAAAAGCAACCTTCATCTCCATTGGCAGGAAAACAGCCCAGGAGTTTAAAAACTAGCCACCAGCTGTCCCTGCTGACCCACCCTAAATTTATGGCTAGTCAAAGAAAGCACTCTAGGGTCGAGGCTATAGTATTGCAGGGATAGCTCAGAGATCTGGGAATTGTAAACTTTCTTAGCTAGCTGGGTATAGGTAGACTAGAAGGCGGGAATTGCATTTGGGTGTTTGAAGCAGCAGCCAAGCCAGTGCTAAAAGAGTGAAGCCCAGATTCTCCAAGGTCCCCCTATGGCCAGTCCGTCCCTGCTCATCTCTGAAGTGCTTTGTTCCCAAGACCATCTGTGATCATGAAAGCAATGATGGCACTAAACAGAATCCCATGTATGTACTATTTGCGTTTGTCAATCCTAGAAACACATTAGAGTGGAGTCATCATTACACCAAACTAGGATGATGCCGCTAGGGTGGTCTGGAAACAACTTGCCAGGCTAATGTGGAAACACACTCAGCAATGAAGAGCAGAGAAGGCCTCTTGGCATAGCCAGATTACATTAGACACACTGTAACGCCGGTCAGGAAATTTGTGGGCCAGGCCAAGGAAAGTCTAGACTAGCATACTGTTAAGATGATCATAATGAAAACATTCTAATGGCCTTATTCCAATAGCATCTGTTTAAGGATAAATTAAACTTAAATCAACTCTAAAGCGAACATTTGAGGGAGATGAATAATCGTGCAGTTCGCATTTTACTGAGTTTGCTATAATAACACTCAAAGTTCATAAGAGACCTGGGTTAGTAATAGATTTGCAAAGCTTCACACAGTCCAGTGTAGTGTGAGGCAAATGCCCTGACAGCAGGAAATCAGGACAGATTGTCTGTATTTATGGGTCTGTACATCAGCTGCTTCTCTCATTTCCACAAAAAGGACCAGCAACAATATTCAGTGGCTCAATCATTTTACTGTGACTGTATGACTTCAGCTAAAGTGGCTCAATCACACGGTTTGCTGCACCAGGTAATGTTGGTATTTACAACCAGAACTACTGCTCAGTATGTCCAGGACCAGCTTGCTTTTCCAACACCATGCCTAGTTGGCATGTCCACTTTGATAACCACACTATTACTTAATGTGGATAATTTGAAGCAGCATTTAAATTCATTATTATAAATAAAATAAAACCTCTATACTCCCCTCTTTTGTTCCCCACAGGTTCCTAGTCCGGCGCTGGGAGCCTTACCTGATCAGCTTAAAGTGGAAGTCCAGTCTGTACCCAGCCCCAGCCCTGCCCTCTCTCATTCAGCACCAAGACAGGATTGGTTGGGGAGTTAAAAAAAAAAAAAAAAAATAACCTTGCCTGGACCCCGATATCCAACGACTGCTGTCTTTAGTGCTAGTGACAGCGCTGGATTCCTGTGGCAAGTTGGGTGTTTGTTTAATCCCCTCCTGTCGGAGTGGGGCAGACTGAACTTACTCGTTAAAGTGGACCAAAACACAGGTTTTTGCCTATCCTGGGTTTTGGTCCTTTCCCCTGCGGCACCCCGATCAGGAATGGCCCACCGTGTGATACCCACCAGGTCATCCAATCTAATTCAGCTTTCCCTGGTCCTACGGTGCATGCACACATGTGTGTTATTTGCCTTTATGACTTCACAGCTACTTTAGAACACTGCTGTACTCTTTAGTTTCAAAACGGGGCAGTGGAGAAATGCCTTTACTTAGCCAGTAGCAAAAAGGGAAATTTGCGCGCTCGCACGGAAATTTCTTTTCTCGCCCTTTTACATTTCCGTGCATCACACCCACCCTTCTCCTGTATTATGACTGCGTTGGTGGCATTTGATGCCCTTTACGCAGTTTTAGTTTTGTTGCACTGTATATAGTTCCATGCATTATGTGTAGGTTAGTGTTCTCCCTTACTGGTGCTGTGACTGAACTGCTTTTAATTAACTGAGGAGATCCTGCCACAGGCTGCCCTATATGGGCCAGGAGGAGCAGTCACACACTGGAAACGAACCTCTAGGCCTTCCGATTGTGCCGAGATGCAAAGAGGTCCACCTATAACACTCCCCACCGGTCACAGACGACGAAGGGACCATTCCCGCTGGTCCACTGTCTCCCTGACTATTGGCCTGCAGATTCTCCAACCACAGAATGTGAACTGCTGAGTTGCAGAGCATAAACTTTTGCGCGGCTCATGATGCGGCTCATTTCCTGGAATGCTTGCCAGCTCTTGGTACCCCCCTGATGGTTTATGTAGGCCACAACCTTGAACCTTGTCCAACTGTACCCTGGCCGGAATGCCCCAGATCTGGGCAGATCAGTGCCTGAGAACCAGCAGAATAACCCTCAGTTGCAACACACTGATTGGAAGACTGTGCTCCTATTGGTACCAGAGACCCTGAAACGTCTGGTTGTCCAGAACACCACCCCAACCCATCAGACTGGGGTTTGTGGTCAGGATGACCCACCGGATGGGCAGAAAAGACTGACCCACAGCCAACGCCTGCTGGTCCAGCCACCAGTTCAGGGATCGCGGGTCATTGTCCAAAAAATATAAATCAACGTTCCAACCTCCATTTCGATAGGAGCAGCCTTTATAGAGGCCTGGAGTGGAACTGGGCAACCGGACCTGCCACGATGGTAGACACAATCAGACCAAGGAGACGCATGCCCTGTCTAATTGTGAAATGTTCGTTTGTCAGCAGCGACCTCACCACCTCCTGAAGAGCCATGCACCTTTGCACCGGGAGAAGGACCTGTGCCCGATAAGTATCCAATGTCATACCTAGATAGGTCATCGCCATGAAGGGTAGTTGATCACCCACCTGAAAGGCGTGGACAGGACCATCTGAACATCTCACAGTGCCTCTGTCTGAGATGGGGCTTGGATGAGCAGGTCTTCCAGGTATGGGGTAGCACCATGCCTCCGCAGGAGCGCCATCACCACGGCCAAGACTTTCGCGAACACTCGCAGGCAGTAAACAGTCCGAACGGCAGTGCCACAAATTGGAAATGTAGAGCGTCCGCTGCAAAGCACGGGTATTGTCTGTGAGCAGGGAACATTGAGACATGCAGATAAGCATCCTTTATGTCCAGCAAGGCCAAAAAATCCCCCAGCGATGTCACCACCAACCTTAGATACGGACCTCCCGCACGTGAATGTAACTGTTCAGATTCCGGAGATCCAGGATCCATCCTTCTTTATGATTTACATAGGCCACAACCTTGAATTTGTCCGTCTGTACCCTGACAGGAATGCCCCGGAGCTGGGCAGACCAGTGCCCGTGAACCGGCAGAATCAGGGGGCTCTGAAGAGGGCTTTGCCTTGTTCCACCAGAAAGATCATGCCCTATTTTGGGGCTTTGGTCTATTAGAAAACTCTATCCGGTATCCAGAGGAGACGGAACCTCTACCCCCACGAAAGGGCCAGGGATTGGAGGACCTTCCAAAAATACTATTTTGTGATTACTCACCTGTAAAATGGGTATTATAAGTATGTTGCACACCCCGCTTCCACTATTCATGACATATGGGTTATGGTCCAGTAGAGGGCGAACTTCTGCAGAGATGAAAGCAAAAAAGAAGCCCCTCCCGGTCCATAAATACCTGGGACCTCCCATACATTCCCCAGTATATGACAGCAGTAAGGGGACCAGGAAGAGACAATAAAACATTCTTAACAATAAAAGGTTCACCATATAAAGGATCCAGAATACCAAAGGGCAGGATAAAGCGGGGTGTGTGACATACTTATAATACCCATTTTACAGGTGAGTAATTACAAAATGGTATTATTCCAAGTATGTCACACACCCCGGTTCCACTATTCATGACATATAGGACATCCAATAGCAGTGTCCGTCATGGGTGGGGATCCAAATACAGCAAAAAATGCACCAATTTAAACCACTGCAGCTTGCAGAACCTTGCGGCCAAAAACAGCATCCGCTGAGGCCAACACATCAACCTTATAAAACTTGGAAACGGAAGACCAAGTAGCAGCCTTACAAACTTGTACAACAGAAGCCTGGTGCTGAAAGGCCCAGGAAGCCCCAACAGCACGAGTAGAATGAGCAGTGATCGTAAAAGGAGGAACCCTCCCCTTAGCGGAATAGGCCCCAAAAATGGCCTGACATATCCATTTACTAATGGTAGACTTGGCAGGCGCCAAACCTTTCCTGGGCCCGGAGGGCACCACGAACAAGACGTCCGTCTTACGAAAAGGAGAAGTAGCGACCAAATAGTACTTCACACAACGAACCACATCCAAAGAGTGCAAAACCCTCTCCTTCTCATTGCTAGGTACAAATCAGAGTGGAACCTAGGGTCAATTGGTCCACCAGGGACCACTGACAAAAAGGAGCACAGCCAATAAACTAGATTGCTGCTATAGTTAGGGTAACCTAAGCTCAAAAAAATGTTTTTATATATCTACAACTAATACCCTTTGTGCCGGCACAAAAAATTACCTAAATCAACAGAACACTATAAAAGTGTCCAACCTATAACCACAACAATTACCCTATATATAAACCTAACTATTAAAAAATGTTTTTTATATATCCAATTGTATCACAAAACCTTAGTGGAAATATCTAGAACAATAATACAACTCTGTGAAGTACTCACCTGTAGAGTTGGTATTATATGCAGACAGCACGTCCTGCTCCAGACATAGTCCTTACATGTGGGTATACCTCCGCCTTCAGCGCCGTGCACTGCAGAATCATGAAGAAAACAAGCTCCTCCCGGCCCTACATATACCGAGGGACCTCCCACAAATCCCCAGCATTGAAAAGCAGTGAGAGAAGAAGCCAGGAGGAAAACAACCACCCAGAGACTGGCAATAATATCCAAAATAATCACCACACAGGGGATCCAGAACAAAGTGAATCAGGGTGGGGTGGAGAAAGACGTGCTGTCTGCATATAATACCAACTCTACAGGTGAGTACTTCACAGAGTTGTATTATTCTAAGCAGACAGCACGTCCTGCTCCAGACATAGTCCTTACATGTGGGACATCCAATAGCAGTGTCCATAAGTAGGGTGGGATCCCCATGAAAAAAGGCACAGCCAAAACAGCACTATCGCCTGTAACCTTGCTACCAGGAGCAACTAGAGCAAAGCTCTAACTAAACTTATGAAGCCTTGCAAGGCTAATGAAACGTGAGCAGAGAACTAGTCAGCCTGCGCAACAACCAAGTGCATAAGGCCCAAGCCAAGCACCGGTAGAAGAAATCCAAACCAAGAGAGAAGAATGAATCTCCCTTAACAAACAGGCCAGAGTAACAGCCTAACCATGCTACTAACGATAACAGGGTAGCCATGGCAACCATAGAACCTTTCCCGTCAGGGAATACAAACCCTGGTCTCGGCGAGACCAACGTAATACTGAACACGAGCTAACAAGGCTCCTCAAGAGCCAACATGATAATCAGGGCCTCAGAAGGGCAACCAGCCAAGCAAGACCAATCCAACAGGCTCCCATACTCATGGGAGTAACCAGATCCTGCTACAAGGAGGATGGTGACGTCTATAAGCCCAACGGGCCAAGCCCCAACCCTGGACAGGAAACAGTCCAGAGATTTCCAACGCCTATTGAGGGATACAGATCCCTTTTAAGCTCAGAGTAAGCAGAACCCCAGTCCAAAGACCATAGGTTCTGAAATAGAGAAGAATAACAACCCTCCGCCTGGACTCAAGCTTGGTGCAAGGCGGGCACATCCTCACCAGACGGTGTACGGATATAAAGAGCTGTAAAAAATATAAAAAAGGATTAGGCTAAGAAGGCCGTCTCCTATGGCGCGCCCCAGACTGAGGCACCCGCCCCGAAAGTCGTCTGAGGCAGGGAACAGTTCAGACAAGAACCTGAATAAGACCCAGGGAAAACCCTTAGCAGGGCAACAGGATAAGCAACCTTCCCCTCATGGGAGCTTAGAATTCTCTTGGGAATGCGCCTGAGCCGCCCTTGAGGAATGCTCAACGCCGAAGCTTGAAACTAGTCTCTACCGAGGACAAACAGGGCGAGCCCTGGAGCCTCTCAAGGAACTGAGTTGGAGGGCCAGCTCCAGCCGTGCCATAAGGACTCTGGTACCCATGAGTAAGACCTCATTCCATAAGGAATAGGGAGCTAGTCCCCGCCATCCAACTAGGGCGCCAATTCCCACCATAGCTGGTGGAAAAGGGAGAAGAATAGAAAAGGGAGGGATCTAGGCCCAACCCTCCAAGAGGAAGAGACACCCAGAGGGAACATTTCTGATAGGGTGAATAGCGATCGTCCAAACCCTGAGAAGGGAATGACGTAGTAAGGAGCCTTAGGCATAACAGCCCACAAGAGAGGGCACACAGTACAACTGTCTTCAGCAGAAATTGCGAACCAAACCACACAGGGCCACTCAAGGCCCCCAGTGCAACAGTTCACCCTTGCCACAGCAAGCCTGTGCAGAACCCCACCTAGCATGAGTGTAAGAAGGGTCAGACAAAGGGTAGAATACCCAGACAAAAGGCCAGACTAGGTCACAGTGACCAAGGCCAGAGAGTCCTGGGACAATCACCCAGGGCAACGAATTAGGACCTTAACCAGGACAGAGTCTCTGTAACAGTCACAGGGCCACGGCCCCAACCAGTAGGCTCATTGAAACACTAGGGAAGGCCCTCCCAGCACGGTAGGACAGCCAACGAGCCAATACCAATGAAGCGCAAGGAGTGTAAAAAACCTCCACTGGATAAGAACCAGACCCTACAAGAAGGGTCAACCTGTTCCGAGACCTTCTCGGATAAAAGCTGGGACAGGCCACTGACCAGACAGACCAAGAGTCCCCCAGAGCCAAGGCCTAAGGGAAACAGACCAGCAAGCTAGGGCCCAACAAGGCACAATGTGATGACCTACCAATGGTATGAAAATGGGCCCCCCTAAAGGGGCCCTCCCTAGGTACCTCAGGGAAATTCAAAAGGAATAGAACCCCTTTAGTGACCCTGCCAGACCTGGTCCCCATGGCGACCATCTACAGGGAGTAGACCAACTTCCATGAGTAGACCAACCAGAATGGAACCCTCATAAAAACAGGGGGAACGTACTGAGCTATTTCCAGGGGTGTTGGAACCCCATCCAGGATAAGTAACCCAAGGTGCCGCAGGCCCCAGTGGCATCTGGGAAAAGGAACAGCCTCAGGCCGCCAGCAATAGGCCCACCAGCCGCAAGGTGAATGTAATGAGATTACACAGAGGGCAAGGCCCCTTCCATACCAAGGCACCCAAATCAGAAGGGAGGGTTGAACCTGGACCCATCTAAATGCCACCCCGTAGGGGGAGTATGAATCAGATTACACCAAGTAATAGATGTGCCTAAGCACCCATCCAAAAGACTCAAAGAGAGCCCCAAGTCAAAGTAGCAACTAGTGCGGACAGCTCCGGTGAATGAGCATGAAAGCGCTCCGGTACTCGCCTTGGCGAGCCATCTGGGAACAGGGGAGGGACCCCAGACAAGACCGTAATATAAAGAATGGTCCTGTAACACCGGCTGGAAAAAAGGACAAGGCGTCCAGAGGGAACAAGGGACCGAAGGGGAAAAGGATCCTTGCAGGCATCAAGAGGTTCACTTGACAAGGGCGTCTGCGGCCCAACAGATGGATACCAAGTAGGCAGAGCCCGTGGAACCTAGATGCCCGGTCTAGACCGCCGGATCTGGGCAGACTGCGTCATCCCGGGGGAAGAGCAGAGTGAATGCAATTATCAGCCAAGGCCAACCTAAAAGAAGGCCCAGACCCTCCAGGCCAGACTCAATCTGTTTCCAATCACTAAAGGATACAACGGGGACTAGAATACCCCTGGCTAATTTTGAAGGGAACTGCCCAGAACACTCCATTCTTTCAAAAACCACGTCCAGGAAGGCCATCACCTGCCATCGCCCGAACGAAGCCTGCCCTAAGAGCCAAGTGTTGTGGCAGTTCCCTCGCCCGCAGGGGGGGCGAGGGGTCCCTGCCCCTGGGCTGCCTGGCTGACCGTCTGCGCGAGGGCGCCTTACCCTTTTTGCCAAAAAGGTCCAACCTGGCCCCGAATAAGCGACGTCCTCGAAAGGGAATAGCAGTAAGAACCTTTTTAGTGTCATTGTCAGCCCCCCACTGTCGCAGCCAAAGCAGGCGACGAATGGCCACCATAAGGGCCGAGGTTCTAGCACACATTTTAATGGTGTCATCCATAGCTGAAAGGATAAATCTCACAAAAACGTCACAGTCTGACAGTGCGTTAAAGACCTCACAAGGGAGATCCTCCGGCTGTTGGTCAATTATCTTCCTGAGCAGCGTCCTGGCGGCCACCAAGGTAACAGCCGCAGCACAGACCGGGCGCAGAGCCGTCCCTACACTAGAGAAGGCATGGGAGGCCAATCTGTCCATGCGCCGGTCCTCGGCATTCCAAAGGGTGCGAGAGGGGGAAGCCGCCATGAAGGGAGGGTTAACAACCCCAATAATTGGAGCATCCACCTCTGGAGGAACTGACCATCGTTCAACCAAATCCTGGGGAAAGGGGTACTTCCAGTCCCAAACCCCCGGAACCCCTGTGAGTTTACAAGGGGATTCCCATTCCTTAGATATAAGATACTGGAAATGATCCTGATCCAAGAATTCCAGGCGCGGCGTCGCCATGTGGAAACTCTCCCTCTTGGGCTTAGGAGACTCTCCCGGGGGAGAGATGGACAGCACTTCAAAAATCTTAATGAGTAACTCATCAGTTTCACACAGGCCCCAGGACTCCGGGCCAGAACAGTCGCGGTTCCAAGACAACTCATCTGAAGAACTGGACCCTGAGAATAGATCACCATCCTCGGACTGATCCAGATCCTGCATAGCGGCAGGTTCTTCGGTTTCAGTGGAAAACCTATAGCTAGGTTGCGTCAGGGATCGTTTCTTCCCAGCACCCAAGCGTTCTGCCAAGCCTGACATAATATGCTCTGCAGTAGGAAGCTTGCACGGCACTACTTGCTGGTCATCCCCGCTCGAGTGCGACTCATCAGGAGTGAGATTCAAGTCCGGGGAGACAGGTGTATCGAAGCGAGGTGCAGCTACTGGTAAGCCTGATTGCAGGGCCAGCGCTTGTTCAGCACACGGTCTGCAGACCAGTGCTCTGTCAGCGTCAGCATGGGGTTGTCTACACATGGTACACAGCCGGTCTTGTCCCGGCGGGACCCCGGACACCAAACTCTGAGATGCCTCCATATGGTGATTAATCAAGGTAATATGCCGGAAGGGATTTATTCTGTAAGCAACCCTGGATGCCCCAATACCCGCTGGGAAAGTGGGAGATTCTAATATAACCCCGTGAGATATATATATATCAGGCCGGGAGAAGCTACTGGAAGCTTGGAGTCTGAAAGACATAAGGGGAAATGAGGGTGTCAGAGCCATGCGCAGCACAAAAAGAAAATTAAACGAACGCCCGTGAGGGCACTTACAGCGACCAAAGGAGAAGGAGGATCGTAACTACGCGCGCGCGGGAGACCGACAAGATGGCGCCAGCGAACCTCGAAGGGCGGGCCAGAGCTATAGGTGACGCGAAACGCGCCAAACCAGACCACACCCACCCCGGAGAGCGCGAAGCTCCGCGGAACAAGACAGGAAAAGAACAGAATAAACGCCATGGCGTCGCGAGACAGAGCCGCCTTACGCGCCAAGTCACATATTGTAAAGGCGCTGCGGTCAACACAAAAATAAAGTTTAAACGCGGCCCTGACCCCCAGGACCCGATAGGGCTAAGGCAAGGCGTGTGATATGGCAAGATTAGGGCCAACGTACACAA
The DNA here is from genome assembly GCA_027917425.1 of Gastrophryne carolinensis. Lineage (NCBI taxonomy): Eukaryota > Metazoa > Chordata > Amphibia > Anura > Microhylidae > Gastrophryne > Gastrophryne carolinensis. The sequence goes on along the minus strand of CM051235.1, from coordinate 119,807,364 downwards.
CCCCCCCCTCTTTTTCCCCCCACTAACGGGGGGAACTAAGGAAGAAGGTGACCCAGCACTCGGGGTTCACCGCTACATGGGGCGTGGGGCAAGGTGCGGGAGGGGCATCCACTATGAGGCTCACCATTAGCCTAACCCGCCTACCCCAGGATGGGGATTGCGGGGGAGCATGGCTCCGTAAGCACACTAGGTGCTGCCTACCTTCACCCGACCAACACAGCCCAGGCTGGGAGGCATGTTACTCACAAAGAGGACGGGTGGAAATAGTCCCGCAGGGCCTCGGGCTGTCAAGCCCCGCTCGCCTGCGAGAGCGTGATACTTCATGTCTTCGCAGTTTCAGCACTGCAGAGGAATCTGGGGATTTGTGGGAGGTCCCTCGGTATATGTAGGGCCGGGAGGAGCTTGTTTTCTTCATGATTCTGCAGTGCATGGCGCTGAAGGCGGAGGTATACCCACATGTAAGGACTATGTCTGGAGCAGGACGTGCTGTCTGCTTAGAATATAAGAAATGTGCATTGTGCAAAACATCATAAGTCATATTTTATATAATATGTACAAATCCATTCAGCAGACCCATTTAAAATGACAAAATATATCTACTAGTGATATGCAACATGCGACCAACAAAATGAAACATGTGAGACACAAAGATAAACAAAATATATACAAATATGTACAAAAAAGAGATACTCAGCTATATTCCTGTACAGCATGCAATCAATGGCGAGGACAGACAGAACAAAGGGGGGTGCTTCCACCTGTGCTTCGCGGTATAGAAACCTGCTTCTTGCTTGGGTGAGACACAGTTGTTGTCCCTCCTGCCCTTATATACAACACAAATGTATGTACCTCCTCCTTATATTCAAAATATCGCAGCGCCAGATCCATACCACGTGCGGAGGGTCTGCTGAATGGATTTGTACATATTATATAAAATATGACTTATGATGTTTTGCACAATGCCCATTTCTTATATTGTTCTAGATATTTCCACTAAGGTTTTGTGATACAATTGGATATATAAAAAAAAATTTTTAATAGTTAGGTTGGACACTTTTATAGTGTTCTGTTGATTTAGGTAATTTTTTGTGCCGGCACAAAGGGTATTAGTTGTAGATATATAAAAACATTTTTTTGAGCTTCGGTTACCCTAACTATAGCAGCAATCTACTATCTTACGGATGACATTTTTTTGAGGACGGATCATACTTCTCTATAATGAATATTTATTTCAACATTATAGGACTATTAGAGGGGTGATGTTTTTAGGTGTCTTCATTGTTGGTTTTAAATGTCCTGTCTCTTGATGTTAAAATAATAAAAACTCTTCATAGATTATTGGCTGTGCTCCTTTTTGTGAGTGGTCCCTGGAGGACCAATTGACCCTAGGTTCCACTCTGATTTGTATCTAGTTGTGTGAAAGAGAGCACACCCCTACTTAACTTTATTAGTGGTGCACCAAATTTGGCTAGTGGACTTCTCATTGTTAGGCTTAGGACACAAGGAAGAGAGAACTACATCCTGACTGAGATGGAAGCAGAAACCACTTTAGGATGGAAATCTGGTTTAAAGCGAAAAACCACCTTGTCCTGGTGTCTCTCAAAGTAAGGTGCCTGAATAGACAGAGCCGCCAACTCGGAGACACGCCGAACAGAGGTAATAGCCACCAAAAAGGCAACCTTTTGAGTGAGCACAGAAAGAGCCACATCCTGCACCGGCTCAAAAGAAGGCCCCTGGAAGGTCGAGAGAACCAAATTTAGGTCCCAAACTGGGACCAAAGGCTTTCTAGGGAGCCGAACATGAGTGACCCCCTGCAAAAAAGTCTTGACCAAAGGATGCAAAGCAAAGAACCTTTGAAAAAAAAGACAGCCAGGGCAGAAACCTGACCCTTCAAAGTACTGAGCTGGAACCCCAGATCCAGGCCGTGTTGTAGAAACTCCAAAATCCTAGGAATCGAAAACACCCTGCAAGGTAAGGCCCTAGCCTCACACCAGTCAATATAGGACCGCAAAGTCCTATAGTAAATATTAGAGGAAGACCTCTTCCTAGCTCTAATCAAGGTCTGAATAACCGCCTCAGACAAACCTTCCTCCCTCAGGTTGAAGGTTTCAGCAGCCACGCCGTCAAAGCAATCGTTTGTAAAGTGGGGTAACGTAGTTGACCCTGAGAGATCAGATCCGGAAAAAGGGGCAGCCTGTACTGATCTACCGCCAGTCTCACGACGTCTGCGAACCAAACCTGTCTTGGCCCCCTTGGAGCAACCAGAATTGCTGGTGCCCCCTCTAGAGCCAGCTTGCGCACTACCTTGCCTACCATTGAGAAAGGAGGAAACAGGTACAGAAAATACAATTCTGTGAAATACTCACCTGTAGAATTGATATTTGTATACAGTACGCTCCAGATATAGTACTTACACTTGGGTTATCCTCCTCCAGATGGCGCTGCACTGCAGAGACATGCAAAAACAGGCTCCTCCCAGCCCTCAAATACCCGGGGACCTCCCACAAAACCCCAGCATTGAAAAGCAGTGAACAAGAAGCTGGGAGAATTTAACCACCAAAAACTGGTAACTATAACAATGGTAACAATCACCATACAGGGGATCCAGAATAATGCAAAAAAAAAACAGGGTGGGGTGGAGCAGGATGTACTGTATATAAATAATATCAATTCTACAGGCGAGTATTTCACAGAATTGTATTATTCTTAGTATACAGTACGTCCTGCTCCAGATATAGTACTTACACTTGGGACATCCAATAGCAGTGTCCATAAAGTAGGGTGGGATCCCCAACAAAAAACGACAACAGCAGACAGTTTAAAACCACTATCACCTGCATAATCATACGGCAAAAACAGCATGAGCTGAGACCCTGACATCAAGCTTGTAAAACTTTGCAAAGGTATGAGCAGAAGGCCAAGGTAGTGGCCTAGCCAACCAATTCAACAGAAGCCTGCTGCTGAAAGGCCCAAGAGGCGTCAAGCACGAGTAGAAAAAGAATCAAGGCGACAAGGAAGATTCTTCCCCTTGTTGGAATAGGCCTGAGTAACAGCCTGACGAATCCAATCGCTACAGTAGACTGGGCAGAAGCCAAAGACCCTACCAAGTACCAGAAGGAACATCCATTAAGGTAATAACCAGGGCCAAAGCCGTCCAACTCCCCGAGAGCAGACAAGATCGGGTACATTCAGGATGTAATGACCATAGGCCCCAAGGAACATCAGTTCCCCTAAAGGACACAGTGACTGCCAAGGAAAACTTCCAACACCTGTTTAAGGAATGCAGAACCCTTTCCTCAGCGTTGCTAGGAAAAAGGCACAGCAGGGATAACAATATCTCGAATCAATGAACATAAGACACCTCCTGATGCAGAGAGTCCGGCTTCAGGCGGAACTCCACCTTATCCTGGTGTATCTCAAGGAATGTGTGCTAGGTAGACAGAGCCGCCCGCTAACACACGCCTGACCAAGGTAACAGAAGGACAACCTTGAGGGTAAGAACAGCCAGACAGCATCCTGAATAGGACCAAGGAACAAAATCCTGCAAGCAGACAGAATGAATCTCAATATCAAATCCCAACAGGGACAATAGGATTACATGGGGGATGCACATGAGTACCCCATGAAGGAAGTCTTAACCAAGGAAGCCTGAACCTGAGACTACTAGGCAAGGTGGACAGGGCAGAACCTGACCCATCAGAGTACTGAGTTGGAGAACCAACTCCAAATCATGCTGAAGACAACACTAGAACCCTGGGAACCGAAAACGCTCAACAGGGAAGAGACCTAGACTCACACCAATCAATATGGGTATGCCATACCCTATAACAGATAGAAGAAGAAGAGGAAGAAGCTTGCTCCTAGCCTTCCCATAGTCTCAAACACCGAGACAGATAAGCCTGTCTCCAGCAAGATGTATGTTTCAGCAGTCAGGCCGACTAGGCCAGAGACTGTAGATAGGAGTGACGTAAAGGGGGCCCTGAGTGATCAGAGCTGGCACTCCTGGCAAAGGTACAGAAACCCACTGTCCTCAGTACCATGTCTGCAAACCACACTCTACTAGGGCACCTGGGGGCCACCAGAATCACTGGTCCCCTTACCAGAGCAATCTTGCGCAGAACCCTGTCTAGCAGGGGGAATGGAGAAAGGACATACAGAACCGAACGTCCTGTGATGACGTTACTAAGGCATCCGGACCACTACCAGAGGAACCTGGGACAGAGAAACAAAGGCAGAGAGCCTGTGATAGTGAAGGAACACAACAGATCCACGACTGGTTGGACTCCATAGTGACACGGGGATTAGCACATCCTGTCGCAGAGGGGCTCCACCGGAGCGAATATCACTGATATGCAGGGAACATTGTCTCCACCCAGAAAAGGAACATAGACACTTCCTGGAGGGTCCACCAGCTCCAGGCCCCTTCCAATGATTAATGTAGGACATCTGTCGTCAGACAGACCGAGCGCCCCCAAACTGGCAAGCCCAGAAGGGAAGTGGTCAAGCGAGATAGAACCAACTGAAAACGCTCACTGTTTAGAACCTCAATAGGTGTAAGGACCTTCTAAGGGCCCCACCACCCCCAGAATGGCAGGGAGTTTCAGAAGAAACCCTCCCCCTTCAACCTGATAGGTTGGCATGCATGGTGACCGTTTCCAGGAAGGGGCAAGAAGGAACTGCCCCCAGACAGGTCCCTTGAGTTCATCCACATCCAAGAGAAAAAACCTTCTACCAGGTGGGAAGGCCCACAGACCCTGCTCCAGGGATGCAGTGTCCCTGTCCTGTATTAACAATAGAAGTCGCAGAAGGGCCCAAGGGGAACTGAGCATGAGGAACCTCTTCCGAGCAAGTCACCAACGGGCCCACCAGCTGCATCCCTGCCTGGTGAAGGGACCGGGACAGCAATGAGGGGCTGAGCCCATGTGACCAGATTGCCCACTTTATCGCTGAGAAGGGGAGATTCTGGTTTGAACCTAATCCAGAATCATTCTTAGTAATGGAAGTTACCATTTAAGGGTACCATGAGGACTTGGGGTGAATGATCACCCATCCAAATGACTCCCAATGGACACCACCAGCCGGGTATCCAACTTAGCATGACGTAGAGACTGGGAAGTGAGAAAGGACGTCCAGGTAGGTCATCGCGCGGATGCCCCTTGGTCTCAGAGACCTCACCATCGTCAGCACCTGAATGAGCACTCTGTGAGTTGAAGAGAGGCCAGATAACCAGGCCACAATTAGCAGTGTTGGACTACCAACACGAACCTGAAGAGCCTCAGAGAACTGAAGGCACAGGGATGTAAACATAAGCATTTTAGAGTTCCCCAGACGGCAAGAAGCCCACTGGGCGCAAGGTGCTGATGGCCCATCTCAGAGTTTCCATGCAGAAACTGCCTGTAATTAGAGAATTGCTGTGAATCCAGAATGGGCCAGCCCGACCCATCCTTTTGGGGGACTGTGGAAAGGTTGGTGTAGCGGCCCCTGCCTCTGCCTGTTACGGGCAATCTGCAAGAGACCCTCAGACCTCGCAGGCCTAGCATGGCCTGTGCCAGCAACTGAACAGCGGCAGGGACCAGGAGTACCTGGGACCTGATAAAACTGGGGAAGGCCGCGCAGCAAACTCTAACCTGTATCTGGAGGACACAACCTCCTGAATCCACCAGAATGAGGCGAGATGCCTCCTGATAAGAGCAAGGTGCTGCAGCCATCCCCTCACCCAGAAGGGCGAGGGCGCCCCATCATGCTTGAGGGGGTTTGGTGGAAGATTTGGGCTTAGCCCCGCCGGAGGGGCCAGGGCGTTGTCTGCTGCTCATGGGGCAGGAGTCTGCACAAAAAATCCAGAAGGACACCCCTGGTTCCTGTTTAACACTAAGGTGGGGGGGAGGAGGGGTGCCCCTGCCCCGAGACGGCCGTCTGCGTAGGGGAGATTTGCCCTTTTTACGGAACAGGTCCAGACGGGCCCCAAATAGGCGTTGCCCTCTAAAGGGAAGCCCAGTAAGAGTCTTTTTAGTAGCATCGTCAGCACCCCACTGTCGCAGCCAGACCAAGCGACGTATAGCCACCACAAGGGCAAGTTCTTGCACACATTCTAATGGTGTCATCCAGCGCTAATAGGATAAATTTTACAAATACATCACAACTGGAGAGTGCATTAAACACCTCCCAGGGGAGATCCTCAGGGTGATGATCAAGCAACTTTCTAATGAGGGTTCTAGCGCCCACTGCAGTAATAGCCGTGGCACAGACCGGGCGCAGCGCCGTCCCTGCATCCCGAAGGGTACTATAAGCAGGGGTTGTAATAAAGGGGGGATTAGGGACCCCTATGATCGAGGCATCCACCACGGGGGGAGATGACCAACAATTAACCACCTCAGGGGGAAAAGGGTATTTCCTATCCCAGTCCCCTGGAACCCCTGGAAGTTTACTGGGGCATTCCCATTCCTTGAACACAAGAGCATGGAAATGAGCCTGCTCTAGAAATTCCAAACGTGCAGTCGCAGTATGGAAACACTCCCCTCTAGGCTTGGGGACCTCACCGGGGAGAGAGATAGACAGTGCCTTAAAGACCTTAATCAACAAGTCGTCAGTGTCACACTGGCCCCAGTATTCAGGGCCAGAATCGTCATGACTCCTCAGCCTCTCATCAGATGAGCCTGAGTCAGAGAACAACCCCCCTTCATCAGAAGGGGTATAGTCACACGGAGTAGTAAACTCCTTGGTTCTCATAGAAAATACAGAAACATGAGGCGCAGGTGCCACTTCCTACCAGGGCCCATGCGCGCTGACAACCTAGCAATAATCTGTTCAGCCGTAGGCAGTCTGGAAGGCCCAGCAGGCTGCAATTCCCCACTTGTATGCAACTCAGCAGGAGTGAGATTTAAGCCTGGGGTGATAGGTGAATTGAAGCTAGGTGCAGCCACTGGCCGACCTGATTGCAGAGCCAGTGCTTGCTCGGCACAGGGTACGCAGACCCGTGCCCTGTCAGCATCAGCATGGGGTTGTCCACACGCTATACACAGCCGGTCTTGTCCCAGAGGGACCCCGGTCACATAATTCTGAGATGCCTCCATATGGTGATTATTTAGCCAGCAGGGGTTTACGCAATAGGCAACCCTGGATGCCCCAAGACCCGCTAGGAAGGTGGGAGTAGATTTACAAGGCCCGCTATAATTACACCGGGCCGGGAGAAGCCAATGGTGTTCACCAGTCTGAAACATATAATGGGAATAAAGGGTGTCAGAACCACGCGCAGTAATCAAGGATCATGAAAACAAAAAGCCTGCGAGGGCACTTACAGACCAAGGGAGGAGGAGGACCGCTACCACGCGTGCGTGCAACTAGCATCAAAATGGCGCTGAGCGAACCTCGAAGGGTGGGCCAGAGCGGGCAGTGACGCGAAGCGCGCTAACCCGGTCCCTGCCCCCCCGAAGAGCGGGAAGCTCTGAGATAGATTCAACGTTGTCATGAAGCGAAATGAATGACTCACTTATAAAATCGATTTGCCAATGAAGATGCCGCAGCGCCTGAGGCGACGCCGCCGCCCTGCGCATAAATACACAATAAAAATGCAAACAGCGCGGTTCTGACACCAGGAATACCAGTCAAGGACAATACTAAGGCCATAAGCGTGTAAACACCATAAACTGAGACCACCACACACACACCCCCCCCCCTTTCTTTCCCCCCGAGCTACGGGGGAAACGAGGGAGGATGGCGACCCTTTGTACAGGGCCCACCGCTACACGGGGCATGGGGCAATAGTGCGGGAGGGGCATCCCCTAGAGGCTCACCATCAGCCTAAACCGCCTACCCTCCCAACAGGGGGCCAGAAAAGATCTGCCTCTCATCAGATTGCTTGGTTCCAGCCACCACTGAAGGGACTGCCGAAACCTGGGAGACATCAGAAAGGACTGATCCACTGTGGAAATCTGTCCCAGTTCAGCAATAGATGGAGTTGGAGCGACCTCATGTGGAACTGAGCGAAGGGGACTGCCTCGAAGGAAGCCACCATCAAACCCACCAGTGTCATCCCTAGCCGTATAGAGGGGCGAGGATTGGTCAGGAGAATACGTATCAGATTCTGAACACTCTGCACCTTTGGCTGAGGTAGGAACACTCTGACCTGACTGGTATTCAGAATCATGCCCAGAAAAGAGATCTCCCTTTATGGGGAGAGAGAAGATTTGGGGTGGTTGATCACCCATCCGAACCTCTCCAGCGTCGTCACCACCATCCTGGTGTCCAGCTCCGCCTGGCATAAGGAAGAAGCTGTAATGAGCAGGTCGTCCAGATAAGGCACAATGCGAATGCCCTGGGCTCTGAGCAGGGCCATTATGCCCGCGAGAACCTTGGTAAACACCCTCGGTGCCGAGGGCAGCCCGAGCGGGAGTGTCACAAACTGAAAATGATGATCTCCCACCACAAACCTGAGAAATCTCTGGTGTGCTGGGAAGATCGGTACATGGAAATAAGCATCCTTGATGTCTATGGACGTCATGAAGTCCCCTTGACGAAGGGAACTGATTGCAGAGCGCAGAGTCTCCATGCGGAACTTCTTGGTTCTGATAAACCTGTTGAGAAGCTGCAAATCCAAAATGGGCCTTATGGAACCATCCGTTTTGGGAACCGTGAAAAGGTTGGAATAGTAGCCCCGGCCTCTCTCTGAGAAAGGCACTGGGCATATGACCTCCATGTCCAGGAGATTCTTCACAGCCAACAGGAGCCCCTGCGCAGCCCGGGGATCAGAGGGCACCCGAGACCTTAGAAATCTGGGAGGAGGACGGTACTCGAACTCCAGTTTGTACCGGATGATACCACTTCCAAAATCCACTTGTCTGTGACCTCCTGGGCCCAGACTGTCCCCCCACCCGTAAGGGTGAGGGCGCCTCCTCAGTGCTGAGCTGGCTTGGCACCCCAGGTAGAGACTGGAGGGGCACGTCCTCTGCCTCTGTTCCAGGAATCATCTCTGAAGCTAGAGTAGGCAAGACCTCTGCCCGCTCTGGCACTGCGAAAGGAAGGATTGAAGGAGCTTGCCCCCCAAAAGGAGCGACGCTGCTTCTTACGCTGAGGTAGCCTTCCACCTTTCGCCACAGAATCCAATTTGTCTCCAAACAGCCGCGTACCAGGAAGGGCAGACCTGTAAGTGATTTCTTGGCTGCAATGTCAGCCGCCCACTGGCGTAGCCAGACGGGATCGGCGCATGGCCACCAGCAGAGCCGAAGTTCTGCTACACATGGTAATAGTGTTGTCCATAGCTGACAAAACAAAATTAATGAATAATTCACACCTCTTAAGGGCTGTGAATTCAACGCTGGCCGGGTTGAGCTGGGACCCATTTAACATGTCCCTAATCTCAGACCTGGTAGCCACAGCCACGAATGCCAATGCACAGACAGACCGCAAGGCCGAACCCACACTGGCAAAGGCATGACATGCCATCTGATCAATGCGCTTGTCCTCGCCATCCTTAAGGGTAGTGGCGTAAGGAGTACGTACAACGGAGGTGTTGGACAATCCTAAAATGGGCGCATCAACCTCGGGAGGGGAAGACCAGCGCTTCACCGCGTCAACCGGAAAGGGATACTTCCTATCCCATCCCTGAGGAACACAGTGAAGCCGACTCGGCTTCTCCCATTCTCTAAGAATCATGCTGTCAAAATGACCCTGAGCCAAAGAATTCCCCCTTCTTCAGAGGGGCCTCCACTGGTGGGGAAATATCCAGAACCTAAGAATCTAAAAGAAGACGGACAGGGCAGAAACCTGACCCTTCAGAGTACTGAGTTTTAGACCCAACTCCAAACCATGCTGTAAGAACTCCAGAACCCTGGGGACAGAGAACTCCCTACAGGGAAGAGACCTAGACTCACACCAGTCAATGTAGGTACGCCATACTCTGTAATAGATAGCAGCAGAAGTCTTCTACCTAGCCTTCACCATAGTGCCCACCACAGAGGCAGACAAACCCTTCTCCATCAAGATGGAGGTCTCCGCAGCCAGGCCGTCAAAGCCAGCGTTTGTAAATTGGGATGGCGTAGGGAGCCCTGAGTTAGCAGGTCTGGCACCCCTGGCAGATCGTACTGGTCTACTGCCATTTGAACCACGTCTGCGAACCACACTCTTCTTGGCCACCGGGGGGCCACTAGAATCACAGGCACCCCTTCCAGAGCAATCTTGCGCAGAACCCTGCTCAGCAGGGGGAATGGTGGAAACACATACAGGAGCCGAAACTCCTTCCATGACATGGACAGGGCATCCGTGGCCAAGGCCAGAGGGTCCTGAGACAGGGACACGAAGGCCGGGAGCTTGTGGTTGTGGCGGGACGCAAACAGGTCCACATCCGGTAGACCCCAACGGTGACACAAGGAATGGAATACACTGTTGCAGAGGGACCATTCTCCCTGACGGGACGTCCCCCTGCTCAGAGCATCTGCAAGCAGATTCTCCGCCCTCGGAATGTAAACAGCCGAAATGCATTGTACATTGGCCTCCGCCCATGTCAGAATCTGAGACACCTCCGGGAGGGCCCTCTTGCTCCGAGTCCCTCCCTGATGGTTGATGTATGCAACCGCCGTCTTGTTGTCTGAGCGTACCTGTACCGACAGACCCCTCAGGTGTTGGGTCAACCGCTCCAGTACCAACCGAACTGCCCGCAGTTCCAGAATGTTGATGGGTAAGTGGGCCTCCCGTGGACCCCACCTGCCCTGGAAGCGCAGGGACTTCCAGAATCCCCCCCAACCTGACAGACTGGCATCTGTTGTGACAGTCTCCCAGGAAGGAGCCAGAAAGGACCTGCCCCCTGTCAATTTCTCAAGGTCCAACCACCACGCAAGGGACCGTCTGACCGAGGGGGGAAGCACACAGACCCCGTCGAAGGACGCTTGTCCCATACTGACAGAAGGTGAGGCTGCAGAGGTCTCAAATGGAACTGAGCAAAGGGCACCGCCTCGAAGCTCGCCACCATCAGGCCCACCAGCTGCATTCCCTGCCTGATGGAGGGCTGTGGGCACGAGAGCAGGAACCTGGCCAGCGCAGTCAGAGCTTCCACCTTCTCTTGGGGAAGGAACATCCGTGACTGAACCGTATCCAGAATCATTCCCAGGAACGGGGTCACCGAGGATGGGGACAGAGAGGACTTGGGGTAATTGATCACCCAACCGAAGGACTCCAGGGTGGACACTACCAGTTGGGTGTCCAACTCTGCCTGCCGCAGAGACCGAGAGGTGATGAGGATGTAGTCCAGGTAAGGTAGCACACGTATGCCCCTTAGCCTTATCAGTGACATCACCCCTGCCAACACCTTGGTGAACACCCTGGGAGCCGACGTGAGGCCGAATGGCAGAGCCACAAATTGGTAATGCTGATCTTTCAGTGCAAATCTGAGAAACCTTTGGTGTCCTGCAAACACCGGAACGTGAAGGTAAGCATCCTTGATGTCTACTGACGTCATGAAGTCCCCTGGGCGCAATGACCCAATGGCCGAGCGCAGAGTTTCTATGCGGAAATACCTGTTCTTGACAAATTTGTTGAGGATTTTTAAATCCAGAATGGGCCTGACTGACCCATCCATCTTGGGTACTGTGAAGAGATTGGAGTAGAACCCCGTGCCCCTGTCTCCTAAGGGGACCGGGCACGGCCAGCAGCCAGACCTGGGCTGAGGCGGGGTCCTGAGGGATTCGGGACCCAATGAATCTGGTAGGGGGCCGTACAGCAAATTCTATCTTGTAGCCGGAGGACACTACCTCCTGAATCCACCGGTCTGAGACGTGGCGCCGCCAGACGTGCTCGAAGTGCTGTAGACATCCCCCCACCCTGACGGGTGAGGGCGCCCCCTCATGCCTGAGGGGTCTTGGGAGGGGCTTTGGGCTTGGGTCCCCAGGAGGAACCGGGACGGCGTCCTTTATTCCTGTGCCAGGAATCTGCACGGGGCCCCACGAAGGACACCCCTTTTCCCTGTTTAGCCCCGCGGTAGGGGATTGAAAGGGTGCCCTGGCCTTGAAAAGGCCGAAACTGCCGCCTGCGCTGGGGCAACTTGCCCCCTTTGGCGAAGAGGTCTAGACGGTCTCCAAACAGACGTAGCCCTTTAAATGGAAGCCCAGTAAGGGCTTTATTAGCGGCGTTGTCAGCCGCCCACTGTCGCAACCAAACCGTACAGCGAATAGCTACCGCCAAGGCAGAAGATCTGGCACACATCTTTATAGCATCGTCCGATGCAGACAGGATAAAGTTTATGAACACGTCACAGTTAGACAGATTATTGACAGTATCAGCGGGCAACTCATCTGTGCCGTCGAGTGCATTCCTGACCATGGCCCTGAGCGCTACTGCCGTAATGGCTAAGTCGCAAACCAGGCGCAAGGTCGCGCCACCAAAAGCAAAGGCATGGCATGCCAATTGATCAAGAACATCGGTCCCGTAGCGTAGTAGTGTCAGGGGAGTGCATAATAGAGGTGTTGGACAACCCTAGAATAGGAGCATCGACCTCGGGAGGCGATGACCAGCACTTAACCAAGTCAGCCGGGAAGGGATACTTTCTATCCACACTCTTAGGGATCCCAGGCAGTCTGCTGGGTTGTTCCCATTCCTTAAGCACGAGGCTATTGAAATGAGTCTGCTCGGGAAATTCTAGACGAGCCTTAGCAGTATGAAAGAGCTCGCCCCTTTGTCTGGGAGCAGCAACAGGGGGAGAGATAGACAAAACTTCAAATATCTGAGCCAGCAGTCTGTCAATATCATCCGAGGACCAGTGCTCGGAACCAGATTCGTCATGAACCCTGGACTCCTTGTCATATGACCCAGAGTCAGAGAACAGCTCCCCTTCGTCAGAGGGGGGTTGGCCGTAAGGCTGCAACAAGTCATCAGATTCCATATGGAAGAGGGCAGAGTCAGGGGTTAAATGCCGCCTCTTGGCGGTGGCCTTACGCGCTAGCAAGCAATTTTTCAACACTGGCCAGTCTAGTAGCCATATCAGGATGAGAATCCCCACTTGTATTGGGGGTTAGACTCAGGCTTGGGGGAGTAGGTGAAGTGAGGCAAGGTGCAGGCCCAGCCACGAAAGAGGCGGGAAGAGCCGATAGCGCCTGCTGTGCACAAGGAACACAGACCCGTGCATTGTCACCGCTGCTAGGTAAGACCCCACAAGCTACACACAACCGGGCTTGTCCCGAAGGAACCCCGTTCACAATATCCTGAGACGCCTCCATATGGTGATTGTATCGGCACGATAGGCCCGTAGGGATTGACGCTATAAGCTACCCTGGATGACCCAATAACCCGCTGGGAAGTGGGAGTAATTTTTAATAGTCTCAACCGGGGGATACACCGGGCCGGGAGAAGCCACCGGAATCCACGGTCTGAAAGACATAAGAGGGACAGGAATGTCAGAGCCAAGCGCAAGGAGTAACTATAAGATATATTATAAGGATAAAAGATGGTCGCCCGCGAGGGCACTTACAGACAGCAGGGGGAGGTCGGTCTTCACCTCGCGTGCGCGAAAAGGAATGGAGCCAAACGATCCTCGAAGGGCGGGCCAGAGCTGAAGGTGACGCGGAGCGCGCCAAAACGTGACGCGGGGCGCACCAAGTCAGGACCCCGCCCCCCCGGAGAGTGCGAAGCTCCGAAAGAGCTGAGCAAATAGAGAAGAAGGGAACAGGGCAGTGACGAAGTCAAGACAAGCCCCTGAAGGATGATCGGTGTTACTGCAGCAGAGTCACTACAGATTAGGAAAAAAGGACGCCGCAGCATCAACAAAACCACCGCCGTCCGTGCAATATAGAAAGGGCGCGGCGGCTACCAATAAGTAAAGTACATAACGCGGCTCTGACATCCATTCCCAGTCAAACACGACACCGAGGCCATAAGCGTGTGATAGGGTACACGGAGGCCGCCATACTCACAACCCCTCCCCCCCCCTTTCTTTTCCCCCTGGCTAGGGGGGAAACGAGGGAGGATGGCAACCCTGTACACAGGGTCCACCGCTACACGGGGCGTGGGACAATTAAGCGGGAGGGACATCCACTATGAGGCTCACCATCAGCCTAAACCGCCTACCCTATGGTGGGGGGACTGCGGTGGAGCATGGCTCCGTCAAGCACGCATGGTGCTGCCTACCTTCACCCGACCAGCGCAGCCCAGGCTGGGAGGCACATCACAAGGAGGACGGGTGGTAATAGTCCCACAGGGCCGCAGGCTGTAATAGCCCCGCTCACCTGCGAGAGAGTGATACTTCATGTCTTCGCAGTCAGCACTGCAGAGAAATCTGGGGATTTGTGGGAGGTCCCTGGGTATATGAAGGGCCAGGAGGAGCCTGTTTTTGCATGTCTGCAGTGCCACAGAGCCCTTTGGCGGAGGATAACTCAAGTGTAAGTATTATATCTGGAGCAGGACGTACTGTATACTTAGAATATAATTTTCTCGAGATTGGCCAGCCTAGCACATACATCAGAGTGCGACTCCCCACTAATGACAGTGTCACATGGGGTACAGACAATGCGGGGTGAGGTAGGAGATGAGAAGGGCGGCACGGACCCAGACGCCTGGGATCCCGACTTCCGCAATATGGCCTGTTGCGCACATGGTATGCAAATTGGTACATTCTCCCCCGTAAGGGATACCCCACAACCCACACATAGCCGGGATTGTCCCCGAAAGGAGCCCGAGCCCGGTATCCTGTGGAGCCTCCATATGGTGATTTTAAGGCAGTCTCAATGACCAGAGGGAATTACGCTGATAAGCAACCCGGGATGCCCCTTTAGGTCCCACGTGGGAGGATTTGTAGGTGCCCAAATTACTGCTAGGGACCTTAGGACCGGGAAACCCCCTTTTTAGCAAGGCACAGGGAGTCCTCCTGAAAGACACAAGAGAAGTGGGCCCACATGCACACACAAAATAAAAAATATATATATATATATATATATATATATATATATATATATATATAACAGTGAAGGAGACCAGCGCTGCCCCATGCGGAGAAGGGGCGCTTGGCTAAGTCACAAGTAACAAGGGTGGCCCAGGAGGGCACTCACTCAACAGCAGTCCGGCCCAGCCAGCATCCAGAGAGAGGGAGAGGGAGAAGAAGAAGGGGCGGGCCAGCGCGGATCACGCGCCGCGCCTGGCCCTGCCCCCTCCACAATCAGCAACGCGGTTCCCAGCAGGAGGCTGGGCTGCGCAATGGCGCCTAAACAGGAGGGGGCAGGCCGTGGCAACACGCCAGCACCCGGCCCCGCCCCAACGCAGCCTGAGGGGAAGAAGCTCCCCAAAGTGTCAGCAGATTGCATAAAGTGCCAAGTAAACGTGAAGCACTCAAGCACACAGCGCACACACACATTCACACCACAAACGAGTGAAAAGAAAGGAAGAGGGATAAAGGCAGTCCCCCCCCCCCCCCCTTCCCGCTGGAGGGTTAACAAAGGGACCCGGAAGGGGGAGAATCCCACACCATGGGTGTAAGGGATATATACATATAAGGGACAGGGCATCCCAAACTGGGATCACCAACCCGGATACCGCCTACCCCAAACGCTCTCTGTGAAAGAGTCTTCTTGAAGGTAGCATCAGCCGACCTCTGCTGTAGCCATAGTAAACGCCTAAAGCCACTAAAAGAGCTAAACCATGGGCGCTTAACCTAACCATATCATCCATAGAAGAGATGACATACCTGTTAATACCCATACTGGTCTTGATCAGCTGGGAGAATGTATTCCGTACATGACCTGAACGAGTCCAGTCGTTTTACCAACCTTCTGCTTGCCAAGGATGTGGAACGGGCTGGCAGTAAAGACGATCCTACACAAGAAAAAGCATGTCGCGCAACCTGATGTATGCGCTTATCCGCTGGATCCTTTAGGGAGGCACTATCAGAGGATGGAATAAGGGTATTTTATATCCAGCACTCTAGGAATAGAAGGGACCTTATCCAGCTTTCCCCATTCCTTTTGACTAAGACTGGTAAAATGAGATTGCTCAGGCTTTAACAGATCTCCCTTCTTCCTCTTGGGAACCTTAGGAGCCCAGACATCCAAAATCTCTAAAAATACCATTTTGTGAATACTCACCTTGTAAAATGGGTATTATAAGTATGTCACACACCCCGCTTCAAGATATTCATAACCTGTGGGTATACTGACCTGAAGAGGGCGATCTGCAGAGATGATTGGAGGAAAGTAAGCCCCTCCCGGTCCATAAATACCTGGGACCTCCCACTCATTCCCCAGTATAAAGAAAGCAGTAAGTTAAGGGACCAGGAAGAGCCAAACATAAGTCATAACAACGCAAAGTTCACAAAATGAAGGATCCAGAATACAAAAGGGCGGGTTGAAGCGGGGTGTGTGACATACTTATAATACCCATTTTACAAGGTGAGTATTCACAAAATGGTATTATTCTAAGTATGTCACACACCCCGCTTCAAGATATTCATAACCTGTGGGACATCCAAAAGCAGTGTCCATAAGGGGTGGGGATCCAAAACAAGGTATAAAGCACAACTTAAACTACTGCAGCCTGCAGAACTTTGCGGCCAAACACAGCATCCGCTGAGGCCCGAACATCAACCTTGTAAAACTTGCTCAACAGAGGCCTGGTGCTGAAAAGCCCAGGAAGCCCCAACCGCACGAGTAGAATGAGCTGTAACACGAAAGGGAGGATCTCTCCCCTTAGCAGAATAGGCCCCCGACAATGGCCTGACGAATCCACCTGCTGATGGTAGACTTTGTGGGTGCTAGACCCTTCTTGGGCCCAAATGGCACCACGAAAAATGCATCAGTCTTGTGAAAGGCAGACGTTACCACCAAATAATACTTCACAACACGAACCACATCCAAGGAATGCAGGGCCCTCTCCTTGTCATTGCTGGGATTGGGACACAGAGAGGGCAAAACAATATCCTGATTCAAATGAAAGGACGAAAACACCTTAGGAAGGAAGTCTGTCTTAAAACGGAAAACCACTTTGTCCTGATGTCTTTCAAAATATGGGGCTTGAATAGACAGAGCCGCCAACTCAGAGACACGTCTAACGGAAGTGATAGCTACCAAAAAGGCTACCTTCTGCGTAAGGGAAGACAAAGGGATATCATGCAAAGGCTCAAAGGGAGGACCCTGAAGTGCAGAAAGAACCAAGTTCAAATCCCAAACTGGAATCAGAGGCTTCCTAGGAGGCCGCACATGTGTAACCCCCTGGAAAAAGGTTTTAACCAACTGATGAAGAGCAAAAGGCTTTTGGAAAAACACCGCCAGGGCAGACACCCCCCTTCAGAGTACTGAGTTGGAGCCCTAGGTCCAGACCATGTTGCAAAAACTCCAAAATTCTAGAAATAGAGAATTCCCTACAAGGGAAGGACCTGGTTTCACACCAATCAATATAAGACCTCCAAGTCCTATAGTACACAGACGATGAGGACCTTTTCCTAGCACTAATAAGAGTCCGAATCACAGCATCCGAAAGACCTTCCTCCTTCAAGATGGAGGTTTCAGCAGCCACGCCGTCAAAGCCAGCGTTGGTAAATTCGGGTAACGAAGATGACCCTGTGTGAGTAGATCTGGCAGCAGGGGCAGAACGAACTGATCTTCTGCCAACCTTACCACATCTGCGAACCAAACCTGTCTTGACCACCTTGGAGCCACCAGGATTGCTGGTGCTCTCTCCAGAGCAAGCTTGCGCACTACTCTGGCCACCATGGGAAACGGAGGGAACAGATACAGAAACCCCAGATCCCTCCAGTTCAGAGACATGGCATCCGACGCAAGGGCCAGAGGATCCTTCGCCAGAGACACAAATGACGGAAGTTTGTGATTGTGACGGGAGGCAAAGAGGTCCACCGCCGGTGACCCCCACCTGCGACAAATTGAGTGAAAGACCTTGGGATTGAGAGACCACTCCCCTTTGCGGGCTGACAGCCTGCTCAGAGAGTCCGCCTCCGCATTCTCCACTCCCGGGATGTAAACTGCCGAGATGCACGGGACATGGCTCTCCGCCCAGTCCAGAATCAGGGACACTTCCTTGAGGGCATTCCTGCTGCGGGTGCCTCCCTGGTGATTGATGTAGGCCACTGCCGTCCGATTGTCCGACCAGACCTGGACCGGCAAACCTCGCAGTTGATGAGTTAAGTGACAAAGAACCATCCTGATGGCCCTTAATTCCAGAACATTGATAGGCTCGTGGGCTTCCAGGGGACCCCACAAACCCTGAAATTGCAGATCCTTCCAGAAGCCCCCCCAACCCGAGAGGCTGGCATCCGTGGTGACTATCTCCCACTGGGGAGTCCGAAAGGATCTGCCCTTCAGCAGGTTGGTTGAGTTCAGCCACCACTGAAGCGAGCGGCGAACCCGGGGGGAACTCTGAAAGAATTGATCCAGCGACTGAGGAGACCTGTTCCAGACCGACAACAAATGGAGCTGTAGTGTCCTTGTGTGAAACTGAGCAAAGGGAACTGCCTCGAAGGAGGCCACCATCAGACCCACCAGTCTCATCCCTAGCCGGATGGACGGTCGAGGAATGGACATAAGCGACCGAACCAACTGAATCAGAAGAACCTTGGACTGAGGAAGGAACACTCTGGCCTGATCTGTATCCAGAGACATCCCCAGAAAGGAAATTAACCTGGACGGGTGAAGGGAGGACTTGGGGTAGTTGATCACCCAGCCGAATCTCTCCAGAGTGGATAGAACCATCCTGGTGTCCAATTCCACTTGGCTGAATGACGATGCCAATATGAGGAGATCGTCCAGGTATGGCACTATGCGAATTCCTTGAGCTCTGAGAAGAGCCATTACCCCAGCAAGTACCTTGGTGAAAACCCTTGGAGCTGTGGTGAGACCGAAGGGAAGAGCTACAAATTGGAAGTGCCGATCCTCCAGAGCGAACCTTAGGAACCTCTGGTGCGCGGGAAAAATGGGAACATGGAGATAAGCATCCTGGATATCTATGGACGTCATGAAGTCCCCCTGACGAAGAGAGTGGATAGCGGAACGCAACGTTTCCATGCGAAATTTTCGCAGCCTGATGAACTTGTTGAGAATCTTTAGGTCCAGGATGGGCCGCACGGAGCCATCCTTTTTGGGAACCGTGAACAGATTTGAGTAAAAACCCCGACCTCTTTCTAATGGAGGTACTGGGCAAATGACCGCCATTTCTAGAAGACTTGATACCGCCCCCCAGAGCTGCAATGCAGCCTGTACGTCCGGGGACACCCGAGACGTGAGGAAACGCGGGGGGGGGGGGGGGGAGGGACTCGAACTCCAGCATGTAACCGGAAGACACCACTTCCCTGATCCATCTGTCCGAGACCTCCCGAATCCAGACTTGGGAGAAGTGTCGCAGCCGTCCCCCCACCCGCGCGGGTGAGGGCGCCCCCTCATTGTTGAGCGGGCTTGGCCGCGGGCTTGGGTTTTGAACCCCAACTGTATCCTTAACGGGCACAACCTCTGCCCCTGTTCCAGGAGTCTCCTCTTGTAGAAGGGAAGGCAAAACCTCTTCCCGCTCTAGCTCCCCGAAAGGAAGGGGTGAAGGAAGCCGCCCCTCGAAAGGGGCGACGTTGCTTCCTACGTTGAGGTAATTTTCCACCCTTAGCTACTGAGTCCAATTTTTCTCCAAAAAGCCTTAGACCAACAAAGGGAAGAGACGTCAGAGACTTTTTAGACCCAAAATCGGCCGCCCACTGGCGCAACCAAATTGAATGCCTAATGGTAACCATAAGAGCAGAGGCCCTGCTGTTCATCATCAATGAATCATCCAGAGCAGTTAAAATGAAGGAAAGAAAAGACTCACAACGTTTCAGTCCAAGAAATTCATCGCTGTCCGGTTCCAAGCCTGACGAGGATAGTAAATCCCTGATCACCTTTCTAGCAGCCACCACCAACAGTGATGAGGCACAAACTGGCCGTATAGCTGCCCCAATACTGGCAAAACCATGACAAGCCATCTGGTCAATGCGTTTATCCTCACCATCCTTGAGGGAGGAACAATCAGGGTTATTCAACACGGCAGAGTTGGATAACCCCAAAATAGGGGCGTCCACTTCGGGGGGGAAGCCCAGCGCTTAACCGTGTCCGCGGGGAAAGGATACCTTCTATCCCAACTCTGAGGAATGCCTGGGAGCCGAGCTGGTCTCTCCCATTCCTTGGAAATAATATTATCAAAATTCTTTTGATTAGGAAATTCTAAGCGCGGTCTGGATTCCTCATAAAACTCCCCTTGTTGTTGGGGGGCCTCCACCGGAGGCGAGATTGCCAAAACCTCAAACATCTGAGTCAAAACGTTAGGGGTGTCCAAGGAACCACCTGACCCCCTATCAGAATCAGCGCCAACAATTTGTTGATCCTCGGAATTATCCGAATCCTCAAACACCTCCCCTTCCTCTGGAGGAGAATAATCTGACCAATCCAGACCATCCGTATCATCATATTCATAATGAGAAACCGTGGACAAATGTTTTCTCTTAGCCGGCGCCTTCTTAGCTACCGTAGAGGAAATACATTTTTCAATACTGGCCAATCTGGCACATACATCAGAATGCGACTGCCCCCCCATGGTAACATCGCATGGAGCACGGGTTAAAATGGGAGGGGGAGAGGATGACGCCGGCGGTGCTGACCCAGAGGCCTGGGGTCCTGACTGCCGCGTAATAGTGTGTTGTGCACAGGATATACATAAAAAGAAATCATCCCCAGTTAGGGATACCCCACACCCCAAACACTTCCGGGACTGTCCCGAGGGGAGCCCGAATTCCTGGGATGCCTCCATAAGGTGAACTTAATGAGTCGCTATGACAGAGGGAATTACGCTATGAAGCAACCCGGGATGCCCTTATAGTGTCCTTTTTAAATGGGAGGAATTTTGTGGGAAAGAAACCCAGTGAAAGTACCCAGGGACTTAGGACCAGGAGAAACCCCCTTATAACTATTCCCTGAAGAATTCACCTAAAACACAGATAAAAAAATAATTAGAAACCAAAAGCTATATTGGCTACTAATAAAATGACAAAAGGCCCACAAGGCCACTCACAGAACCTCCGGACCAGACCAGGACCCAGCAGTATGCAACCCAGATGCGTGAGGTAACTGTAATTCAGCGCAGCTGTGAGAGGCAGAGCAGAGGGGCGTGGCCTGCGCGGATCGCGCGCTTTTACCGGCACCGCCCCCTAGAGATAGGCAGATAGGAGCCAAAGCTCCTCAGCGGTGCCCGGGCAAGATAGGGGGCGGGCCGCGGCGACGCGCCGCAAGTCCGGCTCCGCCCCCAATGACAGCGCGTGAGGGGAGAAAGCTCCCCTCCGCTAAGCTATAATGCGCCGGAGACGCGGGGACCCGCGTCTCCTCACAGATCACCTGAGACCGGAAGCGGCCCGCTGCCTGCGAGCCGCTGCCCGGCTAGATATAGACAGGGCGCGGGCCGCGGCCTCTGCAAGAGGCCTGGTCCCGCCCCTGACAGAAGAGCGTGAGGGGAGAGCCCCTCCCCTCCGCCTTCTGAGGTAAAATATAGCACCGGTGTCTTATTAACAATGTTGCAAGTAACAGTTACATTTAAAACAGACATACATACAACAAATAGGAGTGTAACCAAATCAGTGAGGGATTACTCCTATACGTTCCTCAGAATCTTAAGAAAGGAGGGCCCCCAGCCTAACTATGAGGGAAAGAGGTAAATGAGGGAAATTTTTGAGGTAAAATATTTAAGGACAGGGCATCCCAAACCGGGGTCACCAACCCGGCATAACCGCCTACCCTCTAAATAGGGTCTCGCGGCGGAGCATAGCTCCTAAGCACGTGTGTGCTAATATACCATCACCCGGACCGCAGTCAAAACTGAGGAGGCATGTGAATATTAAATATATTAAATAGGGATAATAAGTCCGAGCGGGAATAAAATAATATAGGCCGGGGGTAAACCCGGCTACCTTGGAAAACCCCCTTGCAAGGAGGAGAGATCATCTTCTGCTTGCTCGCCGTCCTGCAGAGATGAAGACTGGGGAATGAGTGGGAGGTCCCAGGTATTTATGGACCGGGAGGGGCTTACTTTCCTCCAATCATCTCTGCAGATCGCCCTCTTCAGGTCAGTATACCCACACGTTATGAATATCTTGAAGCGGGGTGTGTGACATACTTAGAACATGGAGCTAATCAAACCTTTCATCTGTTGTCTAAACAGAGAGCCCCCTTGTGCAGAGGACCCTGGCCTGATCCCGGAGGCCTTAGCATGCATGTGAGACCCGAAGCGGCTGAAGACTCCCTTCTCTGCCCAGCAATCAGCCTCTAAGGTAGCAGGGCCAGACAGAGACCCCTCCTCGCTGCATCCACGGAAGGAAGAGTCTGTCTTTTCCTGACGCCTAGCTCCGTCCCCTTGCTCGAGTGTCCCGCACCCAAAAAAGGGCGCGAAATTCGAAATTCAAAAGTGCCATACAACATAACAGAAGTAAATTGTGGAAAAAAAGGCAAGAAAGCAGAAGGTCCCCCCTGCAGACTCACCAGACAAAAACTTGCGACTGACTGTCCCTCCAGGCAGGAACTTCAGCCTTTGAGTGTAAGCTTCAAAAAAAAAAAAAAAAACAAAGTGACACCCCATAACACCCCAAGACCCTGGCGCTTACCCCTACCACCCTGATCCACATAATCAGCTTAGCTGTACAATGAGGCATAATAGGTCCACTGGATCGGTGGGATACAGGGGCCTGGAAGACAGATAGGGTTAAATCCCCCACTACCAAAGTTAAAATCCTATGAAAAAATAAATGATTTAAAGGAAAATAAATCCAGGCACAACTTTGCAGTCCAGTCCAACCTTTCCTGACGGCCTGGAGTGGAATAGGAGAGAAATGACATTCTGGGACCATATTTGCCAGTATTTTGGAATCGGCTTTAAATAGTTTAAGCATGTTGGGGGTGGACAAAAGTTTATATCAATTTTAAATGACCAGAATCCTAGTATAATCCAAATATTTGCTAAAAAAAAAGACAATTCTGTGAGTAGTCCCCTGTAGAATTGCTTTTACTATGCATGGCACGGCCTGTTTCAAGAAGTCCTTATGTATGGGATATTCTGCCACAAGGTGGCGCAGTGTACTGCAGAAGAGTTGTGGCTCCTCCCGGGACCATATAAAAACAGGATCACCAATAGACCTATCCAGTGTTGACAAGCAGTTATTCAAGAAACCGGGAGATAATAAAGGTAAAAAAAGGTAACAAACCCCAACTAACTTGGAACAATCACCATAAAGAGGCAACCAAGAATAACGATAACAAGGGTGGGGTGAAGCAGGCCGTGCCATGCATAGTAAAAGCAATTCTACAGGTGAGTACTCACAGAATTGTCTTTTTCCTATTGCATGGCACGGCCTGCTTCCAGAAGTCCTTACGTATGGGACGTCCAACAGCAGTGCCTGTAAGGTAGGGTGGGATCCCCCCAAAAAAGTAGCAGCAGGCAGTTCAAACCACTACCGCCTGAATTACCTTGCGGCCAAAAGCAGCATCAGCTGAGGCCTTAACATCAACCTTGTAAAACTTGGAAAAGGTATGAACAGAAGACCAAGTCGTGGCCTTACAAACTTGTTCAACAGAAGCTTGGTGCTGAAAGGCCCAAGAAGCACCAATAGCACGAGTGGAATGAGCAGTAACCCTAAAAGAAGGAACCCTCCCCCTAGCAGAATAGGCCTACTCCACCACCTGACGGATCCACTTGCTGATAGTGGATTTAGCCGGAGGCAAGCCCTTCCTAGGTCCAGCAGGAAGAACAAAAAGAGGGTCAGATTTCCTGAAAGACTCAGTAGCAACCAAATAAAGACAACACCAGATTCAGGTCCCAAACCGGTAGCATAGGCTTACGTGGCGGACGCACATGAGTAACTCCCTGGAAAAAAAGCAATTCTGTGAGTACTCACCTGTAGAATTGTTTTTGTTCTTGCATGGCACGGCACGCTTCGGTATTCATAACTGATGGGTATTCCGCCACCAGGTGGCGCAGCAGCACTGCAGAAAGCTGTGGCAGCTCCCGGCTCCCTATATAAATGGGACCAACCAACAAGTTCCAAGCGTAGACGAGCAGTGAGACAAGAAGCCGGGAGAGAATAAAGGTTAGAATGTAAAAAAGGTAAAAAACCCCGATTTATCTTGGAACAATCACCAGAACAAGGCACCAGGCAACCAAGAACAACTGTAACAAGGGTGGGGCGAAGCGGGCCGTGCAAGAACAAAAACAATTCTACAGGTGAGTACTCACAGAATTGCTTTTTTCTTTAATGCATGGCACGGCCCGCTTCGGTATTCATAACTAATGGAGCATCCAAAAGCAGTGTCCAAAGTAGGGCGGGATCCCCAATGAGTAACAGCCAGTAGTTCAAGTCACTACCGCCTGTAAAAAAACTTAGAAAAGTATGAACAGAAGACCCAAAAAACGGCCTAACAAACTTGTTCCACAGAAGCTTGGTGCTGACAAAGCTCCAAGAGAGTCCAATAGCACACATGGAAAGAGCAGTCACCCTAAAGGCAGGAGTCTACCCCTTAGCAGAATAGGTTTGAACGATCACCTGGCGTATCCACTTACCGACAGTGGATCCAGCAGGAGGCAAACCATTCCCAGTCTCAAAGTGAAACAAACAGAAAATTAGACTTCCCAAATATCCCCATAGCACCAAAAAGAACATCAGAGCCCAGACCACATACATAGAATGCAGAGTCCGCTCCATGGAAATAGTTGGATTGGAACACAATGAAGGCAAGACAATGCCCTGAATAAGATGAAAGGCATACCCAACCATATCTGGCCTATGCCTAACATCGCCTAACTCTAAAGACACTCAAAATAAGTATTTTTGATGAAAAAAAACAACTAATTCAGAACTCGCCTTACAGAGGCGATAGTCATACAAAAAGGGGGGCAACTCTAGGAGTCAACAAAGGGGAAAGGCAACCTCACGGATAGACTCAAAAGGAGGCCCCTTCATAACCAGTAGCCCCAGATTCATATCCTAGACAGATAGCAAGGCTTCCTGGGGGGACGCACGTGAAAAAACACCCTGGAAAAAAACCCATGCACCAGCAGATAATGGCAAGGGCCTGTTGGAAAAACTTTTCCAGAGCTACAAACATGGCCCTAGAATGTACTTAAGACGAAGGTCCAAATTCAACCAAGTTGCAATAATTCCATAATCCTGGGAATAGAAAAAACAGAACTCCAAGGCTCTTTCCTGTAGGCTACCAGTCAATGAAAGCATGCCAGACCCTGTAATAGGCGAGGCACGAGGACTTCCTCCTGGCCCCAATCCTGGTATCAACAACAGAATCAAGCAACTGCTAGACCATAAGATAGAAGCTCTCAACAGCCAAAAAGGCCTCCAGGGTGGCAGGTACCCGCTCTTGGGTTATGGAGCCCATAACCCTGCTCAGGAGAGGAACAGAGGGAACTCATAGAGAAATCCGTCCAAGGGAATGCCAAGGTATCCAAAGTGAAGACCATAGGATCCTGAACCAGAGACAAATTTTGAAGATATATGATTATGGCGGGACATCAGCGTTCCATGACCGGATGATCCCAGCAGTGAAACAGGAATAGAAGCTCCCATTAGTTGCGGGACCATATCCCCAGCTGAGGCAGCCCCCTATCTCAGGAAGTCCACCTCCCAGTTGTCCGCCCCTGTAATGTAGACCGCTGAGATGCAGGGAACATTTTGTTCCGCCCAAGAGAGAATCAGGGAGAATCCCTTGAAGGCTAACTTGCCCCAAGTAACTCCCTGATGAATTAAATAGGCAACAGCCTACTGGACGTCTGAGCGGACAGAACAGTCTAACCCTGAAGGTGAGCGGACAGGAAGAAAAAGCAACCTGATCGTCCTCAGTTTCAGGAAGTTGATGGAAACCTGGGCCTCCAGTGGGCCTCACCGTCCCTGGAACCTCAGGGATTTTTCAGAAGTCTCCCCCAAACGGCAGACTGGCATCTGCAGAGACCATCCCCCAAACATGGGGGCAGAGAGGATCTAACCCCTAGAGGTACCAGGAGTTCAGTCTCCACCAGAAGGACCATCTGGCCAAAGAAGACAGATCAAAATCCTGCTCCAAGGACGCAGGGTCCCGATTCTAAACTGACAAGAGGACTCATGTGAAAAGAGCAAACCTGAAGCGGGACACCAACAGACACACTAACTGCATCCCTTGACAATGTAGGGGTTAGGACACTATAGCAGAGCCTAAGCCTGCAACTGAAAAACCATTCCCCTATTACTGAGTAAGGAACACCCTGACCTGGGAGATACTCAGAAAAGACAGCATCCAGGACAGGACAGATAAAACTAGGAATGGCAGATTACCCAGCCGATGGATTCTAAAAAAATGATAACCAGCTGAGTGACTTGCGCGACCCAAGAAAGGGCACAATCAGACTGACGTGCAGGTCAGGAATGGCGAGGATGCCTTGAATCCTTAACAAAGCCATCATCCTTGCCATTGTCATGGTGAACCATCTGGTGACCCTAACAGGCCATAAATTGGAATGCTAAGTCTCAAGCGCTAACCACAGAATTTCTGACAACCCCAAAAAATAGGCACCAAAAAATAAGCCGCCATGATGTCCACAGAGGACCTGAAATCGTCCGGATGAAGGGTACCGACAGCAGGCTAGTGGCTTAAAGCAGAAAAACTTTATGAATCAAACAACTTTGTTGAGGTCCTTCAGGGCCAGAATATGCCTGAAAAAGCCTTCCTGTTGGGGGACCATGAAAAGACTCCTGACTCTAATAGTCAAGGAGCCAGAAGAAACATCCCTTAATAAGACATGGGATTTAAATGACATCCAGGATCAATGAATTCTGGGGGCGGCCAGGCAACAAACTATATTGGAACCAGAGGATACAAGATCCTGAATCCACCGGATTGAGACGTGAAGTCTCCAGATATGAGTAAAAAGCCAAGGCCATCCCCCCACCCAGACCCTTCATGCCTGAGGGGGCTTGGGAGAGGGTTTGGTCTTGGTATTCCAGGAAAAACCGGGACGACCACGGGATCTGCCACAGCCCCAAGAATCTTTGCGGCCACTAGATAAGAGGGAGCCACGAGCTCCTCTGGGAGTACGAAAAGGAGAGGGGGACGGAAGACCCTCTAAAAGGCCGAGACTGCGTCCTATGCTGAGGCAGCCTGCCATCCTTAGCTAAAGCATCAAGACGCTCCCCAAAAAGCCGCAGCCCTGCGAAGGGGAGACCAGTGAGAGCTTTCTTGGCTGCAGCGTCAGCTGCCCATTGGCGCAACCAGACAGAACAGCACATAGCCACCAAAAGGGCAGAGGCCCTATTGCACAGCCACACATCATCCATAGCGGTAAGGATAAAGACCACAAAATCAGAGTAAAGTAATAGGGTCCTATGTTCCTCCCCCCTGCTACCAGCAGTAGCACCATCCTGTAGACGCTTGAGAGGCCTCTTAAGGGCAATAGCAGTGATGGCAGCAGCACAGGCCGGGCGCAATCCAGCCCCCACACAGGTAAAGGCATGGCAAGCCAGCTGATCCATGTGCCTGTCCTCACTGTCCCTCAGCGTGGTAGTGTCAGGGGAAGGCACTACCGAAGTATTGGACAAACCTAGGAGCGTCCACTTCAGGAGGAAAGGACCACCTTTTGACAAGATCAGAAGGAAAGGGATACCTTTTATCCAGCTCCTTGGGCACAGCAGGCAGTCTGTTGGGACGTTCCCATTCCTTAAAGTGGACCAACACCCAGGATTTTGACTAACCTGGGTATTGGTCCACTTCCACGGGGCACCCCGAACGTGGGTGCCCCGCTGTGTGAAACCCCCCAGAAAGCCCCGAAAACTCACCTGACCCCGCTCCCACGTGACTCGCTCGTCCAATCGGCGCTGACGGACAAGGAGAGGCAGCGACGGACAAGCTGAGCGCGGGCCGCCGCCGCTTCCCGTGCGTCCCTCTTACAGGGAGAGCGCCCGTGCCGGCCATTCACAAACGGCCCGGCGCGGGTGCGCGCCCTGCTAGAGGAACGCGCGGGAGGCGGCGGCCCGCGCATGCACCGCTGGAACGACGATCGGGGTGCCCCGCAGTCAGGGAGCTGATCGGTCCAGGAATCTTATAGATTCCCGGGCCGATCAGGGGAGGGTGTTGGTCCACTTTAAGCACAAGGGAGGTGAAGTGTTCCTGCTCAGGTAACTCTAGACGCTGTTTACCAGGGCGAACAAGCTCCCCTTGCTTTCTCTTAGCAACCTCGGGAGCAGCAATGTGCAAAATGTAAAAAATATGTGACAGCAGATTATCAGTGTCCTCAGGGTACCATGAATCCTCTCCGGACGCAGAACCAGGGTCACTATCGCAACCCTCCTGCTTGCTCCCATGAGTCAGAATCCTGGGAAAGCTCCCCCATCTCAAGGGGGTGACATTTGCCAAATTCATCAATCCCCACATACATTTCAGGAAGAGGGGAGGATCCGGGATCCAGGTGCCGCTTCTTACCAGAAGCCTTCCTAGGAGCAGACTTGGCAAGTCGTATCTCAAGTTT
This sequence comes from Gastrophryne carolinensis, assembly GCA_027917425.1. NCBI lineage: Eukaryota > Metazoa > Chordata > Amphibia > Anura > Microhylidae > Gastrophryne > Gastrophryne carolinensis. The sequence goes on along the minus strand of CM051235.1, from coordinate 119,778,891 downwards.
GGCCACTCGCATAGCCAAATCAGAGCTAGACTCTCTGCTAGTGTCCCCCTCATTGGGACCCAATTGCAGGTGTGGGGGAGTAGATGAAGCCGAGGGAGGCGCAGAGCTGGGAAGCGAAGCAGGCAAACCATCTTGGAGCGCAAGGACACTCTCAGTGCACGGCACGCACACCGTGACACTGTTACTCACCGGTGACACCCCACACATGGAACACAGCCGGGCTTGCCCCGAAGGGCCCCCAAGCGCGCTATCCCCAGAAGCCTCCATATGGTGATTAATACAGGCGGTATACCCCCAGAAATAGTGAAGGGGGATGAGGGGAGGGAAGGAGTGGAGCCGGGATATGCCACAACCTAATGGTATCCCGCCTGAAAGACATAAGTAAAGAAACATAAGTATCCCACAGCATATGTACTCTGAATAAAAAAAAACCCCAAGGAGGACTCACGGACCAAAGACACCGCTGGGTCACTCAGGACCAGACCGCAGGATAGGCGACACACCGGAGGAAGCAGACACGCAGCTCTCTCAAAATGGCGCCGGCAGAGGTACCTCGAGGGGCGGGCCGCGGGGAGACGACGCGATATGCGTCACCAATCGGCCCCCCCGAAGAGCGCGAAAACCGCGCTCACGTGACCCGACCGGCGCCATTACAAAGCAAAATCACCTCAGGTTATAGCCCCCACAGCCACAGAGCGTAGTACAAAGCAGCATAGCAGCTAAAAACACCAAAAAACACACAAAAAACATCAAAACAACACAGATATTACTCCTCGCCGCGAGCAGCCACGGCCAGGGAGGGGGGGGGACCCCAAAAGGAAAATAAGGGGACACAGTCCCCAACAACTCTCCCCCTCAGAAGCTAGGGCAGGAACTCCGCATCCCAAGAAGGCTCACCATAAAGCCGGCTACCCTTTGTGGCACGGGGTCTGCGGCTTGGAGCTGCGCTCCAGGAGCACTTTACCTAGTGCTCTTCTACCTTCACCCGATCTGTCAGCCAAGGCTGGGAGGCAAATAGGGTCCAGAAAAGGGTGGAAATAGACATGCAGGGCCGCAGGCTTGGTTGCCCCGCTCACCTGCGCAAGAGAGATAGCCATCTTCTAACTTTGCAGTGTCACTCCAGAGACAACACTGGGAACTTGTTGGTTGGTCCCATTTTTATAGGGAGCCGGGCGCTGCCACAGCTTTTTGCAGTGCTGCTGCGCCAACTGGTGGCGGAATACCCATCAGTTATGAATACCGAAACGGGCCGTGCCATGCATTAAAGAAAAAAGTCTTAACCAACTGGTGATTGGCAAAGGATCTTTGGAAAAAAATTGCCAGAGCTGACACCTGTCCCTTGAGGGTACTAAGTTGAAGGCCTGAATCCAAACCATGTTGCAAAAATTCCAGAATCCTGGGGATAGAAAACACCCAACAAGGAAGAGACTTGGACTCACACCATGCAATGTAAGCATGCCAGACCCTGTAGTAGATAAAGGACAAGGACTTCTTCCTAGCCCGAATCATAGTATCAACAACAGAAGCCGGCAACCCCTTATCCATCAAGATAGAGGTTTCAGCAGCCAAGCCGTTAAAGCCAGCGTTTTTAAATTGGGATGGCGCAGTTGTCCCTGAGTGAGAAGATCTGGGTCCTTGGGCAAAACGTACCGATCTACTGCCAACTGCACGACGTCTGCGAACCACACCCTCCTTGGCCAACAGGGGACCACCAGAATGGCTGGTACTCCTTCCTGGGCTATCTTGCGCAGCACCCTGCCCAGCAGAGGAAAAGGAGGGAACACATAGAGAAGCCGAAACTCCATCCAAGGCATTGTTAGCGCATCCGTGACGAAGGCCAGAGGATCCTGTGACAGGGAGACAAATCTGGGAAGCTTGTGATTGTGGCGGGACGCAAACAGGTCCACATCCGGCTGACCCCAGTGGTGACACAGGGAGCAAAATACCTTGTTGCTGAGGGACCATTCCCCCAGCCGAGACGTCCCCCTGCTCAGGGAGTCTGCCTCCTGGTTCTCCACCCCTGGAGTGTAGACTGCCGAGATGCAAGGGATATTCTCTTCCGCCCAAGATAGTATCAGGGACACTTCCTTGAGGGCTCGCTTGCTCCGAGTCCCTCCCTGATGATTGACGTAGGCAACCACCGTCTGGTTGTCCGAGCGGATCTGAACAGCCCGACCCTGAATGTGCGTGGTCAGCTGAGAAAGAACCAACCCGATCGCCCTCAGTTCCGGGACATTGATGGGAGCATGGGCCTCCTAGGGGCCCCACCGACCCTGGAACTTCAGAGACTTCCAAAAGCCCCCCAACCGGTCAGACTGGCATCTGTGGTGACAGTCTCCCAGCACGGAGGCAGAAAGGTCCTGCCCACTAGAAGATTCCTTGAGTCCAGCCACCACAAGACGGACTGTCTGGCCAGTGGGAACAGAGCAAATTCCTGATCCAGGGAAACAGGGTCCAGATCCCAAACTGACAAGAGGTGCAACTGAAGAGGTCTCATGTGAAACTGAGCAAAGAGGACCGCCTCGAAGCAGGACACCATCAGGCCCACTAACTGCATCCCTTGCCGGATGGAGGGATGGGGACACTACTTCTGAAGGCCCTCCACTTTCTGCTGAGGCAGGAACACCTAGACCTGAGAGGTATCCATAGTCATGCCCAGAAAGGACCTCACCAAAGATGGAGACAGTGAAGACTTGGGAAAGTTGATCACCCAGCCGAAGGACTCGAGAGTGGAGGTCACCACCAGAGTATCCTTCTCGTCCTGATGAAGAGACTGAGCCACAATCAGAATGTCGTCCAGGTAAGGGAGGATGCGAATGCCCCGATTCTGCAGCAGAGCCATCACGCCGGCTAGCGCCTTGGTGAACACCCGAGGCGCCGAGATGATACCGAACTGTAAAGCCACAAACTGGTAATGCTGATCCTCTAGAGCGAACCTCAGGAATCTCCGATGACCCGTAAAGATTGGCACGTGAAGATAGGCATCCTTGATGTCCACGGAGGGCATGAAGTCGCCCGGGTGAAGGGTACTGACAGCCGATCGTAGAGTCTCCATGCGAAAGTGCTTGAACCTGACAAACTTGTTGAGACCCTTCAAGTCCAGGATGGGCCTCAAAGACCCGTCCTTTTTGGGAACCGTAAAAAGATTGGAGTAGAACCCCTGACCCCGTTCCTGGGAAGGCACCAGGCAAATGACTCCTGACTCCAACAGACGTTGAACTGCAAGACGCAAACCCTGAGCTGACAGAGGGTTTTGAGACATCCGGGATCTGAGGAATCTGGGGGGCGGCCAGGCTGCAAACTATCTTGTAACCAGAGGACACCACCTCCTGAATCCACCGGTCTGAGACGCGGAGCCTCCAGACGTGAGCAAAGAGCCGAAGCCGTCCCCCCACCAGGATGGGTGAGGGCGCCTCCTCATGCCTCAGAGGGCTTGGGAGGAGGTTTGGGCTTGGAACCCCAGGAGAGACCGGGGCGACCACGGGATCTGCCATGGCCCCAAGAATCTCTGCGGCTGCCCGAGAAGAGGGAGCCACGGCCTCCTCTGGGAGCACGAAAGGAGAGGAGGGAAGCAGAGGGCCGAGGCTGCTTCCTACACTAAGGAAGCCTACCATCCTTGGCTAGAACATCCAGATGTTCACCAAAGAGCCGCAGCTCCACAAAGGGGAGCCCAGTGAAAGCCTTCTTAGCAGCAGCATCAGCTGCCCAGTGATGCAAACAAACAGAGCGCGCATAGCCACCAGGAGGGCAGAGGCCCTACCACTCAGCCGTACCATATCATCCATGGCAGTAAGAACAAAGGCAACAAAGTCAGAGCAAAGCAAGAGGGCCCTATAATCCTCCCTCCTCCTACCAGCCATAGCGCCATCAGTGAGACGCTTGAGCTTTTTCTTAAGGGCAACAGCTGTAATGGCAGCGGCACAGACCGGACGCAGCCCACTCACAAATGTAAAAGCATGGCAGGCCAGCGGATCCATACGCCGCTCCTCGCTGTCCCGTAGTATAGTAGTGTCAGGGGAAGGCATGACCGAGGTGTTGGACAGCCGTAGAACGGGAGCGTCCACCTCAGGGGCACACGACCATCGCTTGATCAGGTCAGCAGGGAAGGGATACCTCTTAACCAACCCTTTGGGCACCGCGGGCAATCTATTAGGACGTTCCCACTCCTTGAGCACCATATTAGAGAAATGGCCCTGCTCAGGGAGCTCCAGACGCTGTTTATCAGGACGAAGGAGCTCACCCTGCTTCCTTTTAGCCACCACACGGGGGACAATGTGCAAAATTTCAAAAATGTCAGACAACAGTCTATCAGTGTCATCAGGGAACCACGAGTCCTCCCGGACGCAGACCCAGGGTCACTGGTGTACCCCTCCAGCTGGTCCCCAGAGGAGTCAGAGTCCTGGAAAAGCTTCCCCTCCCCTAGGGAGTAACGGCCACCAAAGGGCCTTACCTGGAACAGGCCTGGCAAGCTGCTTTTCAATGCTGGCCACACGAAGTGCCAGATCAGATTGTGACCCCCTGCTAGTATCCCCCTCACTGGGGGCTAAATGCAGGCGCGGGGGGGTAGGCGATGCCAAAGAGGGCGCAGAACTGGGAAGAGAAGTGGGCAATGATACCTTGGGCGCACGGCACGCACACCGTGGCACTGTTACTCAAAGGGGAAACCCCGTACATGGCACACAGCGGGGATTTCCCCCATAGGACCCCCGAGCACGCTATCCCCAGAAGCCTCCATATGGTGATTAACATAGGCGCAATAGGCCAGCACAGGGTAAGGGCTAATAAAAAAGCCACCAGGGATGCCCCCAGAGCCAGTAAGGAGGAGATGAGGGGGGTAAGGAGCAGAACCGGGAGAAACCACAACCCCCACTAGTCCCGCCTGAAAGACATGTAAAAAGCACATAAACATCTCGCAGCTCATGCCCCAAGGAAACAAGACCCCCAAAGGGGACTCACGGACCAAGTAGACAGAAGGATCACCAAGCCGCCAAAGCGACACAGGAAAAATACCATTCTGTGAATACTCACCTGTAGAATAGATAATATCAGTATGCATCACACCCTGCTCCACAATAATTCATTACGTCTGGGTTATAGTCCACAAGAGGGCGCTTTACTGCAGAGATGGCAAAAAAGAGGCCCCTCCCGGCCCATATATACCCGGGATCGCCCACTCATTCCCCAGTATATGTAAGCAGTAAGGGAACCAGGAGAAGCCACAATTAACAACAAATTAACAACATTAACAACAAAATTTAGCATATAGAGGATCCAGATTACAACTCAGGGCGGGATGGAGCAGGGTGTGATGCATACTGATAATATCCATTCTACAGGTGAGTATTCTAAGTATGCATCACACCCTGCTCCAGAATAATTCATTACGTCTGGGACATCCAGTAGCAGTGTCCAACAACGGGTGGGGATCCCAAAGCAAGGCCACAATGCGCAGTTCAAAACACTGCAACTTGTAGACCTTTGCGGCCAAAACAGCATCCGCTGAGGCCCGAACATCAACCTTGGAAAAGGTATGAACAGAAGTCCAAGTAGCAGTCTTACAAACTCGTTCAACCAAAGCCTGGTGCTAAAAAGGCCTAAAGGCCACAACAGCACGAGAAAAATGAACAGTAACTCAGAAAAAGGGGGAACCCTTTCCCTAACAGAATAGGCCCTATCAACGGCCTGACGAATCCATATGGTAATGGTATACCTGACCAGCGCCAAACCCTTCTTTGGACCAAAGGGTACCCCAAACAAGGCGTCGGTCTTCCTGAAAAGGCACTGAGGCCACCAGGTAGTATTTCAAGTTTTTGACAACGTTCAGAGAAGCAAGGCCCCGTCCTTGTCATTACCAGGATTAGGACATAAGGAAGGAAGCACAATGTCCTGAATAAAGTGAAAGGCAGAGACAACCATATGCAAGAAGTCCGGTTCAAAATGGAAAAACCATCCTGTCCTAGTGTCTCTCAAAGTAGGGGGCCTGAATGGACAGAGCCACCAACTCAAACACGTCAGACAGAAGAAATAGCCACCAAGGAGGCAACTTTCAAGGTGAGAATAAACAGTGCAGCCTCATGCACAGATTCTAAGGAGAACCCCGAAGGGCAGACAATACCAAACTCAAATCCAAACCGGAAACAAGGATGAAGAGCAAGGACCTCTGGAAGAGAACAGCCAAGGCGGAAACATGCCTCTTCAGAGCGCTGAGCTGAAAAATCCAAATCAGGACCATGTTGAAGGAACTCCAGTATCAGAGGAAAGAGGAACCCCCGACAGGGGAAGGCACCAGCCTCACACCAGACAATGTGGGTCCACCAGGTCCTGTAGAAGCTGCTAGAAGAAAATTTCTTCCTAGCTCTGACCAGAGTCTGAACAACAGCATCAGACATACCCTCTCCTCTAGGATGGAGGTAACAGCAGCCATGCCGTCAAAGCCAGCGTATGTACACTGGGGAAACAGAACCGTCCTTGAGTGAGAAGATCCAGAACCAGGGCAGGGGGTACTAATCGACCCTCAGCTGCACGACGTCTGCGAACCACACCTGTCTTGGCCACCTGGGGGCCACCAGAACAACTGGCAATCCTTCTTGAATCAGCTTACGTAAGACTTAGTCCAGAAGAGGAAAGGAGGTAAAAAAGGTACAGGAACCGAAACCCCGGCCAGGATAGAGACATGACATCCACCACCAGAGCCAGAAGATCCTGGGACAGTGATACAAATGCTGGAAGCCAGCAATTGTGACAAGAAGCAAACAGATCAACAACCGGCATCCCTCACCTGTGACAGAGAGATAGGAAGACCTCGCTGTTAAGGTACCATTCTCCCCAGCGAGAAGCCCCTCCCCCGCTCAGGGGATCCGCTTCCAGGTTTCCCGCTCCCGGAATGTAACCGCCAAGATGCACAGAAAATTGTCCTAGACCCAGGATAGGACCAACGACACCTTCCGGAGGACACTCTTGCTCTGAGTCCCTCCCTGATAATTGATGCAAGCGACCGCAGCCCAGTAGTCTGAACGAACCTGAACCAGTAGGCCCTGGAGGTGAGGCGCCAGCGCCAACCGAACCGCCCTCAACTCCAGAACATTAATAGGGGCGTGTGCCTCCTGAGGGCCCCACAGCCCCTAGAATTTTGGAGGGCTCACCCAGGAGCCCCCCCCAGCCTGACAGTCTGGCAACCGTAGTGACCGTCTCCCAGTACTGTGTCAGGAATGATCCGCCCCCAGAAGATTCTCAAGTCCAGCCACTCGAGGGGGGACCGCCGGACCAGAGGATACCTATTTAAAGCAAAGGCCAGAGACAGGGGACAATTCCTTTCCCAGGCTGAAAGAAGATGGATCTGAAGAAAGCCACATGTGAAATTGAGCATAGGGCACTGCCTAGAAGCAGGCCACCAAATGTCCCACCAGCTGCATCCCTTACCGGAAGGATGGATGAGGGCAGCAGAACATGAATCGGCGCTTGAAAGGCGACCACTTTCTGCTGAGGGAGGAAAAACCCTGGCCTGAGTGGTATCCAGAATCATACCCAGGAAGGCGATCACCCGGGACGGGGAGAGAGAGAGAATTTTTGGTAATTGATCACCCACCCGAACCACTCCAGTGTCGCCACCACCGTCCAGGTGTCCAGCTCCGCCAGTTGGAGTGAAGGAGACTTAATGAGAAGAATGCGAATAACTACGGACTCCGAGAAGGCCATCACGCTTGCCAACTCTACTGCAAACCTGAGGAACCGCTGGTGCCCTGGAAAAACCAGGAGGATAAGCATCCAAGATGTCTGTCGAAGTCATAAAGTTCCCCGGGCGCAGGGAACTGAAGACGTAGCGCAGCATTACCATGCGACAAGTCAAATTCTGATGAACTAGTTGAGAAGATTAGTTCTCGGATGGGACCGACGGGACCATCCCTTTTGGGCACTGTAAAGAGATTAACACTGACCTCTATCTCCCGGGGGGACCTGACGGACGGCCCCCCATGGCCAGAAGGCTTTGTACCGCCAGCAACAGGCCCTGAGCAGCCCAAGGGTCCGTAGGAACCCGTGATAAGAATCTGAGAAAAGGAGTGAAAAGCTGCAGCCGTCCCCCACCAGAAGGGTGAAGGTGCCCCCTCAATGCTGAGCGGACTAGCAGTGGATTTGGGCATAGCACCCCATAAGGATCCAGATCGGGCACGGCAACTGCCTCTGCCCCAGAATCTCCCCTTTGTCCCGCAAAGGGTACCCCCCTGCCTGACCCAGGCCCATGAAAGGAGGGATTGAAGAACTCTGACCCCCGAAAGGGTCGTGGCTGCTTATTGCGTTGGGGAAACTTACCTCCCTTAGCCAGAGATCCAACGATCACCAACAGGCGCAACCCAACAGAGGGAAGCCCCTTGAACACCTTCCTAACAGCATTGTCAGCTGCCCACTGGCGCCACCAGACCGAACAACTGGAAGAGACCACCAAGCTAGACCGCCGAATGGTGTCATCTAAGGCGAGGATAATCAGTTCACATTGTGACAAGCTCTAATTCAGCCCTAGAAGGATCCACATGGAAGCCTTAAAGAAGGCCCCTGGAAAAGGTCCTAATAGCCACGGCCGTAATAGCAAAGGCACCCACCGGGCGCAAGGCCGAACCCACACAGGCAAGGGCATGGGAGTCCCGTTACTCAATACATCAGTCCTCGCTATCGATCAGGTAGTGGAAGCGAGGGAATGCGCCACAGACGTAACAGACAACCCCAGGATGGGGGCGTCCACCTCAGGGGAAATTGACCAACACTAGACCAATCCACGGGGAAAGGATACCTCTATCCCACCCCGTAGGTATATCGAGAAGCGGCAAGCCGTTCCCATTCCTAGAGAACCAGATAACAAAAAGGCGTCTGTTTTGGCAATTCCGACAGCGGTTCTGCGGTACCAAACAATTCCCCCTGCTACTTAGGAGCCGCTGCAGGAGGGACAATGGCAAGTACCTCAAAACTCTGAGTAAGAAGCCAATGGGTGCCATCAGCATCCCACTGCTCTGAGGCGGCATCAGTGCCATGGCAGCCTGATCATCAGAGGGATCAGAATCTGACCAATTTTCCCTTCCACTAGAGGGGTACAGACAGACAATGATTTAATCATGATGTTAATGTAAAGACCGGCGCAGCTGGCGCCATGTGCTGTCCTTTAGCTGGAGCCAACCGGGCTGCAGAGCTAGCAATCAATATCTCAATGTTGGCCAATATAGTGCAAACATCATATAGCGACTCCCCGCTAGTGTTAATGTCACTAGGGGTCATAAACCAGGCGCAGGGGCGTGGGGGATGAGACCAGCAGAGCTGAACCAGCCGCCCGCGGCCCAGCTTGCAGCGTATGCGCCTGCTGTGCACATTGAACACAATCAGCACATTATAGCCCACAAGGGATGCCCCACATACCACACACAGCCGGACTTGCCCCAAGGGGGCCCCGAGCACAGTATCCTGGGAAGCCTCCGTATGGTGATTTTGGTAGTCGCCATGACCAATGGGAATTACGCTGTTCAGCTACACGGGATGCCCCTTAAATGTCCGTTAGTGGGAGGATTTAAAAAGGGCCAATGGTAATAATGGTACCCTTAAATTTGAGGGATAGGGCCACAGGACCGGGAGAAACCTCTAATTAGGGTTTCCCGCCTGGAAGACACAATAGGAAAACCAGCAAGCACCCGCATACAAGTAGTTGTAGTTACAATAATAATTGATGTACCAACAAATGCTGCCGGCAGAGCCTTAACAATCGCCTGCCAGCCCAATGACAATTACCAATATACACATAATGATATAAGATATAAGCCCGCATGGGGCACACACAAGCACCCTCAGGGATAAGATGGCGCCGGAAGGACCGCAGGAAGAGAAGGAGGACGGGGGCGGGCGGCTGCGGAGCGCGCCGAGCGCTAGGCCCCGCCCCCTCCTAAACGCAGGGACTAACCACAGGCCGTGCTCCCCAGCCGTGACGTCACCGGCCCGTCGCCGCGCTAGAGCGCGCGCGCGGGCCGATCAAATGGCCGGAATAGCAGAATGGAGGAGAGGGGAAGAAACGCTGATGCCAGCGCGAGACAGTACAAACATACACACTCAAACACACATACAAGGTGAAAGTAAAACAGCACACATCACATTACAAATGAATGACCGCCCCCCCCCCCCCCCCCAAAAAACGGGGAACAGGGAGGCAGGGGGAAAAGCCCATGGTTACATTTGGAGCCATGTAATGAGGGCTATAAAACGGACAAGGCATCCCATATCAGAATCACCAACCTGAGCCGCCTTTGGTGGGGGATTTGCGGTGGAGTCTAGCTCCATTGTAAAAAAGACCTCTAACAGGTGCTCCTACCATCACCCGGACCATGCAGCCGTAGCTGGGAGGCATTTTTAAAATGGCCCGGGTGGAAATAGGACAAAAGTGCCGGGGGCTGTGCAGCTCGGCTTACCTGCAAGGAGAGAGAGAGCCATCATCTTGACCGTCGACGCCGACTGCAGAGACTAAACTGGGGAATGAGGACTGCGGACCGCGGGGGGACGACGTGATACGATACGGCCCCGCCCTCCCCCCGAAGAGCGCTCACGTGACCGCGCCGGCGCCATCACAATGCAACAAACGCACTCAGGTTATATCACCGCCCGCCGCGAGCGGAGTGCAAAGCGGTAACGGCGGCGAAAAAAACACGTTGGGGAGAGGGGGGGGGGCGAGCGAGCAGGCAGTGGCGACAGCGCGCCCAGGGATGGGGGGGACCCCAGCCAGAGAAACCAGGCACACAGTCCCCAAAACACTCACCCCCTCAGAAGCTACGACAGGAACTCTGCATACCTCAGTAGGCTCACCATAAAGTCTATGGCCGGCTACCATTTGTGGTACAGGGTCTGCGGCCTGGAGCAGCGCTCCTTGAGCACCTGACCCTAGTGCTCCTCTACCTTCACTCGATCCGTCAGCCGAGGCTGGGAGGCCCAGAGAATCCAGAAACGGGTGGAAATAGACATGCAGGGCCGCAGGCTTGGTTGCCCCGCTCACCTGCGCAATATAAAGAGCCATCTTCTTTCTTCGCAGAATCAATGCAGAGAAAACACTGGATAGGTCGAGTGGTGATCCTGTTTTTATATGGTACCGGGAGGAGCCACAACTCTCCTGCAGTACACTGCGCCACCTTGTGGCGGAATATCCCATACGTAAGGACTTCTTGAAGCAGGTCGTGCCATGCAATAGGAAAATACATTACAACGATTAAGATGAGATACTCGATGCAGGTGTAAATATTTATAGTTCAAGTCATCCAGGTGACCAGTGGGGCATGCTTAAAGCAGGCCTAAATCCACAATGGGAACTCTGTGCCAGGTTGGGTACTGATTCACAGAGGCACTAAACTAGTCAACCCCGCCTCTTCGTGCCATCAGAGAGCCCTGCAGGAGGGAAATTCTATTGGCAAAATGACAACACCCTCTGCTGTTGCCATTATTGATTACCGCTGTAGCCTGGCTAGCACATTGCATCTCAGGGGGCTTTCTGTAGATTGTCTTACTGCAGGGCATTCTTTGACAGAGACCTTAGGGGGTGAAGTCCTGGAAGCTACAGCACAAATAAATTTCACAATAGTAGTTTGCTACATTTGTCTACGTGTTAACATATAAAAAAGAGCGCATCTATGCCATTTACATCCCCTGGGTAGGATCACCATTTCTAAAATTAAATATAATAAAAACAAAAATAATGTCAACTTACATTGACCAAACCAAAATAATGTTCATTTACGGGAAATTGCTCCGGGCCAATCTCTTTTTCCAATGTTGAGGCATTGGTGCCCTATGAAGGAGAGAAAAATAAAGTTATTTTGAGAAGAAAAGTAAAACTTGGTCACATGGCAATAATATATGCGGTCAAGAAACTGACTGCACAAATTAGGGCACCATGAGGTCTGTACACTACACCAGAGGTTTTACAAAGCAATGCGGGTCTAAGGCATCAGCAAAGAAAAACATAAAATGAAAGGAAAATGAAACCAGTTGCCTGTTAAAGTGACCCGCTAGTCACTAACCTAGGCAGCATGATTCCGCTCCACATACAGGCAGTAAAAGTCCGAACCTAATGCCCCAGTACAACAATGCCAAACCATTTAGGGACTGAGTGCCTAAACCACAACACAAAACTTTTATTTAACCGCCAACCTGATGATGGGATGAAAAAAAAAAAACGAATGCATGTACTGGTAAGAGGACAGGTGCCCAACAGAGAGGACTCTGAGTACTGCCTCCGGCATGGGGGTCATGGGTTCACCACCACTGCAGCAGCACTTACCTACATCACCTAGGGGGGCAATTTGGCAGACAAAACGAGGAACACACTGCACTTCGTAAGCCAAGCCAACAAATCTCAATAAGCCACAGACTTCCCCCGTACTCCATTTTTTGAGCAAACCCCCACCAGGCATATCTGAACGGCCAGGCAGGCAGTGTGTGTGACTGCAGCCAGAGGGAGTGGCCAGAGGCATCTTGTGAAGCAGTGAGTTTCACACCATCTCAGCAAAGTTTTGTGACAGTAAGAGCTTGGCTGCTGATCTATGCCACGAGGGGGTGTGGTCTAGTCACTGCCAATATAATTAAATAGAGTGGACGGGCTTTAACCACGGTGTCTGATCCGAGGATGGACTTTAACCATGGTGACCGATCTGAGGACGGACATCTAAGAAATCCTGGGATGTATGCACACTGTGGGACTCAATCTCAGAAATAAGTTTCTGAGTGCTGGCTCATGACACAGCAGCTGCAGGAGGGAAGCAGAGTGGGGGGGGGGGTGCCTGGACAGTCCATTTGCAATAAGTGTTAGGCTGCCAACAACGCCAAACCATTTACTGGAGGCAAGCTTAAAGCACTGAATATGCCTTTATGTATATGCAAAGGTAAGACAGGATGAGGTGGGTGAACAGATGTGGAGCAAGTGAGGTGACCACAGGTGAATAAAGGTAAGTAAGACAAGAAGAGGTGAGGTGGGGGAAGAGAAGAGGAGTGGAAAAGGGTAAGGCGGGGAAAAGTACATTGAGCAGAGGTGAGGTGGGCAGAGATAAGCAGAAGTGAGGTTAGGTGAGGTGGCCCAAGGTTAGATGTTCTGAAAAGTGATGGACAGAGACAAGGCGGAAAGAAATGTTTATAGAAAGTATAGATGAGGAGAGATGAGATGGGGCAAGGTGGGAAGAAGAGGTGAGGTAGAGAGAGCCGAGTTAAAGAAGGGAGAGGTAAACAGGTGAAGTTTGCACAGATAAAGATCAAAGAGCTGAGCAGAGGTAAGGTGGACAGAGAGGAGCTGGGAAGGGTCTACATAAACACCCAGCACACAAACCAGTACCACATATATGTCACCCTCCTTTACAGAGACAATCATAGGTGCCCTACTTTCTGCTTTGGTGAGTGAAAGATGCACTGCCCTCAACTGACCAGCAGCTTGCATTGCAGGCAAGACACGCTCTGCTTTACTCTGCAAGGGGTACTGGGGGCGCAAGTTCTGCACCCATGCTTTAAAATGGACTGCTGTCAAGATCCCTCTGTATTTAACTGGTAGATAGGAGTTGTGGGGATATTGTTTCATTTTTGTACTTGAGGTTGAATGTTTCATCCTGGATTGCCTTCTCCATGTCCTACTGATTTTGTCTGTTTCAAGGGCCCTGATGTAACGGGAGATGTTGACATTCAAATAAAGACACTGCCCCCCGGCCTACCTCAACTAGAAAGGTGCCAAGAATTAGGCCGAGGCTGGAAAACACAGCAGGTGAGCCCCTAAAGAAAAGAGTAAATGCACCGCGTTTCACGATTGGGGGACTGAAACGCAAAGCCCTGTAATCTTATAAACTTCAGGGCCATCATGCATTGTGGTTGGTCCACTTTAAAGGGCTTTACCACTCAAAGAAAAAAAAAGGGGGGGGGGGGGTACTCGCCTTTTGTCCCCCGTAGCTGATCGGTTATACTTCGGTGATTGGCAACTCGTCAGATTGCATCCCATGCCGACCAGACATTGAACTCCTGCCACTTCCATGTCGGACTCACCACCCTCTGCCATCATTCACAGAGGCGCTGTACTCTCTGCACTCGCTGCAATAAAGGGGGTCTGCCAAGGCCTTACATTAAATGGAGGGAGTGGCAGCAGCCCTGTGACCGACGGTAGAGGGGTGCAAGTTCTACAAGGAAGTGCCAGCAACTGGCATACGGAGCCGGACGGAGAGGGATGTGATCCAGTTGTTCGCCAGGGTGGGACCAATCAGCCGCAGGGAACAAAAGGGGGGGATACCCTTTTGTTTTTATAATTTGGATGGTTGACCCATTTATTTAAGGCATTTATCAGGCTACCAGTGATTTATAGTTCTGGCAGACTGTTGTGCCAGTATATTGGCAGTCATCTGTGCTGGGCTATATGAGATACATGCAGGGCATTTGCCACTATTTTCCTGCAGTGGTCTTTTGCTAGTCTTGTCAGGTTGTAAGATAACCCATTTGGTCAGCTTTGCTGCAAGACCAATGGCTGAACATCAGATTTTTATAAGCAGTTTCCCTTGAAAGAGTCTCTATGGCAAGGTACTTTCCATAGTACTCTAACAGCATAACACATTTATTGGGGGTGCATTGGTTCAGTTGTGTTGTTGTAATCAGGTTCTCCTCTATGTCAACAGGATTATTGTAGCGACCATCTGACTGTGGCCATTCGTGATCTTTAGTATGTTTATTTTATGGCATGTTCTGCGCAAAGCAGAATTTATAACAGTGTGAGCAGATTTAATCTTTATAGTTTTGTTATATCCTGTCCGAGCTGGAGATTTCCCTTTAGGGAACAGTTTTATGTCAAGCAGTGGCTATTTTAGCCTGGTTATCTCTTCTCTCAGTTGGTCAATGTGCATTGGCCTGGTGTTTGGAGATCTCTGGAGAATGGCTCTACAGGAATTTGAAAATAAGGACTCACTGGTTTGATTTGTATGGGTTGTATGGGTTGCTGAACGCTCTCCATTTCATAGTATAGGTTTCCATTAGCTGCTACTGGTTCTCAACACAATCCAGGTATGCAAGCAGGTTAACTACTGTCTGACTTAAAGTGACTGTCAAGTCAAAAAAAAAAAAAAAAAACACACACAACATCAGTAGCTTGCCTTTCAGGGCTCCAGTGATATCCTTCCTGTTCTGTCTGCCTCCTTAGTGAGGAAAAACACAATTCTGTGAAACTCACCTATAGAATTGTTTTTTTCTGGGGATCCATTCCAGACCCTCCTTACATCCTTTGGGCAAGGAAGTTACCCCAAGTGTGACTCCAAGACAAAAAAAGGTGTGGCCCCTCCCGGCCCATAAGTAGCAGCTGTCTCCTAATCAAAATCATAAGCCAGAGGCAGGCCGGGAGGCCCCCATATAGGAGACAATGTTACCTCACACCGAACTCCGCTTGAATTCTCTCAAAATATACTTTTTTAATGCCAATGAAATAATAAATGGCCTAAACACCTTCAAAAAAGCATCCAAAGATAGATCATGACCCAAAAAGGGTGGGCCGGAGGGTCTGGAATGGATCCCCAGAAAAAACAATTCTACAGGTGAGTTTCACAGAATTGTGTTTTTTCTTCCGATCCATTCCAGACCCTCCTTACACTTGGGATCTCCAAAGCAGTGCCATCTATGGGCGGGATCCCCAGCACGGAACAGCAGGTAGTTTATTTCACTACCGCCTGAAGAACCTTTCGACCAACCACAGCGTCAGCTGAGACCCTAACATCTACCTTGTAAAATTGGTAAATGTATAAACCGAAGACCAGGTGGCAGCTTTACAAACCTGTTCCATCGAGGCTGATGCTGAAAAGATACCTTTAGGAAGAAAATCCTAAAACACTCAAATAACGAGGCTTAGTGATAAGCTGCTAATTCAGAAACCCGCCTAATGAGGTTATTGCCACTAAGAGATAATCTTAAGCGCTCTTAGACTTAATGACGCATCTACCATGGTTCAAAAAAAGGGGGACCCTGAAAAAACAAGTTCAGGTCCCAAGCCGGAAGAAGTAGATTAAGAGGAGGCCGCACATGAGCGACTCCTTGTAAAACAAGTTCTGATAAAATCATTCTCAGCTATGGGTTTCTGAAAGAAGACAGATATTTGTCCTCAATTGAAGACCTTCATCAAGACTTCTGCAAAGAATCAATATATTCTACAAGCGAACCCCTGGATTCGCACCAAGCTATAAATGCTTGCCAGACTCTATAGTAGATCACTTGATAAAGATTTCTTCCTGGCCTGAATCATAGATGATTCTGGCAGAAAATAACCCTTTCTTCCAAGATAAAGGATTCAATAGCCAGGCCTTCCAACCCAGAAACTGTGATTCGGGATGCCTTAGAGGCCCCCGTGTGAGAAGATCTGGATCGTCGCCTCCACAAGTTGCCCTGTGACATCCTTACTATGTCTGAGAACCAGCTTCTTCTTGTCACTGAGGAGCCACCAAAATGGTTGGGACTCCCTTGTGAGCTAAACCTTTTTTAGTACTTGACCCAGGAGTGAAATCGGAGGGAAATGCATAAAGAAGCTTGAATGCTGACCACTGACAGGATCCAAGATGGCGACGCGCGCGGCCGCAGGTCAAACAGCCGGAGAGCGGAGCGAGGTGAGTCCTCAGACACGCCGGAGGAGCGGGGGCGCCCGCAAGCGGTGCAGGCGCTGATACATAGTGCGCCGGACTGGCCAAATGGAGTGACCGGCGGCTCACCCGATGGGCCCGGACAGAGTTTGGAGATGGGCACCAGTAAAATAATAGAGCCACAGCACACACAGGCTCCCCAGGCGGGGGGTGGGGGGTGGGGGGGGGTCGTGGAGTCCCAGATCAGCAGTGGGACAGAGACGCCGCAGTACATGTGCAGAGGGTCACAGGACCGGGAGGAGCTCAGTCAGTCCTGACTCCCCAGATCACAGGGAGTGGCCCCCTCTCCTAGCTGACCCCAGCCAGAACCTGAATAGGCCCCTTGTAGCGGAGCACATGAGGGAGTCCCCCGGCAGCAGTTTTGTTATGGGCACCCCGACACACCCAGGGAGCCCGAACCATGTTTGGGACGTGCAGTGCGAGCCGCCACATGTTAGCCCTGCGATGGCCTCAGCTTTTGCGGACCAAAGCCCGAGACTACATGGCTGCTGGTCCGACGAGGGATCCCCGCGACTTGCCGCGGTCCGTGGGAGCCACATGGGAGACTATCCCCACCGAGAAAACCGAGCCCTGAACAACCCGGCAGGGGCGACAGATCATCATGCGTCCCCCCGCGACGTGCAACGCGGAGGGCG
The DNA here is from genome assembly GCA_027917425.1 of Gastrophryne carolinensis. Classification (NCBI taxonomy): domain Eukaryota; kingdom Metazoa; phylum Chordata; class Amphibia; order Anura; family Microhylidae; genus Gastrophryne; species Gastrophryne carolinensis. Next base: position 119,761,607 of record CM051235.1, on the reverse strand, counting down.
CAAGGAATGGGGTTCCCCCCTGGGCACAGTCAGGCCCCTTCTATTCCGCTGGATGTTATCTCACAGTCCGTAGCAGAGGCGGTCCGAATCAATATCAGCGAGGCCCTGCGGGGTCTCCCCACACGACGGGACTTTGATGGATAGAGGGGACTATAAAAAATTGGCGACCCTACAGGGAACGGTAGCGGAAGTCATTTAGAGATTGGATGGCATGGAAACCACCCATAGGGCCCTGTCAGAGCGGATGACAGCAATGGAGCAGCAACAGGAAACCAATAAAAGGCTCTTTTCGGAGCTGTTTCTAGCACACGACGACGCAGAAAACAGGAGCCGAAGAAATAATCTCCGCTTACGGGGTGTCCCTGAGTCAATAGCAGCCCAGGATCTACTGCAAGCCGTTGTCTCCATCTTCAACACTCTACTTGATCAGCCAAATGAGAACGCCATTGAGCTTGACCGAGTGCATAGGGCCCCCCCCTCTCAGGAGGGCGACAGACCCAGAGACATCATCTGCAGAGTCCATTTTTTCAAAATTAAAGAGGAGATCCTGAGACGAGCATGGGACAAGGGCCCCATCGCATTCCCCATTCAGGGAGCCCAAGTAATTGTCCTACAGGACTTATCCCGAAGGACATTGCACATGCACAGGATTCTGAAACCTCTGTTGGAGACGATTCAACGACAGGGGGCGACATATAGATGGGGCCACCCTTTCCAACTTATAGTCCGGAAGAATGTCAGCCTCTTCATACTCAAAGCTCCGAGTCAGTTGCCTGATCTTTTTCATTTCCTGGATACCGAGATGTTCGACATCCCAGACTGGACAGCACCCGATCTAGTCGTGTACGCCAGGCAGCTGCCTCGTCGCCCGGGAGGCGGACTCAGGGATGGTCGAAGAGGCAGAAGAGGACGGCGTCTGTAAGGTTGGAGTGCCTCAGCCCCGTTAGGCGGAGGCGCCGAGTGTGGACTTTAGCATGTTAATTTGATGTCCCCTTGGTCCCCTCTCCGCCCCCGGGTATTTTCCTGCTGGGGGGGGGGGGGTAGGGCTGAGATGGGTGCCTCCTCAAGGAGCTTTTAGAGTGTTGGATTTGGGATACTTGAATTGATGTGGGTCGAGGGGCGTCGCCCGGCGGGTCCCCTGCCCCTCGCCGCCTCATGACCTAGATGTGATGTGTCTATTGGCGTTGGGGGTGGGGGGGGCAGGGGGCTTGGGCGTGTGGCACGCTCTCGACCTATTCAAAGGTTTGAAATGTTTGCATTCTGTTTTTGCCGCCTTATTGCCTCAGTTATGGTTAAAGTTAAGTCTGATATTATCTGTTGGCTCTCAGAGCCTATCTATGCCTCTTCGGTTAGCGATAATCAGGGTGCGGATCCCACGCACCAACCCAGAGTTTAGTCTTCCTCGCCCTCCAGGAGTCTTGCGTACGCCCCTCTGAGAGGATTCACGGACCCTCTTAGACGGGAGAGTGAAATTCTTTTAACAGGGGTCTAGGGCCTGGCGCCCGCCCTGTGAAGGCAATAGGTACCGTTGACTATGCTCGTCTAAGGGCGTAGCACCGGTACTTTATTGGAGTTCGTTCTACCTTACTCCCCGACCTTCCCTTTTGTTTTTCTCTTCTCCCTCCCCCCGCTTCCTCTTCCCCACACCCCCCCCCCCCATCCCCACGTCATTCCCCACTGGGTTTCTCTGGATAGGGTTTAGAGATGAGCACTATAAAGGTGGTGTCTCTTAATGTCAGGGGTGAAGATGGTCAGAAGGTGAAGATGGCTTTTATACAAGAGACCCATTTTAAGAAGACCGCTATCCCACGCCTTGCTAACAGGGACTTTACCCAGGTGTACACTAGCTGCACAGAAGAGGGGAAGAAAAAAAAGGGTGTAGCAATCTTATTAGCCAGGGACCTCCAGTTTACTACACAAGAGGAATGGAGCAATGAATGGGGAAGAGTGGTACTGATTAAGGGGCTGATGGGTCGTAGGAAATATAAATTTGAATCATTTTACGCCCCTAACCAAGGACAACTTAAGTTCCTGAATCAGGCCCTAGACAAACTAGAAAAGTTCGCAGAGGGGGAAGTGATCCTGGGTGGCGACTTTAACTTAGCTATGGAACCCATCTTAGACACCGCCACAGGCAAATCCTCGCTGTCCCAGTTGGGCATCAGAGCTCTCCAGAAAAAACTACACTGTATGCAGCTGGTTGACGCCTGGAGAGTTGCCAATCCCATGGAGAAAGACTACTCCTCACGGGTACACGGGACATATTCCAGGATCGACTACATATGGGTCTCGCATAGCTTACTGGACAGAATGGTGGGGGTGGCATCTACCCGATCTCTTTTTCGGACCACGCCCCGTTCTATCTGGACATGGCTATCAGTGATAGACCCCTTCCCCCAATGACTTGGAGACTTAATGAGTCCCTCCTCCAAGACGCCGTGGTCACAAAAGAGATCGGAGAGAGCATCAAATCCTACTTTAGAGAAAATGATACTGGGGATGTATCGCCTCTGATGCTGAGGCTCACAAGAGCGTGATTAGATGCGCTTTAATTAATCACGCTTCCAGGATAAAAAAAGGAAAGGGAGGGCCATTTAACGAAGCTCACGGAAAAAGTCAGGTCTCTGGAGCTGTCTCACAAGTGCTCCGAGGCGGTACGGGTCCTAGGCGAGCTGACGCAAGCAAGAGAAGCCTTAAATGCGTTACTCCTGAATAAGGCTAAATATACAATTAAAAAATGCAGACGCACTTATTACAAATTCGGTAATAAGAGTAGCTCGCCCCTAGCCCGAGCACTGCGAAAGCAGCACTCCCAAAATTTTATGGCTGAAATCTTAGATGGGTCCCAACAGAAACAACACGCCCCAGAAAAGATCGCTGACTCTTTCAGATCATACTACGATACCTTATACAACCTAGCACCGGATATGACGGCGGATATCCCACAGGACCGGGTGAGGGAATATGTAAGGGGATCAGGAATGCCCACAAGCCCGAGGGAGGTAGCAGAGTCCCTAGAGGCCCCCATTGATATGGAAGAGCTAGAGAAAGCCATAAAGCAGACCCCAGCTGGAAAGGCCCCTGGCCCAGACAGCCATAACACGAAATACTATAAGACTATGCTAATTTTTTGAGATAGGATTTTGGGGTTTTCATGAGCTGTAGGGCAAAATCATCAGTATTAAAACAAAAAAAGACCTGAAAAATTTCAGTTGGTGTGCAATGAATCTCAAATATATGAAAGTTTAATTTTTATCATTTCATTATGGAAAATAATGAACTTTAGCACTATATGCTAATTTTTTTAGAAGGACCTGTATAATGCAAAGCAAAAATAAAGAATAATAACAAAAAAAAAGTGAATCAGAGTGTGTGGGTCTCGAGAGCAATTCCATCTGCAGGGGTCTTGTGTGAACAGTGCAAAAGGTACTGACTCAGGCAAGGTACCATCAGGCCCAACAGACATATTCCTTGATGAATCGTTGGGTGAGGACAAGACAAGAGACCCTGTACCCTGGCCTGGAGTAAGTCACTTCTGTGTTGGAAAAAACACTTTTGCCTGAGACGTGTCTAATGCCAGTCCCAGAAAGAATAACTCTTGAAGCTAGGATATGATATTTGACTTAAGAATTCGACTTATCCAATGTCGATCACAGTCTGTGTATTCTTCTGGGCCCCTGACATGATGGGGCCCATAATAACAGATAGTCTAATTAAGGGATTATATGTATACCCTGACTTCTTAGAGAAAACATGAGACCTGCCAACACCTTGGTAAACACCCTTGGTGCTGAAGATAGACCGAAGGGTAACGCCACAAACTGAAGATGTAGGCCACCTACAGCAATGTGGGTATGTATCTTTATATATACACTGCCCGGCTTCACTGTGGATCAACAACTCCAATCTCTAGAAAGGCGAGATACAGCAGATCTCAATGCTTCTGCTTACTGCGGAATTCGGGATACCCCTGACCAAGAGAATCTCCAAGGGGGTCTGGCTCCTAATTTGATCTTGTAACCTGAGGATACAACTTCCTGTATCCAAATATCTGTTAATGAAGCCTCCAAATATGAGCAAAATGCAGAAGTGGTCCCCCCACATCTGCAAGTGCGGGGGCGTCCCTTCATGCCTGAACAGGCTTTGAGGGGGGTCTGGCTTTATTCTGCCAGACACCTGTTGCCTTAATTTGGAACTTTGTCTTATTCCAAAAATCTCTTTGGTATCCCAAAGAGGCCGAACCTCTAACCGGAACCCCGGAGTATTAGAGGCCCTGCGGAAGCAGTATTAGACTTCGGCTTCAGTGGCAGATTAAATGACTTACCACTCGTAGCATGCTTTACCAAGTCAACCAAGCATTCCCCAAACAGATGCCCCACCTTAAAAGGGGAGTCCCGTCATATTCCTTTTTAGAGGCTATGTCAGCTGGCCATTGCTTAAGCCATAAAGCACGCCTTAAGGCGACCACCAGAGCTAGGCCTCTGGCCCACAACCAGATCAAACCTCCATAGCCTGGATCACATACCTGTTAGAGCCAACTAGCTTTGATCAACTGGGAGCATGGCTTCCGTGAACGAGCCATACAAGTCTTAGAGTCCAGTTGCTTTAACAACCTCTTGCTCACAAAAAATGCTATGGATGTAGCACAGGCCGGTCGCAAGTTCGACCCCATACAAACATGACATGCCACCTGATCCACGCGCTTATCCGCTGGATCCTTTGGAGAAGCACTATCAGAGGATGGCATAACCAAAATCTTAAAAAAAGAGACCTGGCCCCAGAGCGTCCACCACAGGAGGGCGAGACCATAATTCAATCTGATCTGGAGGAAAAAGGATACATAGTATCTAGTACTTTAGGAATGGTCGGAAAACAACCTGACTTTTGCCATTCCCTATTGATCAGATTATAATAAATCGTATGCTCTGCAACATCCTCCAGAATGGAGGGAATCAACCATCTTTTTTTTTTTATTACCTTTTAGGTAGCCAATAAACCATAATGACTCTATAGGTTTAGGACCATTTGAGGGCTGCCGACAGATTTTAAAGATTCAGAAGGAGACCATGGCAGCCACAATATCCTCTTCAACTCAGAGGAAAAATTATTTTCTTTAAAACCCTTTTAGTAGCCAATACTCCATGACGACTCTATAGGTTTAGGACCACTTGAGGGCTGCCGACAGAGTTTAAAGATTCAGAAGGAGACCATGGCAGCCACAATAGGCTCGATTCAGAGGCACATTCGTCTGGACTTTCGTACCTGTCTGTGAAAGTTTTTGTGTGCGTTTGTCATTTTTTTGTTTTTTTCGTTCATTTTTCATTTGCACGAACGTTCGAACTAATGCATATATGCACTTTCGATGAACGAAAGCAAATCAGATCATTTGCGTTAGTTCGGATCATTTTCCAATCAAAATCTGATATTTTGCGTTCGTTCAGATAACATACGTGATTGCTATGGGCTTGCGTCTCATTCAGAGAGCCGATTGCCGACCACCACCCTATAAAACCGTTTCATTTGCGATCCCCTTACGGGACCTTTTTGACCTTGAATAGCCTTATTATGAACCAGTCTGGTGCCTTTGTGGAGCATGAGGAACGTTGAGCTGTTCGAGCTCACCAGACTTAATCGCGCTTCCCTCCATAAATTGTATAGTGAGCTGCGGCCATGGTTAGCCAGCACCACAAGGAAGGGGCAACCAATTTCAGGTATGACCAAGATGCTTGGCTGCCTGCAATTTTTGGCGAACGGCTCGTTCCAGAGGCTGGGTGCCCTCTCCGTGGGGATCCAAGTTTTTGGAAGGCATGGCTACCATTAGTCAGCAATATATTTTGTTTCCTGATGACATGGTAGCCTGGAACGCGCTTAAGCTGGCATTTCATAATATCGCCGACATCATTGCACCCATGTTGCCTTGGTGCCTCCAGCAGCAGACGAGTACATCTATAGGCAAGTTCTATATGTTTTTTTTTTTTTATATAGTTGTCATAAATGGTATTTTAAATTTATCTTAATCCCTCCTTGTAACTAGTCCCTGTTAAATAGCCGACTCTGTATATCCCTTAAACCCTTCTTGTAAAATCCCTCCTTGTAACTAGTCCCTGTGAAATAGCTGACTCTGTATATCCCTTAAACCCTCCTTGTAAAATCCCTCCTTGTAACTAGTCCCTGTGAAATAGCTGACTCTGTATATCTCTTAATCCCTCCTTGTAAAATCCCTCCTTGTCACTAGTCCCTGTGAAACATTGGACCGTATTTAGCTTATACAATGTTTTTCATGTCGCCTAAAAGAAAACATTTTCATGTGGTCCTTAAATAGGCAATTTAAAGTTGATCTTTACTTGATGCAACATACCTATCCTTTTTTGGGGTGAAAATTACTTATATATTTTTGTGTTATTTTGTGTTATTTGTATTTGTATTGGCCAACATGTTTTTGGGAGGGTGTTAGGAGTTAGTGTTTGAGTAGTTTACCTTGCCTTGCTAATTTATTTTTATTTCCTTTTATCCCAGGAACCGCAAAATGGGCCACTCAGTGAATGTCCAAGCAGTGGTGGCCCCGGACATGCGGTTCCTTAGTGTTCTCGCCGGGTTTCCTGGCTCATCCCATGACGTGCACATCTTGTGTCGATCTGGATTTGAGTCTGGAGAATTCTCCGGTGGATGGCTCCTTGGAAAGTTGACGCAAATAACGTCATTCACTTTTCAATGTATGCCTATGAATATAGTTCATGACCCATGTGTGAAACTATGGCTGTTTTTATCCCTTGATGACATGTTAAACCGTACCTTAACCATTATATTTAGCAAACCACAAACCCTTTACAAATGTTTGACCAGCATTTCAAATTTAGAAATGTCAACTTTCTAGTGAATTACTTATTATTCTTCCCCACACTCGGCTGCAATTCTGTTCTTGCCTTTATGATAGGGTCTGCGCCATCTTTGTAGCATGACACTTACTGAGTAGAGGAGAGCGTGATAAAGTTCAGGGGGCGGGTTAGAGGTGTGCTTGCCTCAGGCAAAGCAGATCTGGGTTCCTGAAAAGGTAAGACATCCAAGAATGCTGAGCAGCACAGTCCTAAACCAATACCTGTTACCTGATTTGCCCTCATCCGCCATCTTGGCTGTTTTAATGATCCGAGCATGCATTAGATGATGTTAGGCTGTTTTTTAACCAGAGCAATATGTATGTTCAGGGTGTCTCTCAAATATTACATAGCCTCTTAGTCATGGTGATGGCCTGTTTTTTTGGTAACATTTTGGGAGTAATGTGGACTTAATGTTATTTTTGTCTTATTTTTTCAGGGGATTCCGGCTATCCACTGCTTCCCTGGCTGCTGACGCCCGTCCTTCGGCCACAGAATGCATCACAGGATGCCTACAATCAGGCCCACAGGAAGACCAGGGCCGTGGTGGAGAGGGCGTTTGGCCTGTTAAAAGCCCGCTTTCGTTGTTTGGACCATACCGCACTACAGTATGACCCCAAGAAGGTCATAGATATAATTCTTGCATGTTGTGTGTTACATAACTTTGCCATAATGCAGCGTGTCCCCCGGTATTTGGATCTGCCCCCCTCTCCACCCAGCCAGGACCCAGATGAACAATACCGTGCCACACCTAGTGCCTCTGGCCAAGCAGTTCGGGCCAATTTGATTTTGACACATTTTTCTTAATTTTTTGGTCCTGTGTTTGTTTTGTGTATGTAATGTTTTTGTTTGACTATAATTTTGATTTGTGAATCTGGAAATCTTTGTTTGGTTAACAACTAGTAATGATTTAATTACTAAAAAATTCTTACATGATCTGAGAATAATGCATTTTTTTGGGCCTGTTTTGCAAATTCATTCCCAAAGCTAAAATTCAACAAAACATTAATGCATCAATGTAGTCAACAACAGGTAAAGTCACATTCAATATATTTATTATAAATATGTACATTTGTAGTTTAAGGGCACTTGCATACTTCATGTACATACATAGGACCACATAAATAAAAATTGTTGGCAAATCATGCCACCTAGCAATTGGACACATCCAGGACTTTAAAAGTAATGCACGCCATAGCAAAGTTTTTTTTTTTTTTTTTTTTTTTTTTTTTTTTAATACAAGACATAGGGAGAAAGCATTTGCATGTCAATATTGAGACAGTAATACATAGGGCCACATACACACCCTCTCCTGCTTGGTCACATTTGGCACAAGTGTAAAGCAGCCATACCTATGCCACATGTACGCCTGTAAGTCAGTGACCCACCCAAACAAGAAGCCCCAGTCCAAATCCAAGTCCAGTACAATCTCTGCCAGGGTTCAAGGTATTAGTTTGCCAGCCCAGATTGCACACCAATCATGCCTGCAAACAGGATGAGCCAGATACAATGTTATTAGGCCAAAGCCTGCAGCCCAACAGCTTGAGTGGCAGGTTCAGTGAGGCTTGAGCTCAGGCATTGGCCAGTGGGCTATCTCAGCACTCTAATGAGCTATATGGCCGCAAATCCAAAGCATACAAGCAAAGCCATACCAAAAGGCTATATTGGTAGGGCTCACCAGACAGGTCAATACAGTGGGTATGTAGAGCAAAGATGTGTAGCAGATACAGGGCAAATAGGGGTTAAAATGGTTGATGCCCATAAAACTCTGGTTGTGGGCCTTGGAGGTGGCCCATCACCTGGGCATGTGTGGCATTCATAATCTGCAACTGTTGCAACATGTTTCTATTGGTTGTTCGAACTTCATCCAGCATGGCACTGAAATTACTACTTAAGGTGGCCATGTGGGTGTTGCTAGTTCGAACTTCCTCAAGCATGGCACTGAAATTATTAGATAAGGTGGCCATGTGGCTGTTGGTCGACCTAAATTCTGTCAGCATGGTGTTTAAGGTATTATTTAAGGTCTCTAATTGTGCATGATGCTGCTCGTTGTTTCTTTGATTTTGTTGGCGAAATAAACGCCTCTCGTGGTGCCATGCTGACTCCATGATCGGCACACGTCTCCCCTGGAAAACTGGGCGACGTAGCCGACTACGCCTCCCAATTCCCCGGGTTGGGGTGCCTGCAGATGATGGTTCTCTAGTTCGACCAACAGCCACAGATGTGCTTGGCAAATCCTCTGCAGCAGACCTACCACTGGGGATTTGGTGTAGAAATATATTGGGACAGTTGCAGATTATGTTCCGGGGGGGGGGGCTGTTCTGAAGGTCCCATCAAGGTGCCATCCTCCTCCAGCTCCTGGATTTCCTCCATGAGTGTGTGGGTCTGTTGGGACATGTGAAAAAAAGGTTCAGTTTGTGCCCTAAATATTTTGGTACTGCAAATTATTCATGTAAATTCACATGCATCAGCAGATTCAGAAAAATACACTTACCGTATATATCGGATCCTGGCTCCTAGGCAGCACGGAAGTTGACGGCGTGGTCAAACTGGCTGAGGCTTCCACACTAACTGAGGGATGATGCTGGGCTGTATTGTTTACAAAAAGGCATGTCAACACACAAATATGCATTGGTGATCTGTATTACTACATATGCTTCACTAAAACACGTGGCCAAGCAGGAATGGCAACTCCCCGAACGGTCCAAGTTGGCCTTCACTATGAATGTCATTATCTGTTAGATGTATTAATCAACATTGTACATACACATTGGTCACCGTAAATAAAATAAACATGCATGTACTGGCTGTTATGAGGCTTCACACATCCCTAAAGGGCCATTAGGGGCCCACACTCAGCTTGCAAATAGCATTTGGCTTAAGAATATGCTGGTTGGCATTCTTCACAGGTAGACCTTTCCCTGACCCCAGATCAAGTATTTGAGACCAAACCCAAGTGGCCTAAAGACAAAGATGGAAGTGTTGGATCTGATTGCCTAGAATCACATAGCAGGCAGTCCTTTGCTAATGTAAAGACTTTTATAGTGTCCATAAATACTCTCCAAGGTCATGTATGGCCAAGCAAATTTGAAATGTAACATTCCACAGACATTACACGCCCTGCTAAAACTGTAACCTCCACTACAAGGCACTCCCTAGGGGCATGTGTTAATATATGCCTTTGAGCCTCATTTTACACGTTGAAAACATTTCACATACACACTAACATTACTAACCTGCAGGAATAGTAGGGATGTCCGTGTCCCGTCCCCCCGAGTGTCCCTCTAAGGCCATGTGATGTATCAGGCCCAGCACCATCTCCTCAGCTCTGGTAAATTGTAATTTAGTGGGAAGCCTCCGCCAGTTTGTAAGCTGAAAAAGATAGTTTGGCAAATGTAGGAAAATGTGGACAAAACAAGAAGCAGACAAATCCACAAAGCAGAAATGTACCTGTAATTCCGGCGTTTATTTTCTTTCTTCCGTGCTGCATACTTCAGGTCCGATATTTTGCGTTGAATCTGCTCCACATCTTTGAGCTCATCCCCCGCTGCATTGATCTGTCTGGTGAGCTCCTCTAAAATTTCTGCTTCGCGCATTTTGCAGGTTGCTTTGGATCTGCGTCCATATAGTTCATCATAATGTAAGGCGAGCCCACTAGCCAATGCCAGAGTCTGTGCCTCCCCAAACCTGCAACTCAAGTGGCCTCGGCGCAATGTGCGCCCTGTTGCTTGATGTTCTGGCTCATCAGTGGTTGCAGGCAAATCGGGGGACATTCTGGCCTGGCTGTGTTGGGAAGAAATGTAGGGCAGGTGGCTGGCTTCAGATTGAACGGGACTTGGATATGGACTTGGGGTTCTTGGCTGGGTGGCCACTGAACTAGCAGGCGTAGATGTGGCATATGGAGAGTGCCTTGTCACCTGTGCCGGTGGCAAATGTGGCCGAGGAGGAAAGGGTGTGCTGGATGATGTTGGGCTTCTTGCCCTGTGCCTCTGTGGCCCCTTCACACTTTCATGCCCCTAGGAGGTTGTTTGGAAGTGGGTGGGGCGATGCCGAGCTCTGGCTGCTGGGGCTTCTGGCCCGGTGGGTTGGCCTCTTGCCATGGGAGCTTTTCCCACGTGGGTGGCGTGATGCTGAGCTCTGGCTGCTGGGGCTTCTGGCCCGGTGGGTTGGCCTCTTGCCATGGGAGCTTTTTCCATGTGGGTGGGGTGATGCTGAGCTCTGGCTGCTGGGGCTTGTGGCCCGGTGGGTTGGCCTCTTGCCATGGGAGCTTTTCTCACGTGGGTGGGGTGATGCTGAGCTCTGGCTGCTGGGGCTTCTGGCCCGGTGGGTTGGCCTCTTGCCATGGGAGCTTTTCCCAAGTGGGTGGGGTGATGCTGACCTTTGGGGGCTGGGGCTTCTCACCCTCTTGGTGTGCTTTTTAGGGGCCGTACCTGTGTGCTTGCTGGCCTGGGGCTTCTTGTTTTGGCTCCTTTTGTTTGGTGGCTGTTGGTGCCTTTGTGGTTGTGGTCGCCTTGGCCTGCTCACTGCGGGTTTCCCGCACCTTAGCCTTTGGCATTTTTGAGCGAGTGGTGGGGCCTGCAGAAGCCTCCTCACGCTTCTCTGCCTTTTTGCTGCTGCCCTCCTTTGCGCCGGCTTTTTTTTGTGCCATAATGTTGAGACTCTGAAAGAGAATGAGCTATGGGTCCAGGACCCTTTAAATACTATTGCCTAGGCATGACGCTTACGCGTTCGCGTAGGCGTGCGTACGGCCGTTCGTCCGGCCGTGCGGAACCCGCTGGGGCATTACTTATCTGCTGCAGACAAGAAGAAAGATGGCGCCCACGATCTTCACCCACCAACAAGAAGAGCTGATTATGCTCATAAGTGTATTTTAATGCCTTTGATTTCCCATCTAAATGCATGCCTGGGCACTTAAGGAAGTGCAGGAAGAAACGGTTTGGTTTAAAAGTGTATAAAACTCTGTGCCAAACAGAAGTTAGGGCCCACATGCGAGTGCATGCTAGATGTAACTAATACAGAAGGTAGGCCTTTATTTATAAATGCTTTTCTTTTCTAGTGTTGGAAATGGAGTACTGAATCCGACGCACCCAGAGGCGCACAGGGCAGCCAGTGCTGCATGAATCTGCAGCACCAAGTGAAGGTGGTGGATCTCCAGGGCGACGGTCCTACCCCTCCTCTGTAGCGGCCTCAGACCAGCCCCTGGACCTTTCTACAGAGGGGCATCACGGCATGGGCAGGGAGTCGTACCCAGCGACGGAGCCGTTAGCCTCTGGTATGTGACTCTTCATGTAACCGCACACACATACATGCTATTTAAAACAAAGCTGATGCCCTTAATCTCTTTTTCTAGATGTTAATGTAGCGGGTAAATGATCTGGAGCAGGGACTGCAGCAGATCAGGCCCAGGAGGAACATGGAGAAGGTGGGTGATGTCACACACACATTCAAATTGTCATTTGCTTACTGTTGACTCAGACATTAGAAGTGACCCTATTTGACATGTCTCTACAGCCTCAACTTCCCAGCAGTGGCAGGTCCCAGAACCCAGGGTGGTCCCCGACGCACACGTCGGCCACCAACGAAGTAAGTTGTAATGTCTTTTTTTTGAGTATGTGGTAATTGACATGATCACCAAAAATACCATTTTGTGAATAGTCACCTGTAAAATGGGTATTATAAGTATGTCACACACCCCGCTTCAAGACATTCATTACACTTGGGTATACTGACCTGTAGATGGCGATCTTGCAGAGATGTCAATAAAAAAAGGTAAGACCATCCCGGTCCATAAATACCTGGGACCTCCCACTCATTCCCCAGTATAAAGATAGCAGTAAGAGAAAGGGACCAGGAAAGCCAATTAAAACTAACAAAGGTTCACCATGTAAAGGATCCAGAAAACAAAAGGGCAGGGTGAAGCAGGGTGTGTGACATACTTATAATATCCATTTTACAGGTGAGTATTCACAAAATGGTATTATTCTAAGTATGCCACACACCCCGCTTCAAGACATTCATTACACTTGGGACATCCAATAGCAGTGTCCATAAAGGGCGGGGATCCAAAAAAACAAGGCACAAACTTAAACCACTGCAGCTTGCAGAACTTTGCGGCTAAAAACAGCATCCGCTGAGGCCCGAACATCAACCTTGTAAAACTTGGAAAAAGAGTGAACCGAAGACCAAGTAGCAGCCTTACAAACCTGCTCAACAGAAGCCTGGTGCTGGAAGGCCCAAGACGCCCCAACAGCACGAGTAGAATGAGCAGTAACCCGAAAAGGGGGAATCTTCCCCTTAGCAGAATAGGCCCCAACAATGGCCTGGCGAATCCATTTACTAATGGAAGACTTGGCAGGAGCCAAACCCTTCCTAGGCCCAGAGGGCACCACAAAAAGGGTGTCAGTCCTACGAAAAGGAGAAGTAGCCACCAAATAGTACTTCACACAGCAAACCACATCCAAAGAATGAAAAACCCTCTCCTTGTCATTGCTAGGCTTAAAACACAAGGAGGGTAGAACAATGTCCTGATTAAGATGAAAGGCAGAAACCACCTTAGGAAGGAAATCTGGCTTGAAGCGGAAAACAACCTTGTCCTGGTGCCTCTCAAAGTAAGGGGCCTTAATGGACAAGGCTGCCAACTCCGAAACACGCCGAACAGAAGTGATGGCAACCAGAAAAACAACCTTCTGAGTAAGCATAGAAAGTGCAATATCCTGCAAAGGTTCAAAAGGAGAAGCCTGCAAGGCAGACAAAACCAAATTCAAATCCCAAACTGGGAGCAAAGGCTTCCTAGGAGGCCGCACATGCGTAATCCCCTGGAAAAAGGTCTTAACCAGAGGATGAAGAGCAAAAGACTTTTGAAAGAAAAGTCTTGAAAGAAAGTCTTGAAAGAAACATGCCCTTTCAGCGTACTAAGCTTCAAACCTAGGTCCATGTTGCAAAAATGTTGCAAAAATTCTAAGATCCTAGGGATAGAAAATGCCCTGCAAGGCAAGGCCCTGACCTCACACCAATCAATATAAGACCTCCAAATCCTATAGTAGGTGGCAGAGGAAGACTTCTTTCTAGCCCTAACCAGAGTCTGAATGACAGCATCAGAAAGACCTTCCTCCTTCAAGATGGAGGTTTCAGCAGCCACGCCGTCAAAACCAGCGTTGGTAAATTGGGGTAGAGCAGTGGACCCTGAGTGAGTAGATCCGGCAGAAAGGGCAGAGCTGATCCTCTGCGAACCAAACCTGTCTTGGCCACCTTGGAGCCACCAGGATTGCTGAAGCACCCTCTAGGGCCAGCTTGCGCACCACTTTGCCCACCATGGGAAACGGAGGGAACAGGTATAGAAACCCCAGAGTCCCTCCAGTTCAGAGACATGGCATCCGCTGCCAGAGCCAGCGGATCCCGCGAGAGAGACACAAATGCTGGAAGCTTGTGATTGTGACGAGAGGCAAAGAGGTCCACCTCCGGAGTCCCCCACCGGAGGCAAAGCGACCGAAAAACCTTGGGGCAGAGCGACCATTCCCCCCGGCGAGATGACCCCCTGCTCAGGGAGTCCGCCTCCGTGTTCTCCACTCCCGGAATGTACACTGCCGAGATGCATGGGACATTGCCTTCTGCCCAATCCAGAATCAAAGAGACTTCCCTGAGGGCACGCCTGCTGCGAGTCCCTCCCTGGTGATTGATGTAGGCGACCGCCGTCTGATTGTACGACCGAACTTGAACCGGTAAGCCCCGTAACTGATGAGTCAAGTGAGCCAGAACCAACCTGATGGCTCTCAGCTCCAGAGCATTGATGGGATCGTGAGCCTCATGAGGCCCCCACAGCCCCTGAAACTGAAGATCCTTCCAAAATCCCCCCAACCTGACAGGCTGGCATCCGTGGTGACTGTCTCCCAACGAGGGGTCAGAAAGAACCTGCCCCTCGTCAGATTGCTCGGTTTCAGCCACCACCGAAGGGAACGCCGCACCCGGGGGGACATCAGAAAGGACTGATCCAATGACAACGGGGACCCGTCCCAGGCCGCCAAGAGATGGAGCTGGAGCGTCCTTGTGTGAAACTGGGCAAAGGGAACCGCCTCGAACGATGCCACCATCAATCCCACCAGTCGCATCCCTAGCCGGATGGACGGGCGGGGGATGGATAGGAGACGCTGAGTCAATTCCTGAATCAGAAGAACCTTGGCTCGGGGGAGGAACACCCTGGCCTGAGAAGTATCCAGAGACATTCCCAGGAACTCCACCACCCTGGAGGGAGTGAGGCAGGACTTGGGATAATTGATCACCCAACCGAAACTCTCCAGAGTGGACACCACTGTCCTGGTATCCAGCTGCGCCTGAATAAGAGAAGACGCCATGATGAGAAGATCGTCCAGATAGGGCACGATGCGGATACCCCTGGCTCTGAGGATGGCCATCACTCCTGCCAACACCTTGATAAAAACCCTTGGAGCCGAGGTAAGGCCAAACGGAAGAGCCACAAACTGAAAATGTCGATTGTCCACGACAAACCTGAGGAATCTCTGGTGTGCCGGAAATATTGGAATATGCAGGTAAGCATCCTTGATGTCTATGGACGTCATGAAGTCCCCCTGACGAAGTGAGTGGATGGCTGAGCGCAGTTTCCATACAGAACTTCCGGGGACGAACGAACCTGTTGAGCAACTTCAGATCCCGAATGGGGCGAACGGATCCGTCCTTCTTGGGCACCGTGAAAAAATTGGAATAGAAGCCCAGGCCCCAGTCTGAGTGGGGCACCGGACAGATGACAGCCATGTCCAAAAGACTTGCTACTGCCGCACGAAGCCCCTGGGCGGCCAGAGGATCTGACGGCACCCGAGAACTGAAGAATCTGGGAGCAGGCCGGAACTCGAACTCCAGCTTGTAACCGGAAGACACCACTTCCTGAATCCACATGTCCGAGACCTCTTGGACCCAAACCTGGGAGAAGAGTAGCAGCCGTCCCCCCACCCGCAAGGGTGAGGGCGCCCCCTCATTGCTGAGCCAGCTTGGCAGCGGCTCTAGGCTTGGAGCCCCAACTGTGTCCTGGACGGGCCCGACCCCTGCCCCTGGTCCAGGAATCACTTCTGGACGAGGAGAAAGACGAACCCCTGCCGACTCTAGCCCCACGAAAGGACTGAGAGAAGGAAGCCGCCCCCCGAAAGGGGCGACGCTGCTTCTTACGCTGAGGTAACTTACCTCCCTTTGCCACCGAATCCAATCTCTCTCCAAAGAGCCGCAACCCCACAAAAGGGAAGGGCCGTAAGCAACTTTTTGGACACAAAATCAGCCGCCCACTGGCGTAGCCAAACCGATCGCCGGATAGCCACAAGCAGGGCCGCAGCTCTGCTACACATCACCAATGTGTCGTCCAAGGCGGACAGCACAAAGGACAAAAATAACTCACAGCGCTTAAGGTCGGCAAACTCCTCACTAGCCGGGTCAAGCCCGGAAGAGGCCAACAGTTCTCTAACAACCGACCTGACAGCTACCAATAAAAGTGCAGAAGCACAAACCGGCCGCAAGGCCGATCCAACACTGGCAAAACCATGACAAGCCATCTGGTCAATGCGTTTATCCTCATCATCCTTGAGAGTAGTGCACTCTGGAGAATGGAGGACTGAGGAGCTGGACAACCCCAAAACAGGAGCATCCACCTTGGGGGGGGGGGGGGGGGCGACCAGTGCTTCACCGCGTCCGCAGGAAAGGGATATTTCCTGTCCCAACCCGGTGGGACACCCGGAAGCCGAGTCGGCCTCTCCCATTCCTTAAGAATGATACCATCAAAATGCTTTTGATAAGGAAATTCCAAGCGCGGCTTGGTCACTTCAAAGAACTCCCCCTTCAGCGGAGGAGCCGCCTCGGGGGGAGAAATAGCCAAGACCTCAAACATATGAGCCAGGACCCTAGAGGTATCCAAGGAGTCCCCCTGGCCCTGCTCTGTATCAGCGCCCACAAACTGCTGATCATCGGAGCCCTCAGACTCCTCATACAGCTCCCCTTCCTCACGCGGGGGGACAATCAGACCAATCCAGGGAGTCAAAATCCTCCCTATCAAGGCCTTGCGCGGCCGTATACAAATGTTTCCTCTTTTAGCAACAGCACTGGAAAACAATTTTTCAAGATTGGCCAATCTGGCACACACCTCAGATTGCGACTCCCCGCCAATGACCACATCACACGGGGTACGTGTCAAGCGAGGGGGAGACGGAGAGGAGACTGGCGGAGCAGAACCGGACGCCTGAGATCCGGTCTGCCGCGTAATAGACCGCTGCGCACAGGGTACACATAGAAATACATCAACCCCCAAAAGGGATACCCCACACCCCAAACACAGCCTGGATTGCCCCGAGGGGGGCACAAGCCCAGTATCCGGGGAAGCCTCCATATGGTGATTTTTTAATATAATAATAATGCTCTGAGGGAATTACGCAATAATACAACCCGGGATGCCCCTTTAAGTCCCGAGTGGGAGGATTTTAAGCCAGCTAAAATTTTAACCAGGGACCCTGGACCAGGAGAACCCCCCCTTTAATATGATCAATGGTCCACCTGGAACACAAAACACAAGCACACGCTCAGACCATGCTAGAATGTATAAAGAGTTACAAACAGATGAATCTGATGGCCATCAGGCCACTCACCCGACCTTCAGTACCGCACGCCAGGCACAGTGAAGACGCGCAGTGTGCAGTAGTAGGAGGAGGGAGGGCGGGCGGGCGCGGTTCGCACGAGCGCCCGCCCAGAGCAGAACGCTCTGCCATTGCAGCACGCCGGAGGCCGGCGCCAGTCAAACAGTAAAAGCACACACACAGTTAAGCACACACACACACAATAAATGAGAGGAATCCATAACTTCCCCCCCCCCCCCCCTCTAAGGGTATCCGGGAGAGGGGGAATCCATGCCAGGGTAGGGCCAAGGGATGGGGCATCCCAAACCGGGATCACCAACACGGATAGCCGCCTACCCCTTGTTGTGGGGGTCTCACGGCTCCTAAGCACCAGGGGTGCCAACTACCTTTGCCCGGACCAGCAGCCTAGGCTGGGAGGCAAGTAATTTAAATAAGGGTATCCGGGCAGGAATAGAAGAATAGAAGGCCGGGAGTCATCTCGGCCTACCTGCAAGGAGGAGACATCATCTTCTGACTTGCTCGCCACTGCAGAGATGAAAGACTGGGGAATGAGTGGGAGGTCCCAGGTATTTATGGGCCGGGAGGGTCTTACCTTTTTTTATTGACATCTCTGCAAGATCGCCATCTACAGGTCAGTATACCCAAGTGTAATGAATGTCTTGAAGCGGGGTGTGTGACATACTTAGAATATACCTAAAGCCATAGTCAATGGCATTAGCATAATGACATATGCCCACTTCCTTTGATTAATTACTTAGCATAATGACATATACCCACTTCCTTTGATTAATTACTTAGCATAATGACATATGCTCACTTCCTTTGATTAATTACTTAGCATAATGACATATGCCCACTTCCTTTGATTAATTACTTAGCATAATGACATATGGCGTCATGAGTTAGCTTGCCACCGAAAAACATTCCATCCACAGGTGAGAAACATGCATTTGCCAACAAATAAGGTTTGTTTCTTTTATATACAGGGACCACACGTGCCAGAGTGGCAGCAATGAGTGAAAGGGTCCTTCAGTTGGTGGCCGACATGCAGGAGCTGCGTGACTCGTTGACCACAGAAGAAGACTAATGTTCTGGGTACTGCCATTGTTTTGTATATAGTTCTTAAATGTTTTTTTTTTAAATATATATATTTAAAAGATTTAAAGAAGTCACACAAAAATGGCATTTGTTTATAAAACAAAAAAAAATTGTTTCTGTGTCATTTTCTTACAAAAATACATTAACACAAAACGAATGGCCAAAGAAATATTTAGAGATGAAGAGTCACATGACCGCGAAGTGGGTTGGGTACGTTTTAGGGGTCAGAAATGGAAGAAGAACCTAACCGCAAAGTGGTTTGGGTACGTTTTAGGGGTCAGAAATGGAAGAAGAACCTAACCGCAAAGTGGTTTGGGTGAGTTTTAGCGGTGAAAAAATACAATTCTGTGATTACTCACCTGTAGAATTGGTATTATGAGTATACAGTACGTCCTGCTCCAAATCTAATACTTACAGTTGGGATATACTCCGCCACATGGCGCTGGACTGCAGAGACATCGAAAATAGGCTCCTCCGGCCCCTCAAATCCCCAGAATTGAAAAGCAGTTAATGAGAAGCCGGGAGAATTAAACCATCCAAACTATCAACTATAACAATGATAACAATCACCCTACAGGGGATCCAAGATAATTCAACCAAGGGTGGGTTGGAGCAGGACGTACTGTATACTCATAATACCAATTCTACAGGCGAGTAATCACAGAATTGTATTATTCTTAGTATACAGTACGTCCTGCTCCAAATCTAATACTTACAGTTGGGACATCCAATAGCAGTGTCCATAAAGTAGGGTGGGATCCCCAATAAAAATCAGCAGCAGACAGTTTAAACCACTGCTGCCTGCAGAACCTTTCGGCCAAAAGCAGCATCAGCTGAGGCCCTAACATCAACCTTGTAAAACTTGGAAAAGGTATGAACAGAAGACAAAGTAGCGGCCTTGCAAACTTGTTCAACAGAAGCCTGGTGCTGAAAAGCCCAAGAGGCACCAATAGCACGAGTGGAATGAGCAGTAGGGCAGAAGGGGGGATTCTTCCCCTTAGCAGAGTAGGCCTGAATCACAGCCTGACGAATCCACTTGCTGATAGTAGACTTGGCAGGAGCCAAACCCTTCCTAGGACCAGAAGGGACCACAAAAAGAGCATCAGTTTTCCTGAAAGGTGCAGTAACCACCAGATAGTATTCAGACACCTAACCACATCCAAAGAGTGCAAAACCCTCTCCTTAGCATTGCTAGGATTAGGGCACAAAGAAGGAAGAACAATATCCTGATTCAAATCTCTCATAGTAAGGGGGCTGAATGGAAAGCGCCGCCAACTCAGACACACGCCTGACAGAAGTGATAGCCACCAGAAATACAACCTTGAGCATAAGAATGGCCAGGGCAGCATCCTGCACAGGTTCAAAGGGAGCACCCTGCAAGGCTTACAGAACCAAGTTCAGATCCCAAACAGGCACCATAGGCTTACGTGGGGGCCGCACATGGGTGACCCCCCGGAAAAAAGATCAGAGGGTGTTGAGCAAAGGAATTTAGGAAGAAAATAGCCAGGGCAGAAACCTGACCCTTCAGAGTACTGAGTTGGAGCCCCATCTCCAACCCATGCTGCAGGAACTCCAGAATCCTGGGAATAGAGGACACACGACAGGAAAGAAACTTAGACTCACACCAGTCAATGTAGGCATGCCAAACCCTGTAATAAATGGAAGTGGAAGACTTCTTCCTAGCTTTAATCAAAGTATCCCCAACCGAGGAAGACAGCCCCTCCTCCATCAAGATGGGGGTTTCAGCAGCCAAGCCGTCAAAGCCAGAGTTTGTAAATTGGGATGACGTAGTGAGCCCTGAGTGAGCAGATCTGGCACCAAGGGCAAAGCGCACTGATCTACCGCCAGCTGTATCACGTCTGGGAACCACACTCTTCTTGGCCACCTGGGGGCCACCAGAATTGCTGGCACCCTTTCCAGAGCAATCTTGCGCAGAACCCTGCCCAGCAGGGGGATTGGAGGGAAGACATACAGGCACTGAAAGTCCTGCCATGACGTTGCTAGCGCATCCGAGGTCAGGCCCAGAGGATCCTGGGACAGAGAGACAAAGGCTGGGAGCTTGTGATTGTGGCGGGACGCAAACAGATCCACATCTGGTTGGCCCCAACGGAGACACAGAGATTGAAACACCCTGCTGCATAGGGACCATTCTCCCTGGCGAGAGGTCCCCCTGCTCAGAGAGTCCGCCAGGTGATTTTCCACCCCCGGGATATACACAGCTGATATGCAGGGGACATTGGCCTACGCCCAAGTCAGGATCAGAGACGCTTCCTGGAGGGCCCCCTTGCTCCGGGTCCCTCCCTGATGATTGATGTAGGCAACAGCCGACTGGTTGTCCGAGCGCACCTGAACAGGCAGGCCCCAAAGGTGAGTAGTTAATTTAGCCAGAACTAACCTGATCGCCCACAGTTCCAAGACATTGATAGGTGTGTGGGCCTCCTGAGGGCCCCACCTCCCCTGGAACCGCAGGGACTTCCAGAAACTCCCCCCCCCCCAAACTGACAGACTGGCATCCGTGGTGACCGTCTCCCAGGAAGGGGCAAGAAAGGATCTGCCCCCCAACAGGTTCCTTGAGTCCATCCACCACGAGAGGGACCTCCTGACCAGGGGGGGGAGCACACAGACCCTGTCCAAGGACGCTGGGTCCTTGTCCCATACTGACAAAAGGTGAAGTTGCAGGGGCCTCAAGTGGAACTGAGCATAAGGGACCGCTTCGAAGCATGCCTCCATCAGGCCCACCAGCTGCATCCCCTGCCTGATGGAGGGATGGGGACAAGCTAGGAGGGACTGAGCCTGTGCAATCAGACTGTCCACCTTCTGCTGAGGAAGGAAGATCGTTGCCTGAACTGTATCCAGATTCATTCCTAGTAATGGAGTTACCAAGGAAGGGGACAGTGAGGACTTGGGGTGGTTGATCACCCATCCAAATGACTCCAGAGTGGACACCACCAGCTGAGTATCCAACTCTGCCTGATGTAGAGACTGGGAAGTGATGAGAATGTCATCCAGATAAGGAAGCACGCGGACGCCCTGACATCTGAGTAGAGACATCACGCCAGCCAGCACCTTGGTGAACACCCTGGGAGCTGAAGTGAGGCCAAAGGGCAAAGCCACAAACTGGTAGTGATGATCCATCAGAGCGAACCTGAGGAACCTTTGATGACCTGGGAACACAGGAATATGAAGATAAGCAGGGAACTGATGGCAGAGCGCAGAGTTTCCATGCAAAAGCGCCTGCCCCTGACAAACCTGTTGAGGATCTTCAAGTCCAGGATGGGCCTGACTGAACCATCATTTTTGGGTCCTGTGAATAGGTTGGAATAAAAGCCTTTGCCTTTTTCTCTTAAGGGGATCTGGCAGATGACCCCCCAGCTCCAGGAAGCCTTGCACTGCTTGCACTAGCTCCTGAGCTGACACAGGGTCCTGAGGAATCCGGGATCTGATGAATCTTGGAGGGGGATCGGCAGCAAAGTCCAACTTGCAACCGGAGGACACTACCTCCTGAATCCACCGGTCTGAGACATGAAGCCTCCAGACGTGAGCGAAGTGCTGCAGCCGTCCCCCCACCCGGATGGGTGAGGGCGCCCCAACATGCCTGAGGAGGCTTGGGAGAGGATTTTGCTTTGGGACCCCAGGAGGAGCCAGGACATCCACGTCCTCTGCCCCTACCTCAGAAATCTCCCCGGGCCCCAGGAAAGGAAACCCCCCTTCCCTGTCTGGCACCACGGTAAGGGGAGGAGAAGGAACCCTGACCCCGAAAGGGCCGAGATTGCCGCCTACGCTGGGGTAACCTGCCTCCCTTAAAAGGGAAACCCAGTGAGGGCCTTCTTGGCAGCGTTGTCAGCAGCCCACTGGCGCAGCCAAACCGAGCAGCGTATAGCCACCACGAGGGCAGAAGATCTGGCACACATTCTGATGGTGTCATCCAATGCTGAGAGGACAAAATTTACAAAAACATCACAACTGGAGAGTGCATTGAACACCTCACAAGGCAAATCATCAGGGGCACTATCAAGCATATTTCTGATAAGGGTTCTAGTGGCCACAGCAGTAATGGCAGAGGCACAGACCGGGCGCAGCGCCGCCCCCGCACATGCAAAGGCGTGGGATGCCAGCTGGTCAATGCGCCGTTCCTCAGCATCCCGCAGGGTAGTGGAGTCAGGGGAATGCATGACAGAGGTGTTAGATAGCCCTAGGATCGGGGCATCCACCTCGCGGGGGGGGGGGGGGGGGGGGGGGAATGAACAACATTTAACCTCCTCAGCAGGAAAGGGATACTTCCTATCCCAACTTTTTGGAACCCCGGGAAGTTTACTGGGGCGCTCCCATTCCTTGAGCACAAGGTTATGGAAATGTGCCTGCTCGTGAAATTCCAAAAGTGATTTTGCTGTATGGAAAAGCTCCCCTCTTTGCCTGGGAGCCGCAACAGGGAGAGAGATAGACAGAACCTCAAAAATCTGGGTCAATAATCTGTCAGTGTCATCCGGGGCCCAGGGGTCAGAGCCAGAATCGCCATGACCCCTTGGTCTCTCATCAGATGAGCCTGAATCAGAAAAGGGCTCCCCTTCATCAGACGGAGTATAGCCACAAAGATTCCAAAACTCCTCAGTCCCCATAGGGAAAACAGTGACATTAGGCGTCAAGTGCCACTTCTTAGCAGGGACCTTACGCGCTAAGGACTTAGCAATCAACTGCTCAACAGTAGCCAGTCTAGAAGACACATCAGGCTGAGAATCCCCACTAGTATGCAACTCAGTAGGAGTGAGGTTTAAGCTTGGGGGAGTAGGCGAAGTGAAACGAGGTGCAGCCACTGGCAGGCCAGATTGGAATGCAAGCACCTGCTCGGCACAGGTTACACAAACCCGCGCCTTGTCAGCGTCAGCAACGCTGCCCACACGCTCCACACAGCCGGTCTTGTCCCGAAGGGACGCCGGTCACATTATCCTGGGATGCCTCCATATGGTGATTATAGTGGCGCTATACGCCGATAGGGAATAACGCTATATAGTGACCCCGGATGCCCCAATAACCCGCTAGGGAAGTGGGAGTATTATTTTTACAAGGCCTACAAGTTATATACTAATACAGGGCCGGGAGAAGCCAAAAAGGGTTCGCCCCGCCTGAAAGACATAAGCAGACAAGACCTTTAAGCACACGGTAACAAAAATGAAAGATATAAAGCCGTCCGCGAGGGCACTTACGGACCGCGGTAGGTAGGGTCCGTCGCGCATGGGCCAACCAAGCAGGTTAAAGATGGCGTCGGTATACCTCGAGGGGCGGGCCAGTATCAGCGATGACGCGGAGCGTGCCATAGACGGGCACCGCCCCCCGAAGAGCGCGAAGCCAAGAACGTGCAAGCAGCCAATGATGGCGCACCAGCGCCTGAGGTAATGCCGCCGCCAAGCGCGGAACAAAGTCAGCAATTTAAAAAAACAGCAAAGACAAGCCAGCACAGCGGCTGACACAAGACTAACAGAATGGAAAAAAGGTGTAAAACACAGAATGCATAGCATACATATTTACACCCCCCCCTCTTTTCCCCCGAAGACTACAAGGAGGATGAGGGAGGACAGCGGCCACTTAAACAGGGCCCACCGATGGGCAGGGGCAAGGGGGCACTAGTGCGGGAGGGGCATCCCATAGAGGCTCACCATAAGTCTGAACACCTACCCTTTGTTGGGGGATTGCGATGGAGCAGCGCTCCTAAGCACCTAACAGCGGTGCTGCCTACCTTCACCCGACCAGCGCAGCCAAGGCTGGGAGGCATATTACTAGTGGAAGGGGTGGGAATAGTCCTACAGGGCCGCGGGCCAATAGCCCCGCTCACCTGCGAGTAGAGAGCCATTTCTCATCCTTCGCAGCCAGACTGCAGAGAAATTCTGGGGATTTGTGGGAGGTCCCCGGGTATTTGAGGGGGCGGGAGGAGCCCATTTTCGATGTCTCTGCAGTCCAGCACCATTTGGCGGAGTATAACCCAACTGTAAGTATTAGATTTGGAGCAGGACGTACTGTATACGAAGAATATGGAAGAAGAACCTAAGCGTGAAGTGGTTTGGGTGAGTTTTAGGGGTCAGAAATGGAAGAAGAAGGAAAGCGCAAAGTGGTTTGGGTAAGTTTTAGGGGTGAAAAATGGAAGAAAAACCTAACCGCAAAGTGGTTTGGGTACGTTTTAGGGGTCAGAAATGGAAGAAGAAGGAAAGCGCAAAGTGGTTTGGGTAAGTTTTAGGGGTGAAAAATGGAAGAACCACCTAACCGCAAAGTGGTTTGGGTGAGTTTTAGGGGTCAGAAGTGAAGAACTTAAGCGCAAAGTGATTTAGGTGAGTTTTAGGTGTCAGAAATGGAAGATGTAGGAAAGCGCAAAGTGATTTAGCTAAGCATTGTAGCAGAAGTGAGTGACCCAAATATGTAGGTGAGCACTTTAATGAGTTAAGTTTGTAGTGCGCAGGCATAAGATCATAAGGATTTTCGTCTGGACGATTAGTTATTGAAAAAGGAAAACAGAATCTAACGGGAAACGTAAAGGATTCGTGGGAGGAGACGATGGGAAAAGGACAAAAACGAAAGCCGACGTTGTAACATGAGAAAAGAAAACGGAAAACTAACGCTGGAAAATGACATTCTCGTAATCGAACTGTGGCATACGAACGGACGAAGACTTTACAGAAGGCTCGCAATTCATGCATAGAATCACTCGTACACTCATACGAGAGCGGGAACATTTAAAAAAAAAACAAAAAAAACAGATCTTTTCCCCCGAAGACTACAAGGAGGATGAGGGAGGACAGCGGCCACTTAAACAGGGCCCACCGATGGGCAGGGGCAAGGGGGCACCCATAGAGGCTCACCATAAGTCTGAACCACCTACCCTTTGGTGGGGGATTGCGATGGAGCAGCGCTCCTAAGCACCTAACAGCGGTGCTGCCTACCTTCACCCGACCAGCGCAGCCAAGGCTGGGAGGCATATTACTAGTGGAACGGGTGGGAATAGTCCTACAGGGCAGCGGGCTAATAGCCCCGCTCACCTGCGAGTAGAGAGCCATTTCTCATCCTTCGCAGCCAGACTGCAGAGAAATTCTGGGGATTTGTGGGAGGTCCCCGGGTATTTGAGGGGCTGGGAGGAGCCCATTTTCGATTGGTATTATAAAGTATACAGTACGTCCTGCTTCAGATAGATTACTTACACTTGGGTTATCCTCCGCCAGATGGCGCTGCACTGCAGAGACATGTAAAACAGGCTCCTCCCGGTCCCTCAAATACCCGGGGACCTCCCACAAATCCCCAGCATTGAAAAGCAGTGAACGAGAAGCCGGGAGAATTTAACCACCCAAACTGGTAACTAACAATGATAACAATCACCATACAGGGGATCCAGAATAATGCAAAACCAAGGGTGGGGTGGAGCAGGATGTACTGTATACTTATAATACCAATTCTACAGGTGAGTACTTCACAGAATTGTATTATTCTTAGTATACAGTACGTCCTGCTCCAGATAGATTACTTACACTTGGGACATCCAATAGCAGTGTCCATAAAGTAGGGTGGGATCCCCAACAAAGAAGGTAACAGACAGTTTAAACCACTGCCGCCTGCAAAACCTTGCGGCCAAAAACAGCATCAGCTGAGGCACTAACATCAACCTTGTAAAACTTGGAAAAGGTATGAACAGAAGACCAAGTAGCGGACCTTAAAGCGGAACACCACCTTGTCCTGGTCTCTCTCATAGTATGGGGGCTGAATAGACAGAGCCGCCAACTCAGACCGAAGTAATGTCCACCAGAAAGACAACCTTGAGGGTAAGCACAGCCAGAGCAGCATCCTGTATAGGTTCAAAGGGAGCACCCTGCAAGGCAGACAAAACCAAGTTCAAATCCCAAACAGGGACCATAGGTTTACGTGGGGAACGCACATGAGTAACCCCCTGTAAGAAGGTCTTAACCAAAGAATGCTGAGCAAAAGACTTCTGAAAGAAGACAGACAGGGCAGAAACCTGACCCTTCAGAGTACTGAGTTGGAGTCCCGACTCCAACCCATGCTGTAAGAACTCCAGAACCCTGGGAACTGAAAACACCCAACAGGGAAGAGACCTAGACTCACACCAGTCAATGTAGGTACACCATACCCTGTAATAGATGGAAGAAGAGGTTTTCTTCCTAGCCTTCACCATGGTATCAACCACCGAGGCGGACAAGCCTTTCTCCATCAAGATGGAGGTTTCAGCAGCCAGGCCGTCAAAGCCAGAGTTTGTAAATTGGGATGGCGTAAGGGGCCCTGAGTGAGCAGATCTGGCACCCCTGGCAGAACGTACTGGTCTACTGCCATCTGCACCACGTCTGCGAACCACACTCTTCTTGGCCACCTGGGGGCCACCAGAATCGCTGGCACCCCTTCCAGAGCAATCTTGCGCAGATCCCTGCCCAGCAGGGGGAATGGAGGAAAGACATACAGGAGCCGAAATTCCTGCCATGACATGGACAGAGCATCCGTGGGCAAGGCCAGAGGATCCTGAGACAGGGAGACAAAGGCCGGGAGCTTGCGATTGTGATGGGACGCAAACAGATCCACATCTGGTAGACCCCCAACGGTGACACAGGGACTGGAATACCCTGTTGCAGAGGGACCACTATCCCTGACGAGAGGTCCCCCTGCTCAGAGAGTCTGCCAGTAGATTCTCTGCCCCTGGGATGTACACAGCCGAAATGCATTGAACATTGGCCTCCGCCCATGTCAGAATCCGCCACACCTCCTGGAGGGCCCTCCTGCTCCGGGTCCCTCCCTGATGGTTGATGTATGCAACCGCCGTCCTGTTGTCTGAGCGCACCTGCACAGACAGACCCCGCAGGTGGTCGGTCAACTGATCCAGAACCAATCTGATCGCCCGTAGTTCCAGAATGTTGATAGGTAAGTGGGCCTCCCAAGGCCCCCACCTCCCCTGGAACCGCAGGGACTTCCAGAATCCCCCCATCCTGACAGACTGGCATCTGTGGTGACCGTCTTCCAGGATGGGGCCAGAAAGGACCTGCCCCCCAGCAAGTTCCTGGGACCAAGGGGGGGAAGCACACAGACCCCGTCCAAGGACGTTGGGTCCTTGTCCCAAACTGACAGAAGGTGAAGTTGTAGAGGCCTCAAAAGGCACCGCCTCGAAGCACACCACCATCAGGCCCACCAACTGTATTCCCTGCCTGAAGGAGGGATGGAGACACAAAAGCAGGAACCTCACCTGCACAGTTAGAGCTTCCACCTTCTATTGAGGAAGGAATATCCTTGACTGAACCGTATCCAGAATCATTCCCAGAAACTGGATCAATGAGGAAGGGGACAGAGAAAACTTGGGGTGATTGATCACCCAGCCGAAGGACTCCAGGGTGGACACTACCAGCTGAGTGTCCAACTCTGCCTGCTGTAGAGACCGAGAGGTGATGAGTATGTCGTCCAGGTAGGGCAGCACGCGGCTGCCCCTTGACCTCATCAGAGACATCACCCCCGCCAGCACCTTGGTGAACACTCTGGGAGCTGAAGTGAGGCCAAATGGCAAGGCCACAAACTGGTAATGTTGATCTTCCAACGCGAACCTGAGGAACCTTTGGTGTCCTGAAAACACAGGGATGTGAAGGTAAGCGTCTTGATGTCACAGACGTCATGAAATCCCCTGGGCACAGGGAGCTGATGGCCGAGCGCAGAGTTTTCCATGCGAAAACGCCTGTTCTTGACAAATTTGTTGAGGATCAAATTTGTTGAGGATCTTTAAATCCAGAATAAGCCAGAATGACCCACTGTGAAGAGGTTGGAGTAGAACCCCTTGCCTCTTTCTCTTAAGGGGACCCTGCAAATGACCCCCAGACCCAGAAGGCCTTGCACGGCCTGCGTCAACACCTGAGCCGAGACAGGGTCCTGGGGGATCCGGGACCTGATGAATCTTAGGGGAGGCCGCACAGCAAACTCTATCTTGTAACAGGAGGACACTACCTCCTGAATCCACTGGTCTGAGACGTGATGCCTCCAGACGTGAGCAAAGTGCTGCAGCCGTCCCCCCACCCTGACAGGCGAGGGCGCCCCATCATGCCTGAGGGGGCACAGGAGAGGATTTGGGCTTAGCCCCGCTGGAGGAGCCAGGACGTCGTCCTCTGCTCCTGTGCTAGGAATCTGCACAAGCCCCCGCGAAGGACACCCCTTTTCCTTGTTTAGCACCACGGTAGGAGAGTGAAAGGGAGCCCTGGCCCGAAAGGGCAGAGACTGCCAACTGCGCTGGGGTAACTTACCTCCCTTAGCAAAAAGGTCTAGGCGGTACCCAAACAGGCTTAGCCCCTTAAATGGAAGCCCTGTGAGGGCCTTCTTTGCAGTATTGTCAGCAGCCCACTGGCGCGGCCAAACCGCGCGGCGTATAGCTACCACCAAGGCAGAAGTTCTCGCACACATCCTAATGACATCATCCAAGGCAGATAGTATAAAGTTTACAAACACATCACAGTTAGACAGTGCATTAAACACATCAGGTAGCAATCATCAGGAGCACCTGAAGTACACTTCTGATCAGGGACCTGAGCGCCACAGATGTAATGGCCAAGGCGCAAACCGGGCGAAGCGCCGTCCCCACAAATGCAAAGGCATGGCACGCCAATTGGTCAGTGCGCCGGTCCTCGCCATCCCGCAGAGTAGTAGAGTCAGGGGAGTGCATAACAGAGGCGTTAGACAGCCCTAGAATAGGAGCATCCACCTCGGGAGGGGATGACCAGCACTTGACCATATCAGCAGGACAGGGGCACTTTCTGTCCCCACTCTTAGGTATACCGGGAAGTTTACTGGGACGTTCCCACTCCTTAAGCACGAGATTATTGAAAGGGTTTGCTCAGGAAATTCCAAATGAGCCTCAGCAGTATGAAAAAGCTCACCCCTTTGCCTCGGAGCCGCAACAGGGGGAGAGATGGACAGAACCTCAAAAATCGGAACCAGCAGTCTGTCAGTATCATCCGGGGCCCAGGAGTCAGAATCGTCATGACCCCTGGTTCTCTCAACAGATGATCCTGAATCAGAAAACAGCTCCCCTTCGGCCGAGGGGGTATAGCCACATAGATGCAACAACTCATCAGACTCCATAGGGAAAAGAGTGGCATCAGGGGTTAAGTGACGCTTTTTAGCAGTGGCATTACGCGCTAAAGTATTAGCAATCTTTTAATTTTTCAACACTGGCCAGTCTAGCAGACACATCAGGCTGAGAATCCCGCTTGTATGCAATTCAATGGGGGCGAGACTCAAGCTTGGGGAGTAGGTGAAGTGAGACGAGGTGCCGGCCAAGCCACAGGAGGGGCGGATTGCAACGTTAGCACCTGCTGTGCGCAAGGAACACAGACCCGTGCATTGTCACCGCTAATAGGTGAGACCCCACAAGCTACACACAGCCGGGCTTGTCCCGAAGGAACCCTGGTCAAATTATCCTGAGATGCCTCCATATGGTGATTATTAGGCACAATATGCAAGTAGGGATTGACGCTATAAAGCAACCCTGGATGCCCCAATGACCTGCTAGGGAAGTGGGAGTAATTATACAAGGCCCAACTATCAATTACACCAGGCCGGGAGAAGCCAATGGATTCACCCGTCTGAAAGACACAATGGGAAGAAGGGGTGTCAGAACCAAACACACTAAAATGAGTATGAAGTCGCCCGCGAGGGCACTTACGGACCGCGTTTAAGTAGAACGGTCACACACACGCACGCGTGACCTGACAAAAAGGCGCCAACAGTACCTCGAAGGGCGGGCCAGAGCGAGCCGTGACGCAGAGCGCGCCAAGCCAGGCCCCGCCCCCCCCCTCGAAGAGCGCGAAGCCCAGAGTAAGCAACCAATGATAACGCAGAAGCGTCTGAGGTAACGCCGCCGCCCGGCGCGGAACATCCAAATGAAGGAAAAGACGCACGTGGCGGCGGCGGCATTTGCAATAGTAAAAAGACAAGTCAGCGCGGCAGCTGACATCACATATACTAGTCAAAAAACATGACAAAATGCCGTATGCACGAATCACGATACACGCTCACCCACACCCACCCCCCCTTCTTCCCCCCCCCCCCCCGAAGGCTGCAGGGAGAATGAGGGAGGATGGCGGCCCTCTGTACAGGACCCACCGCTACACGGGGCATGGGACAATAATGCGGGAGGGGCATCCCATAAAGGCTCACCATCAGCCTATACCGCCTACCCTTTGGTGGGGGATTGCGGTGGAGCAGCGCTCCTTAAGCACACATGGTGCTGCCTACCTTCACCCGACCCGCGCAGCCCAGGCTGGGAGGCACATCACACGAGGAACGGGTGGGAATAGTCCAACAGGGCTGCAGGCTAATAGCCCCGCTCACCTGCGAGAGAGTGATAATTTCATGTCTTCGCCGTAAGCACTGCAGAGAAATCTGGGGATTTGTGGGAGGTCCCCGGGTATTTGAGGGGCCCGGGAGGAGCCTGTTTTACATGTCTCTGCAGTGCAGCGCCATCTGGCGGAGGATAACCCAAGTGTAAGTAATCTATCTGGAGCAGGACGTACTGTATACTAAGAATAAATCTTTTCTTTAAAACCCTTTTAGTAGCCAATACTCCATGATGACTCTAGGTTTAGGACCACTTGAGGGCTGCTGACAGAGTTTAAAGATTCAGAAGGAGACTATGGCAGCCACAATATCCTCTTCAATACACTCAGAGGATTTTTTTTTTTTACAAACCTTCTTAGTAGTCACACTAAAGGTTTAGGTCCACATTAAGGCTGCAAAGGGGGTTTTTAAGTCTCAGCGCACCAGCAATAGGGGTCAGAGCCCCCTCAAGGAAGAGACAACTGTCTCCCTATCCACTACAACCGTAGCGTAATCGCTGCGCACCGTGCTATCCTTGTCCAGTGCTACTGCATGCATACTGGACATGGGGTAAATCTGTTAGACCAGATCTGCTACCCCAGATGCCTCTGACATGGTGAATTTAATAATACTAGTCTAAGACCCAGGGGTTCTGACCAGTATAGATAGGTTCTCGACAGTCATAAGAGTACTGCGAGTCCTCGGGGGGGTACCATCATATATATATTATATAGTTATATTATATTTGCACTTTCCCAATCTATAATAGTTTAGCTTTAAACAACAAAAAAACAATAAAAAACAGCATTAAAAAACAAACAAAATTACCTGCCAAAAGGTTTAGGTCCACTTGAGGGTGGCCATGCAGTGGCTCAGAGCAGCCCCTTTTTGCTGGCCAACAACCTCAGATTAACACATGAGAAAGAGCAATAAGAAAGGGAAAATCCCTTGCAGGCTCACCAGGCAAAAACCTGCAGCTGACTTGCTTTTTAATGAAAGCCTGCAGCCCTGAGGGTTTAACCTCAGAAAGCGCCCCAGACCCCGGCGCTTCACCTTACCTTCACGGACCCAAATTTAAACAGCAAAAAGCAGGGGAGGCATAGAGTTGGGTCAGAGGAATCCGTGGGAATAAGGTTGTGCAGAAAGCCAACAGGGTGCATTACCCCGCTTGCTGACAATCCTTAAGAGAGAATCTTCAACAACCTTCACAGTCACTTCAACTGCAAGAATGAAACTGGTTTTGATTAGGAGGCAGCTGCTACTTATGGGCCGGGAGGGGCCACACCTTTTTTGTCTTGCAGTCACACCCTTCGGGCAAGGAAGTAGTCCCAAGTGTAAGGAGGGTCTGGAATGGGTCGGAAGAAAAATCACTTCCTCATTCTGGTTTCCATTCCAACCCCACCGATGTGGTCTGACAATCAACCTTTGGAGGACTATGAACAGAAACACCCTTCACTCCCTGCCCAGACGTCCTGATTGGCTGCCTCTCTCTGCACCTATGAAACCCCACCCTCCTCCCAGTGTGCTTACATCACATTGCTGTTGCCACACCCACTGTTTATGCTTACTTTTTCTCTGCATCTCCAATGCTCCAATACCATTACTAATAACCTAGGAGCTACAGGGTCTTTTTGAAAATGGATTGAAGTTTGGAACAGTGCAACATGTAGACCATGGGACAACAATTGGGCTTTCCTTTAGTATAACTTTAAAGTGATCCTGTACCCGGAAAGGAAGATTATGTCGTCACCTACTAGCCCTAACCCAGTGCCACTAAAAAGTATTGTGTTTCTTTTGTTTTTAAAATAAAGTTTTTGCTCAATATAACACCACAAACCGGAAGCAGCCGGCCATATTGCTCCCTGGCTGAGCAGCCTCCCCCCGCCCACCACCACTGGTGCTTTCCAGCGATGATACATTCGGTTACAGTACACACCGCTCAGCATTGGGGGGGTGAGCCTTATCAGTTATAATAACTGCAATAAATCGAAGCATTACAAGCTCAAATGCCATTATGTGACAGTTTAGCTTGTAACTCAATCAATTAGCATACGAGTGCCATTTGACATCATATTGCTTCCTGTAACATGTTTTTATGAATATTGGTAATAGGCTTTAGTAAAAAAAAATAAAAACACACGGACTGTTTTGGGATAAAATCTGTTGGGAGAGCAGCAAGAATAAAACAATTTTAAATATCTATTTACAGGAAATCTTATAAAAAATACACACTATAATTGCCTTACCAATGCTACAACTACGATGTTTAAAGTGGACCAAAACCCAAGGCCGATGGCCCTGAAGTCTAAGATTCCAGGGCCACCTGATTCCCTCCCTCCCCCCCCCCCCCCCCCCAAGACATCCAGATTCAGGATGACCCACCTTGTGGAACTCACCATGGTCGACCAGTAAACTCAGCTTCTGCCCCGATCCAACGACACATGCTTGAGCAAAGGCAGCTGCCTGCACACTACTGCATCAGGCATTTGTGATTGGCTGGCGCGTTCACCCCTTTTAGAGGGTAACAGGGATGTGGTTGCCAGCACACTCGGCTCTTAGACACATTGACGTGAGCGGATCCGAGCTTGCTGATTGGGCAAGAGATCGATCATGAGCCGCAGGACCAGGGAAAGGCAAGTTAGATTGAGCGCCCTGGGGGATTTCACACAACGATGAATCTGGGAGCAGGGTGCCCTGCAGGCAAGCACTAAAACCCTGGATGTCAAAATTTTGGTATTAGGGACAGGCTAAAGCCTAGTTGTTAGAAGTACGGTATAGCACAGCACTGATTCATAAGAGCAGAGAACTGTCATTATCGGCTCTGGGCCAAGTCAGATGTCAGTGCTTTTTTTAATATTTTAGTTATTAATCGTTTAATTTGTTTACATAATTTGGCTAGCCATTCAGGAGAGGTTGTATTGTTTACATATTTCTGAGAGTCAGGCCGGACATTTATAGTTATAAATTAATATCTAGTTATTAAATTGTTTGTGCTAGTTAAATTGTTTACATAATTGGCGAGCCAGGCAGGAGGCATCTTGTGTATTTGCAGAGCACTGTGCTGTGGTGAATATTGAGTATATTGTGGTATATAATAAATTGTGCAATTTAATTGCTACTGTTCTAGGAACAGTGAGTATAGCATATCGGTGAGTATAGCATATTTTAAAAAGTGTTGTAATTGATTGGAAGTGCCTTATTTTTATAGACATGGTGGGTCTTGTAAAAAAGATGAACAAGATAAAGAATGCACAGGGGATTATTAGAGCAATGCAGGGATCCAGTAACCCATGAGCGGAAGTCCAGGATTATGCGTCGAAATGCATTGCTGCTAAGAAAATATCCAAATCTGAGGGCAAATGCTTTTTGACTTATGGGGCAGTTTGTATTGCAAAGGAGTTTGTTTTGGTGAAAATACAAAATGAAAGCCTCCGAGAGGAGGTGTCCTCCCTGGATAAAGCGCTAGGAGCCATGAGGGCATCTACTGAAAGTTTGGGCGCATTTGTGGAGCAGCTGAGAGCATAGAAT
This sequence comes from Gastrophryne carolinensis, assembly GCA_027917425.1. Taxonomy (NCBI): domain Eukaryota; kingdom Metazoa; phylum Chordata; class Amphibia; order Anura; family Microhylidae; genus Gastrophryne; species Gastrophryne carolinensis. The sequence goes on along the minus strand of CM051235.1, from coordinate 119,727,157 downwards.
TGCACAGAAACAATCAGGTAATGTCAGAAAAGCTGATAGCCACAGAAAAAGAAGTCAAACTTGTGTCTGTAGATATCAGGAGACAGGAAGCTGCCTTTCCTAGTGCTGCTGAGGAGGTTTCATGTGGGTCTTCACCAAATAAGCATATAGATTCGGGGGTGCAGGGAAATTGTATGAGTGAAAATTACCCAAAGGTTAGTGCAGTCACAGAAACTCCAGTGGCAGTCGCAAGGACCCCATCACAACAAGCAATGCCTAGACCAATTAACTCTGCTGTAGCCTGCAGAGACAATTTAAAGAGAGCTGGAAGTGTGAAGTGCCACTCCTGTGGCCAATCGGGTCACATTTCCAGGCTCTGTCCCTCTGCAAAACCAATGTGTAGTAATAAAGCCCAGAGTTATAGAACCCACAAAAGGCAGACATTGGTGTATTCTGCTAGATTTGGGACAGGAAGCTTTAACCATAGGAAATTTGCTAGGGAGCATTATAGTCAAAGCAAACCTGTAAAGTGTGTCCCAGTAAAATGGTTAAGAGCCCGAAATGAATACCTTATGGCAGAAAATCTGCAGTTGAGGAGTGATATGAGCTCCCTGATACAACAGGTTATGGCCATAAGAGAGAAGGGGAGTATATTGGGGAAATTAAGGTCGGATGAGCCAAGGCTTGGACAAAATATTATAGATAGGCACCCAGTTAGGTGTTATTAACTCTATGTGCTTTGTCTTTTAGGTCCATTGGATAAAACCCTGGCTAAGTCTCCGATTAACGCTTTGATTTTTTTTCATTAGCTTTTGGGGACCTTAACGTAGGCTTTTTGTGTTGGGTTTTTTTTATGTGCACACGTTTAGGATAAGCCTCAAAGATTAATTTGATAAAAGCAGCCAGGTTATCAAAAATCTAAATTCATTTTTGTTTTTTAGTTAAAAGACCTGAACTGCTAAGCTGGCAGCGACAGGGTTTCTGAATTATCCCAGATTCCAATTAATGTGTAAATTTTGTGGGTTTTTTGTGATTGCGTTATATTTTACAGATTGCGCATATTCAACTAGTGCCAGCCTAGAGTATGTAGGTTTTGCTCCCAGGTGTCACCGACACGCTGTGTGGAATTCTCTGTTGCTGGTGCTGCAGAGGGTCACTCCCAGGCCGATTAGCATTTCTATACAGCCAGTGTCTTTCCAGTGACAATGCTTTGGGAACCGGTTTTAAAGCTTTTTTTTTTCCTTTTACAATGAACAATGAAATGGTTATAAAATCATAATTTAGCCTGTTAATTGGATCAATCATTTTAAATTGTGTGCTTGTAAGTTTTTTTTCTCCTGTTATGTTATTGGAGTGGGAACCATTACTTTTTTCCTAAGTAACTTTTTTTTTGTAGTTGGTACACAGGCACACAATTTGAAACTGTCTGTTTATGTTTTTTACTTTGAATGGTATGAAGTGGGCGAGTAGCTTTTCTCCCCATTTTCTCCACGAGTTTTACTTTTAAATGTTATGAAGTGAGCGAGGTTTAGCGCTTCGGATTGTACAATATGGTCAACATACCAGGTCTGCATTAGGCAAACCTAATATCTTATGGATGTTTGTTTTAATATGTTGTATATTGTTGTAAACATAACCTTTAAACAGTATTTCCATAGATAGCCCAGAGACGCCCTTGATTTGAGTTTGCAGAGACGGAGGGGATTATTATTGATATAGCATAGTGGCAACCTTATTGTTCTTTGGTTATAGCTTGAATCCTCAAAGCCACATCTACAGAGTCACACGTTCTTTTGTTCAAGGTTTTCTTACAGACGTTTCGCCATAATACGCTGTTTGCTGTTTTACATATTTTAACTGCTCTGTGACCAAAGTTCTATTTCTTGGAGTCTGCTGTGTATCACTGTGTTGGAGGTATTTCACCGATTGCTGCTAATATGGCAGATGGACGGTTGCTGTAACTCCTTACGGTCTGTGTGAACTGTCAGAGTACATGTGCACCCATGACATTATGAACTGTTCTGATGAGGTACACCCATAACAATATGGACTGTTCTGATGCTGTGCACCATGAAACCATGGGCAGTTCGGATGATGTGCACTCACAACAATATGGACTGTTCTGAGGCACTGCACCCAGTATATTATGGACTGTTACGTTGTGCACCCACCTCGCTGATGATAATACAGGCCTTGGAGACTCAGTGACAGCTTATAAAGCATTGTCTGCAATTTACAATGGAAGTCGACTGATGCGTGTCCAGCTCCAGCAGCAGGGAATAAATCCGGATGTCACCAGATTTGGTCACCCAAAATCACATAAGCAGTTATGGATGGTGGAAAAATATGAACTATGTTTGATGATCTGTTGAAGAAGGTGTGGCATTAAAACATTTGGGTGTAACTTGAGATAGAATTGTGCTGTAATGTATCGGGTCCCATCAGTCTCAGCAAATTTGAATCACTTTTAAGGATGGTGAGAGACTGGTGTATAACCAAATAGCAAAGTGAGGGCCTTTCACTTCAAGATATGAATGCCCTCAAGCGGGGGATATGTAAATATACAGTGATATTTGGGTCATATAGCATATAGGTTTATGTTATATATTTGATTTACACAAAAAAATATATATATTATGCATGACATAGGAGCAAGCTAATTAGAACAACAGCAGGTATGAGAGGGCACTAGATAATATCAACATTCTGTGACCATACCATAAATCTGTTGTAAATAGACATGCAAAACAAGTCCTGAAAGAGCAGCTGCGGGGTAATTCTGTTATGCACCCTCTTAGCAAAACGGGTGGGACATCAAAAGGTAGACAGGCAAGACTGGACATCAAAGGGTTAGACAAACAATAGACTCCGGCACCAACGAAATATACAAGCGGCTGCTGGGAATTTCCGTGATGGACCCTCTTAGCATAATGGGTGGGACAGGCCCAAGGGGGAGAGGACAGCAGGACTGGAGATCAAAGGGTGGGGAGGTATAATTGAGGTGAGTGCAGCCAGAGAAGGGGGGAGAGAGAAGAGCAGAGCCCGACAGGACGGCGAGAAGGAGGGGAGCGAGACAGGAGAAAGGCATGAAGGCTACCAGCTGAAAAGGTCTGCTTGTGGGTACCCGTTTCAGGAGGGTAATGCTTTTAATGTTGCTTTAATCCCTGTATATATGTATGCCAGTCTCAGAACTGTATTGTATTGTGTTGAAAGATTTGATTGCATTATTGTGTTATTTTGTCAACAATATATCTCTTTATTTACTACTTGTCTCAGTGTCCTCTGAATATACCAGAAGTCAAAAGAACCTACAGTCTTACAGTCTTATGCGTGTATCCATTGTGTTAGCATTGGCCGGATATTGATAATATTTGTATATGTGTTTGCCTATTTTAGTCGAGCCGGGCAAGATAAATATATATATATATATATATATATATATATATATATATATATATATATATATATATATATATATATATATATATGATATTATTAATATTTTAGTTATTAATAGTTTAATTTGTTTACATAATTTGGCTAGCCATTCAGGAGAGGTTGTATTGTTTACATATTTATGCGAGTCAGGCCGGACATTTATAGTTATAAATTAATATCTAGTTATTAAATTGTTTATGCTAGTTAAATTGTTTACAAAATGACTGGCTAAAAGACATAGCCTAGTGTGGTCGCACCATGTATGGATCATCCCGCTCACCCAATCAGTGCGCTTGATTTCACTCAGCTCCCTTCAGCTCCGCTAGCGGCTAAGCCGCATGGAGCCTTGCAGAGATGAGTGTACCGCCAGCCGCATCCCCCGCTCAGCTTATAGCTGAGGCCCATTCAGAAAGGCCTAGTGTGTGTGCGTACACAGCTTGCGCATCTTGCTCATCTACTTTCACTTTATATCAGAGTCCTAAAGGTTCGTTTCTTTGCCATGTACATGACTACACGCAACAAATCATTTCATCAATAAATATATTTTTGTTCAGTTGGATTCTTAGTAATAGGACTTTTTTATTGTTTTTTTCAAGGAATACTTTAGGTCATATGTGCAGATATATATAAAAGAGCTCTCACTTGTAAGCAAAGCTGTATATAAGGTATGAATCCTATAATATGGACAGATTATCTCTTTATAAGTCCATGTCTTGCAGGAGCATATAGAAACCTTCCACCAATAAACAAAAGCCATCTGGAAAAATCAAACATTTGCTGTAGATCACAGGTCCAATAATAGGAAATACTCTGTCTCTATATATAGGCGCAATAAACATGTCTGCATACTCAACTTTGGGTAACAGGTTTCTAAAGGCATATAAACAAATGTATCTAAAAGGCTCAGCAGCAGTGTATGCATTCATAACGACCTCTTCACAAGGATGAGGTCATAATTGCCAATGAAGCAATAGCAAATAGCAGGGTTTATCATTTAAAAAAAATGTCATGTCCTGTTCTATGCTGTCCAGCTCTCATGCTTCTACACCACAGTACTTGTAGCATTGCCAACTATAAAAAAATCGACACTAATGTATCTGATTAATGCAACTAGGGCACTGATCCCTAGACTCTGGAAATAAGAATGCACCCCTACATTGGAAGACTGGATAAGAGAAGTCGACAGAGTGAGGGAGATAGAAGAGCTGACAGCGATCGCTCACGGAAGAGATGAGCAGTTTAGAGCGATATAGACCCCTTGGCATATGTTCCGGGGCTCTGAGACCTGTGATCGGCTCTCCCTTCCCCCTTCGATCAATTAGGGCGGCAGATGGTGGAGCCCTTCCCAGGGCACAGTCCTACATACCCACCGTTGGGAGCGGATCCTCCTTGGCCAAGGACACTTGGACCAACCCCCCTTCCTCCTCTAAGCGACCGTTCAAACACTTGCCTTCCCTTATTCCTCTACCTTCTCTTCTTGCTTTTCTTACTCTTCTTACTTTTTCCCCTTTCTGGAGATAAGCCCTGGAGATAAGAAACAGGTCTAGGGGGGCTTCCCCTGAATACAATAATATTAACAGGTGACTTCCACACCCGCGAGGCGAGAATAGATGCTTCCACAGAATCTGTCTGAGTGAGGCGAATGGGAGCCTAATTGCCCGATGGACAAGGAATAGTGAGGTGGGGAGTGCTCTCCCCTCTCGGCCCCCCGAGACAATGGAATATCGATGTGACAACTGGGGGGGGTGGAGATGGCTAACGTGGGACAGGTGGGGAGGCCGTAGGAAATATGGGCTTGTATGTGTTACGCCTGATTTGCTGTACTCTAATTCTGTACTTTGTTTGAAATACTGTCTTGTTACTGTATTCTATGCGGTCTATAAATAAAAAATCTAAAATAAAGAGTTTAAAAAAAAAAAGTCCAAGAGCAATCATTTTAGAAATGTTTCACCTTCAATATGACCCATAATCTGAAAAATTCCACTGAAAAACAAACTGAAATCCACAAACCCACAATGCACGGCCCTGGAGTCTAAGACTCTAGTGCCAACCTCTAACCTCCTGAGCTGTGTGAAACCCCCGAGGTCCCACGGTGTTCTGCTGCCTGCGGACATATCCTTGGCATCCATGTAGTTAAGGTGTTACAGTGAAACCGAGGATGTGGCCAATGTGCTGGGTCACATCAGCCAAAATTCTTCTCATAAATGCCAGGTGGGCGTGGCCTTGGCTTTTAAAATTTACTCCCAACCACTGGTTGGCAAAGCAACGCACAACAGCCTGTTATTCAGCAGCTCTGTCCCACCCATAGCAGAGAAACAACAAGATCCTGCATTATTGTTACATATGTGTGAATGTTGTATTGCTGTGTAGATTAGGTTCTCCAAAGCTATATTCATTAAAGTGGACCAACACCCAGGATTTTGACTATCCTGGGTTTTGGTCCACTTCGGCGGGGCACCCCGATCAGGGGTGCCCCGCTGTGTGAAACCCCCCAGAAAGCCCCAAAATCTTACCTGTCCCCGCTCCCACGTGACTGGACGGTCCAATCCCCGCCAACGTCCAGGCGGGGATCAGGAACGTCCAAGCGGCTGCCGCCGCCGCCTCCCTCGCGTCACTTTCGGCGCGCGCGCGCCCCCGCCGGCCATTCGCAGACAGCCGGCGCGGGCGCGAGCACGCCTACAGGGGCGCGAGGGAGGCGGCGGCGGCCGGCCGCCGCCGAAGATCAGGTAAGCTATTTGGGGTTTCTGGGGGGGTTTCACCCCGCGGGACATCCCGATCTCGGATGTCCCGCGGGGTGGGAGGTGATCGGCCCGGGAATCTTATAGATTTCCGGGCCGATCACCTCTCGGTGTTGGTCCACTTTAAAAAAATGCAATATGTCATCTTTGAGAGAGAATCAGGATATATCAGCATATATTGTATCGTGATACATATCGTATTGCCATATTCTTGCCAATTCACACCCCTAGTAGTAATACAATGGTGCAAAACCACCATCATTTAAAGGGATTCGGGAAAACCCATATAAAGTTAAAATATTGTAGTAGGGATTTTTTTCTTTTCTTTCTTTCATTTACAGCAAAAGAAACATTGATGGGAGCTTGTTGTTAAAAGATATCAGTCAAGAGAAGGTTACAAAAAATCCAAGACATTAAAGGGTAATTCCACTTTTTCCTTTCCATTTGTTTGCAACTCTATGTTATAAAAGAAAACAGTTCCCCCTAGCAACATGTGTTTACCTTAGGAATGCACAAAGTGGTGTTTTGATGCACAGATCAAAAACTTCCTCATTCTGACTTGTTAATCATCTAATTGGCTGAGACACAGGCGACAGGTTTAATCCCATCTGCATTAAAGCGGTCCTTCACTCTGAATAAGAGTCTATCTTATATGTTTTCCACACCATGTACATACAGATAAGATAAAAATCATCCTACCTGCATCTACTGAATGGTATAAGCCTTTAAACATCCAAGATAGCGGCTCATGGAACATTAGGCAGCCTGCAAACAGGAAGTGCCATCTGACTGTGCTGCTCTGCATTGCTGACCTTTTCTTGACCACAGCTCTGCTCTGTCTGAGCAAAGCACAGCTATAACCCACCCCCCTGTACTTTATCCCACTCTCCTCTCCTAAGTAAGTGTGATGCTTCTGAGTCAAGATGGTGGCGTCAGTATCCTAAAGTCCTGAACAGAGTTTCAGCCCAGTGGGGGGAAATAATAATAAGTGACTAAAAACTTAAAATATATTAATTTTAGATGCTGGGAAATCGTTTTATAAGGGTTTGGGCTTTTCAATAAATCATGGTGAAGGTCCGGTTTAATTCAACCTCTTCAGATAGGAGGGAACACAGTTTTGTGTTCCAGTAGCTAAAAGGTTACTGGCGGCATTCTCAGCTCTTCTTTAGCCAAAGCTGCTAATGAGATCACCTGTTACAGGAAGGCTTCTGGGAGTTGTAGTCAGAAAGTATACTTAGAGCTTTACTAAAGGGAAAAAAAAGCCACTCCTACAAGAAACATGGAAGCAACATTCTGATAAGTGAATCACAGGTATGGGGCCACAATCCTAACACAAATGTTTATTTCATATACCAAAAGAGGAAAACAAATAGACAGAACAACAGAAATAATACAATTCTGTGATTACTCACCTGTAGAATTGGTATTATACGTATACAGTCCTGTTCCAGAAGATATTCCTTACTCTTGGGTTATACATCCAGTAGATGGCACTGGACTGCAGAGACAGAAAAGTGGCTCCTCCCGGCCCCATATATACCAGGGACCTCCCACAAAATCCCCAGTATTGAAAAGCAGTAAAAATGAGACCCGGAGAACTATAACCAATATATAAAAATTGAACATAAGGACAATCACCATAAAGAGGTAACAAAAGATAATGATAACAAGGGCGGGGTGGAACAGGACGTGCTGTATACGTATAATACCAATTCTACAGGTGAGTAATCACAGAATTGTATACAGCACGTCCTGTTCCAGAATAATCCTTACTCATGGGACATCCAATAGCAGTGTCCGTAAGGTAGGGTGGGATCCCCAAAAGTAACAGCAGACAGTTTAAACCACTGCCGCCTGCAGAACTTTGCGACCAAAAGCAGCATCAGCTGAGGCCTTAACATCAACCTTGTAAAACTTAGAAAAAGTATGAACAGAAGACCAAGTAGAGGCCTTGCAAACTTGTTCAACAGAAGCTTGGTGCTGAAAGGTGGTACCAATGGCATGAGTAGAATGAGCAGTAAGGCGGAAGGGAGGCTCCTTCCCCTTAGCAGAGTAGGCCTGAATCACAGCCTGACGGATCCACTTACTGATAGTGGACTTAGCTGGAGCCAGACCCTTCTTAGGTCCAGACGGGAGCACAAAAAGAGCATCAGTCTTCCTGAAGGGTTCAGTAGCCACCAGAAAGAACTTCAGAGTCCTAACCACATCCAGAGAGTGTAAAACCCTCTCCTTAGAGTTACTAAGATTAGGACACAGAGAAGGCAAAACAATGTCCTGATTGAGATGAAAGGCAGAAACAACCTAAGGCAGAAAATCTGGCTTAAAACGAAACACCACCTTGTCCTGGTGTCTCTCAAAATAAGGAGGTTTGATGGAAAGCGCCGCCAACTCAGAAACACACCTAACAGAAGTGATAGCCACCAAAAAGACTACCTTAAAGTGGACCAAGACCCAGGGGTGATCGGCCCGGGAATCTATAAGATTCCCGGGCCGATCACCTCCCTCACCGCGGGACATCCGAGATCGGGATGTCCCGTGGGGTGAACCCCCCCTCCCAAAACCTTACCTCATCGGCGGCGGCCGGCGCCACCTCCCGTGCGCCCCTCTAGACGTGCGCGCGCCCGCCGTTTGAGAATGACTTGCGCGCGCCCTGTAAGAGTGACGTGCGGGAGGCGGCGGCGGACGCGCTGTCTTGTCCGTCGCTGTCACTCGCTTGTCCGTCGGCGGGGATTGGACGGCACGGTCACGTGGGAGCGTGGTGAGGCGAGTTTTTGGGGCTTTCACACAGCGGGGCACCCCCAATCGGGGTGCCCCCCTGAAGTGGACCAAAACCCAGGATAGTCAAAATCGTGGGTGTTGGTCCACTTTAAGCGTAAGAATGGACAAGGGGGCCCCTTGCAAGGGCACAAAGGGAGACCCCTGCAGGGCAGATAAGACAAAGTTCAAGTCCCAGACTGGTAACATAGGCTTACGTGGGGGACGCACGTGAGTAACCCCCTGGAAGAAGGTCTTGACCAGAGGATGCTGAGCAAAAGATCTTTGGAAAAAAGTGGCCAAGGCAGAAACATGACCTTTCAGAGTACTGAGCTGAAGATCCAGATCCAAACTGTTGCAGAAACTCCAGAATCCTAGGAATAGAAAACACACGACAGGGAAGCGAGTTAGATTCACACCAGTCAATGTAAGTACGCCAAACCCTATAGTAGATAGAAGAAGAGGACCTTTTCCTAGCCCTGATCATGGTATTAACCACCGAGGCAGGCAGCCCCTCTTCCATCAAGATCAGGGCGTACTGATCTACTGTCTCTCAATGCTGGCCACCCGTGCAGCCAAATCAGGTTGAGACTCCCCACTGGTCTGCACCTCACTAGGAGTCAGATGTAAGCGTGAGGGGGTAGGCGAAGCCAGAGGGAGAGCAAGCTCAGCCGCCGGTAACCCAGACTGCAGCGCAAGCGTCTGCTGGGCGCAGGGTACACACACCCTGACATCATCACTTATAGGGGATACCCCACATGCCACACACAGCCGGGCTTGTCCCGAAGGAAACCCGAGCACATTATTCTGAGAAGCCTCCATATGGTGATTATTGTGGCACAATAGGCCAATTGGGATTGACGCCAATAAGGCTACCCAGGATGCCCCAATAGCCCGCTAGGGAAGTTGGAGATATACAATACAATAGCCCTCCAATAAGTAGTTAACGCTAAATAGAGGGGATAGGACCGGGAGAAACCACAAAAAAGTTTGACCCGCCTGTAAGACATAAAGCAAAGAACCCGTAAGCATAATACAAGGAAAAGTAAAGAAAAGCCAGCCTGCAGGAGACACGCAGCACATGAGCTCCAAAATGGCGCCTGCATATACCTCGAGGGGCGGGCTGCGGAGAAGTGATGCGGAAAACGTCATCCGCAAGGCCCGCCCCCCCCTGAAGAGCGCAGAAACACGCCCCCGTGACAAGGCCAGCCAATGACGGCGCAGCAGCGCCTGAGGCGATGTTGCCGCCGTCCGCGGAGCGGATAAGCGCGGCGGCGGCAATAGCAACCAGTGCAACCAATACAAAAGTCTTAGCAAAAAGAAACACATAGTAATATATACACCCCAAACCCCCCCCCCCCCCCCCGGAGATCTACCCAGGGGAAGCGAAGGGGAAGCAGCGGACCTGAGAGGAGCCTAACTGAGGGGACAGGGGCCAACGGCCGTGGGAGGGGCATCCCATAAGGCTCACCAAGGGCCTGTACCGCCTACCATTTGGTGGGGGACTGCGGTTGGAGCAGCGCTTCTTAGCACCTAGTAGCGGTGCTGCCTACCATCACCCGACCAGTGCAGCTTAAGCTGGGAGGCAGTGAAAAGGAACCGGTGGGAATAGTCCTACACCTGCGAGTAGAAAGAGCCATCTTCTAGTCATCGCAGCCCAGACTGCAGAGAAGAACTGGTGATTTGGTGGGAGGTCCCTGGTATATATGCGGCCGGGAGGAGCCACTTTTCTGTCTCTGCAGTCCAGCGCCATCTACTGGATGTATAACCCAAGAGTAAGGAATATCTTCTGGAACAGGACGTGCTGTATACTTAGAATAAGACAAAAGGGGAGTTTTCCTTCAAATAAACCATGGAAGACAGCAAAGGCAGCATCAAGAAGTATATAACATTCGGCATAACCAAAACATTACCAAAAGCTAGACGTCCCAGTTAAATGGACAAAAAGTAAATTGGTCCAGGAGGCTGCCGAGAGCCCTACAGCAACACTAACAGAGCTGCAGGAACTTCAAGCATTTACTGGTTCTGTACTGCATTTGACAACAATTCCCTGTATTGCTGATATGCCTGGGCTGTAGGGTAGTGACAAGACAGAAGCCTTGTCTTACAACGAAAAACATCCATGTCCCGCTATGTTCAACAAACCAAATAGGAATTTTAGTTCTTCAGTTTTTAGGTGAAGACATTTTATACATGTAGTAAATAAGATCATACAACCTGCCAAAACACACGGTCATGTGGGCCATAGTAGCGTCCTCTGCCGCCAGGACCTGCCCACGTGACCGCCTGGCGGACTCCTTTCCCGGCTCATAATGAAGGTGAGTATTGTCAGCATTCTGTGCTGTTAGGTGCGAGGGGGCTTCAGCGTTCTGGATGCCACCCGAGGTTCTTGCTATCAGCAGACAGGGACCAACACCCATTAAAGTAATAATGGGTGTTGGTCCGGTTTCATCATCAGTCACAGGGGCGTGCCATCTGCCATCAGTCACAGGGGGACAAATTTGAGCATACTTTTTGTTTTTTTAAGTTGGTTGGTCAATCTCTTTAAAGTGATACTGCAGGCAAAGGAACGGTAATTATTACACCATCGCATCGGGCTACATTTAGCACTGTCCTAAACGGTTTTCCGTTTTTAAATTGAAGAAGAAATGTCTGGGAGGTTTACAGCTTCACCTCATAATTTCCCTTCTAAAAAAAAGTGGGCATGGGCCTTGGATCAGTGATTCTGCATAATAATTAGCATAACAGGCAGCCTCTGAGCTGACAGCAATGTGCTGAATATGGAGGAGCAGGAGGAGGTGGAGGAAGGGACCGGCAATCCTGTCGTGCTCTGCTGAGCCATTTGTGGGATGGGATGAAAAAGAGAATGTCATTGGCTGAACCTGTAAACCCCAATACTTGGCCATTTCTGTTTCAATTTAAAAAACGAAAAAACTGTTTAGGACAGTGCCAAATGTAGCCAGAATGGTGCTTACCTTTACACAGCAGGGCATGGCAGACTGAGATTCCTGGGGGGGTGAGGGGGGAATGCTTGTTCACAGAGACACTACTAATATAAATTTACCTCCTCAGACCATCTGATGGCATAAGAGAGGAACTTTCCTTTACCTAGTGAAGCTCCATGAGAAGGGGGGACAGAAAACATGTGGCAGCCACACCTCCTGGAGGCATGCAGTCTATCAATATACAGAGCTATGTACCCCATTTTGGGTTACCAGATGTCTATAACTGGAAGGATAATCATGAAAAAGAACCTAAAATATTACATTTTTAGCATTAGGTCACATTAAAGGCAAAATTTCCACCCTAGCCTGTTGAGATAAAAAAAAAAACAGAATGCAAAGAAGGTTACAGAACTAACTCTATATGGCAAAGGTACCCATCCTATTAATTTTATAGCAAATAAAGCAAAGAATTTTTATGACCTGGAGATTAGAACATGCACATAGAGGATGCCTGACAGCGAGCAGGAGTCGCTGCACAGACAACAAATACTAAAGCTGTCCAACAGAGGGGTTTTTCCACATTAATGGCCTGATCCCAGACAGGCATCATAAATAGCAAGCTGTTCACTGCAGGATTAGCAGAGTGGGAGAACTCAATAACTCGGGTTCTTAAAGAGAAACATCAGACCAGTTCTGATGGACCTATCTCTACCCCCTATGCATCAGATTATGTAGGGAAGAGATGTTAGTGTTGGGGGGAGGCTGCTCCCTGCTTTGACTGTGTTTCATGTTTCTTTGAAAAGGTCTACCTTTCAGTGCTTAAATAAATAAAAATAAAAGGGTAAACATAAGTAAATAAAAATTACATAAACAGGCCTGGATTTTATAAACAAATATGTTTTTTTATCATTTCAACAGGATGAATTTTCTGTATTGCAGGTCCGTAAATAGGGATTTGTTTTAGAATGCAATCCAAAAAAATATTGCCGGATATATTGCCTATTATAACTTCATTGTAATAGCTCTTTATTCCAAGTTGCGTTCCAGAGGGAACTCAATATATAAAAAGGTCCATACCACAAATAACTGTATGACAGCGGCGCAATTGGGCATCTGGCAGTCACATGGGTAGTGACGCTCTGGCCGCCGCTGTTTGGCCCACGTGACTGCCATGCTTGGCAACATGATTCTGACCTGGGGGCCAATCACGGTGCTGGATACTGGCTGCTGGTAAAGGTGAGGAATACAGGTGTTTGGGGGGGGGGGGTTATGTGCATGGGGGCTCCAGCGGTCCTCTAACTTACTAGGGGAGTGGGTTTCTTGACTGCACTGGCACTTTGTCTTATTTATCTATTGTCCTGAGTATATTGGCTTTGTAGACTGGGTAAGAACTGACTTAAAAGCCAGCATTTACTTATTGATTGGCTGTCGGAGGGACTGTCATCTTTATTTTTTGTGACGTTGCTTAGCGTCTTCCTTTTTTTATGTATTTTATTCATCTGCTACAGTGATTTTGTGTAAAACTTTAAAGTGAAATGAAACCCTAGCAGGATCGGCCTTATAGATTCCCAGGTCAATCCATTCCCTCCCTGCGGGGCACCCAAAATTGGGATGCCCCGCTGTGTGAAACCCCCCCCCATGTTGCGCAACACTTACCTTAATCCTGGTCCAACGGCGCATGCATGGGCCACATACCCACTATCCCTCTAGAGGGAGAGAGGAAAGTGCGAGATGCGCCCGCCAGCGCGCTCAGAGCCGCTGAGCTTAGACATCAGGTTGGAAGTCCATAGCTCAGCGGCTTCGAGCGCGCTGATTGGACGAGCAGCCTCGTATGAGATGAGTTGAAGCTGGCGATCTGGGGGTTTTCACATAGTGGGGGAGTAGACCAAAACCCAGGATAGTCAAAATCGTAGGTTTTGGTCCACTTTAAACCATTATTTTAATCATTTTCTGGGTGTGTGGTTCCTGTAGCCGGGGACTAGGTTCTTTGTTTACCTGCTCTTGGGAGTCCCCAGGTGGGTTTGGTATGCTGCTGTGTGGAGATACGCCTTGCCAAAGTATGTACATCCCCCCACTGGTTGGAGTGTTCCCTGGTTGAATAGGGGTGGCTTGTCTGGGAGCACCTGTGGGGGGCAGGTCTGGTGGCTGTGTATTGTGGTGGAAACTGTGAGCTCCACCGTGGTATATGGCGTGCCCTTTCCTTCTTTCCCCGGGGGCTCTGGGGAACTTATAGGCCGAGGAAGAGTCCTGTCTCCCCCCAATCCCACTTTCCTCCTCTTCAGGTATTTCTAGATGGTGAGGAGTCCGATATACAACACAAGGTGATGACCGATGTCAATTTGGAGGGGAGGGGTTGGCCTTCTCATACTGCGTGCTATCGTAGGTTGTTATTTAAACTTGTTAATTCAATATTTTGGATATGCATGAATAAGGGGCGGAACAGTCCCAGAAACGTTCTAGGTATGGACCTTTTTATACCATTGAGTTCCCTCTGGAATTTTAATGCAACTTGGAATAAAAGGAAGTTTTATTATATTGAAGTTGAAGCCGGCAATATATTTTTAGATTGTATTACATAAATACACATTTAGCAATGGATTAAGTGGTGAACTGGGTTTTCTATCCGTTTTTACACATAGCCTGGACAATCCCTTTAATTTCTGTTAAAACCTGCAACAGTTAAAGCGGACCAAAACCCACTGAACTTGTGAAATACATCTGGCCCCTGCCAATACTTTCTTCTTAGGGTGTAGAACTAGAAATGCATATTCTTGGATATCGAGTCGCAACGAGGGTTCCCAGAAAAGGTAAGTAAATTAGGCGATTGGGGGGGGGGGGGGGGGGGGTTGGTTGTTCCCACAATTCGGGATGCCCCATAAAGAGGAAGACCACTGCTACTCGAGTGGGGGTGGTTGCTCCTATTTAGGTCCAGAACATCACAATAACAAATTTTGTTTCCTCTGAAAAAAAAAAGAAAACATTTTTAAAATAATCTTTTTCCTTATTTAAATTCAGCACCATTTTAGCTGTGCACATTTTTAAATAATTAAATGCTGAATTGCGCTAAAGAAAAAAAATCATTACAAAAACATATGAGAAAAAAAATGTAATGAAAAATGAAATGTTGATTTTTTCCACAGCAATTCACCATCTGCATGGTGCGGAAATGCACTGAGAAAAAAAAATCAAGATATATTTTTTTCTCACAAAAAACGTAGCAGTTAGGTTAGCTGTGCACAGTAATGAGATTGAATGCATCATTGCTGGGGAGCAGGGCTGCTCAGCCAGGGAGCAATATGGCTGATTGCATCCAGTTGGTTGTTATGAATATTGGGCAAAGGCTTTAGTAAAAACAAGAAACACAGGCTGTTTTGGGGGGCACTCGGCTAAGGATGGAAGGTGACAAACTTGCCTCTGAGCATAGGTACACTTTCAAACCTCATCTTCAGGGGGTAAGACTGAAGGGCACTGTTGTCCCACGTTGGCTTTGGTACTAATGCAAAGTTCTAGGCCTTGGCGGGTAAAAGGTAATGTCTTCTCCATCTCAGTCCACTGTAAATCATAGTAAAAAATGGTAATAAACTGAAACCCAGGCTGCTGCCACCACCAGCCATCCTGCATAACAGCAGCGTCAGCCGATTTCTCAGGGGTGGCAGTTTATGCAGAACTGAAATAAGCGATGCTTACTCATGCACAATTAACATAATGCTCTGTAATAAACACATTGCTATTTATGCCTCCGACAGGCTGTCAAGCAGTGTTGCCTGGCACCACGTCAGAAATTTACGCTTCAGCCTTTGTATTGATCTGTTACACTTAGTGTTTGTGGTATTGTTTAGCGTTAAACAAAGCGGCATCAGCAAAACACTAGCGGAAAACAACCTCATCACAAGAGGAAGCAGACTTTGTACTCTACAGCTACACTTATTCGCCAGCATGCAGGAGCTCTAATCTGCAACTACAAGCGCAGCAAAAGACACGCAGGCAGCTCACCTTTGGAGCCGTTGGGATACAGAGAGTTTTCTGCCCACTGCCATACAGCTGGACGCCAGCAGGTGGATGATTGGTCCACCCTACAGTGCGACTTATAGAGAGCCCAATACTTTGTCTATGTTTAAAATGATCTGATTAATAAGATACTACACAAACTCTGCACAAAAAGTTCTCACTACAAGTGCAGCTCAAATAAATTAGAAAAGTTGATTTCAAGTGGAACAAAACCCATGAATTTCCCGGGTTTTGTTCTGTTCCTGTCCAAGGGAATCCTGATTTGGGATGCCCTGCTGTGTTCTCCACGTTCAAAACAATGAGAACCTGCTGCTGAATTTTGTTGTCGCTGAGGGCGGCTCTCAATGGATGAGAGCCCGCACATGTGCCATTGGACCATGAAAAGGTAAGCAAATACGGGCACCCTGGGGGGGGTTCACACAGGCCAGACACTGCTGTTTTTTTTTCCTATTTCAGTAACTGAAAGAGAAAGACCACTGCAATGCATTTTTTGCAAATGTTTATTTTTTGTGCCAAAAGTATGGGCTCAATGTGCTGAGCTGATCTAGTATTTTTTTTTTCTCCTATGTTAGCAAATGCGTGTTTTATGGAAGCAGTTTTTACTACCTGCAATCTGTTGCTATTGGCAACGTACACAAGCTCTGTACACCAAGAAGAGAGAAGTGAGTGTTGTACACAACGAACACTGCTGCTATGTCTACTGCTGAGGTTTCCAATAGCAACAGATTGCAAATAGTGAATACTAACACATATTTGCTACCATTGGAAAACATAAAAAATGCTAGATCAGCTCAGCTGCAAATCACCGACTCTTCTGGCTGAGGAGATAGCAATCACAAGACTAACTTTGAGTGAAAACAGTTCTGTGGAGGCCCTTCTCTAAGGGTTCGAAAGGAGGCAGAGAGAGGCTTAAAGTGGACCAACACCCAGGATTTTCACTATCCTGGGTTTTGGCCCACTTCCGCGGGGCACCCCGATCAGGCTGCGTGAAACCCACCATCGCCCTAAATAACTCACCTCACCCCGCTCCTACGCGAGCGCTCGTCCAATCAGAGTGCTCAGAGCCGCTGTGGTATGCACGTACAAGCGTCGGACAACCACAGCGGCTCTGAGCGCGCTGGAGGCCGCGTCTCGCACTTCCTTCTAACAGGTAGCGCGCCCGCGCCGGCCATTCACAAACGTGCGCGCCCTGCTAGAAGGAAGCGCGAGATGCGGCCGCGGCCCGCGCATGCGCCGTTGGAACGGGGATAAGGTAAGGTTTCTGGGCGTCCTGGGGGGTTTCACCCGATTTCGGATGCCCCGCGGGGAGGGATCAAGATTCCCGGGCCGATCCCCCCTGGGTGTTGATCCACTTTAAGGACCAAAACCAGATCCCAGGATGGACATAGTATATAGAAAAAAGGCTTTATACAAGCTATGGAATTAAAAGATCATTTTTCCTAAGATTCTTGTCTAAGAAAAAGATAAGACTGAGGCAGGCCTGAGTCCTTAGTGTACTTAAAGAGGACCAACACCCAGGGGTGATCGGCCCGGAAATCTATAAGATTCCCGGGCCGATCACCTCCCACCCCGCGGGACATCCGAGATCGGGATGTCCCGCGGGGTGAAACCCCCCAGAAACCCCAAAAACACCTTACCTGATCCGCCGCCGCTTCCGCCGCCGCCGCCTCCCGCGCACCCCTCCAGACGTGCGCGCGCCCGCGCCGGCCCTCTGTGAATGGCCGGCGGGGGCGCACGCGCGCCGAGAGTGACGCGCGGGAGGCGGCGGCGGCGGAAGCGGCCTGGACGTTCCTGATCCCCGCCTGGACGTTGGCGGGGATTGGCTGCGGCGCTCACGTGGGAGCGTTGAGAGGTGAGTTTTTTGGGGTTTCTGGGGGGTTTCACACAGCGGGGCACCCCCGATCGGGGTGCCCCGCCGAAGTGGACCAAAACCCAGGATAGTCAAAATCCTGGGTGTTGGTCCACTTTAAGATAGGTCTAACTTTCCTATTATTAAGGAGTGTCATGACAACTCTTTATGATAATAATTTCTTTGCTTTGAGATCCATTAGTTTCAAATTCGGAAGTCCTTAATGTTGAACTGGTCCCTGCATCAGTAAGTTCAGCAGCAGAGGGAGATCCCATGGCTCCTCCACATACGTCCTCTTCAAGGCCGCAAACAAAAAACTTTTTTGCCAAATCGAGAAGATAAACAACTGTTGCTGGTTCTGAGGCAATTTTTCTCACAACTTGAGGATGAAGCGGCAGTGGAGGAAAGGCATAAACCAGATTGAAATGCCAGCTGTGTGCCAGGGCATCCACCCCTAGGGCACTGTCTTGTGCCACCCTGGTGTTTTAGATAGGCCAACGTGGTCATATTGTCTGATTTGAACATCCCTGCTTAAGTGTCTCAATGCCTCTTCGACAGCCTTGAGGTTCTTGAAATTTAAAGTAGACCAACACCCTGCAGGATCGGCCCGGGAATCTTATAACGATCCAATCCCTCCCCGCAGAGAATCCAACATCGGAATGCCCCGCTGTGTGAAAACCCCCAGGACGCCCCATTCACCTTACCTGCATCCCAATCCAATGGCGCATGCGCGGGCCGCGGCCGCATCTCGCACTTCTCTCTAGCAGGGCGCGTGCCCACGCCGGCCAGTATGCGGCCGCCAGTATGCTAGGAGCCGCTGAGCTATGACGGCGCTTAGACGGGCATAGCTCAGCAGCTCAGAGCACGCCAATTGGACGAGTGGCCGCACATGTGCCATAGGAGCCGGGTGAGGTGAGTTTTATTCGAGGATCTGGGGGGTTTCACATAGCGGGGCACCCTAATCGGGATCCCAATACCCAGGATAGTCAAAATCCTGGGTGTTGGTCCACTTTAATGAAGTGTTCATCAAACCAGGTGACCAAGCCCCCTGAATGTGATGGGAGTCTAAAGGTGGTCTCCCCAGCCCCATCCCCATCTGGTTTATGGTGGTATCCTCTAGGGATTTTTAGAATGGGACTCCTGAGAATGGTCTCGGGACCAGAGAAGAAAGGACTGCAGCAGTCTGGTATGAAGCTGAGCCCAGGGAACAGCTGGAATGGCTGCAGTCATTAAGCCAAGAACCCCCATGATCTGTCTGAAGGAGATTACTTCTGCCTGAAAGAGATTCTGAATTTCCAAAATCAATTTCTGCTGCTTGTCTGAAGGTAATAGAATCTTTTGTTGGGAACTGAGAAGATATCCCACAAATCTGAAAATCTTGGAGGGCACCAGGTTGTTTTTCCACCATCCAACCTAGTGTCCCTAAGAGGGACATAGTCTGAGAAAGGTCCCATAGCAGACCCGACTCTGTGCTGCACATTAGTAAGAGGTCATCTAAATAAGGGATTATGGAAATTCCCTTTGACCTCAGACAGCACATTGGTTTTTCCAGAACCTTTGTAGAGATTCTGGGTGCTGATAAAAATCGGAGCACCCTGTATTGTCAGTGAAGGATTTCTTCCAGAATTATTGCAAAACATAAAAATGTGTGATTTTCCTGAGCAATGAGAATGCATTCTGCAGGTCTATCGTGACCATCAGATCCTGCCTCATCAAGAGATTTCTTACCATAAAGATGGATTCCATGGGGAACCTCTTGTATTGTAAAGAAGGATTGAGACATTTTATGTTCAAGATCATTTGAAATGCTCCTAAAGGCTTCTGAACTAAAACCCCTGACCCTGTCAGGGGAAAGACGGTTTCCTTCTCTTCATCCTTGGTGGCTGAGTGACAAGAAATGTGTCTGGAGGGTTCTGTAGGAACTCCAGACGATACCCTGGCCTTATCAGAACATAAAGGGACTCTGGGAAATCTTTTGCCACTTTTTCAGAAAGAGAGTGTCTGCCTCCCATGGGTGTCTCGGCGTCAGGGCCAAGGCTTGTCTGCCTGGGGAGGAGGGTTGCAGATCAAATTGGGTCTGCGTGCACTCTGGTACTGACCCCAATGATTTTTGGGTTCAGGTTAACAATATGCTTATTGAAAAGGCACTTTCTGGTTAAATGGAACCCTGCCTTTAACCTGCTTAGGTCTCATGCAAAAAGTTTGTTTTCTTGAAGGACCTGCCAAGCGTAGCATCCAGCTCAGAGCCAAACATCAGTTTCTTCTTAAAGTGGACCAACACCCAGGATTTTTACTATCTTGGGTATTGGTCCACTTCTGCGGGGCACCCCGATCGTGGGTGCCCCGCTGTGTGAACCCCCCCAGAAAGCCCCGAAAACTCACCTGACCCCGCTCCCACGTGACTCGCTCATCCAATCACCGCCGACGCACAAGGAGAGGCAGCGCCGGACAAGCTGAGCATGGGCCGCCGCCGCCTCCCGCGCGTCCTTCTTACAGGGAGCGCGCCCACGCCGGCCATTCACAAACGGTCGGCGCGGGTGCACGCCCTGCTAGAGGGATGCGCGGGAGGCGGCGGCGGCCCGCGCATGCGCCGCTGGAACGAGGATCAGGTAGGATTTTCGGGGATCTGGGGGGGTTTCACACAGCCCCTATCGGGGTGCCCCGCAGTCAGGGAGCTGATCGGTCCAGGAATCTTATAGATTCCCGGGCCGATCAGGGGAGGGCTCTCCTGGCGCAGCAATTCATGGCCGCTGTCTAGGCAGTTGATCTGACTGCATAGTCATGTCTAAAAGAGTCTGTTATGGGGTGTCCTTCTCAATATAACCCTTCACATTATTTAACCATGCCTCTAAATTTAAGACAACACAATCTGAAGCGAAAGCCAGTCTTAAACCGGACCTTCAGCGTGATTTAATGAAAAGCCCAAACTCTTAAAAAACGGTTCCCCAGCATCTAAAATTAATAGATTTTACGTTTTTAGTCACTAACTTATTATTCTTACCCCCACTGGGCTGCAACTCTGTTCAGGAATTTAGGATACGGGCGCCGCCATCTTGACTCAGAAGCATCACACTTACTGAGGAGAGGAGAGTGGCATAAGGTACAGGGGGGCGGGTTATAGCTGTGCTTTGCTCAGACAGAGCAGAGCTGGGGTCAGGTAATGGTCAGCCTTCCCAGAATGCAGAGCAGCACAGTCAGGAGGCACTTCCTGTTTGCAGGCTGCCTGATAAGATGGATCTGTATGTACAGGGTGGGGGAAACATATAAGAAAGACTCTTATTCAGAGTGAAGGTCCACTTTAACAAAAAAGCATTAGTGTCCCAGGCTCTCTTGAGGATGCCATCTTTATGGCAATTCAACAGATCCCATAGAGTGCCAGCATCATCAAAGCTTATGTCAGAGACCCTAGAGACCTAAGCAATGGCATTGTCCAGCTTTCCATTTAATTGGGCAAATAAATCTTCTTTTTCAGGAGAGATCCATTCCCCTTCATTACATCCAGTAGAGAAAAAAGAACCAGGAATACCTTTCCTTTTTTGACAATCAATTTATGATACAGTGCGTCTTGTACCGAAAGAGGCCGCTCGACTGAAGCAATATGCATTGTATTATAAATATCCAGAAGCAAGGCAGATGTCTCCTATGATAACTTGCTTTTACCTGAGCTAGAGGATGGGTCCTCATCAGAGGCCAGCCCAAATCCCAGGTTAATTGAATGTTCCCCTGAAGATACCTGACCCTCACTATCCTCAACGTCAGGGTGTCCTCCTACTGAAATAGTGGGAGCAACAACCAAAGGAACCGCAAGGGAAGAATCTCTGGAGGTGGGTGCTGTGTTCCTAACAGCTGACCTGCAAACTTCCAGGGTGGACGCCATATTGGGTTCCATATTGCTCAGAATTATCACTAGATAACTGGCAGCTTCATTCTCCAGGCTATGATCTAAACAGACCTTTCAACAAGCTCTGTTCCAAGTATAAGACAAAATAGTGGGGCAGTTAAAACCGAGCCTAACAGTCTTGGCCTCCTTAGATTTGGAGGAGCTCTCCTTATCCATGTCTTTAGCTTCAGCATTCAGAGTCGACTAGAAAAGGCAGAAAACAATAGAGGATGGATACTTAGGCAACACTGACATCTTCTCTTAAGGGCATGTTTCTTTTCTGGCCCGACTCTCCCACGGTTTGAAAAGGTAGGGAACACCTTGCCCAGTTCCTGCCTGTTCTGCAGCTCTGTCAGAGCACCGGTGCAGGACCCTTCACCGCCTCAGCCCAGAGCAAATGCTGCCCGCTGCCTCCTCCAGACCCAAATGGAGCGCACGAACATGCTCAGTGCAGGCTGCGACGGAAGAGAACCCTCCACCAGAAGTGCGTCATGCACACCTCCACTTTCCCAGCCACAAAGGATGCGCTGTTCCGGCTGCCTTAGCACCACAATGTACACACCAAGGCCTTCCCCAACCAAAACAAGAGGCCCCAACACAAGAATGGGTGTTGACATGCATTTAAAGAAATGAAGACTCCATGAAATAGATGGCTGTGTGCAATTAATCAATAACATTTCACTTAATTAACAGAATTACTGAAAAAAACATCGCCTGCGGGGCCCCCGCTGTGTGAAACCCCCCAGGACGCCCGCTCGTTCCAACGGCGCATGCGCGGGCCGCCGCCTCTCACGCATCCCTCTAGCAGGGCAGGCACCCGCGCCGGCTGTTTGTGAATGGCCGGCGCGCTCCCTGTAAGAGGGACGCGCGAGAGGGTGCTCTCACCTTGTCCGTCGACGGACCTCGCTTGTCCGTCGGCGGTGATTGGTGGAGCGATTCACGTGGGAGCGGAGTCAGGTGAGTTTTTGGGGCTTTCTGGGGGGTTTCACACAGCGGGGTGCCCCGCGGAAGTGGACCAACACCCAGGATAGTGAAAATCCTGGGTGTTGGTCCACTTTAATTAGTTGCTTACTTTTGATTGTCTGTTCTTTTTAAAGGGGAGCAAAACCCTCTTCAGCTGGCCATGAAGTTTAAAAGACTCCAGAGCCAGGCTGTTCAGCTGTGAAACCCCGGGAATTGTCTGCATATCTCACCTTTTGCAGGACTCTCACCACATTTTCACAGGCTGCAGCAGCATCCCTGACTTCCCTATAGCTGAGGCATGCTCCGTCACCAGCTTGTCACATCAAACTGCAGTTTTGAGATCAGTCAATCAGCAATCTCAAATCAGCCAGCTGGGTGTGGCCGCCGAGTCTGCACCATCACCTAAGGTACTCGTATATTTCAGGGTGAGCCCTGTTGGGTTTTGTACCGCTTTAAATTGTTGGCCACACCCGAGAATTTGGCGATGCCTCTCTGCCTGCCCTACACAAGCCTGTGCTCATCCATTTACTCTCCTCTCTCTCTGACAGTGGTGGTTTAGCCCCGCCCACCGAGCAGTCAATTAAATGTGTCCTTTGTAAAGGAGGCAGCCATTTTGCTGTAGCCCGTCACATCCACAGTGTGCTCTTGCAACCAGGCTGACAGGCAGCTGCGGACTGGTAGTGGGCCACCCCTGATTTATAGCACTTCCCTATCAAAGCTACATACGAGTTATGAAAACACATGGAATGTGTACTGAGTGAAACAAAAGCGAAAAAAAAACAGAAGAGAAAATAAAAGTTATCCCCCACCCCCTGGAGTAGCCAACTAATCAAAGCAAATTTAATAATAATAGCAACACAATGATGGCTCTCTGCTCAGAAACTTTCAGGTGCAGCCACAAATGCAAGAACTTGACATTGGAATCTACAAGAATAGCTGTTTTTTTTTTCTCCCTTATCATACTCTACCCGTTATCCAGTTAATAATTCTATATTCCAGTCAATACCAGCATACCTATCAAACACCCTGGGGAATAGGTAGAAATTAATGTTTTTCTACTAGGGGGAACATATACCATGTATATAGAACTTTACCAGTTTTTCAAAGCAATTGCATTCTGGGCTCCTTGCCAAGTTTCCCCAGATAGTCACCAACCCCTCCCCATCAGGTGGATCCCCCAAACCAGACTCCCAATTTGGCATCTATGAATTTCTAATTTGATTACGCTTGGTTATGTAAAACTCTCTTTACTAGGAACACTACTACTGGCAATGCCTGCACCATTTATTTAAATTGCAATGAATGGAGAAGGCATGCTCAGTCACTGTGATTGACATAAATGGGGTACCGTTCAATGTGGCGGCGCCAGATGAGTCAACTGGATCTCTGGCCAGGGACGTTTCAAATACAGGACTAGGACGGAGTACGTATGGTTTCTTTTGTTTTGGGCAGGTAGGGACTTTAAAAGGCACATACCAGGCAAAGGGTTAAGTTAACCTGCTTTCTGCTTGTCCCATGCTGGTTGTCAAGGGCTGCATTTTTTATTCACCAGCACTTTGCGTTCCTTAATAAACCCTATTTAAAATCATTCTTCAGCCACACTTCCCTTTCATCCACCGCAGACCAGTGCAGATACTTACCTAATCGCCCAATCGATTTCCTATGCCACCAGCACCATCATTCATCCGTTTGCGGCCATTCAACTCCTGTGGCACCATTGTAATAGGCACTATGGCCTGCCTCCCTCCATTGCCATAATTGGAGGGGGCGTGTGGTGGTTTCTGTGATGATGGCACGGGGCGGGCCATCTCTTAAAAAGATGCAAGCTGCTGAAGATGGAGGTAGCTGTGAGGACCTTGGAGCAGCATTTGCCTGCAGGAGATTAATGTTGAGTATAGTGGTGGGGTTATTTTTTTTTCATCTACAGGATGACTTTAGCTTGAGCCTTTTTGCTGTCAGGGCCCCCTGTTTGAATTTGCAGTCCGTCATAGCGATACATGCAGAGCCGATGACCCATCCAAGCATTAAAGGCCCAGCACAAGAAGAGAGATTACTTGGGCATGTTTGAAAATATAAAGCAGGCTGAATGAAAGATGCAGTGCCTTACACCCAGCATGGAGAGAGCAAAAAGCAGGCTAAATAAACCCTTTGTCTAGGATGCCCCTTTAAAGCTGCTGGCCTTACCCTGGGTCATCCCAAATCGAGATGCTCCGCTGTGTGAAACACCCTCAAAACTCACCTCTTTCGGCGGCTCCATCGGAAGTTGTAAACAATGGTGGACGAGAGCCATCACAATCAGAACATCTGGGCGGGAATGTGCCCGCTTTCGCTCATGACTGCCGCTTGCTGAAAATTAAACAAGCGCTATGATTGGACGAGACCCTGCGCACGTGCCGTAAAACGGAAATGTATGGAAGGTGGTCAATCAATTGTAATAAGAAGACAATGGCAGGTAGGAAGTGATTCCAGCAGCCCCTTGGAAAACAAAACATACCCGCATCTGTAATAGGCAGGGGCAGGTTTTGGCTCATAGGGAAAAATGGCCAAGAATATGGTGACCCATGAAATTTGGTACAGGATACTCCCAGAAGTTAAAATGAAACAAAACCCAGGAACGCTGGTCTTTCCCATGGGGCACCCCAGATTGGAATGCCCAACCGCGTGAAAGCCCCCAAGAAGGTGGTATTCACTCACCTTTCACTGGCTCAACTGCACATGCGCGGGCTCTCGCCTAATCCTATGTCATTTGGCAAAGGCTGCAATTGCTTACAATGGGGAGCGAGAGTGGCTACATCCTCTGCATTCTCAGGCTGTGCGCAAGCCCTGCCCCAGCCACTCAAATAGAATGACTTATTCAGGGCAAACGCCTCCGATTGGATCAGACCTTTGAACCGAACTGAGATGTACTCTGCAATCTGGGGGGTTTCACTTAATGGGGCACCTCAATTTGGGATGCCCCAGTGCACAGAACAATACCTGGGATAGTCAAAATCCCTGGTTTCGTTCTGCTTTAAAAGGTCTACTTAACCCCCTAACTGTCCTAGTGAAATGGAAAACACTTCCAGAACATCCAAAAATGTGTCTCCATTAGCAGGGACAGCTTCAGACAAACAGTGCTGGGTTACAACTTGCTCCCAGGGCAAGGACTGATTGGGGACCCCTACTGTTTAAAACCCCTGAGATTGCCCATAGACTTAGCTCCGGTCCCATTGGGCATTAGTGCCCCCTCTGGTGGCATTATCAGCATATCTAAATGACCATATCTAAGTGGCCAGTGGGAGGCACTCTGCAATTGTTCTATACTTAACTCATTGCCAGGCAAGAATATTCACTGCAGTAAGTTCTAGCTGGACAAGATCCTGCGCATGTAGTGGGAGCGTGGATTAAAGAGGACCAAACCCAACCTTGAGTCTATGAGACTCCAGGGCAGGCATACTTGCTCCCCCTGGGGCATCCAGATTCGGGATGCCCCGCTATGTAAAACCCGAGATCACCCGGAACCTCACCTTCCTCCCTGGTCCAACGGCGCATGCATGAACAGCATCTACATCCCCGCTAATCCCTCTAGCAAGGCGCATGCCTGCACCAGGCATTTGTGAATGGCGGGCATGGGCACGCTCCTTGTTAAAGGGTAGAGGGGATGCAGCCACCAGTGCGCTCAGGATGGGACCGGATCCGAGCACGCTGACTGGATGAGAGGCTGCGCGTGCGCCATAGGACCGGGGGAAGGGTGAGTGAGATCATGTGAGCTGGGTGGTTTCACACAGTGGGGCATCCTGGATCAGGGTGCCCCGGGGCCAGGACCAAAACCCAGGAGAGTCCAAATCCGGGGTTTTGGTCCACTTTAAGGTGAGTAAGCAGACAATCTTGAAAGGTTTCTCACACAAAAGGAGCATCCACATTAGAGATGTCCCAGTAAAGCATACTGTAACCCAGGTAAGTCAAGTTCCTGGGTTTTGGTCTGATTTAAAGGGACATTCCAAGCAAAGGGTTAAATTAGCTTGCTTTGTGTTCTCCCTATGCTGGCTGTCAGGGGCTGCTGTTTTCATCCAGTCTGCTTTATATTTCTCAACACTGCCTATGAACTCCCTTCTGCAGGGCCTCCTCAGCAACAAATGATTACTCACCCATGCATGTCTCAATGTTAGGGACGGGTCCTTAAATTCAACCCCCTGAGGGTTTATCGATTAAGTTCTGGTAAAAGAAAGATGCCGTCCCTGATAGCCAGCATAGGGAAAAGAAGAAAGTGATTTAACCCTTAGCCTGAAATGTATAAAATATAATATAAATATAAGTCTAAAATACTGCAGGGAGGCCTCATTCCAGGTTTGGGATTCTCCTCTGTGTGAGACCCCCATGATCGACCCGGGATACTGACATAGCCAGTGATCTCACAGCACATGTACCGGCTGCATACCCGCTCATACTCTTAGCTGAGCTACGGGCTTGCGCTAGGCATTTATGAAATGGCTTGTGTATGTGCAGATGCTTTGCATGCTCCTTTTTTTCTTTCCTAGCCGATCTAAACTTAAAGTGGACCAACACCAAGGATTTTCACTATCCTGGGTGTTGGTCCACTTCAGCGGGGCATCCGAGATCAGGATGCCCCGCTGTGTGAAACCCCCCCCCCCCCCAAAAAACGTACCTTTTCGGCGACGGATAAGCCGCCGCCGCCTCCCGCGCGTCCCTCTTACAGGGCGCGCGCCCGCGTCGGCCATTCACAAACGGCCGGCGCACGCGCGCACACTGCTAGAGGGGCGCGCGGGAGGCGGCGGCGGCTGATCCGTTGCCGATAAGGTAAGGTTTTTGGGGGCTTTTGGGGGGGGGTTTCACCCCGTGGGACATCCCGATCTCGGATGCCCCGCGGTGAGGGAGGTGATCGGCCCAGGAATCTTATAGATTCCCGGGCCGATCACCCCTGGGTGTTGGTCCACTTTAAAGCGGTCCTTCACTCTGAATAAGAGCCTATCTTATATGTTTCCCACACCCTGTACATACAGATTGCTCACATTAAAAATCATCCTACCTGCATCTACTTCATGTTATGAGCCTTTAAACATCCAAGATGGCGGCTTATGGAGCATCAAGCAGTGTCTTCTGACTGTCACTCTGCATTCTGGGATTGCTGACCTTTCCCTGACCCCAGCTCTGCTCTGTCTGCTATAACCTGCCCCCCTGTACTTTATCCCACTCTCCTCTCCCGAGTACATGTGATGCTTCTGAGTCAAGGTGGCGGCTCCCGTATCCTAAAGTCCTGAACATAGTTGCAGCCCAGTAGGGGAAAGAATAAGTAAGTAAGTGACTAAAACTTAAAATATATTAATTTTAGATGCTGGGGAATCGTTTAAGGGTTTTGGCTTTTCAATAATTCATGGTGAAGGTCCGGTTTAAAGCGGACCAACAGTCAAAAACTAATTAAATCAGAACACAACAAACAGTAATTATTCACATCCCTACCCAGGGCAATTTAGATTGCTACACATAAAAAATATTTTAACTTTTTCTAACGCCTGCTGGGATACATTTTAAATACAAGATGCCCCACTCATGGGCGTGCAGGCCACCTGCAAACAGGAAGTCATGCTGGGCTTCCTGTTACTGTGCATTTCAGTTATGTCAGTTGGGAGAGGAAGCTCTAGAATGGCCGGTAACTTTCTTTTTTAACTGCGCCAGGCTGCTGGTCTGGTTTAAAGTGGACCAACATCCAGGTAGATCGGCCCGGGAATCTATATTTCCCAGGCCGATCTGATCCCTCCCCATCCAAAATTGGGATGCCCCGCTGTGTGAAACCCCCCCAGGACGCCCAGAAACCTTACCTGGATCCCGATCCAACGGCGCATGCACATTTGTGAATGGCCGGCGCGGGCACGCTCCCTATTAGAGGGAAGCACGAGATGCGGCCGCCAGCGTGCTCAGAGCCGATGTGGTAAGACGTCTCATTGACGCGCATACCACAGCGGCTCCAAGCACGCTGATTGGACGAGCGGCCGCGCATATGTCGTAGGAGCGGGGTAAGGTGAGTTTTTACTCGTGATCTGGGGGGTTTCACATAGCGGGGGGAAGTGGACCAGGAGCCAGGATAGTCAAAATCCTGGATGTTGGTCCACTTTAAATCTGAATAGAGAGTAAGCACCGATTGGCCCATGACCCACACATGCACCATGGAATCGCCAAAAGGTGAGCTTTTGCAAAAGATCTATGGAATATCACACAGCAGGGGATCCCAAATTGTGATGCCCCGCTGGAAGAGTGAAAAATCCTGGGGTGGTGTTCATCTGTAAATAGAGCCTACACCCTAAAAGTGACGTCTACACCCCAAACACACCCTCAGTTTCTGGGGGTGCAGTAGCGTCCACTCTTATACAGCAGCACATGCCTTATCCTGCCACTCCCCTGATCACATTATCGCCATCTCCTGTCACACTGACAGCAGCAGCAGGGAGCCGGGCTGTCCACTGGCCACATTCACACTGCAGCCAGCACATGAGGGGTCGCTGGGCCATGTAGTGCTCCAGCCATCAGCAGTCAGACAGGCCAGTCAGCCATTGCTAGCAGTGACAGATGAGCAGCAGGGTGTCACACACACACCCCTCCCTCCTCTGTGGCCGGCCTCACACACCCAGCATCACCCGCTCACACTCACCATCGTACAGATCGAGGCGATCTTACGGACGGTCATCAGTACGTCCATCCGCCCTCCTCCGCCGCAGCCGCCATGTTGAACCGGAGCTCGGCCCTTGACAGCCGCAGCAGGGTCACCGGGAAAGCGCTCCGCCCGACACTGCGCTACATTGAAAACAATCCGGCCAGAAACTTGGTAGGCTGACGAGAGGGCCTGACTCACAGGTTCCGCCTGTGGAGGGAGGGGGGAGCTGCAGCTTCCCGCCACTGCCTGAGGCAGCACCACGTGACACACAGTACACACACCAAGCATAGTGATGTGCAATGTGGCTGCGCACCGTCACACGTTTGTATAAAAAATAGCACACTGGTATTAAATCCTGTTTATTCATTACTGGTGTATACCTCCCAAGTGTCCCTCATTTGGAGGGACTGTCCCTCTTTTGAATCCAAGTTTTGTTCTCATTTGTCCCTCTTTGAAGATTAGAGTGGACCAAAAGGCACTCTGGAGTCTATGGGACACAAGGGCAGGCTTACTCCCTTCCCTGGGTTATCCAGAATTATGATGCCCCTCTGTGTGAAAGCCCCCAGGGCACCCGATATTCTGACCTTCCCCCCCCCCAAGCCCATGGTATATGTCTGGCCAGCACATGCATCACTCTCTCACAGCCAAGAAGGGGCCGCGCATAGCCAAAGGGAGGAAATGATGCTGTGCGAATCTTATAGATTTCAGGGCCATCGGGGCATGGGATTTGGTCACCATCCCTCCTGTTCCAAGCGTATCTCTCCCTGTTCCTTCTTCACTAGTCCCCTCTAAATCCATTACATACTGAACTTTATCCTCCCATCTTGATTCCTGCAACCAGGGGCGGGATGGCCATAGGGCATACCGTGCAAAATTCCCGATAGGCCGGCACCAGGAAAAGCCGCTATTCCCCACCATCACGGCCGCTCTCACACACGAGCACACACACACACACGCTTACCGGCACTTCCTGGTTGTTGCACGGTGGGCGTCTATGGGCGGCATCCATTGTTTTCATTTTCGTTGCCTCTGTGGGATGCACCCACTTGCTGTAATGAGGGATGCTACTTACTGCCTGTAATGGGAGATGCCGCAACCTGGGTGCAATGAAAAATAAGGTGTATATATAATGTGACGTTAAGATACTATGCTGGGCCAGAAGCAGTACAGCAGGGCCGATGTGCCCCAAAAAGTCCCGGGCCATTTTTAGCCCCAGTCCACCCCTGCCTGCAACTTTGGTGGAGTTAATTATATTTATAATATTATTGGTTAATTTGTTTTATCAATAATATTCTGATATACAATTGATTCCCTGTTGTTCCCTGCCAAGAGTAGTTCAGCATTAGCTGAACCGGTACTTTATTTAATTCTTTCTTCCATCCTAGTTAATGTGGGATAGATGTTCTAACCCAACAGGTAGGAATCATTTTCCTGACAGTGAATATAATTAAATTAAACACTAGCTTATCTAAGTAAGTTCTAGTTTGATACCTATAATCAAACATAAGGGTGATTGGGTTTGGGGGGATATCTAGCTTAAATATCTTTTTAGAATACTCAATAACATATTCCCAGAATGTTTAAATTAGTTGCCAATCCCACCGAAGATGGAGAAAAGTCGCCAACTCATTCTTACACCACTAGCACACAGTTTTTGGGGAATTTTTTGCTGCTCTGGGTGAATGGATAGATCTAAAAAAAAAGAATGCCATTGGGCTATATCGATTGGGCACTATCGCAAAATTGTGTAATATTAAAAACCCATCTAAACACGTCGGGTAATGCGAGAAGGGGTCATTTGTACACACAAAAAAATAAAAAATCCTGCCAAGCTTGTGGTTTATTTTCTCCTGGTAGGAATAAAATCCAGGGGTGACAGGTTTAGTGTCTTAGGGGTGACAGAGCCTGTCACAACAGATCTCTATGAAAATAAAAAAAACAAGCCTGGCTCGATATTTCTTGATGCCGGGTGTATAAGTGACCTCTCCTCCCACCTTCCAGCTTATTTATATGCCTTTTTATCATTGGGCCATTTTTCACGATAGTGCTTTTTTATGTCCTTCTCCCATTTAGTCCTGTAAAAGGGGGTTACAGTATCTACGCCCATTAAAATTGTTTTATAATAGTAAGCCAAAGGAAAATCTTTGTCAGGGTTTCTGATGAAATTGCAATTGAAAGGATGTTGGGGGAAAAGGGTTATGCTCAAGATCTTTGGGCATTTTTTAGGAAGCCAGCAAGCTATGGAATTGTTGACTGTACATTCAATCATTGGAATTTAATAAAAGGAGATTATGAGGCAAGTTTAGCAGGGTTAGAATCCTCGACTGAGTTCAATGCCTATTTGCCTCACTATTGATGAGGGGATATTACGATTGTCAAGGAGCATCCCTTGGTATGCAGGACTAACAGAGGTGTTCCTAACTGATAATTGCAGCGTACATGTAACTGCAGTTACTATTGGATGTTTGGCAGTTTTTATTATTTCATTAATATTTTTGGGGTCCCAGGTATTCAGGGCATCAATTATTGTGGAGTCAGTCTCTGTTCCTATCCATAAGTCCTGTGCTCGATGTATAATCCACCTAAGAAGGCATTCTATATAATTTGCAATATGGTACCTCTCGCCAATAAAAATCCTGTAAAGTTTTATCAACAGTCCTGAAGAAGGTTGGTGGCAACCAAAATGGCAACCAAAAAGTTTTGTGACAAATAGACAAATAGTGGGAGGATATTCATTTTTACTCAGTTGATCCTACCCACCAAGTTAGGTCCACATCTTAGATAGTATGATCATTTTCTCTTATTATACTAATTAAACTATATAGCTCATCCAGATTTTGGTCAATGGGATATCCAGGTACTTTAGGCCTAACTCCGACCAAGAAAATCAGCAAATAGTTTTGATTCTATCTATATTGTTGCTTGATATGTTAAATGGAAGAATTTGAATGTTATCTTAATTTATTTTAAAGTATGAAACCTCACTTAATCCTGTTATAATTTCTAGTGCCTTAGGTAGTGAAGTCTCAATGTGAGATAGGGTAAGGATCATGTCATCGGCGTACACAAGGAGCTTAATTTCCTGCATCCTCAGTTGGATCCCCTGAATATCTGTGTCTTGCATGATCTGTTTAATGTTTCTAAATACATATTAAACAAAATTGGGGATAATGGGCAACCTTGGTGTGTCCTGTTGTGGATGTCGAAAGTTGCAGAAATCAAGTTATTAATGATTAAACTAGCATTCTGATTATGATACATGACCATTATTTTAACTACCATATTCGGACCCAGACCAAAGGCTCAGAGGGGTGTTTCTAGATAATCCCAGCACACCCTATCAAATGCCTGACTGTGCTAGCTTTCCATACGCCTTCAGCTGTCACCAACCCACCCACACTCCCAAATAATGAAGCCAACAACCATTTCTTCGGAATTGATGGAATTTTAATGGGCCACAGCCTCAACATAAAAAACAGTAACAAATAACAATGCACTCCCGGTTTCCCCGATCCAGGTCTGAGATTCCACCATACCATACCTACCAACGGGAGGGGAGGGGAGGCGGCCCAAAGGCTCAACTACCTCCCGAATCTGAAAACAGAAGCCGATTTGTGAGCCCGGCCGCATCCCTCCTAGGCCTGGTAGCTCAACTGGGCTAACTGCCAAGATCCACCTTACCCCCTTTCATTTGTCCCTCCCCTCCCCTTAAAATCAGTCACCTATCCTCCTAGCCCGTTTCAGCCGAAACAGCCGCTTCCTTGTAACCTACCCCCACTTTCCCTGCCATCTCAGACCCGAATCGAGCAGAGGAGACAGCCAAAGCTGGACAGCGCTGAGACCTTAGCGCCGTCCAGCCCGCCACCTCTCCACTGCCAATTCGATCCGCTCCTTAAGGAGGAGATTAAACAGATCCATCCCCAACCTGTTCAGATGTACCCCATAGGCCCTGTAGAAACCCCTAACTCCTTCCACCTCCATGAGGCGCGCACTCAGCCCTCCATTTAGTCTAACAAACTGGGCAATCGCCTTATTCACCTTAATACGTACCAGTTCGATAGCCCTTGGATCCCTCGCGTGCCTCCACTCGTACCGTGGAACTATTTCTGACCAGACCAAAACCACCCGGAAATTCCCTTAGAAAAAACAGTAAGTCCCTGGTGATCAATTTGATCAGCTGCCTCATCGGCACCTGGCCCAAATCTTTCCTCCCCGCGTCACACACCAACACCCCTAGAGGACCCCACTTCATCGCCGACTTCAACACGTGCTCTCTCATATCACTCCACTTCAATCCCCTAACGCCGGCCCACATCAGCTTCGCTCGATCCCCCGAAATGCCGAGCTGTTCGGCGCTCCTTCTCAATGCCGCTCTCTGCGCCGCCCAAAACACAAACGAATGGCCGACCACCAGCACCGAGCATGCCGAGTCTAAAAGAAAATAGCATTAATAACGGTACCGACACTCGGTACACTCGGTAAGTGGCCTAGCGCCCAAAAAAACCCTTAGTGCGAGGACCGGACATGAAACATTCGGACCCAGCTGACCCCAAAAAATACTCACCCCTCTACCTTTCTGGTCAGTCTTTGACATGCGAATCCGAATCCAAACCCCTTCCCCTGCAAAAAACACATCATCCACCTGAAGGCCACCCGACTCCCGCTTATTCCGGCTAACTTACTCCCCCACCCGAAACGCCCAAAAAAAAGCCATCGAAAATGCCGCTTGGAATAGCCTCACCTCAAATTACGACGAACAAACCTGAGGCAGCCGACCCATAACCCCCAGTAAAATCTCCCAGGAGACCGGAGGCCTCCTATCCACCATCTTATGCTCCCTGTGCCACCCCTTCAGCGCCTGCCTTACCCAAAACATGTTTGTGAAATCTTTCCACCCCGCCAACTTACACAAAAAGGCAAGGGCCGCCAGATTTTTGTCTATTGCAGCCGGGGACTCCCCCCCCCTGCTTATAGCTCCCCCACATACCAAACGAACAGGTCCTGCCTCTCTCCCTCCGCGAGCGGAACACCAAATTCTCTTTCCAGCTCGAACCAGCACCTCCACACCTTCAAGTAGCCCCCCCCACATAGAAGGTGCGACCGACCTCTGAATCAGCTTGAACCAACGGCTCAAACTATCTCCCTCAACCACTCCGGGCGCCAAGCTCCGAAACCAATCCCACTGCAAACGAGAGAGAGCATCAGCCACCCCGTTCTCAACCCCCGGCACGTGAACCGCCCTGAACCATATGTTACACTTCAAACATGCCAGTACCAGCTGGCGCAACAACGATGACGACGTTTGTGAATTAACCGTCGCTACTACCGCCGTGTTGTCTGAGCAGAAACACACTGCCTTGTCCCTCAAAGCCTCCCCCATCGCCACCACCAACGGGAACAACTCCAAAAAGGCCATATTCCTGATCATCTCCGACTCTGCCCACCTCCTTGGCCATGATCCAGCACACCACCTCCCCTTCAAATAGGCCCTGAAACCTGCTGAACCTGACGCATCCGTGAATAACTCCACCTCCCCGTTCAATCTCATGGGATCCAACCAGTACCCCAGCCCAGTGAACGATTTCAGGAAGGCAACCCACATCCTCCTTCAGCTCCGCCGTTAGCCGAATAAAATGATGTGGCTCCCTGATCCCAACTGTCACTAACGACAACCGCCGCATAAAAACCTGTCCCATCGGCAAAACCCTGCATGCAAAATTCAGCTTGCCCAGTACTGACTGGAGCTGCTTCAGCCAAATCTTCCTAAGCCCAAGGATCCCTACTAGCCCCGCTTCCAGATCTTGCACCTTGTCTGCCGGCAAACTGCAGACCCCCTCCACCGTGTCAATCTCGATCCCGACAAACTTGATGGATGTCGCCGGGCCTTCAGTTTTTTCGTGCGCCATCGGCACTTCGAACCCCCGAAACACTTCCAGCATGCTTGCCAGGATGAGCTTGCACTCTCTCGATTCCGCCAACCCCACACAAAGAAAATCATCCAAGTAATGCTTTATGGACGCCACCGCGGCCTTCTCCTTCACCACCCACTCCAAAAACAGGCTGAAGGCCTCGAAGTATGAGCATGAGATTGAACATCCCATCGGGAGACAACGGTCCACATAATTACCCCCCTCAAATAAACACTCTCCAGGTGCACTGGCAACAATTTAAACGCTGATTCAATATCCGTTTTGGCCATAAGCGCCCCCGGGCCCGCTTACTGCACCATTGCCCATGCAAAGTCGAATGACGTGTACGCCACCGACGACAACTCACGCCCAATGCCATCGTTGACCGATCCCCCCTTTGGAAAGGACAGGTGGTGAATCAGATGAAACTTTCCCTTTTCCTTTTTTGGCACTAAGCCGAATGGGGACATCAACAATCCCTCCACCGGTGGATCGGTAAACGGCCCCGACATCCGCCCCAATAACACTTCCTTTTCCAGCTTCTGCCTCACCACATCCGGGTGTAGCCAGGCTGACTTAAAATTTTTTACCGCCCCCTTTCCCCAGAGGATGTATGACATGGAGTCCTAAAACCCTCCCTAAAACCCTCGGCCAGCAACTGTGCGGCCCGCCGATCCGGATATTTATTTAGCCACGGGAGCATCACTTCTTCTTTCACTGGTGTTATCCCTCTTTGCAGGACCTTCCGGGAACCTCCTGAATACCTTCGAGTAGCCCCTCCACGTAGAAGGCGCGACCGACCTCTGAATCAGCTCGAACCAACGGCTCAAACGATCTCCCTCAACCACTCCGGGCACACTTCGCTGACAGCGCTCGGCTCGGACGCCAAGCTCCGAAACCGATCCCACTGCAAACGAGAGAGCATCAGCCACCCCGTTCTCAACCCCCGGCACGTGAACCGCCCTGAACCATATGTTACACTTCAAACATGCCAGTACCAGCTGGCACAACACTACGACCACCGGGGGGGATGACGACATTTGTGAATTAACCGTCGCTACTACCGCCATGTTGTCTGAGCGGAAACACACTGCCTTGTCTCTCAAAGCCTCCCCCCACAAGACCATCGCCACCACCAATGGGAACAACTCCAAAAAGACTATATTCCTGATCATCTCCGACTCTGCCCACCTCCTTGGCCATGATCCAGCAGCACACCACCTCCCCTTCAAATAGGCCCCGAAACCTGCTGAACCTACCGCATCCGTGAATAACTCCACCTCCCCGTTCAATCTCATGGGATCCAACCAGTACTCCAGCCCATTGAACGATTTCAGGAAGGAAACCCACATCCTCCTTCAACTCCGCCATTAGCCGAATAAAGTGATGTGGCTCCCTGACCCCACTGTCACCAACCTGTCCCATCGGCAAGACCCTGCATGCGAAATTCAGCGTGCCCAGTACTGACTGGAGCTGCTTCAGCCGAATCTTCCTAAGCCCAAGGATCCCTACTAGCCCCGCTTCCAGATCTTGCACCATGTCTGCCGGCAAACTGCAGACCCCCTCCACCGTGTCAATCTCGATCCCGAGAAACTTGATGGATGTCTCCGGGCCCTCAGTTTTTTTGTGCGCCATCGGCACTCCGAACCCCCGAAACACTTCCAGCATGCTTGCCAGGATGAGCTTGCACTCTCTCGATTCCGCCGACCCCACACAAAGAAAATCATCCAGGTAATGCTTTATGGACGCCACCCAGGCCTTCTCCTTCACCACCCACTCCAAAAACGAGCTGAAGGCCTCGAAGTATGAGCATGAGATTGAACATCGCATCGGGAGACAACGGTCCACATAATAACCCCCCTCAAATAAACACTCCAATAAGTGCACACTCTCCGGGTGCACTGGCAACAACTTAAACGCCGATTCAATATCCGTTTTGGCCATAAGCGCCCCCGGGCCCGCTTACTGCACCATTGCCAATGCAAAGTCGAATGACGTGTACGCCACCGACGACAACTCACGCCCAATGCCATCGTTGACCGATCCCCCTTTGGAAAGGACAGGTGGTGCATCAGGCGAAACTTTCCATTTTCCTTTTTTGGCACTACGCTGAATGGGGACACCACCAATCCCTCCACCGGTGGATCGGTAAACGCCCCCGACATCCGCCCCAATAACACTTCCTTTTCCAGCTTCTGCCTCACCACATCCGGGTTTAGCCGGGCTGACTTCAAATTTTTTACCGCCCCCTTTCCCCAGGGGGTGCATGACATGGAGTCCTAAAACCCTCGGACAGCAACTGTGCGGCCTACCGATCCGGATATTTATTTTTGCTTTTTAAGATCTTGTATAATTTTATAGTCTGCTTCTGCTTTCGATTTTTGCTGTGCTATGGTTAGTCAAGAAGGTAAGTAGATTCTGCTATCTTCTTTTTATTCTGTGTTCTAATTTATTTTTCCATGATGCTCCTGATATAATATTTGAGGGATTCCCATAAAATCATTTTAGATGTATCCAGTATCGCAGTATCATTCAGGATAAAAAAAATAGATAGCCTGTCTAATACTCTTCACTAAGTCAATATTTTTAAATCATTCTGCTTGAACCGCCCATTGTAAAAGTTATGTTCTAGGGGCTAGTCTAAGTGTCCAATATAAAGGTGCATGATCTGAAGTTGTCACACACCAGATTTTACATGAAAAAATGTCCTGTAGGGTATTTTGAGGCATGAACAATAGGTCAATATGAGAATAGGAGTTTTTAGATCTATTATAGCAAGTGTAGCCTCAACCTAGTACATTTTTCATTCTCCAGACATCTATTAACTTAGGCGCTCTAATATTTTTTCTTAAGCTATCATTATTCAATGTATCAGTTAAACAACGGGTGGGGCCAGTGCTGTCAATATCTTTGTTTGGGATGGTGTTAAAATATCCTGCCAATATCAGGGTTCCCTTTTCTAATTGCCTTTATATTCTTTTAAAATGTTAGAGATAAACTTCGCCTTCCCCGCATATCCACTAGTGTATATACCCGTCTGGATTTTCCCTACTAGTACGATGAAGCGTCCAAAATCATCATTAATCTGTTCCAGAACTGAAAATTCACTTCTCCTATTTATCAAGATAGCTACCCCTACTGTTTATGTATAGGGTTATTGTATAAAGTTCCAAAGTTTTGTAAAAGAAATTTCGGTATTTTCCTATGTTTGATGAGTTTCATTTAAGAAAGCTATATTGATCTTATGTTGTTTAAGTTATTTAACTAGCAATGCTCATTTATATAGTGAATTAAGCCCGCTTACGTTATATGTACAGAATTTGACATCAGCCATTTTAGCCAGCTATTTTAAAGTAACACCCAGATACATGATTACTATGCAAACTTGTTTAAGATATACTGGACAGTGGTTTTATGTACAAAATAAACATCTGAGGTGAGATTTGACAAGTGACTAAATAAGTGAAAAAGGAATTCTACCCACCCCCCTCCCAAAACCCTACCCTCTAACCCTGCAGACGGCCTCTTCAGTGCCTGGGTATAGGTCATCTAGGTATGCAAATGTATTGCCCCAGTATAATCGCTCAAACCTCTAGTGGGGTAGCCATACATCACAGGCTTTGGCCTATTAGCCCCGTCCCTTGTCCGAAATAAAAGATCTTGGAAGGAAGTGACATATGAAAAACACAAAAAACATTTTTACAATGTTCCCCACTTTTTTCCCTTCTCTTCCCCCTTCTTCCCCCCCCCCCTGCCTCCCTCCTTCTCCTCCATCATTCTCTCTACCCATCCTCACTCCACCTCTTCCACTTTAAATGAATTACTTTTGTCTGTGGTTTAGAAGAACAGGAATGGGAACCCGACTATGCATTGGACCAATCTTCTATAGTCATCCTCTTTGAAGTATGCGGGGAGTTAAAAGGGCCCTCTTCCCATCCTTGGATTTTACATGATTCAATTCCTAGGGTTTCCGTAAAACAATTGGATAGACTCTCCATCTCTCAGAAACTCAGTATTGTGGTTAACGGTTTAAGCATATCGCGTTTTTTTTAAATGTTTGTGGGCAGGTTGTTGTATATTAATATAAATTTGTTATATAATTTGAAACATTTTAGAACATATTATTTTTCCTTAAAGTTGTGGAAAATAGCAAAGAGTATCTCTGTGTTTTTTTTATTCTCTGTATTCCGTATGCGCACAATTCGGTGAATCTGATCTATTTTGATCTCGGTTAGCATCTTAGTAATCTTTTTAAACAAAGGCTGTACAAAGCCTCCAACTCCTCTTGTGCAATTGAAATGGAAATCCCTTTAATCTTTATGTTATTGCATCTATAACGATTTTCTAAATCATCCACCTTCCTCAAGAGTTCCTGGAATGCCTGTTGATTTTTAACCTCTTCAGCAAAGGTGGTTCTTCTTTCAACTGCCAAGGTTTTCATATCTTCTTCCAGAGATGCAACAAGATTTGTAAGTCATCCAATTGCGTAGTTCATAAAACTTTTTGTTAATGGTCTCTTTTATCACGTTAATTAAACTTTCAGATAAAAAGGCTTTAATTTCCAGGGAAAGTTTATCAAGCAATTTTCTTAAGGTCGATGCTCTCTGATCCTCCTTGATCGCGATATGTTGTTCAGCCTCTGTTATTTCGGTTGATCCCAAGTCCTCAGGACTTCCTATCTCCGGTATAGTGTTTGAACTATGAGGAACTCCCTTACTTTCTGCGTTTGCTTAGTGAATCTCCAAATATGAGTGGAAATATCTTCGGGAGTCATCATGCCAGTATCCATTTTGGAAAATGTCTGGGGTCTTGGCGGAATCCCAATAGATTGTTCATTTAGATGAATAGATATATCTGGAAGAGATCCACTTTTCGATCTAGTCGCCGGGCGTTCCAGGTTCTCCTAAAAGGATCTTAGTGTTGGTATTTGGGTTTTTAGCATTTTCCAAGTTGCCAATCTTAAAAAGAGAGTTTTTCTAGCTGGGCAAAAAAAGTAAAAAAAAAAATATTGAAACTCCTAAAGTGAAGAAAAAAAAACGAGACCGCCAAGGTCCGTTTCACTAAGAGGCCGATTCATTAACAGCGGCAGGTAGCGACAGTTGAGCGAGTGTAGCGGCATTTTCAGAGCGCCCGGCTAGTAGTCGCTGTGCTTGGCCGTTGTTCGGTAGTTGATAGCGACTCGGTTTGCCGTAATGTTGAATATTGGATGAGGAGTCGCTATTTGACAGGTTCCGCGCTGTATGGGAGCGCATGATAGCGACTGACCCTAGCGACCGGCTCCCACCATATTCATTAACAAATCACGCTCAAAAAATTATTGCGCTGTAAAATGCATGTTTAAACCCCAGAGCGCTGGCGGTGATGGGTTAAAAGTAGTTTTTTAACCCCCAAACATCCATATTTTTGGAAACCCAAAAAAACAAGTTTTTTTAAATAATTTGGTAATATGAATACATTAATATCAGACCTGTAATATCAATTCTGTACATTTTTTTTTTTTTTTTTTACCTTAAAAAATTATTTTAAATGGCAGAAGTGGTCACAGAATTTGTCACATTTAAAAAAAATGCATTGGAGAGCGCCAGGTAGCGAGAGGTCATACCTGTCGCTGTTTAAGGTCGGACGCTGGCGCTGTGGGCTGAGGCTGGAATAATGATGAATGAGTCGCTATATGGCGTTATCTCAGTCGCTAAGCAGGATTGGCTTGATAAATGTGTGATTGTGGTGGGGAGCCGGCGTTCTCGTGGCGGAGCCCGTCATTACCGGCCGCTCACCAGTCGCTACCTGTCGCTATCCCTTGTTAAATAAGGGCCTAAGTTTAATCCTTAGCTATTCAAGTTCCAATTTCTTTTTTTATTTCTTCTTTCAATCTTTCTTTATTTTTTCTTTCCTTCCTTTCTATCTTTCTTTTCCCTCTTTCTATCTTTCCATTATACTTCCCTTCCTTCCTTCATTCATTTTTTCCTTCCTTTCTTTTTTGCTTTCCTTTCTCCCTTCTTTCCATCTTTCTTTCTGTCTTGTCTCCCTTCCTTCTCATCTTCCTTCCCTCACTCTCTTCCTTTCTGTCCTCCTTTCCTTTGCTC
Source organism: Gastrophryne carolinensis (assembly GCA_027917425.1). Lineage (NCBI taxonomy): Eukaryota > Metazoa > Chordata > Amphibia > Anura > Microhylidae > Gastrophryne > Gastrophryne carolinensis. The sequence continues at coordinate 119,685,965 of CM051235.1, read as the reverse complement.
TTATTTTCTTTCTTTCTGTGCTTCCTTCATTCGTTCTCCTTCTTTCTTTTCATGCCTTTCTTTCAATTTTCCTTTCTTCCTTCCCTCTTTCAATTTTTTTCTTTCTGTCTTTCATTTTTCCTTCTTTCTTTTTCCTCCATTCCTCCCTCCCTAACTTTTCTATTTCATTCCTTCCTTCCCTATTTTTTTCTTTACTCCTTCCTTCTTTCCTTCTTTCTTTTTTTCCTTTCTTTTCATTCCATTAACATTACTGTCTACAGAATGTAATCCAACCTAAAGTATGCTTGCTATAGAGTACACTGTGAAATAAGATCTTTTGCATGCGGGCCTTTGCGTGCTGCCTAAACAACATCTTTAAACTGATTTGTATATTATCTTAGTGTGAAACAATGTGCCATATACTTGAGGGGAAGCTTGTCATAGCTGTGCTCTGTGCAGGGCTGGAAGGTGGAGCGACCTAGCAGTCTATGAAAGGGTGCGTGTTTTACAACTGACTCACACACTCTGATTCCTCATTGTTCTCTGTCTCCCTCTAGCAGGGCGTCTGGGAAGAATAGGGATTAAACCACTGAAGCCTGAAGTCCTTCTCAAGCTAAGGAAACTTTTATTTAACTGTTTCTGTACAGAGTAGAATCCGTTTATGCTCATACGTTGATTGTACCATTATCACTTTTTTTAATCCATTTGCATCACACTCTAGACTAGTGGTGTTTGTAGCATACTTTGTGTTTCTTTATGTAAAACACCAAAAATAAGTGCTGATGAACATAGATCCACATCCTCTGTAAAGCACCATATAAACACTATATAACCACAAGTATAACCAACTGTTCTATGATAGTAAATGTAAAATAATAGTAAAAATGTTCATCAGCAACATAATGAAAAGGAACTACTACTAATAGAGTAACTAAACTAACCAATTTATCCAGTTGCTTTTAAGCCCTTTTTTATTAGTGGCACACTTAGGCTATTTCAGCATTATCAAGGATTTATATAAGATGATCTAAAGGATAGCATCTGAGGAGCTATAGTTAAAATCACAATTTCCCAGCTCCCCTCCCATTGGAATGTCAAAGCCTGTTTTTTGATTGGCTGCTGGTCGCAGGAATCAGTTTTCACTCAAGCTGGGAGTGAGACTGTTCTCTTCTGCCGTTGAACAGGACCCTCAGTGTGGGACAGTTGGATTACGCTTAAGGGGGCTCTCTCCAGTCTGACCTACTTTCTAACAATGGTATTAGCTTCAAGAAGCCGTGGAACTTAATAGGAACAGTTTGTCTTTTCAGTTGGATTACCGTGACAGTCCAGGCAGACTATGTCCCAGTACTCTCATAACTATCTGCTAGTTCCTATCCCTGAATATCCTCTCCTGGACTGCGACGCAAACAGGAACGTCAAGATTGTGGTTCTGGGGGGCAGTGGCGTTGGAAAAACAGGTAAAATAGTTTTATGATGTATTCTTTTCTAATTAGAAAATATGTTAATAATAATTTTATTGTGTTGACTAATCATCACCAAGCATCTGTGTAAAGCGCCATGGAATATGTGAGCGCTATACAATAAATGAGCACATTTTGGTTATAAAGCTATCCCTGCATGTGCAGCTTTTATTTAGAGTATGGTTTGGATTCTTTCTTACACTGTTTTGCTGAAGCAGGCAGCATAGTGTGATAAGCACGCTTGTTTTGCAGCACTAGGGTTCAGGGATTGATTTCAACATGAACACTTGAATGGGCTTTTTATATGTTATAAGTGTTACTTGCTTCCCCGCAAAGCATCAATAGCATACAGTTAAACTGGGGTCTTATAAAAGACATGTGATATTGATATTCGATTGTGAGCTCCACTGAAGAGCAGGGATTAGTGTGAATGGTCTTTATTACTGTGGAAAGTGTATTAGTACTTTAGGACAGGCATGGTAAAAATGTGCTGACAGTATAGCATGCATAATAGTCTCTTAAGAGCTAAAGACTGCAATTTTGTAATGAAAAGCTTGCTGGGGGGTAATCCAGGGAGGACAGAGATCCCATGTGAAGAGCTTCCAAATTTCAAATACCCAATCATGAAATCATTCCATTTCTTTAGCATCTGATCAGGAGTTGAAAGGCTCCTCGGTGGTAAAAAACTGCTGGGTCATCTTTAAAGCAAACCTGTAGACATTTTATTATCTTCCCCACTGACAGCTGGAATATGTAAGCACAGTAAAGGTCCTGACAGCTATACTTAATCTGCTCCTGTCCCATACAGCCAAGCTGCTCGGAAAGGGCCAGCCTTAACTCTCAGGGAGTAGGTCTAATTTAAAGTACACCAACAGTCATGACAGTTGGTTTGCAAAAATCACAATGGTCCCCACTGCTGTAAAGAGAGGATCTCGTTAAGGTGTGTTTTTTGTTTTCTTAAAGCCAACCAAAAGCCAGGTTTTTCACCCTATTTGGATTGGGTGCACTTTACAAGGACTGGGATGCTCCTGTTTGTGAAACTTCTCAGTTTCCTCAGTAACTCACCTCAATCCCTGCTCTCATTGTGCATGTGTGCGCTCTCCTTCACTTATTCATTGCTGTGGATATTAATGCCCCACAATGGGGCATTACTGACTGAATGATTTGCCAACGCCTCCCCTGGACTGTTCCCTCTGACTGTGCGCACCTGCCTGATGTGGGTTCATGGATGGAACCAATACGATTTTGTCAAGAAGACATGAATGACATCTAATCAGTGAGCCAAACTGGTCACCAAAATGTGACCAGTAACAAGTGGGTCACATGAACATCCAGCCATCAATACCATTGGCAGGTCACCTGGTCAACAATCATGCTACAGAAGTGCAAACGGGTCATGCTACAGAAGTGCAAGCAGGTAAATAAATGAAGAATATGTTCAAGTGTCAGGAACATTGCATTGGATGCCAGGAACATATTGAGCATTACATTGGATGTTGGGCATCCTAATCTGAGATCATACAATAACCTTGAGTCGGCTGCAGGTCTGACTTGAATTTAGGATGTCTTAAAGTGGCTCAAAAGATGCTGAAGCTGGTATTCGGATCTAAAACATACCTCCTGACTGTCCCTCTTTTGAAGGGACTGTCCCTGCTTTGAGTCTATGCCCCCTGTTGTTTTCATGTGTCCCTCTTTGAGGTTTAAACATGCAGATCTGCACCAATCTGGGGCGTATATAGGTTTCACAGGCCTCATATCAAAACTCATATTGCCCCCCCCCCCAAAAAAAGACACCCCAGCCTTAAAATGTACCAAAACCCACGACACCATGACACAGCATCTAAAATCGGGTCTGTGGAGTTTGTTGCACAATTTGGGCACTGGATTGGCGACAGTAGGGCCCAGTGAGGTCCGGTTCTTCCTTAGGCACTACCACAATATGCAGTGTTGCTGTGCTGCCTGTAGCACCAGGTACCAGAGCTGTAGGTTCCACAGGGTGGAATTAGGATGCCAGCATCTTGCTCTTACACAGAGTGCCAACGCTGCATGCTGCGGTAGCACCAGTCGGCAGCTTTTGCCGCAGATGCTGTAAAGTGAGGTGAGACAGATGCATGCTAGCCTGCTACTAGCCTGCCCCCCGGGGATTCTGAAATCCGGATGTGCAGATGTGTGAAACCTCCAGGCTCCCACAACGCTGTCTTCACTGATGGCCGCATCCTCGGCTTACCTGTAGCTGTGACACTTTTGTGCCCAGACATTTAAGGAACTTGGGGATGTGGTCAGGGGGATGGGTCATATCAGCCGGCATCCTTGCCAATCTAAAAAATGCGACGTGGACGCACCTCGGCGGTGGAAAAAAATATTTTTTTTTCGTAAAAAAAGGGCCACTCTAAATCATCTGCTTCACTCAAGGTACGCAGGAAGGGAGGCTGGGTGGGAGACACCATGGGGGGGGGGTTGTGCCACTTTAATGGCAAATACTGAGAAGGGGGTTGTTGTTGGTAAACTGAAATGTTTTAAAGTGGACCAACACCCTCCCATGATCGGCCAGGTAATCTATAAGATTCCCGGACCGATCAGACCCCTGAGTGCGGGGCACCCCGATCGGGGGTGCCCCGCTGTGTGAAACCCCCCAGAAACCCCTAAATCCCTACCTTATCCACGATCCAGGGGCGCCCGCCGCCGCCTACCGCGCGCCCCTCTAGCAGGACGCGCACCCGTGCCGGCCCGTTTGTGAATGGAGATTGACGCGCGGGAGGCGGCGGCGGGCGCACTCTCTTGTCCGTCGCTGCCTCCCGCTTGTTCGTCGGCGGGGATTGACAGCGGCGGTCACGTGGGAGCGAGGAGAGGTGAGTTTTTCGGGGTTTCTGGGGGGTTTCACACGCCGAAGTGGACCAAAACCCAGGATAGTCAAAATCCTGGGTGTTGGTCCACTTTAAGTTATGATACATAATTACATTTAAAAAGTGTTTTAACCAATCCTCAACACCAATAGAAAAAAATAGCATTTTGTATATATATCATACATAAATGTATCCCTATTGTGAATTAGCAATAGCAAAACATTAGACATTCTGCAAACCAAGTTTGGAGGTCTTACTAAAGGGTGGATTTTACATTGCTTCTACATTGATTTTTCGAATGGTGGTTGAGGTAAAACACAAGTGCATTAGTCTATTGCAATAGGGGAAGAAATGATGTTAAAGTGACTGCAGGCAAATGTAATTGTTACACTATTGTGTTGGGCTACATTTGGCACTGTCCTAACCTGTTTTCCGTTTTTATATTGAAGCAGAAATGGCTGAGATATCGGGGCTTACAGGTTCAGCCAATGACATTCTCTTTTTCATCCCACCGCTCAATCAGTTCAGCAGAGCAAGACAGGATTACTGGTCCCTCCCTCCCTCCGCCCCTCCCTCTGCCTCCTCCTCCTCCAACTCCATCTTCATCACATTGCTGATTAATATGCAGCATCACAAATCCAAAGGCCACACCCATTTTTTTTCAGAAGAGAAATCATGAGCTGAATGCTGAATATGATGCCCTGCTGGACACCCATCTTCTGTGAGCTGACAACCCCCCCAATCTCCGCCACCTCTTCAGCCTATAACCAAGCCCCCATTTGCCAGGACGCTAGAAATGCCAGCTTACGGTGAAGAAAGATGAACCTAGAGGGCAGTTAGATAGCCGAGGTCCTACATGAGTTATCAGTCTGATGTGTCAGGATGGAGCAGGAGGGTGGTCGAGGAATGCTAGATGGTTCCATGGCCGTGATGGAGTACACAGGGGTACTAATGGTCCAGCAGGGGCAGACCTGGGAGTTTTACTTTGGGCACAGGTTCTACAGTCTTGGACAAAAGCCCGGGTAACCTTTCTAAAGGATGGCCACCAAACGTGACGGTATAGGAGAGTCCTTTTAACCCCTGGATGCCCCACCTTGGAGTCGGGAAATTGCTGCAGTACTGCAAGACAGTGAGACAGAGTTACAAAAAAGAAGCTGGTCAGGTTTTCCTGGAGGAAAGTCTGATTGAAACTGCTTATCTCACTCAATATATCAGACTGGATGAGGGCTATCACCCTATGCCATAGGAGTATGGGCAGACTCTTTCACGGGAGTTCTTGCAACAGAAAAACTTTGAGACAAGACATCAGCCTTAACATTTTTCGTTCCCGGTTTGTACGTGATGGGAAAATTAAATCGTCGTGGGCTTAATCTCTTTGCAGACTCTATATTCTCAATTTTTATGGTCGGTGTATACCGCTACTGGGAACCCTGCACCCTCCAACTAATGCCTCCACTCTTGGAAGGCAAGTTTCATCGCGAAGAGCTCCAGGTTGCCAATGTCATAATTTCTCTCAGCTGAATTGCACAAGGATGCAAGGGCTCAGGAGACCCACTATACTGGGAGAGGACTGCCCAGCATCAAACTCAGGGACGTCTACCTCGACAATAAAGGCTCATTGGTTGTCAGGATGGACTAACACCAGGCTCAGCTGAAGGTGGCTTTTAAGTACTCAAAGGCATGGGTGGACTGGGCTGACCAAACTGAGGAGAAGGCCCCCTTTTTAGTGAGGTTCATAAGGGGGGCTACCATGGTGGAGAAGTTCTTAATTGCCTATAAAAATTGGCAAACCCCAAAAATCTTTGTAACCCCTTTAAGTCTTCAGGTTGTTCCCATTGGAGGACAGCTGAAACCTTAGATTGTTCCATGGTCAAACCAGATTTGGAAACTATGTACTCCAGGAACGGGAAGGGACTGATACTTCAAAAACATTTTTTGAGCTTGGCGTAGAGGCAATTCTCTCCTAATTTCTGCAAAACCAGCAGGGCATGCTACCTATTTTTGTCCAAGGTCAGGGAGAATCTAAATAGCTGACAATTAAGCAGCCTAAGAATTCCCAGAAAACTTTGTTAACAAGTCCTAAATGACTGCTGAGGAATTCCAAGGACTGAATGGCATAACAAGGTACTCGTAATGCCCGTCCTGGGTGTTAAAGGCAGTTTTCCATTGGTCCCCCTGGTCTGATCCTGATTAAATTGTAGGTTCTCAGATCGAGCTTCGTAAAGACCTGGGACCATAATCTTGTTAGGCCCCTGTAGTCTATACAGGGGTGCAGGGCGCCATCTTTTTTCAACAAAAAAACCCTGCCCCTGCCGGCGTGGTGGATGCCTGGATAAACCCTTTCTGGAGGTTTTCGGAGATGTACTCCTTCATGGATTTGCTCTAAGCTCATGTGAGTTTGTAGATCCTTCCTCTAGGAGGCATAGTCCCAGAGAGAAGATCAATGGGGCAGCCTATGAGGACAGAAAGAGTCAGCGACCTTTTTTGGGAAGACAAAGTCGGCATAGGGGAAAGGTACCCCTTCTGGGATAAGGCACACAGAGTATATGGGTAGTTATAGACAGGGCTGAAAAAACTATGCCCCCCCCCACTGTAACTTGCCCTGTGACCCAATCAATTTGGGGGTTATTTTTATGTAACCAAGGAAGTCCCAATACCAACGGAGTAAGGGGCATTTTAAGTAACAGGAAGCTTATCTGTTCTGTGTGACTGGCCCCTACTCTGGTGAATAAGGGTGAGGTTCTGTACTGAATCAATCCCTTGACAAGGAGGGTGTTATCAATGGCCATGACTCTAATGGGGTTAGGTAAGGACTCCAGTGGGATTTCCAGAGTTTAAGGCAGCCCACAGTCCCTCTGGAGTTTCCTGAAGACTACTTCTTGGGACAAGATCTGACCAGGTGGCCAACCCCACCGTAGTACAGGCAAAGACCGTCTGCCCGGCACCTCCGCCTTTCAGCTTCAGTAAGCTTGATGGCCCGAGCTCCATGGGTTCTTCGGGGGAAAAAGGAACCGAGACCTTAGCCTTCACAGAGATTTCAGGATTGGGCACTTTCTTCAGGCGTCTCTCCCGTATGCCCCAGTCCATGCAGATGGCCAGCTGCATGGTTTCATCCAAGGTCCTGGGTAGGGGATGACTGACCATGACATTCTTGGTCCATTGACCAGTGCCATTGACCAGTGCCGGAACTCTCTCGTCTGACGGCCCTGTCTCAGGGAATGTAATTTTGCGTTGTTGGTGGCACCCCGATTGGAGTCATTGTAAAGAATTTCCATAGCCTTGGAAAAGTTGTCCACAGATTTTCGGATCTACAGGCTAGATGACTGCTGCCCCCTGGATGAGGAGGATGCATGAGCTGGACGGTTCTGGGCAGCCACGCGATGTGCCAGGTGCTTCACGGCTGATGTCAGGGCCTGCACCTGTTCCACAATTTGGTCCATCTTTGGGGCCCATTATAATATGATGCCCAGCGGGACACCCTTCTGTGAGCTGACACCGTCTCTTCAGCCTATAGCCAAGCCCCCGTCTTATGTGACGCAAGGGTTGTCAGCTTACGGTGAAGGCAGATGAACCTAGATGGTAGTTAGAGAGCAGAGGTCCTACATGAGTTATCAGTCCTATGATGCGTCAAACACTGAGATGAAGCAGGAGGGTGGCAGAGGAATGCCAAGGAGTCTAAGCCGGGGGATCAGAGGTAGCAAGGTATCCGAAGAAACAGGTAGAATCGTGGTCAGAGAAGCGGATGTCGGTTTAGGCAGCAGACGGGGATGGTTGGACGGGCAGAGATCGGTTCAGGCAGCAGATATAAGGGTTGGTTCCGAGCCCCTTTCTCATCACTTTTATGGAGGTGTGGCTACCAAACGAAAAATCATGCAAAAATGAAAACATTTCACACTGAAGTTCTCGCAGAAAAAAGGCTCTGCTGAATCAGATGAGAGGAAATATTAACGAGGATGGAACTTTTCACACAAAAAAAGGTGAGAAAGGGGCTCTGAATCAACTCTATAGACACACGGAATTGAGCACACCCTTAGCACAGAAAGCCGTCTCCTTGGGGCGTGAAGGGTAGTGAGGGAGGTGGCTTGCCACTCGTACCGACTTTTGGGATCGACACGAGTGTCCTGCACCAGGCTGAGGGGGAGCGCAGTGCCGCCCGGAGGACCCTCACCGTGGGCCACCTGGCCCAGATAAGTTTCTTACTCTGAGCCTGTAAACCTCGATATCTCAGCCATTTCTTCTTCAATTTGAAAACAGAAAAAAAGTTTAGGACAGTGCCAAATGTAGCCCAACACAATGGTGTAACAATAACCTTTGCCTGCAGTAGCACTTTAATACATAAATGTTTCTGCTTTACAATGTAGTGTCCTCAACATACTCAATTAAAGGGACTGTGAATAAAAAAAAGAAAGATACTCACCAATAGTCCCATATAGCTGATCAGCCTTATATCTGAAGTCTGAAACTTGCTTCCACCAGAGATTCAAACTGTGCCATCCGCGATCACGACCACGGCCTGTTGCCGTCTGGCTGCCTCCTCACATCACTCACAGCGAATGGCACACCCGCTCTATTTATTTCAATGGAGGGGCGTGCTGAGCACTGGCATACCTCCTCTATTGTAGTGAATAGAGCAGGCACAGCTAGTCACTGTGCTAGTCACTGGGAAGGGGACAGCTGCTATTCTCCAGGCCCCATAGATGCAGAGACAAGATCTACAATGCCAGTAAGCTTTAAACTACCAGTATAGGGCGAATTAGCTGTGCGGGAAAAAGTGTTAAGTATCTATGGCTTCTTATTTTTGCCTCGACAGGAACCTTAAAGCGGACCTTCACCCTGAATAAGAGCATATCTTATATTTTTCCCACACCCTGTACATACATATTGCCCACATTAAAAATCATCCTACCTGCATCTTCTGCATGTTATGAGCCTTTAAACATCCAAGATGGAGCATCAGGCTGCCTGCAAACAGGAAGTGTCTTCTGACTGTGCCGCTCTGCATTCTGGGATTGCTGTCCTTTCCCTGACCCCAACTCTGCTCGTCTGTGCAAAACACAGTTATAACCCCGCCCCCTGTACTTTATCCTGCTCTCCTCTCCTCAGTATGTGATGCTTCTGAGTCAAGATGGCGGCGCCCATAACCTAGAGTCCTGAACAGAGTTTGCTGCCCGGTGGGGAAAAGAATAAAAAGTGACTAAAACGTAAAATATATTAATTTTAGATGCTGGGGAATAGTTTTTTAAGGGATTGGGCTTTTCAATAAATCATGGTGAAGGTCCGGTTTAAGTTAGGGACCAATTAATTAAAGAGCAAGCAAATGAAACCCACACCAGAAATAACATACCCAAACCCAAGGCAGAAGTTTTAACACCTGGAGAACTTCAGAAAGTTTGGGAGAATAAATACACTGTGTGGCTGTGCTGCCCCTCACCCAAAGTTATAAAAATCCATTCAGCACTATAGTTTACCTGCATCTATAGCAGCTCCATATTATTATGCTTCCTTGTGCACCAGCCAATTACCTCCACAGCACAGTGATCAAAGTGCAAACTCAAGGTTGGATCTGTGCCTTTTATTCATATAAGTATACATGTCTGGGGGGGGTTGTTGCTTATCTGTACTTAGCGCTTATTATAATCTTTTTCATGTTCAGTTCTCTACCATCCAAGCAATTTTAATGTCATTATGACTAATTTGTTCTTTTGTATCCAGAAGCCTATATGGTTATTTTTTGTCATTTTTTAATTTAATTCCAAAATATACAGTTTTATATATAATCTTTACGCAGATGTACACAATCTCAGAATTAAAACTATAGTTTACAAACTGCATGCAGCTTTGAACCCCCAGGTGCTTAAACACTGTCTCTTCTGCTGTTAGCACCCAGGCTGATGGCACCTTTTTCTGCCAGTTCCAGGGAACCCTTCTCCCATTTGGGTCAATAGCAATCACCTATTCATTTAAAGTAGACCTACACCCTCTTTCTCTCACTTTCCCTCAACATTCCAAAATGGCCCCTTCTCCAAGAAGGAATCTTCAGCAAACACTGTGCCACTGCCACCCTACAGAGGAGGGTCTGAGAGATGGAGAGCTCCCCACATTTAATGATTAACCCCCTAAACAGAAAAAATGTGACAGTAATAAGGAACAGTGGAGTCACTTACATTTGGTAAATGTTCCCTGTGTCACATTATTCCCTTTGGAATTTACATATTCTTTCATCTCCAGACATATGTATTCATCTTCTTTAGCCTGAATAAATAACACACTGTTCAATGGAGTCCTGCTAATGAAAACAAGACACTAAAGTACCCTAGTAACCAAATATGACCCACTGAAAAACACCATGTACGTAATACCAATGCTAATGAGGCTCCACCCCCTCCCCCTTCCCTAGTAAATTTGCCTAAGGACTCATTTGCTGGAAAAATCTGAACAACCTAATGGTTTCAATAGGGACCTACCTTTTTTTCCATGAACTGAAGCACCATTTAATGTTCGCACCAGGACCCCATCACAATTAGTTATGCCACTGGTGACCAGAACAGTTCCAGTGTCCAACTACTATGCAGCCATCATCTATCCTTCAACCATAAAAACATTTAAAAGGACAGTCCATGGGCAGCTATGCCCCTCTTGATGCACCCCATGTTCTTTTTTGTCTTAGCAGCCACTGGTCGCTACAATGAAGATAACTATTAACCAAACCCCCTTTTTATGGTCCTTTCACCCAGTGTTTCCCCATGTAGTATGGGATCTTGGCATGTATTTTTCCTTCCCATGTGCATTAGGTTGTAAAACTATCTCTAATAGTGATAACTATTTCCCGCACTAACCAGTGATGACAAATAAAAGAAAAACTGCAGCTAAGCTCCTTTCCAATATCCTGTCGCAGTGTTTGCATTTTTGGAATAGTAATGATTAACGCATGTCAGTTAATAAGGGTCCTGCTGCAGAGATGTTTTGTGTGGACAACAACCCGCTTCTGAGTAAACAGCATTCGATTTCACTCTAAAGAAAGAGTGTCAGCATTATTCAGCAAGCCCACATTTACACAGGGAGAAATGCAGTAGGGTGGTAATTTAAAACTCAATAAATATGTAATTCTCCAGCCTTACAAGACTGGCACTAACAGAGCTTCCTTTTTCTCTTTGTCCCGCAGCCTTGGTTGTGAGATTTCTCACAAAGAGATTCATTGGAGACTATGAAGCAAACACTGGTGAGTTTGAACAGAGGGTGGGGAGAATAATCAATTGCCCAGCATGTGCTTTCCAAATGGATGTAGTTTGCGGAACAGCGTGTGGATTCCTGTCCTCATCTCTGGAGTGTTAACAGTTGTAACAGCAAGATGAACAGGCAATCAATATTAGCTGAGAATGGGCCTCTTTGTCTGCCCATGTTCTGACCTGGTTTTCCCAGAAGAGCAATGTGTGCTCAGAGGGAAAACACGATAATTGATCCTGGGATGGGGTGTAGGCACCAAGGTGCAATTGTCTATAGTGAAAGCTGCTTAATTAGCAGAGATTGCTCTAAACGCTACACACTGTCTCAAATATATTATATGTATTACATTTAAAGGCACAGTCTAGACAACGACAATGATAAGGCACCAAGGAGCTTACCTGAAGCCTGTCCCATGTACCTCTCCTCCATTTCTTGCAAGGGGCTGTATACACTGCAGCAAGTCTCCACAATGTGCCCTTCTCTTCCTTTCCATATTTTCATGATCACCTCCAAATGGGGTCGCATGGCCTCCCCGTCCCTCAGCACTCCCTGTGTGAGCAAGCCTGGCAAGTGCTGAGGGACGGGTGCTACCACATTTGGGTTGTGGTCATGGATGAATAGAATAGGCTTGAGGTGAGCTTCTTGCTGCTTAGTATTGCTATTGCCTGGACCATTTAATGAACATAAATAAGACCCTTTCAAGGCTCATACAATAAACATTTTTCCGTCTCTTAATTCAACCGGACCTTCAGCCTCATTTAATGAAAAGCCCAAGCTCTTAAAAAAACTATTCCCCAGCATCTAAAATTAATATATTTTACATTTTTAGTTGCTTACTTTTTATTCTTTCCTCTGTTTGATACGGGCGCCGCCATCTTGCCTCAGAAGCATCACACACACTGAGGAGAGGAGAGTGGGGAAAAGTACAGGGAGGTGGGTTATATTTCTGCTCTTCACAGACAGAGCAGAGCTGGGGTCAGGAAAAGGACAGCAATCCCAGAATGCAGAGCGACATAGTCAGAAGACACTTCCTGTCTGCAGGCTGTTTGATGCTCAGAATACGCACTAGGTGTAGGTAAGATGATTTTTAACGTGAGCAATCTGTATGTATGTATGTATGATGGCAGAAACATACAAGATAGACTCTTATTCAGGGTGAAGGTCTGGTTTCAGTTGTATGCAGCTGGACAACTAAAGACTAAAACAGCTGAGACAAATGGCGCTTCCTTTCTCTAAATTATGCTAAGTAAGCACACATCTGATAAATAAGGTGGCGGAGGACCAATAATGGGGCCCTGGTGCAGTTGCACTCCCTATAGTTACACCCCTGCTGGTCACTGTGTGATGTTGCAGAATACCCTGTTTGGCTGCCGGCTGAGCACTGGGGGCTGTGCTATGCCCCCTACAAAGCCTCTATGCCAGTGTAGAGGCTGTCTTCATGTGGATTTGTGACAGGACAGGCATCTATTATGGACAAGTGTATGCCTGGAACAGTTTAAAGCCTGCTTGCCATGACAGGTGTACAAGTATTTCTCATTGTCTAGTGTATAAAAGAATGTGTCTATAGAGGGGTTTATTTTCCTATCTCATAACATTGGAGGGGCTGCTCCAAGATGATCTGTAAGATGTTCTGTAAAGGAAGATACTGTAGACAAGTATAACTTTAAAGTGGCTTACCATTGAAAAATAACCGTATGCCCGATTACACCCTCCAGGGGCTTTCCAGATGAGAAAGGAAAGACCCTCAAAGTTGGGCAAAAGATGCATCCTTTCCCAGTGGTGGCTGTACCTGGTCCTTGCTCCCATGATGCTCTTGTGCTCCCTGCTGGGGACCAGTAGTGTTGAGATATGGGCATGCATGCAGCCTAGCAGACCCTGTTGCTTACCAATGGTCACATGAGATGCTTGGGTGCCTGCAGAATGTGACATGATTACTTGGTTCACCCAGAATCTAGTGATCCCACAGCACATGTGTGAAAAATTGACCTTTGTTCTTGTGCTGTCAGCTCTAATGTTAAAATAGCTCCCCCAAAGGGCTCTGATGTGCTTTTGTTCATTCAACCTCTGATAAGCATATTAATGGTGGATGATCACAAGGTGCACCATCTGCAGCCGATCGTTAAACATGCCTGGGCAATCATGACTGGAAGCAGGGCTCCACACTGAAGGCAGCCAAGCTAAAATCAGAAGGAAAGGTGAGTGAAGCTCAGTGGCTACAAAGGACTAAAGCAGCAAGTGGTCAGCTTTAACTTGAATCAGCCTCTTGGGTTTCATTGGAAAGGTTGCCTTGCTGCAGTCTCTTTGGATCATGCAGTAGGTTGATGGTGGTTAGAATGGCTAATTTAGTTTTTTTTTGTCACCATGCTAATTTTGTATACCGTATTTATTTGTTATTTTACGATGGTTACATAACATTATTTATTTTCCCTAATTTTTATTTTTGTGTTCGTAATGTTAATATCAATACATACAAATATTCTCTCAATGGAGGCCATGCCTAAACAACGGTCCATTACCCCTGCTGTAATGTTGTATTTTCCTTATTTCTCCCCTGAGACATTCAGAGCAGCTCTGAGCTCTAGGTCTTGGATAATAACATCCCCTGTTGTGCTTAAATGTCTTGACATTGCACTAAACAATAATATCAAGTTGAGTCACACATGACTGATCCAGCAGCTGGGCTACATCTTGGAGGCTGCGTTTGGACATCATCTCTATAGATAAAGCCAGGATAGTAAATAACGCGTGCAAAGTTTGGAAACTTCCCTTCATTACACTTTGCATTTTGAGCATGTTAAACCCTCACTCTGTGTCTAGCAATTCACAACCTATAGGTTGGCCTTTGCTGTGGATTGGTTGCAGGGTTTACATAAAATGATCACTATTGGTAGAGGCCAAAGGGACCTTGCCATTGGGAAACCAGATGGGGCCAACTGGGCTGCCAGCGGAACAATACACCTAAACCAGGTCACACTGTACTCCCTTTTCCCCACTCCATGTTCTGCCCCTCCAATGCAATACTGTCAGCATCATTACTCTCTGGGGCCATACTTTCCCCTGCCATATTATTTTGCCCTACATTACTAAAGCTTCGGTACCATTGATTTAGGAGGTCCCATATCCACCCTGCCCCTGCAATTCTATAGCCATAGTTGACCCGCTGGGAAGAATATTAGGGTTGGAAGGGGAGGGGCTCAGCAGAGATGTCAGGGGCTGATATAATCTGGGCTCATTTGTGACCCCAGTCTGCCACTAGTGCAGGCTGATGGAGCTGTTCTTTCTCAGGACTACAGTTAAAGTGGACCAACACCCAGGATTTTCACTATCCTGGGTGTTGGTCCACTTCCGCGGGGCACCCCCGATCCCCACTGTGTGAAACCCCCCAGAAAGCCCCAAAAACTCACCTGACCCCACTCCCACGTGACTTGCTCCACCAATCACCGCCGACGGACAAGCGAGGTCCGTCGACGGACAAGGTGAGAGCGCCCACCGCCGCCTCTCGCGCGTCCCTCTTACAGGGAGCGTGCCCGGGCCGCCATTCACAAACAGCCGGCGCGGGTGCGCACCCTGCTAGAGGGATGCGTGAGAGGCGGCGGTGGCCCGCGCATGCGTAGTTGGAGTGAGGAACAGGTAGGATTTGCGGGCGTCCTGGGGGGTTTCACACAGCGGGGCACCCCCGATCGGGATGCCCCGAAGGCAGGGAGCTGATCGACCCGGGAATCTTATAGATTCCCGGGCCGATCAGCGGTGGGTGTTGGTCCACTTTAAGGCTATAGGCTAAAAATATATCTGCTGTATAACTCCTAAATTTAATCTTAACATCCAAATCAATGCCAAGATTGAGCTAAAATTTTCAGTTGGTTTTAGGTTGAGTTTAGAGGGGTTAAACCTAAAATAGATTTAACATCACTTCTTTTTCTTACTGGAGACAGAAAATAAACTGAGAATCTGAGAGTCTCAAATAGGATCGACTGCAGGCCTATGTGGGCCATTGGGCGACAAAATCCCAGTCAGTTCCTTGAAGTGTGTCATAACACACATGGCAGTAAAGCTATATATATGTTTGATATTTCCAGAGATTTCACCTTCTTACTTACCACAGTAATTATTTGAAGTGTCTGAAAGAGCAGAGTGGATTTATGTGAATCAGCCCTCACACATTTTAGGCCCCCTGTTCTAGCCAGCATTTCATATTCAGCTATGCTCCATCTAAAGAATTACTATAGACACCAAATATGATCCGTATCATCCAAATATGCATCCTTGATAGGAAGCTGCTTGGGGGAGACATCTACCCCTGTAAGCCGTCCCTGGTCTTAATGAAACCAAAATGTGGTACCCATCACAGAATATAGTATTTCTATGCTAGAGGCCACTCTGGTCCCCTAGATGCCAATGACTTTCCTTTTACAGGCACATCCTGTCTTCACAACAGGAAAAAAGAACATGGAATTGGTACTAAGCTTTCATTCTCTTTATTCAAAAACTAGGATTTCTGCCCATATTTTGTGCTTTTTTTGGATGGGAAAGGATAAATCAGAATGGTCTGGGGATGGGGGGTGCCCCACAACCCTTCCACCAGTGGGATGCCCTACAACCGTTCCACTGGTCTCCTTAAAGCAGACCTTCACCCCTGAGTAAGAGTCTATCTTATATGTTTCCCCCACCCTGTACATACAGATTGCTCATATTAAAAATCATCCTACCTGCACCGACTGAATGTTATTAGCCTTTAAACATCCAAGATGGCAGCTCATGGAGCATCAGGCAGCCTGCAAACAGGAAGTATCTTCTGAGTGTGTTCCTCTGCATTCTGGGATTGCTGTCCTTTCCCTGACCCTAGCTTTGCTCTGTCTGTGCAAAGCACAGCTATAACCCCGCCCCCTGCACTTTCCCCCCTCTCCGCTCCTCAATATGTGATGCCTCTGAGGCAAGATGGGGGCGCCCGTATCCTAGAGTCCTGAACAGAGTTGCAGCCTAGTGGGGGAAAGAATAATAAGTAAGTGGCTAACAACTTAAAATATATTAATTTTAGATGATGGGGAATAAATAGTTTTTTAAGGGTTTGGGTTTTTCATTAAATCATGCTGAATGTCCACCTCCTTCTCTTTTTTCGAATGCAATTTTTAAAATAATTTAAC
This sequence comes from Gastrophryne carolinensis, assembly GCA_027917425.1. Lineage (NCBI taxonomy): Eukaryota > Metazoa > Chordata > Amphibia > Anura > Microhylidae > Gastrophryne > Gastrophryne carolinensis. The sequence continues at coordinate 119,669,318 of CM051235.1, read as the reverse complement.
CACCAAAATAGGCTCCTAAAATTCAGATGACTATAATTTACAATCAGGACTCCTGAAGACTGTGGCGAATTGAGTGCAGTCCTATGTATGCTCCTGCCCTGAGTCTGCTCTCTCCGCTCCTAGTAGCCTGGGTACTGTAATCAGTTGCAGGACTATACTTGCCTCAATGTGCCAGACCGGGTGTACCTCAGTCTTTACCACCTTGAAAAGTTATACACTGTCTGTCGCCATGTTTATGGTCATTCATACCCTGCCTGCTCCCTGACACTACACTGTGGCCCAATTCCATACCTGTGCCTCCTAGAGCTGCTATGGATGGAGTTCATATGGAGTGGGAGCTATTTGATTGATTGTTGCTGGCACTCTAAGGACTCTGGAATGGCCCACCAGGTACAATATTTTTAAATTGCTGACAAATTTAAGAACACACAAGGGGGGGGGGGTTGCATTTCAAGGCGAGGGTTAATGTAAATCTCTATCTTATAGCAATATATTACTTCACATCAAATTGTTTGTACCTTGCAGGGGCGTTATACTCAAGAAAAGTCACAATTGACAGTGAACAAATTTCTCTGCAAGTGCAAGATACACCATATGTATCAATGGAGGTAAGTGCCTCACTGCATCTACAATAAAAAATCAAGTGTAGGGGAATATTTTTAAAGCGGTCATATGCTCTAAAACATCATCCCTTCTATCCACCCCAATAACTCCAATACTGTTTTAATAAAAATAATATTTCCTTTTTTTATCTGCAGCTTTAGATCCATCACCTTATCACTGCAACAGCCAGGCCTAAAAAATGAGTGTTGTGCTGCTTTATTCAGTAGTGGAAGAACATCCCATGCATTGCTTGTGGAAGGTGGCACCCCCAGCCCTTGTATTCACAACATGACCGTCGGCATCCAGTGGGGAATGCCCACCCCGGCAAACCTCACTGGCTGCTGGCATTAATGTGAGGCCTTCCCTGGCCATTATGCGGTGCAGAGCATCCAGCAATTTAAGTTGCTCAATACTCAAAAATAAGTTGCCTCACTTCAAATGGCTTACCTTTGTCCCGCCTTCACCTTCTTTCCTCTGGAGTGTACATATTATTATTATTATTATTATTATTATTGTTTATTTATATAGCGCCATCATCTTCCGTAGCGCTTTACAAAGTAGTAATTACAGACAGAGTAGAAACATACGGTACATATACTATTTCAAATGCAGTTTTACAGAGTTGACAATGGATATTCTGAGTACAAGATACAATAGGGGAGAGAGCCCTGCCCTTGCGAGCTTACAGTCTAAAGGAAGAGGGGGAAGGATCACAGATTGGTTAAGCCAGATTATATGCTTGTCTGAATAAGTGAGTTTTAAGAGCACCTTTGAAGGTTTTGAGGGTTGTGAAGTGGCGGATTGGGTGCGGGAGGGCATTCCAGAAGATTGAAGTTGCACGTGAGAAGTCCTGGAGGTGGGCGTGAGAGGAGGTGACCAGGGTGGAGGACAGGAGAAGGTCGGCAGAAGAGCGGAGGCTGCGTCTAGGTTGATATTTGTATGCGAGAGTTAGAGTTTTGAACAGGATTCGCTGTGGGACTGGCAGCCAGTGTAGGGATTGGCAGAGAGGCGCAGAACTGGAGGAGCGAGAGGAGAGATGGATGAGGCGAGCACCCGAGTTCAGGATAGATTGGAGGGGTGCCAGTCTGTTAGTTGGTAAGCCACAAAGAAGGATATTGCAGTAATCCAGACGGGATATGACCAGGGCATGGACTAGCATTTTAGTGGTGTCAGGTGAGAGGAAAGGACGGATGCGGGAGATGTTTTTAGAGTTAGAGGTGACAGGAGGTGGCCAGGGAGTGAATATGTGGTTTAAAAGAGAGGGCAGAGTCCAGAATGACTCCCGGGCACCGAGCTTTGGGAGTTGCTGGTATTGTGTAATTGTTGACAGAAATAGACGTGTTAGAGAGGGGAGGGGAGTTAGATGGTGGGAAAATGACCAGTTCTGTCTTGTCCATGTTTAGCTTGAGGTAGCGAGATGACATGAATGAAGAAATAGCTGAGAGGCAGTTGGGGAGGCGAGATAGGAGAGAGGAGAGATTGGGGCCTGAGAGATATATCTGAGTGTCATCCGCATAGAAGTGGTATTGGAAGCCTAGTGAAGTTATAAGTTTGGCAAGGCCATGGGTGTAGACTGAGAAAAGTAGGGGGCCTAGGACAGAACCTTGTGGCACACCAACAGAAAGGGAACGTGAGGATGAGACCGTGTTAGAATAAAATACACTGAATGATCTGTCAGAGAGGTAAGAGGTGAGCCAAGAGAGTGCAAGACCTTGAACCCCGAGAAAGGAGAGAATATCAAGAAGCAGAGAGTGGTCGACAGTATCAAAGGCTGAGGAGAGGTCAAGAAGGATGAGGATGGAGTAGTGATCTTTGCTTTTGGCAGTGAGCAGATCATTGGTGACTTTGGTGAGGGCACTTTCAGTGGAGTGGTTACGGCGGAATCCTGATTGTAAGGGGTCAAATAAGTTGTTAGTGGATAAGTATCGTGACAGTTCTGAGGAGAAAGGGAGTAGTGAGATAGGGCGGTAGCTGGAGAGGGCAGAGGGGTCGAGAGAGGGTTTCTTGATTATCGGAGTAATAACTGCATGTTTGTAGGAAGAAGGAAAGGTGCCAGTGGAGAGAGAAATGTTGAATATGGAGGTTAAGGCTGGAGTGAGGGATGGAGACAGTTGAGGAATAAGGTGGGATGGAATAGGATCGAGGGAGCAGGTAGTCAGGTGGGCCCTAGATATGAGAGAGGTTAGTCCAAGCTCAGTTATTGGAGTGAAGAAAGTAAGAGAGTAAGGTGGGGGGATTGTTTGAAGTGGTGAGGGATTCTGAGGGGCAAAGCCAAGTCGAATGTTGTCAATTTTTCTTTTGAAGAATGTAGAAAATTCTTCTGCTGTTATTTGGGAGGTTGGAGGAGGAGGTGGTGGGTGGAGTAAGGAACTGAAAGTGTTGAAGAGTTGTTTGGGATTCTGGGCTTGTGCAGAAATCAGTGAAGAGAAATAAGTTTGCTTAGCAGATGAAAGGGCAGTCCTGAGTTCCTGAAGGGCTTGTTTATAGAATAGAAAGTCATGATTGGCTTTGGTTTTCCTCCATCGCCGTTCAGCAGCTCGAGACAGCTGTTTCAATCTGGTTGTGCTTGCATTTAGCCAGGGTTGGGGGTTTTTGGTGCGGGGATGGCTATAGGTGACGGGGGCAACAAAGCCCAGAGCTGAGGAGAGAGTATTATGGTAGTGTGATGATGCAGCGTCTATGTCCGTGAATGAGGTCAAGGTCTGAAGAGGTTGAAGTGAGGCAGAAAAGGACTGAAGGTCTAGGTTTCTTAAGTTCCTGCGTTGAGTTGTGGGTTTGTGTGGAGGGGGGTTTGTAGGCATTGGAGAGAGGGTCATAGTCAGCAGATTATGGTCAGAGAGAGGATGAGAGGTTTGATACAGAGCAGAGGTTAGTGAAGAGGAGGTCAATTGTGTGGCCGTCTTTGTGGGTGGGTGCAGTAGACCATTGCTTGAGGCCGAAAGATGAGGTTAGTGACAGTAGTCTGTGGACAGAAACTGAAGGAGCCAGGTAGAAAAGTGGTCGAAGAAAAGAGTAGTAGTTCCAGGAGGGCGGTAGATGACTGCGATTTTCAGGTTACAGGGGGAATATAAGCGGACACAGTGAACTTCAAAAGATGAGAAGGATAGAGATGGCAAGGCAGGGAGTGGGTTAAAGGAGCAGAGTTTGGATAGAAGGATGCCGACACCCCCACCCTGTTTGTTGTTGGATCTGGGGGTGTGGCTGAGATGTAGTCCCCCATGTGAGAGGGCAGCAGGTGAAGCTGTGTCTGATGGGGTAAGCCATGTTTCTGTGAACCCCATGAAGGTAAAAGAGTTAGAGAGAAACAGGTCGTGAATATAGGTGAGTTTATTGCACACTGAGCGTGCATTCCACAGTGCGCAGGTGACAGTGGCGGGAAAGGATGGAGAGTAAGTAAGCTGTATCAGATTAGATAGGTTGCGTGTGTATCCCGGTTTAACACGGTTGTAGACTTTTGGCTTTGATGAAAAATGAATAGTTATGGAGGAGGGGGGTGGAGAGAGTGGGCCTGGATTAGGACCGATGTCACCAGTGGCAAGTAAGAGTAAAAGGAGAGGGAAGAGATGGTTGTGGCTTTTGAGGGTGGAATAATGTGTCTTGTGCTTGGATATAGAGGTGGTGTGTGATTTTTGCCAAGGAAAGGAATTCGTGAGCAGAGAGGTAGGGGGAGGAGAGAAGAGAGGGGGAGATATATAGGGACCTACCAGGAGCAGGGGGATACTGTGAGCCTAGGATTCTGAGGGTAAGAGGAAGCAATGTGATGAGATAAAAGGTGATAATTTTAGCTGATGCTGGGCTATTCAGACAAGCAGAATCTGGTGCAGGTTTCCTTCAGGTTGAATTCAGGTTAAATTCGCGGCAGACTTAGAAGGAGTCAGACTTGGAAAGGAGTCTGAATTGCAGCCATGGTGGCTTTGCAGCCACTGCCACTCCATATGAAGTTTCTAAGTGCAACTGATTAGCTCATGCACAACATTTGGGCCTAAAGGGTGGGGCTAGGTCAGTCCTAAAAGTTTGGTCAGGGAGGGCACATAAGGTAAACATATAAAAACATCTTACCTGCTCAGCGCAGCATTGTCTGCAATAACATATGTCACTATATATAGGGCTTTAGTTGGACCCTATTTAGAAGACCTTATTTTAGGATATTCGATTTTCAATCTGTCTTTTTGTGTTGAAGCTCCTGTATGAATGGTCTTTTGTGATTTTTGTACATGTGTGATTATTATTGTGCTTTTGGTTATCTGACTTTCTCTCGGCAGTCATATTATGAAGTTCTGACTATAGAAGGGGATGTCACAGTATGTATTCTGTCCTTCTGCTGCCCATTCTTGGTTGGTTTAACCACCGCTTGAAATCTGTTGTGGCCTGCCTGTTGTGGGGCCATTGTGTTTGTGTTCTTGCCTGTTCACTTTTCAGCTGGGTGTTGTGGCGCTGCAGGACATTTAGTTCTGTTCATGTGCCTCTGATACTTCTTTCTCTGTGAGTTCTGTATATGGGTCCATGACTTTACATGACCTCTTTTACTGCCATGTTTATGTGCCTCTGATCCTCCACACCCTCTCTGTCTCTAGTGTTTTGCAGGTCTTTCCGCTGCTACGCATTTATGGTTGGTTCGTCTATTTTCTTCGCAAATTTGGCTGGGCATTGGACCTACCCCTTCTCCTTTGACCCATGGCTATGCTTTGTGACTATGGGGGTTTATTCATCAAGGGATAGCGCCAGGTAGTGCCTCGTAGCGGCAGGCAGCATCTGGTGAGCGACTCTAACAGCACCATGTAGCGTACGATTCATCATTACAGGTGGCTCAGCGTATAGTGCCGGCGCTCTATCTTCCAGAGCACCAGGTATTACCTGTCGCTACCTGTCACTCTCCCATACATTTCAATGGACTTTCCGGGTTTTTTGTTCTTAATTTTTTTTTCTCTCAAATAATTGTGTGACCTCTCCTGGCCTAGAAAAAGTCATTTTTAAAAACTTTTTTGATTTTTTTACATTTATATGCAGAATTGTCATTACAGGTCTGGCATTAACGTATTAATGTCACATGTTACAACAATGTAATACCATGTGTTTCCGCTTTGTTACTGGTGGATATGTGTTCAAAAACAGACTTTAATCACACAGCGTCTGGCGCTCTATTCTATGGCGACCAGATCCAGAGCGCCGACGCTGTGTCTGTCTGTTTTTTTGTTGAATATGATGTGACTTGCTGAGAGTCGGTCGCAATGAGCTGACGCTACCTTTCGCTCCCTGCAATGCTGTACTGGTGTTAGAACGCCCAACATACATCTTATTCATCAATGCCGGCCAGGTTACTACAGCGACTGAGGCTCTCTGTTACAGCGCCCAATTTCTGATCACGGGGCATACTAGCGGTCACTCTTAGCGCCTGTGTACAGACGTTTTTCTGCCGATACCTTGTACTAGTGATAAATCAGCCTGCCCATCTGGGCCTGATACCTCACTCCAAACATTTGTGTGTAGTAAAATAACAAAACAACATATACTCATTCTAGCCCTGAGCTGAAACTTCAGGGCAGCATTGTCGTCAGAAAGCTATTTCATGCAGCATTTGCTCCCTCAGCCAACTCCAGGGAAAGGACCAGTAATGAAATGATCAAGCATTACCAGTCCTGGTAAGTGCTTCTTCCTCTAATAAGTAAGCAAACTGCCCTCATTAATGGGGAAGGTAGGGCATGCTGAGCATTTCTGGAGCCAGCCGGGCAGCATGTTCTGAATAGAAAAAAAAGAAACTAAAGTTTTCTACACATATCACAGACACCTATGTTGTCTGGGAGAGGAGTGTATATATGTGAATATATGTTTTTATTTAACTTCCCACAGGTGCCTTTTAAATCTCTCCACTCTCTTAAAGTGTTTTTTTAAACAGTCAAAAGTTAAAAAATAAATATCAGTAGCTTACCTTTCATTCAGTGGCTTAAGTGCTGTGCTTCTTCGTCTGTCTGTCTCCTTAGCGAGGAAATCACCCCCTTTCCCGCTTTCAATCCCCACCCCACTGATGTGGTCTATCAATCAACCTTTGGTAGACCAAGAACGGAAGCACTCCCCACTCCCTGCCCAGATGTCCTGATTGGCTGCCTCTCTCTGCAACTAACCCCTCCTCTTACACCCATCACAGTGTGCTTATATCACATGGCTGTTGCCACACCCACTGTTTCTCTTCATGTTTTCTCTGCCTCTCCAATGCTCTAATACTTTTAAAGATAACTGAGGAACTACAGGGTCTTTTTGAAAACAGATTGAAGTTTGGGACAGTGCAACTTGTAGCCTGAGACAATGAGAATCAGGTGCTCGCCTTTATTATCACTTTAAAGTGAACCAAAACCCAGAATTTTGGCTATCCTGGGTTTTGGTCCTTGCCCCCTGGGAACCCTGATCGGGTGTACCCCGCTGTGTGAAACCCCCCCAGTTTGCCCGATCTGACTTACCCTTCCCTGGTCCTACGGTGCCTGCACAGCCTCTCGTCCAATCAGAACACTCGGATCCGCCCCCGCCCCTTTTTTCTAAGCTTTCGTCTAAGGGAGCGGACCACATCAAGCTCTATTTTTGTAAATGAGTTATCCAGAGCTGAACAACATATTCTAAATAGGGGTCAACTAACACCCTATATAATGGGAGCAGGACCTCTTGTTGCTGCTAGGGATCCCTCTGGTAATGTATCGCAGAATTTTAGAATTGCTTTCCTTGCTGTCTGTATATGATATTTATTCATTTTCCATTTTATCCTTTTCATTATGACTGTACCGCCAATACTGTATTTTGCAAGCATTGCGGATCACTGTTCTGTGCCAATGAAAGGTTCAGTGGACCTGCAGTCAAAAATGACTAGAGGTCTGCTCACTAGGGGTGGGGTGAGGGGAGTTCTTCTTTAAAGCAGAAAAAAACCACCAGCGGGCGGCCTGGAATCTAAAAGAGGGCCGGCTGCTGGCTTTCCCCTGTGTGAACCCCCCCAGGGTGTCGGTAAGCACTTACCTTTCCCCGATCCAACAGCACAGATGCAGGTTCCTGTCCAGTCAGAGGGCCCGCTGAACTGACTTAATTCAGCAAGGCGGCTCTGATTGTTTACTATGGGGAGTGAGAGTGGCCGCATCCTTAGGCTGTGCACATGCTCCCGTCCTAGCCATTCAGTTAGTCTGGGGCTCGAGTACGGGGCAGCAGGGGATGTGGCCCCTCTCATGCCCCATTCACTGTAATCAGAGCCGCTCGCCGAATTACGTCATTTCAGCGGGTGTCTCTGATTGGACGGGAGCCCGCACAGGCGCTGTTGGGCCAAACAGAGGTGAGTCTGAATACGGCTGTGGAGGGTGTTTCACAGTGGGGAACGCCCAGGAGAAATTGAAAATCCTGTGTTTAAGTTCCGCTTTAAGGAGTCTGTAATGTTGCACAAAGTACATTTGCAGAAATTACCTGATTTAACCCAAGGCTTTGAACATCACACATTTGACCAAAGTAGACCATTAAATATACCTGTATTATGACTCCATTATTACACATTAATATCTTAATTATCCTCGAAATAATACCACTTTCATTTAGTCATTCCAGTGACCTAATAATACCCGCTAGGCAATTTTCCATGCTCAGTACAAATGCATTGTCTGGAATGCTTGCACTCACTACCTGGTAACTTTTGGACGGCATGTACAGTTAAGAAAATGGATAACAGAAGTGCTGTAATGAGTTACCAGCACATGGAAATAATTCTGCAGTCCCATCAGATACACTATTTCAAACCCCACTGTCAACACTGAGGTTAATACCATATTAAATGAGTTTGAGGAGAACGTCCAAACTGAAAAAACACAAAATGTGGAAAGTGGCTTCAAAATGTGGAAGACCATATTACAATGACCATAATGAAAAGCATGACTCAAATCCTGCGGGTGCTGGCCTGACTCCCATGTCTGTGTACAGCTATTTAGACCAAAAGCTGACTCATGTAAATGTGGAAAATACTTATACAGTCCCCAGGAAAACAAGCATTTGCGGACTGTTATAAAAGAATAAAATAGAATAAACCTATGCAAATGCAGGCGACAAACAGCCTATCTGCAGGGACCCTAATTATACTTCAGGAATTAAACATTCCTGGTCCCCAATTCCTGTGCCCAAGACCGGAATGTGTGAACTGTGTGAGTGCCATCTGAAACTCTCTGTAATGATACATCATTCAGACAGCCCAGGGACCAGTACAGGCTTCGGAATCAGTGGATCCTCTGGTGGGCCCCAAGCGGCACCTGGGGAACGATTCCAAGGAGCGGACCAGAACTGGCAGTGGTGTGGCCACCAGTTAAATCCCAGGCCAGTTTTTGCCCCTAGTCTGCTCCTGGTTATAGACACAATGAAGGACAAAACAGATGCATTTTTAATCCATTAGCTTTTGCTTTTACTTTTACAGGACAAAATGTGTTCTGGACTGCAGCATATGGTGTAATTGCCTCTGTAGGCTAATGGTTCAAGAGGCACACCTACAGTATCTGTTTCCAAGAATTGTAAAGATGATGGGGGGGGGGGGGCATGTATAGGCTTTTGCCTGGGCACAGTGGTAAGAGATTTGAGACAGAAGGAGACTCTCGTAGGTGCTTTCTGCTAGGGTAGGTTTGTTATTGGGAACACAGACTGATATTTTACTGGCTAATCCTATGGTTGCTGTGTGGTGGGTGAGGAGCCAAATGTTGTTTACATTACAGGGATATGTGGGTAATTGGGCACATGTGGCTGCTTAATAAAAGATAGGGTAAGGAGCTTTTTTGACTGCCCTCTGATAAGAATATTAGGTTGTATGTGGCCCTTAAATTTCTGGCGTTGGCCCTGGGAGATGGGAGGCTGTTAAAGTGGACTAAAACTTACAGAGATCGACCCTGGAATCTATAAGATTTCCAGGCCAATTGATTCCCTTCCACTGGGGCATCCAAAAACAGGATGCCCTGCTGTGTGAACCCCTCCCAGGTCACTCATAAACTCAGCATCTTTTCCAATCCAATGGCGCATGCGTGAGCTGTGGCCAAATCCCCGATATCCCTCTAGCAAGGTGCCTGCCCATACTAGGCATTTGTGAATGGCCGATGCGGGCATGCTCCCTGTTAGAGGGTAGCGGGGGTGCTGCGGGCAGCACGCTTGGATCTATTCCTATTAGACGAGCTCCTGGACGAAGGGGCTCGATCGGATCCGAGCGCGGTGGACAAGCGGCCATGCATAGGTTGTAGGACTGGGAAGAGGTGAGTTTTTTCAGGCAACCTTGGGGGTTCCACACAAGGGCAGAGACCAAATCCCAGGATAGTCAAAACCCACAGGATCATCAGGATCAAGGGGAAAATATGGTGCAGTGTGTGTATTATATGTTTTTTAACGGATTTTAATTGTGTCTGTTGTGTATGCCCAATATCAATTTCAATAAAAGATTTTGTATAGTTAGATTGTATGGTGGTGCAGTAATTTTCTTGGCCTGGCGCAGGCACACGCCCTTTTAGAGGGATATCAGAGATGCGGCTGCTCGCGCATGAGCCATTGGACCGGAAAGAAGGTGAGTTTATGGGGGCGACCTGGGGGTTTTCACACTGTGGGGCATTCCGATTCTGGATGCGCCGGGGGGGAGGGAATCAATTGGGCCGTGAAGCCATTTATATATTTACAAATGCCTGGCGCAGGAACACGCCCTGCTAGAGGGATAGCGGGGATGCGGCTGTTCGCGTATGCACCATTGGACCAGAAAGAAGGTGAATTTATGGGCATCTTGGGGGGTCTCACACAGCAGGCATTCCGATTCTGGAGGGAATCAATCAGGCTGTGAATCTTATAGATTCCTGGGGGTGTGTTGGTCCACTTTAATCTGCGATCTCCTGTATCACTCTATGCCAAAACCACTAAAGATCACAAATGGCTGCCAAGGTAAAAACAAAAAACTTGAAAGAGACTGAAAGCTTTTCATCTTCAGAAATTCTTTTGCCTTTTATTGGCCAATATCCTAATAGAGACAATAGCATAGAGAACAGCAGTCATGGCTCATGGGTAATGTCCCCATCATTTGGTCTTCTTCTCACATTCTAAATAAGAGATATGAAATAATAAAAAAAAAATATGTCAACTAGAGTAGTAGAGTAGAGTGTGTGTGTGTATGGTGGGGGTCTGCCAAAAAAAGGGAAAGAGGAAGGGAAAAAGGGGAGGAGTAGTATGGGAAATTAGAAATATAGGGCCTGATTTACAACATTCATGGCTACGCATGACTTTCACCTTCCCGGCATCTGCAGTGATTGCAGAGATAGGGGAAACTGCGGCTTGTATGTAGCTGAAAATAAAAAAGTAATGTGAAAACAGTATCAGTATCATTAGTTATTTTTCACATGAGGTCAACACCTCCTGTTGACACAGGTCAACAATTTGACGTTCATGGTAGAAAACTAGGTTAAAGATGCTAGAAGGATTTAAAGAGACAATCTGCCGAAAATAAAATTGATTCCTATGGAACCTAATCTCTGTCTTTCCACATAGCTAGACATGTTTGTTGCTTGATATTTAGTTGATGAGAGGGTTAAACTGGGCGGTAAATCAGTTCCCAGGCCCTGAATAATAATTTTGTATAAATAATAGTGATTGAGCTGCTCCCACCCCCCTTTATTCATTTGAATTGCCATGAGCACAAGCAGGGAGGAATTCAGTCAATATGGATTTCTCCCTGTGAAGTGTTCTGAAGGGAGGCTGGCAGCTTCCCAGGTGAGTAGCTCTCAGATATTTGTCTGCATTGCATGTCCCAACTTTGGGGACTCAGAATTAAGAGTAGGGACCACACTAAACACAGAGTGCCTTGCCGGGGCAGTGTGGCTTCCACATGTATCTGCAGATATATGCAACCAAATCTCTGTCTTTCCACATAGCTAGACATGTTTGTTGCTTGATATTTAGTTGATGAGAGGGTTAAACTGGGCGGTAAATTAGTTCCCAGGCCCTGAATAATAATTTTGTATAAATAATAGTGATTGAGCTGCTCCCACCCCCCTTTATTCCTATGGAGTTTGCCCCTAAAATCTGGCGAATGAAAAAGTTGTTTGCCAGCATGCGCTTCGCAAAATGAACTCAACCTAAATCCAGCAAACACAGACATTGCCGGCCAAACACGCAACAGTGTGCTTGGTAAATTTGTTAAGACACGCAAACACAATGAATTTGCCTGGGAATTGTCTTGTACATGGCCCTCTAATATTAGTAAAAGAAAAAGCGGGAAAATACTTATATTTTTACTAATATCCTCTGCATCCCTCCTGCACAGGCAGTACATTTTGAAATTTTGAAAGGTTTCCCCATACTGTCTTGGGCTCCTTTCCCAATAGGTTTAGCAATTTCCCTGGAGTCACAGATTGCAAGGAAGTTGGAGTGGCAGGACCAACCATTGTCCGACTGCATCATGAAACAGCACCAGGGAATTGAACATTTTATTATGTATGAAATGCAACCCCCCCCCCCCCCCCCCCGGTACAGTACGAACACAAGAATAGAACAGGGTAAGCAAATAGCTTTTTTATTTTATTTTTAGGGAGAGGACTATCTCCAATTATATGTAAAATCTTATGTATTCTAAGCAAAGCTCATTTATCCACTTAAATTTCTGTGTTTTGACTGAGCTGGGTTGGGGCATGTCATGGGATATGTTTATACGTCCTGAGCATGCTCTGCTGTTGTCAGAAATTTGCCATGGTGGCTCAATCTGAGAGCACCAAAGAGAGTGGATGTTAGACCACTTCTTTAGCATGGTCCTAGAGAAATAATATTTAAAGGAAGGCACACTGTGAAGCCCTGCTATGGCTTCTACAAAGCACTGCAGGAAAGGGAGTAGAGGCACACGAGACAGGCACCTGGTGAGCTTCTTGCTGCCTAATTTTTGCTTTTTGAGTTATAGTCCATTTAATGCATCTTTAGTTTGGAGAAGCTCTCCAGTTATTAATGAATACTGATGAACTAAAGCAGAGAGGCTCTCCAAAAACATGGAGAGAGTGTTTTAAAGTGGACCTCCACCCTGAATAAGAGCCTATCTTGTATGTTTACCCACTCCGTACATACAGATTGGCCAAATTAAGAATCATCCTACCTGCACCTATTGCTTTTTTTTTTAACCTTTTAACATCCAAGATGACGACACATGGAATCTCAGGCTGCCTGCAGACAGGAAGTGCCTTCTGACTGCGTTGCTCTGCATTCTGGGATTACTGTCCTTTTCCTGACTCCAGCTCTGCTCTGTTTGAGCACAGCTATAACCCCACCCCCTGCACTTCTATCCCCTCTCCTCTCCTCAATACGTGATGCTTCTGAGGCAAGATGGCAGAGCCCGTATCCTAGAGTCCTGAATAGCTTTGAAGCCCAGCGATGGGAAAGAATAATAATTAGGCGACTAAAATTTAAAATATATTAATTTTAGATGCTGGGGAATAGTTTTGGGCTTTTCAGTAAATGATGCTGAAGGTCCGGTTTAATGATTTGCTCCCTAATGTCCTTGTTCACAGGCGTGCAGAACAAAGTCTCAGCTTACCAGTATTCCAATGTTGTTTGTTAAAGTGCTGATTATTTGGCAGATTGACTTTGATCAATGTTGTGTGTCTAGAATAAGCTCATTAGACAAACCAATGATGTCACTAAGTTTTTTCCACTCGACCACAACAGTTTATAAGCAGTGTAGTGGGTTTAAGATCTTGAATATACAAGATGTACAAAGTTCAAAGTACAGCTGTTTGAGGTTAGAATAGTTGGCAGATTTATACTGAATTTTACATCATTCAGTTATATCATAGTTAGTGTTACTATTTGGATATAGATTAAAGTTAAATGTTGCTAATTTGGATCATTTATTGGCTCATCAGGCAGTGTTGGCTTAATCAGGTGGACTACAGCCATATCTATTTTTAATCAACAATAAACTACCCACAGAGGTATAGTGAAATACAATATTAATGCACCTTGTCAGGGATTTAGCCATGGCCTACTCATGTGCTGTGGGAACGTGAGCCAATCCAGGGGGTTTCACACATCCTGGCATCATTTGTCCATGGCATAGGCAATTGTCTGGGAATTGCCCATATGGCTGTCCGATTTGTACTCCCTGTGTCACCCCAAACTAGCATTCCCCCCGTGTGAAACCCTATGCATTTGCATGGTATGCGTGGTGATTAAGCATGCCACAAACTACCTATTAACTTCACTAATTCATCTGTATATAGTGTAGGGAGGCCCATAGGCAGAAACAGATTTTAAGTCATTTATGCGCCTATATTCGATAGACGATGATGGGCTTTTTTCACCAGACCAGGACCATGCCAAATCATGTTACCAAAAAATGTCTCCACTGGTATACTATTAAAATGCTTATTGGGGAAATTGAGATCTTCAGCATTAGAAAAGTCATCTATTTTTGCAGATGACACAAAGCTGTGTAGCACAGTGCAGTCTATTGAAGATGTCCACAAGCTTCAAGCTGACCTGGACACTCTGAGTGTCTGGGCATCCACTTAGCAAATGAAGTTCAATGAGGAGAAATGTAAAGTCATGCACTTGGGGTATAATAACCTGAAGGGCACTTTTGTCCCCGGGGGAGTAAAACTCAGAGAATCACAAGCAGAGAAGGATCTGGGGGCACTGATAGATCACTGGCTAAATAACATCCTGCAATGTCAAGCAGCTGCTTCCAAGGCCACCAAAATATTATCATGCATTAAGAGGCATGGAATCACGGGCTAGGGGTGTAATTTTGCCTCTTTACAATGCACCTGGAATATGCCGTCCAGTTCTGGGCACCAGTTCATAGAAAGGATGCTCTGACTATATAAAGAGTGCAGAGGAGAGCCACCGAACTAATAAGAGGAATGAAAGATCTTAGTTATGAGGAAAGATTACGAGAATTAAATCGGTTTAGTCTTGAGAGGAGACGACTGAGGGGGGACATGATTAACTTGTATAAATATATAAATGGCCAACACAAAAAATATCGGGAGACACTATTTCAGGTAAAATCCTCTCTAAAGACAAGGGGGCACTCCCTTAGACTGGAAAAAAAGAAATTCAGTCTCCGGAGGGGACAATCATTCTTTACCAAATCTGTGGAATAGCCTCCCACAGAAGCTTGTTACAGCAACCGCTGACAGCTTCAAAGAAGGATTAGATTTTTAGTTAGAAGAAAATAACATTAACATTTACTATTAGCTGTTATCAGTGAAATAAAAAAATAAATAAAATAAAATAAAAAGTAACTTCCCCTACCTGGTTGAACTTGATGGACATATGTCTTTTTTCAACCATATTAACTGTGTAACTGTGTAAGGCAGAAAAAATGTTTACCGTATGAGTCTTGAAAGGGCCCCATTTCACGTTCACACCAGAGCCCCCGTAACATTTAGTTATCCCACTGCTGATTTGTTTCTAAAATCACCATTCAAGCATCTTGAACAGGTAGACTAATATAGTGCCAGAAGAGTACTACGCCCTCTAAATCTTAAGATTACTGCCCAAAAAAATGGGCACAATAAAGCCCTTTCCCAAAGTGTTTCCAAAATATTTTAAAAGTTATTGCACTTCACTTTTGAAGAGGAGCAATCACCGACCTAGAGTCTATAATATTAGGCTGGTGGTCTGTCCTCAAATCATGATGCTACCATGTGTGAAACCTCCAGGATCCCTCAGGCTCCTGCATGCTCCCATGCACCCATGTCTGGCATGGGTATGCACAGTTGTCGGGAAGCGGACGCTGAGAAGCTTGCCACTCCCTTTCCATTCAGAGTTTTAATTCACTAATTAATATGAACTGTGTGAAATGCTGAATGAAGGAGAGTCTGCACATGTGCAGTGGGATCACTGGAGAGATAAGCACAGTGTGCATATTCGCCTTTCCTGTTGCCTTATGTCATCACCCCGTGAACTCGAATGAAGTTGAGTTAGGTGCTGGGCTTTCTCTCTTTGGTCCCAAATCGGGATGCCACCTTGAAAATTTACCCAGTGGACCAAAAATCTGTTCAGACTTATGGTTCACTTTAAAACAATTAAAAATAGAGAGAATATTAAGGGATTTCCTCAAAAATTGGTAGTTAGGATGCTAAAACCTAAAATATAATCCATTACAAACCTGTGTATTTCTAACTTGTCATCTCTTTGTATTTATTTTATTAGTCATGACATGATTTATGTGCCCATTTTACAAAAATACACACACTATATAATATGATATTATTTTATTATTACCCATTATTGCTACAGTTTACATTTAAAATAAAATTCAAATCACAATCAGATTTATTCCGCCATGTACATACATTACATTCATACAACAGTTAAGGGGACCTATTAACAGTTCCAGCAAATGCAGATTGAAGTGGGCCAAAACCCACTCTGGAGTCTATGAGACTCCAGGGCAGGCTTATTCCCTCCAACCGGGGCATCCTGAACTGAGATGCCCTGCTCTGTGAAACCCCCAAAGTCACCAGCAGAGGGAGCCGCTTGCAAGTGCAGCTATGATTCCAGTCTGCTGCTCTAGTCACATCGTGGGCTTGAGGAGAGCTGAGTAAGTTCGGTGAACAGCAGGATTTTACACAGCGGGACACCCCAAAACCCAGGGGAAAGGATCAAAACTCGGGATAGTGAAAATCCTGGGTTTGGTCCACTTTAAGGAACAGAATGTAGTGCATAGAGTAGCTGCATGTTTAGAAGAACTTGGTTCCTGGATGGCAGAGAAGGCCCCAGTGGGAATCTAGAGATAGAAAGAATAAGGGATATTTCTTGCACCAGGTGTCTCCCACCCAGACAGCCATTACATTTGGTGGGGTTCCTAGTCCAGGAAGTTAAGAGTAGTGTGAGATTAGAGGGTGACTGATTGCTGGGGGGAGTGTTTGGAAGGGCATAATCTCTGGGGCAGAGGAGGCGGACAGGAGACATGGCACATGTAGAGGCAGGAGCCCATAGAGCAGCAGCACACATGGGGAGCTTCTGGGGCATGTGGAGGAAGATGCTGAGAGAATGTAGAGTAACATGCATGAGAGGGGCGGGACACATAGGGGGGCAAAGGGGGGAGAGGGAGTGGGACATATGGAGGGGAGATGTGTCCTATGAAGGGCAGCATGTAGCAATTCTTATGACTTATTATGCGTTATTATTAAGGGTTAGCAGGGGGATTAGATTGTTTTTTCTATCTCTGCAAAAATAAAAAAATAAGTAATGGCATTGCTATAATATCTTCTGAGCAATTTACTGGCCTCTATTTTGTAAGACTACTTACAATTTGGCATTTGAATAATATTCTGTACTGGAAGGGGGGGGGGGGGGGTGGTATGTAATTGTGATAAACGAAGCAGATGTTTGGTTATCTGTAGTTTCCAAGAATCATTAGGACAGTGGGAACAAAGGTTTATGCACTGGCGAGGAAGAGCTCTTGCAAATTAGAAGTGTCTCTGACACTGCAGGCAATAGCCCCTAATGGGGAAGATTTCCCTTACGTCACTGCCATGAGAATGAAAATGTTATGTTCTCACGAGCAACTCCAACAACCGTCTCAGGCTGACAAGAACAGCTGGAGCGAGCTACAGCGTTTCCTGTGCTGCTCTAGTGTGGCAAAGGAAATGGACAAATTAGGACAGGAACACTTGGATTTCAGGCTTACATATACAGACTCAATTATACATGTCATCTTCACACTTTTCCACACCCCCTGAGCGCTTATGTTCTCATTACAACTTCAGTAATCGAGCTGCTGGGTAGATCTGAGCTATTTTTAGGTCACTTTTTATAGCCTATTTGTATAATCATATGTAATGTTATTATAGTTATAAGTTGAAAAAAGTTAATCTGGCTGCAAAATACCACAAAAATCATCTTTATTCAGACTATTAAAACCATCCAAATATTGCCCAGTGGATATAAAACACTACAAAACACTATAACGTGTGGGGCGTCCTTCCCCCCCCCCCCCCCCCCCGAAACGCAATGTGGTGTTTTGTATCCACTGGGCAATATTTGGATGTTTTGAATTGTCTGAATAAAGAAGATTTAATGGGTATCCTGCAGCCGGATTCATGCAAGATCGTGGCTGACTCTCTCCTGGCATGGAGCCTTTATAGTTAAAGTTTTGTAAAAGGGTGATGAATTGACCATCGTCACCATTATAATGGTTAAACTGGACCTTCAGCATCATTTAATGAAAGGCTCAAACCTTTAAAAACTATTCCCTAGCATCTAAAATTAATATATTTTTTCCCCCGCTGAGCTTCAACTCTGCTCAGGACTCTTCTTACCATCTTGCCTCAGAAGCATCACATCCTGAGGAGAGGATAGGGTGGCAAAAGTGCAGGGGGCGGGGTTATAGCTGTGCTTTGCTCAGAGAGCAGAGCTGGGGTCAGGAAAAGGACAGAAATCCCAGAATGCAGAGCAGCACAGTCAGAAGACTTCCCGTCTGCAGGAAACTGAGACTCCATGAGCTGCCTTCTTGAATGTTTAAAGGCTCATATAATGCAGTAGATGCAGGTAGGATGATTTTTAATGTGGGCAATCCTGTAGGATTTACAGGGTGGGGGAAACATATACGATTCAGGATGAAGGTCCAGTTTAAACAAGTTTTAGTGTAGTTTTAGTTAGTGTTTAGTGTAGAGACCATAGCAGGGACTTTTAGACATCAGATGTCTCCCTCGCTGCAGGATAAGGGAGCCTAAACACAAAGTAGGGAAGGGACCAGTCCATACCACTGATTGGTTCTTGAGTCTATACGTTTAGACTCAGTCTGAGAGGCTGGAGGCCAAAGCAGTAGTGAGCTTTTTGTTAGATACTGTTGTGGAGTGCTGTGATGTGACACCCCAGACTGCTCATCTGGATGACCTTGGAGGTCAGGCTGGAGGAGTACCCCCACCCCATGTTAGGAGCAGAGAGAAAGGCTGAGTTGGAAACACTCTCTGCGGTCCTTTTCGGGGAGAGAAACAGGGAGTGGCAGACTCCTAGAGAGAGTGGACCAAGTGAGGGCAAAGGACGAGGCAGGAATGTGGACCTTAAAGCGGGTCAAAGCCCACGTGGCCAGGCCTTAGAATCTAACAAATTCCAGCTGCGTGAAACCCCTGAGCGCTGGTAATCTTACCTGATCCCCGCCTGTCCCATGAGGTGATCTCTGCTGGTGGCTGCACCCCTGGCTTCCCTGCGGCAGTGCGTGCTCCTGCACCCAGCCATTCAGAAAGGGAGCGCATATGCCAGGGATGCGACCAGCTTGCTGCACCTTGTCACTGCGGCACCCCCACCTGGAAGTGGTTGTGGGTCGATCAATTCGTTTAATCTGATTGTGTTGTGTGTGGCTTATATAGGGGTGAACACTGTTTGTGTGCTGGTGGCAGCAGTTTATAGCCATGCGTGTTGCCAATTGAACATTTGCAGTGACACACGTGGTGTATGTGGAGTGCCCCAAAACAGCATGTGTTTCTTTTTTTACTAAAGCCCGCTGACCGATATTCATAACAACACAAACTGGATGCAATTGGTCATATTGCTCCCTGGCCAAGCAGCTCCGCTCCTCGGTGCTTTCCAGCAATGATATATTCAGTTACAGTACACACAGCTCAGTACTGCGGAGCACTTCAACAAAACTGCCATTATGTGACAGTTTAGCTGTAACTAAATGAATTACATTCTCTAACAGTTTTTCCTGTACATGTTTTATCAATATAGCACAATGGATTTAATAAAAAAGAAGCACAGGCTGTTTTGTGGCACTGGGATGGGGACGGAAGGTGACAAAATTAACTTCCCTCTGTGTATAGGTCCACTTTAAAGCACCAGCAATTGGACTTTTTTTGTTACTATAGCAGTAATGACACACTCTACTGCACCCCTGAAGGTGACTGCCCTAGACACAAGCCTAGGTGTCAGGGATTTCCCAGCGGAGAAATCCCAATTGTAAAAAGTGACCAGAAATTGAGACTGAGAGGCAGAAATGGATATGGGGCAAACCGTGTTTAATAGTGAAAAAACTGTGGTAACTACACATCAAACACACTACAATCAAACTGCTGTACAAATACAAAGGGGAACATATATGTGTAAGGGAACTATACATACAGGTCCTTCTCCAAAAATTAGCATATAGTGCTAAAGTTCATTATTTTCCATAATGAAATGATAAAAAATTAAACTTTCATATATTTGAGATTCATTGCACACCAACTGAAATTTTGCAGGTCTTTTTTTGTTTTAATACTGATGATTTTGCCATACAGCTCATGAAAACTCCAAAATCCTATCTCAAAAAATTAGCATATTTCATCCGACCAATAAAAGAAAAGTGTTTTTAATAAAAAAAAAAGTCAACCTTCAAATAATTATGTTCAGTTATGCACTCAATACTTGGTCGGGAATCCTTTTGCAGAAATGACTGCTTCAATGCGGCGTGGCATGGAGGCAATCAGCCTGTGGCACTGCTGAGGTGTTATGGAGGCCCATGATGCTTTGATAGCAGCCTTAAGCTCATCCAGGGTGTTGGGTCTTGCGTCTCTCCACTTTCTCTTCACAATATTCCACAGATTCTCTATGGGGTTCAGGTCAGGAGAGTTGGCAGGCCAATTGAGCACAGTAATACCATGGTCAGTAAACCATTTACCAGTGGTTTTGGCACTGTGAGCAGGTGCCAGGTCATGCTGAAAAATGCAAACTTCATCTCCATAAAGCTTTTCAGCCGATGGAAGCATGAAGTGCTCCAAAATCTCCTGATAGCTAGCTGCATTGACCCTGCCCTTTATAAAACACAGTCGACCAACACCAGCAGCTGACATGGCACCCCAGGCCATCACTGACTGTGGGTACTTGACACTGGACTTCAGGCATTTTGGCATTTCCTTCTCCCCAGTCTTCCTCCAGACTCTGGCACCTTGATTTCCGAATGACATGCAAAATTTGCTTTCATCAGAAAAAAGTACTTGGGACCACTGAGCAACAGTCCAGTGCTGCTTCTCTGTAGCCCAGGTCAGGCACTTCTGCCGCTGTTTCTGGTTCAAAAGTGGCTTGACCTGGGGAATGCGGCACCTGTAGCCCATTTCCTGCACATGCCTGTGCACGGTGGCTCTGGATGTTTCTACTCCAGACTCAGTCCACTGCTTCCGCAGGTCCCCCAAGGTCTGGAATCGGTCCTTCTCCACAATCTTCCTCAGGGTCCAGTCACCTCTTCTCGTTGTGCAGCGTTTTCTGCCACATTTGTTCCTTCCCACAGACTTCCCATTGAAGTGCCTTGATACAGCACTCGGGGAACAGCCTATTTGTTCAGAAATTTCTTACCCTCTTGCTTGAGGGTGTCAATGATGGCCTTCTGGACAGCAGTCAGGTCGGCAGTCTTACCCATGATGACGGTTTTGAGTAATGAACCAGGCTGGGCTTTTTTAAAAGCCTCAGGAATCTTTTGCAGGTGTTTAAAGTTAATTAGTTGATTCAGATGATTAGGTTAATAGCTCTTTTAGAGAACCTTTTCATGATATGCTAATTTTTTGAGATAGGATTTTGGGGTTTTAATGAGCTGTATGGCAAAATCATCAGTATTAAAACAAAAAAAGACCTGAAAAATTTCAGTTGGTGTGCAATGAATCTTAAATATATGAAAGTTTAATTTTTATCATTTCATTATGGAAAATAATGAACTTTAGCACTATATGCTAATTTTTTGAGAAGGACCTGTATATACAAGTGAGATTAACACGCTCTGGCTGAACTATACACATACAGGTGAAACCAACACGCTCTGGCTGTACATACACAAGAGGAGTCCGGCAACAAGCATGCATAAGGATCAAAGGAAAGTCCAAATTCCAAGGCGGAAACACGGCTGGGATAGGGGGAGCAAACACAAGAGCTGAGGCAGGAGTCCTGGGTGCAGGGTTCAGATTTGAGAGTACCTGGGATCTAGGTACAGCATTCTGGGATCAAGATTACATAACACAATGCTAATCCGCTGCTTGAATGGGCTGATCAACTTATATAGGCTTGAGGAGTCACAGGTGCTGGCTAATTGCCAGCACCTCTGCAGGACAGAGCCATCTCCTGGTGGATCATCATATTGCAGAGGATGTTCCAGAGAAAGAGCCAGCCAGAAGCAGTATTAACAAGCGGCACACTCTGGAGCTTAAGGAGGAACTCCAACCCTGACACTAGGATTGCCTAACAGGCAATATGGCCATAGCCAAAAGTCCGCCTCTAATCTCTCAACCATGTTCAGTGGTAACACACAAAGATTAAGGTAACACACAAGTACGATTACCAAGTTTTTAAATCGGTTAAAACATTGTGAGAGCTATAACTATGTATTTGAAATCCTACCTGCTCTCACAGATTTAAATTTCATATATTTAGTAATGCCAAATCGTTCTTCAGTTTCAGAGATCTTTCCAGTAATTCATAGCTTCTCATTTTGTGGCCAAAATATTTAAGCTTTAGTTCCAGTCTACGCTTTTCTTGTATATAGACTTATTTGTTATTCTTTCAGTCCAACGATCTCTCAACATTCGTCTTTAGTACAACAGCTATAAAAGTTAGTTTTCTATTGCCTGCAAGTTGCTGCCATATAGTCAAACCAAAAACACAATTCAGCAGGAACCACGGATCTCTGACACTGTGCTATCTCTGCTACAACTGGCATTGCTATTTCTTAGGAAAAAAGGCTTATACTATGTATCCCTGATATAAATCGAGACAGGCAATATAAATCCTGCAAAACCGCTTTTTGTAGTAACATATAGGTGGCTCTTAACAATGTAGCACTTGACAATATCATTAATTTGATTTGCTGCAGGCAAAGGTAATTGTTACACCATTGCATCGGCCTACATTTGGCACTGACCTAAACTGATTTCCATTTTTAAATTGAAGCAGAAATGGCTGGGATACCGGGGTTTACATGTTCAGCCAATGATATTCTCTTTTTCATCCAGTCCCACAATTTGTTCAGCGGAGTGGGACAGGATTGTTGGTCCCTCCCTCCTCACGCCCCTGCCTCCACCTCCAGATTCACATTGCACAGCTAGGGTATGTTATGCAACTTCTGGAATTATACAGGCCCCGGCCATTTTGCTTATTATTATGCAGCATCACAGATCCAATGGCCACACCCACTTTTTTCAGACGAGAAAACATGAGGTGAAAGTGTAAACTGCAATATCTCGGCCGTTTATTCTTCAATTTAAAAACGGAAAACTGTTTCCGACAGTGCCAAATGTAGCCTGATGCAATGGTGTAACAATTACCTTTGCCTGCTGTATCACTTTCAAGTCATTGTTCAGGCATAAAAATTAAAAACCCCTCCCTCTATGTCACTTCCTGGATCCCAGGCTGCATGGGACTTGGATTGTGAGATTCGGTAAGTGGCAGAGCACCAGACTAAGAGCAATCATCTGTCGGGAACAAAAGCAGAGTGCAGCTTTTTTATTTTCATAACTGGCCAATGACTTTAAGGAAAAAGTGGGTTTGAAGCTAAGAAATAAGTGCAGCAGTTAACTTGCAAAGAAATATACTCTGGCTGCATGCTGGGGCGGACTGGCCATAGGAAGACCTGGGAAGACCCAGGGGAATTCCTGATGCACTGCTTTGGGGACAGGTGGGCTTCTGCTTTTTACACTCACAGACAATCCCTCCCCCTAGCTTTCCCCAGCACCCCTGTACCTCCCACTATACCCCCAACCAAGAAACTCAATGCCCATATTTTGCACCATAAGCTATAGTCTCAGCATCATGGTCGTGGGATGTTTAGAGCTTGGGCTATTTTTTATAACCTAAGTGTGACATACATTTCACCACAACTTTATTCATGAGCTGTCTGGCATGTTCCTTGGTTTTCAAAATGCTGTTTGTTCACTAATGTTTTCTAACAAACCTCTGAGGCCATCACAGAGTTATACTGATAATACATTACATACATATTTACTAATTAGGTTTCTTCTGAAGTGGATATTTTTTAGGGACCGAGGGCACTGCAATTGCCGGTGTCAGCGTGTGGAGGGTGTTCAGCACTAGTGCTCTCCACTCAAATGGATGGAGATCGCTAGCCCTCAGGACACTGCTGGCAGCGCTTTTGCGGAGTGATCTGAGCCCAATTCACATGTGAAAGCGTCCATAGAGGCAAGGCACTCACCCAAAAGTGCAATCGCTCAGCACAAGCGCTGGTGTGAAACCAGCCTCACAGTGCAGGGAGTTAAATAAATATGCACTCCACACTTTTTAGTTTTTTATTCTTCAAAACATTTGGAAATTCATTTATAATTTTCTGGGCCTGAATTCTTTTTAAGGCACTGTAGCTCAATAGCCTTAACCAACCTTCACCAACCTCTGGGTTATGGTCTGTTCCAGGAGGCTTTTCAGTCTTTGGTCTCAGAGGCAGCAGGGCCAGCAACAAAGCTATCGGCGGCAGTGGGCCCCCCCCCCCCCCCCCCGGTAAGATTTTTTTTTTGTTTTTGCAAACCTGCTGCTAAAGCCACCACAGGATGGGACATAGAGTCTAGAGCAGCAAAGCTTACTGCACTTAAGCCTTGAAGCACAGCCACTGGCAGCTCAAAGCAGGCAACCTGCTTTCTGCTGGACCAGCTGGGCAACTACACTACCCCCACCCAGAATGGCAAAGCAGGAGTTCCTGCTCCCACCCGCACAAGGATGGCACAAGGGACACGATTTGATGATCCGAACTCAGTTACTTGGCTGGACAATTTTTTTAAAGGAAAAAAATACTGTATCTGGGGCATCCACCAGATTTTGTGCCCTGGGGCCTCCACCACACTTAATCTGGCCTTGGGTACAGGGGAATATACCATCACAACCTGTGGCTATTGCTATTCCACTGGACTACAAAACAGCAGTTAGCCACTTCACACGTTTTTTAATTTAAAGTGGTTCAAAACCCTTAGCGGCTGTCCCTGAAATCTAAAGGATTCCAGCACCGGGCACTAGCCTGCCCCCAGAGCATCCTATACTGGGATGCTCCACTATGTAAAACCCCCTGGGTTGGCAGTAGACTCTACTCCCTGCAGCTGTGCATACTTCTGTTCGGTGGGTAAAGTGGAGCCGCATACTTCACAGCGAAACCGGGGATGTGTCCAGCCAGCTGGAACACGTCAGCTGGCAGCCCTGAGCAGCCAATCGGCAATCTCAAAACTGCCAGGGGGATGATTTTTGGCAGTGGAAAAAAAAACAGTGTTTCCCAACCCTTTCCTCGGGAGCCACCAACATACCAGGTTTTGCAGATCTCAGCGCAGATGCAAATGTGGAGTAATTAGTACTCAGACACCACTATAGAGCTATGTGGAGATCCACAAAACATGACCTGTTGGTGGCTCTTGAGGAGGAGCTTTCTGAGTGTCATGCCTAGGTAAGGATCATTTTTTGAGAATTTGGAAACGAACCCAAAGTGTAAGTACAAATCTTTCCCGTGGAGTCAAAGATAGAAAAATAAACATTTAAAAAGCTCTAAACATTTCTGGGGTTGGACTGACCTAATTAGTGTACTGAGTGAGTTATCTTTGTAGAGAACATGATACATAACCCCGGGCCTAGTCTTCTAAATCTAAACCACTTGTTTTCCTGTTAAGGTTTTGAGCATGGAAAATGCCGCAGACATTTTAGTGAAAACAAATGATGATAAATTGAGGGTTTCCCAATCTGCAACCTGGCTGAAAGTCTTGATGACTAAACACTGTAACAGGAATACATGGCTACAGGGAAAGCAAAACAGATACACATTTCTACCGTTAGAAATGTTCTGCCACCAGGGAGCAGCTCAGGTCAGATGTACCAAACTGAAATGTTACAAATTGCTCAGGGTCTATGTGCGCAGCCTTTCTGTTCCAGCTTCTGTTATCTCTTCAGTGATCTGTCTGTGGCTTGGAAAGTTGGGAATAGAAAGGATGCAAAGATTACTGAAACAAAATGACTCCTAAAAGACATGTAAAATTAAAGGCTTCTTCTGATATCGGTTTGCAAATGCTCTTGTGGAGGAAGAAAATCAAATACTTTCTAAAAAGAAACTTAAATAATATAAATAAATGAATAAATTAATAGAGACAATGTATCTTTATAGCTGACCACCTAGGTACCATAGTGGAGGGTTGACAACAATCTCTTGGGCATCAGCAGGGTCATACTGGGACCCAAACCCAGCCTGGAAATGTACTGGTCCCAATAAGCTCATATGACCAGCCCACGAGCTGCTGAGATCCACCCCCAGGATGCTGGAAATTTACAATATTGTTTTTTTCCTCTCATTTAGTGCATCCTGATTTGGGATGCCCCTCTAAGTGAAATCCCCAAGATCAATGTAAAAGCTCACCTTTCCAGTGATCCCAGTATGTATGCACAAGCCACAAGAAATCAGCAGCGCAATTATATTATAGTGGCAATAGTGAAGATGAATGAAGCCCAATCCACTGTCTGCCCCTCCTTATACCCGCAGGTATGTGCCTCAACTAGAGTTGAGCAGAAAGTGGGTGTGGCCTGCGCAGGCAGGGTGAGTATAGCAAACTATATTTAGGGTTTCAAACAGCTCCACTGAATCAAAACAGCAGCATTACCTAAAGTGGACCTCCAGTCAAAAGAAAGTTTAGTAAATTGCTCCTCAGTGGCATAAGCAGTTTGAGAGGGCTTACCCCATGCAGATGTTGTGGAATGGCATAAAGATTATTCATTCTTGAATTACATGAAGACGGCCATCTTCCCACACACCTGATCATCCTGCTTACACATGAGAAATAGAGGGGTGCTGTACCAGCAGCAATTCACATCAAATTGAAAGACATATATATGCCTCAGAAACAAGGAGAAGCTTGTCTGTCATTTTTCACACGCAAGCACTAAATAATCATCTAATGTAGCTAGAGAAATTATACAACAAGGACATGCACAGCTCAGAGAAAATGATGGTGCTTGCACGCTAGTAGTCAAATAGATATAGATATACCTACAAACTAAACAATAGAGGACATAGGCAGGCCCCTGAGGAAGTGACCAATTTGTTGGTCATGTAACGTGTGGGTTCCTGTACGGTCAGGCCAGCTTCTCATTTTTTTCACTGTTACTTTTTACTCTCGCTTACTCTGTATGATATTGTTTCAAACTACTGCGGCCCGTTATCTAGGTTTGGCATTTCTATTTTGAGGATTGGCTGTAGTTTACATTGCACTTTATATCTGCAGCTTTAGGTCCGCTTTGGACATTGTCTCACTATATTGCATTGTGTATTAGCTGATATATATATATATATATATATATTATTATTATTATTATTAATTTATATAGCATCATCATTTTCCATAGTGCTGTACAAAGTAGTAATTACAGACAGGGTAGAAACATACAGTACGTAGACTATTACAAATGCAGTGTTACAGAGTTTAGAATGAATATTCTGAATTACTGAATACACGAGAGAGAGACCTGCCCCTGTGAGTATATATATATATATATATATATATATATATATATATATATATACACATCAAAACAGTAAGCACAAAGATATCACTATATGTTTGACCAAATTGGTTGACTTTTTTGTCTAAAAGAATAACCAAGTAATAAGGACTTAATCTTTTTTTTCCCATAAACTAATCTTGTTATTAGAGTAATGACCCCCCTACTCCCTTGTCTCTACTATGGCAGCCAACATAGCAAAGCAGCTTTATCTGTTACAGCGGCTGCTAGGAGACTGACTATAAATAGTGATGATAATGGCACTAGCATTAGACTAGTGAACATTCCAGTCCTTTGTTGTTTGACAAAAAAGGAACCTATGTCCCATCACTTTAGCCACTGATAAATGCTCCATGTTTGGTGTTTTTTTTTTTTAACAAAAGGACCTATGTCTTGGGGGCTGCATGCGGCAATGCACTGCCATCAGTTGCGGACGCTGGCACTTCCGCCTTTCTGTACCCAGCTACAGGGCCGGCATCAGGGGGGGAAGGGCGGGGGTGGTGTCCTGGCCCCAAGCTCTGGGGGGGGGGGGGGGGCAGGCTCATCGCCCCAACACCGATGGCGACATAGTTCTGGGCCCTACTTGCCGCTGCTGTACCGCTGCTGACACCGAAAAAAAATGCTACCCCACAACGCCAGGCAACAGCGGCCTGCATGGAGCTCTCTGTGAGAAGCCTGGGATGCTGCCACAGGCCATGCATGCAGCGGACATCACCATCCCATATTGGAAGGCCTACTTTGCAAATGACAAATCACAAAGCTATGAAGACTGGGTAAGACTGGGGTGTCTTAGGCCCAGACGAAGAAATTACTTTGGGGGCCCACCAAGAGAACTGACTGAAGGGGATTCACCTTACAGTTACATGAATAGCTTACCAGTTTATTTTTAGGGCTCATAAACACAGACATTATGAAAAACTGCCAAATTCTCATATGTATATCTGTGATTATGGGATGCCACAAATAAGCTATACCCCTCTCTCCAGCACCAGCTTTGTGCTGATTTACCAAAAGAGGCCCCTGAGTTCAGAAAGGCAGCTGGGGGTAGCGGTGGGGCTCTCCCCTAACAGCGAGCAGCTTCTGCCGGATCGTGCGCGTCGTCCATTCATTGCAATAAATTGCCTGGCCCATCTCTCCATTGCAATGAATGTACGGTGCTGTTTGACTAAGGTGAGGGGCGGGACGGCACGCGAGGTACTGGGTGCACCGTTCTCTGAAATCAGGAGTGGCTGTTTTTTGTGGGTTTAGTAACCCTTTCAGGCACCAAGGTCAAATTCACTGTGAATGTAATCATAGTTCTAATGAGCATATTTACATATACATTCCAAAACTTGTTTCAATATGTTCCATTCATAGGGCATTGCTGGTCTAAAATATGTATATTTTAAACATATGTAATCAGTTTGATTATCCACAAATAAATCAACAAAATTAGCACAAATACATCAACACCCAAAGGGAACTGAGGGGTATACAAAGCTGCTTTAGAAACGGACGTATATAGGGCCTCTAGTCATTCAGAAACAGCATCTGTAGTTGGGCAGTAGAGGTTCACCCTGGTCCTTCCTTCCCTTTGATTCTGCAGTAGCTTCTTACTCTTGCATCTATGGAAATAAAAATAATAAATGTCAGAAAAGGAAGGGAGCCTAGGGATGCCCTGTCATTGAAGTTGTAATTGCCCCAAAGATTTCTCATAGTTGCCCTGGCTGCCGACAACCATTACCAGGTCTACTTACCAGGAAGGTGAATATAAGGTTATAAGGATATAAGTGTGTATATATGGGGGCTCCAGGGACAAGGATCAGCCATGGACTCTTGAGAGGACCTCATGCCATCCTCTGGCAGCCTTGTTTCATCTATCCAGGATCGCTGGAGTAGCAGGAAGAGTTAGTAGTGGAGGGCATAGGGGTTCTCAGGCCTAGAAGGGTGAGACAAGGGGTGTAATTACATTGGCAGAGAATGGCCTGCCTCCATTCTGATCCCGGTGGGCCCCAATCCTGGGTGGGTTGGCAGTGGTGGGTGGGCAATATCATGATTCTGCATGGATGCCACAGGGGCCCTTGCCTTCATCAGTCTGTCTTTCGGGCCTGCAGCAGCGGGGCCTTTGTTGTGCAGGAAGGGCGCGAGCAGTGCCTTTGCGGGCTTGGGTCAACATCGACAGCCGGTCCCCTCCCCTGTCTACCACTATCCTCCATGCTGACTGGTGGTTAAGGAGGCATGGGAGGAGCTATCCTTTCAAAGGCGATCAAGTGGGCTAGCTTATATCTTGCAGGTGAATGGGTGGAGTTAGTATTTAACCAGAGAGAAGGGGTTGGGTCTAGAGAATGGTGAGAACAGCTATCACAATGCAGGAGGACGTGCAGCTTTGGTGCACAAGGGTTTTGGGTCACCTGGAAGAGGACCTGCCAGAAAGAGAGAGCCTCTGAGGTGCCTGTGGCGTGAAAGTGTAGCTCGTAAGGTGTGGCTATCCCTGTTAGAAAACCTTGAGCCCAGGGAAGTGAGGAACCTGGCTGGGAACATTGTCCCTGTACACCTAGAGTAATTGGAACGGAACTGGGATTGAACTAAGTACTAGACCTAAGGTGGAGAAGGTCTCCCGTACAAAATATTGCCCTGCAAATTTCACTGCCTTAAAGAGAGTTGCCGAATTGTCAGTGAGGGAGTAGTTGCATTAAAGTGGGGTGGTCCTACCCTATTGCTTAAGGGGTAAGGGGAGCGTACTTGTGACCGGAGGGTGGCAGGTTCGAATCCCAGTCCTGCGACATGACTGAAGTGCTCTTGAGCAAGGCACCTAACCCCGCAACTGCTCCCCGGGTGCCGTAATTAGGGCAGCCCACCGCTCTGTGTACACTCACTGCACTGATGGGTTAAATGCAGAGGAATTCCTAAGCATACAATGGCCATCTATGCATAAAAAAAAAGATTGAATACAGTGGAGCCAAAATGGTTAAGGAACTGTGTTAAGTGTGTGTGCTGGGTCTATGACATTGGCCCATTTGAGTTTGAACTGTGCCATTGGCCATGACCAAGGAGGTTAAAGAACAAGACCTGTTTGCAGCAAGTGACCTCCTGCAGTGAGCGAGGGGGTCCCCTGCACAGGTAGGTATTCTTTGGAGGGGGGGGGATGCATTTTTGGGTTGTGTGGGGTTTTAGAATTGGACATTATATAAAAACTTTGTGTTTGTTAAGCCATCATTTACAAAATACAGCTTTCTTGTCCCTGTTAGCACATACAGCCCTATTTGCTGTGTACAGGGGACTACAGGGCAGGGCAGGACTCCTTTGTGGGGCCCACCTGCTGACCCTGATTGCAATGCTGTGACTTTTTACCTGATCCCACATTTCAGAGAATCTGGTCACTTCTACCTAAAACTTACTAAAAAGAGGCTTTCTGAAGCCATTGTAGCAGAAATGTTTCTTCTTCTCATATGTGCTGTACCAGGAATTCAGGCTCTGTTTTTGTCTGCAGCGAATCCCTTCTAATAAATTAGCGAATTCCCTTATCTAATAAAATCAATGCAGGAATAAGTAGGGGACCTAGGGGCCCATGAGGTTATAGCACAGGGCCTATACATTTTTATTGGCAGTCTTGGGTCGATTCAGGCACGGCCCCTGTTAGGACCTACCACAAGTTTGCATGGGTGCCATGACAAGGATCTTGAAGGCTACCCAAATACATAAGATCAGATATATGCACCCACCACTAGCATATCTGAATGGAGTGGAGCAGCCAGCGGGTGGTGTCTGGCTATCTGTTCATTCATGCCAGGCAGTGGCCAATAGAGTAGCCATGGGAATCTTATTAGTTGCCAGTGGAGTAGCCACCGCCCATATATAGCAGAAGAGTACGTTTTTGGCCTGATCTTGGACTTAAAATCTAAAGTCTCCAATTTAAACTTTCTCTCTGCTTTGAATGCTGTGATATTATCATGCCAGATCATGCTTCCTCTTTCATGTGATGTGCAGATAAAAGCGTTCTCATACTCCTATAGACGGGAAATTTAAACTTAGAAATGTAGATCCAGCCACTTAACAGGAATGTAAGAAATGTAACTGCGCTACATACCCCGTGGGAACACATTCTTTAGGAATGACAGGAAACTGATATCGGCAATTTTTAATGAAAACACAAAAAGCATTGCAATTCAAAGACTGAAATAATACTGAAATAATACTTGGCCGGCTATTAACAGAGCCTCATTATTTGATCAAGCTGATTTTGATCATTTCGTATTGAAAATGCATTGTTCAAATAAAACTAAATTAAAGGAGGTCTATTCCGAATATTTATAAATAAAATAAAAAA
The DNA here is from genome assembly GCA_027917425.1 of Gastrophryne carolinensis. Lineage (NCBI taxonomy): Eukaryota > Metazoa > Chordata > Amphibia > Anura > Microhylidae > Gastrophryne > Gastrophryne carolinensis. Next base: position 119,637,958 of record CM051235.1, on the reverse strand, counting down.
ATAAAAATAAATAATTTAAATAATTTAAATGGCAAACAATAGCTCATAATATGTATACAAATTCTACAGCAATAGTAAAGAAAAAATATATTCTTTACTTTTATAGGTGACACTGTGTGTTGCTTAATCTATTCACTGAATAAGGGAATCCGCTGGCCTGTAACCAGTGAGCGCAGACAACTGACCACTGAGGGCAAGCAACTGACACTTGTACCCTGGAGACTGCTGGCATGCTAGTGTCATGGTCTCCTAGCAACGGCAGAACAGTTTTCTACTTTGAATTAGTGTGTGTGTGTATGTGTATATTATTTTTTTTATAAAACGATATATTTATATATATATATATATATATATATATATATATATACACATATTACAGTACAACCCCAATTAAAAGTAGCTTTAATTTTACATGTTGTCGATGAGGGTTGTGGGTTGGCGGCTGGGAAGTGGAGTCAGTTGATGGTTTTCGGGGCGGTGGATGGGAAGTGGGGTCAGGTGAGGGTTGTGGGTTGGTGGTTGGAAAGTGAGGTCAGGTCATGTTTGTGGGTCGGGGGCGTCAGGTGAAGGTTGTGTGGCAGGGGATGATGAGGGCCCCCTGGTAATTGCCCAGTCTTCCACACCAAAATTCTGTCCCTGTTTGCTAGGCGGGAGGGAGTGGGGCATCCACAGGTCGGATGAGACAGGTAAGGTAGGGAAAGCGTCAAGGAAGGAAAGGTGAAGAGTGAGGATACAACAAGATGTATAGGTAATAAGTAGGGTAACTTGGAATGGATGGAATGGGTGGGGAAAGAGAGGGTGGGTTGGCCACAGGTAGGAAAGGATATTTTTTTCTATATTTTTACGTTCAATTTCCATAATAATTTAGCCCTATAAGACACACCTAGGGTTTAGAGGAGGAATATAAGACAAATATTCGGAACCAAATGGTGTGCTAAAATACCTCCTAATCAACCAAAACATGCAGTTTGCTGAATCCCCGCAATCACCCTATAAGAAGCACCCTGCAGATTTCGCCCCAACCACCCCATAACAGGCAGTGTGCAGACCCCCCCCCCCCCCCCCAATCACCCCATAACAGGCAGAGTGCAGAATTCCCCCAATCACCCCTTAATAGGCAGTGTGCGTACGCTGAGTTGCTGAGCGGAGTGCTTTCACTTGGCTCCCTTGGCCTCCACTGTCGGCTAAGCCACCTGGACGGCTAAGCCGCCAAGCAGCGCCGAAGGGAGCTTTTAGACTCCAGAGCCACCGAAGTGCCTATTTAAGCATCTCCCATGACAAAACTCATCATTATTATTACTACAAAGGAACTCTAGAAAGAACATTCTCTATACTTTGTATGGATAAAGCTGTGAATATTTGTATATATTGACAGATTGTTGTAAATAATTGTAAATAAATACCTTTAAAAGCGTTCTGGTATTATGAAAAATACAGTCTATAAGCAAGCTACTGAATCAGACACCAATAATTTGTACTTGTTTTATTAAGGCAATGGTCCACATCAACCCACTTACTCCATAAGAATCTTGCAAAGTGTGGCTGGAACATTGCACACTCAGTGGCTTTCTGAGTGCCTTGGATGGCCACAAGACATAAAGAGATGATTTGCATGATTCCGCCCTCTACAAGGAGTGATAAGTAAATCTTTTATTCTATGTAAATACTTTCCATTCTAGGAAAGCCCCTCTTGTCCCTGCAGACATACCAGGCATTACAATGAATGGAATGCACTGTTCCCCTCACTGTTACAGAGTGGGCATGCCATTCTTCGGTATTTAAGAGTGTGATTGGAATTGTCTATTGGCATGATTAAGGGTGAGATCTGCCCGAACCTATGGATGTTTCTGAAATTATCATGGACACTGTTATTTTATGGTGAGAGGAGTTGCCTCAAATAAAAGTGAGTGTTTTTACATCTAATTTTCCTCACTACAATTAAATATAGAAAAAAAACCTCTTCATCGTGTTATGGTGCCAGAGATTTCGGCCAGGGGTGGTGTTGCACTATCAATGTCAACACATTCCTTCTTGCCACTGCTGCCACCTCTGTTTGCCAACGTGCCCCTCCTATATCACTCTCTTTGCAACCTCTCATCCTTACTGAGCCTCTGTTTAACTTTACAGGCCAGTTCTTTTTACCCCTCCCACTTTCCTCACAGAATGCTTGAACATATGTGACTTAAAGGGACATTCCAAGCAAAAGGTAAATTAGCTGCTTTCGGCTTGGCCTATGCTTGCTGTCAGCGGTGGCATCTTTTATTCACCAGGACTTTGCCTTCACTGATAAACCCTACTGAACTTGTTCCGTTCTGCTGACTCCTCTCTCTCAGAGTGGACTGTCACACTATTATTATTTTTATTATTATTAGGTAAGGTAAAACATATAGCACAGAGAACAATACAAAATTAGATGCCACAGGTTAAAACCAAGTGTTGTGAGCACAGGAGACAATAGGGAGGAGTGCCCTGCCCTTGCAAGCTTACAGTCTAAAGGATGGGGGTGGAGACAAAGGGGGCGGGGTCACAAGTGGTAGAGCTTGAGTTGGGCTGCATGTGCCATTGAAGGTTATAGTAGTTGCTTAAGCCAGGTTATATGCTTGTCTGAAGAAGTGAGTTTTGAGGGCGCTTTTAAAGGCTTGGAGTGATGGAGAGTGGCGGATCGATCACACTAAAGAATGCATGGATGAATCATCCTCTACTGTTGAGGAGGCCCAGCATGAGGGAGGAAGTTCAATAGGTCTTATTGAGAAATATAAACCTGGCTATAAAAGATGCAGCCCCTTACATTCAAATTGAAGAGATCAGAAAGAAAGGCTAATGTATCCCTTTGCCTGGAATCACCCTTTAAATGTCATGTCCAGGCAATAACATAAAGAAGTCTAATTCAAGGCTAGGTGTGCTGAACCTGCTTTGGGATGACCCCTCCATTGCAATGAATAGAGTCGGTATGTGGCCCAGTAAACAAGGTTCCATGGACTCCTCCATGAGAGGCCACTGGCACTGGCCAGCTCCACACCATTGGTGATTATGAAGATGCCGGCACTGCATGGAGGAGCTGTGAGGGAACACCGAACCTGCACAAAAGTGCTGCAGGTGAGGAGAGCCTTTTTTTTTTTGTTTCTGCCATGACAATCCCTTTATATTCCTGTAAGTTTCAAGCATTGTAACTATGGGCCTTGGAGCAGGGGTGGCCCTAGTCTCTCTGCTGCCCGAGGCAAACTATAGAAAGGTGCCCTCAAGACATTTAGCTACAATCATCAATAGAGCAATACAGGGAGGCCGCTGAGCCACCAATGATTGACGTAAAAATATGCCAGCGTATAATGTCTTGGAGCATAAGGACACTGAGTATAAGGGACAGGGGAGATTGGAGAGCTCATTATTTATCGCTACTAGAACACACGGTTGCTGCGTCTGATTGTTATAAACAATGGCCTTTGATTGAAAGAACATAAAATCTATTTATGATTAATGTTTCTAAACTTCCTATGAAAGCTGAATTCATTATACAATATTAGGAATAGATTTTTTTATGCTGGAGTCGGAGTTGGTACATTTTTCCCGGCTCCAGCCAAAACATGCTCTGACTCTGACTACACAGCTCTGGAGCAAAGGCGAGTATAGTTTCTTGATTGTCTGAGACGGACCTTTATGGAGTACCTGAGCATAGTTGAGTTGGCCTATATGAAGCTTGATAGATACACCTCTCTCCTCTTTCTTGCCCAAATCTGCTTTATTTTTTTATTTCTTTCCTTATTTAAACAGGAACTAAGGTCAGAAATGACCATGGCCCCTCTTTATTATGCAGCATAGGCAGATAGGCTGCTCGCGGTCACATGGGAGAACAACCTGGAAGAGGTAAGTACCAGCACGATGCACAGCCTGGGTCGCCTGGGTCGGGCAGCCCCACTGCTGAATATTAAAGAGGGACTATGGTAATTCCTGACTATAGTTCCTCTTTAAATCAACCCACCAGCATTCTTGTATGGATAATACAAAAACCAAAAAGTATAGTGATCCGCTATAACAGAAAACTCTGAATATTTCTTTACAATGAGAGCTATACAAAAACCACAACATTCCTGAAAGTCACTGGACAGTCCTAAACCTGATTAGGCTTGTCCCTTTCCTATTACTGGTGCTCGGCATGAAATAAATCTCAAGTGGCACTTTAATGGCTTTATGACCTCACAGTCAATTTTCAGTACGCTATCAGGCCTACGTTCTCAGTTTATCCATGTTGCCCTCATTGTCTGCAGGCCTATAGGCATACACACTCACTGTAAAATGGTTAATGTGTCCAGGGATCCGTTTGGATTAGAGGCACTATGACTCACTTCACCCACACTTGCATATCTGGCCTTGATTTATGACTCGCAAAGCCATCCTTTAGGGCTTTTGTGGGGATTAATATTTAATCCTTGGTTCAAACACAAACTTTACAGGATTTACCCATGACAAAGGAGAGAATAACTACTGCTCACATAAACAGGCTGCTCTCATTACTGTTTTTACTCTGCACTTAGTTTTTGCATGGCAAAAACTAAATACAGAGTTGCACTCTAGGACATAGGCCTTGATTCAATAAGAGTTGAAAAGAATTATCATGATAATAAAAAAATTACTTCATATGGAAAAAGCCTGAGAATTTCACTGTTCCTGAATCACCAGATAAAAAGACAATGAAAGTCAATGGCACTTTTTAATCTTAAGAAAAATAGAACTTTTACCCCTTTTTACACTGTAGTAAAATGTGCCATTGACTGTCATTGTCTTTTTATCTGGTAATTCAGCAACAGTGAAATTCCCAGGCTTTTTCCTCATGAAGTGAATTTTCTACTACCATGAGAATATTTTTTAACTCCTATTGCATCAAGGCCTTAGAGTGGGAGCTTCTGTTGAAGAATAATGATACAGGTGCCAAATGGGAGTGCTTTAAATCAATTGTGAGTACCGACATTGCAAAATGTATTCCTATGGGTAACAAAATATAAGCTGCTAAAATTAAACATGGCTGACACCTGCGGTTAAAAAGGCAATAAATAGCATCTAAAAATTACAAGACTGGGCTCCCAGCTGTAACCCTTGAAAGAATAAATTAGTAAAAAAAAGCATGTAAGAAAGAAATAAGGTTGGCAAAACACAAAATGAAAGTGATGGGGCCAAGGAAAGCAAAACAAACCCTAAACGTTTTTTTTTTTTTAAATATAAATTCAAAGAAAGCTAAATCAGTACAGGTAGGTGTCCTACTTAATGATAGTAGGGAAATTGACAGTGGGGAGGAAGAGAAGGTGGAGCTGTTAGATGAATTCTTTAGCTCTGTATACACAAGAGAGGAGCAAGGAGCCAACACAGGAGATGCTACTGATGGCTATAGCCCAAGTATAATACTCAACAAGCTAAACATGGATATCATCCAAGAAAAACTAAATCATTTAAATGTGAATAAGACTGCAGGACCAGATGAACTTCACCCAAGAGATCCTAAAGAACCCAGCTCAGTTATCTCATCTCCCCTGTTCTTGATCTGGGACTGGGGCAAGGCAAATGTGGTGCCTATTTTTAAAAAGGGCTCTAGGTCTTCTCTGGGCAGTTACAGATCTGTAAGTTTAACATACATTGTGGGAGAATTGCTTGAGGGGCTATTAAGGGACTACATACACGAATATGTAACTATGCATAATATTATAAGTAACAACCAGCAAGGTTTTACTAAGGGCAGAAGCTGCCAGAAGCCAGATTGGCTTCTATGCGGAGGTGAATAGAAGCCTGGACAGAGGGGTGGCTGTAGATATAGTTTTTCTGGATTTTGCTAAAGCATTTGACACTGTCCCCCATAGACGCTAATTGGGGAAATTTAGTTCTTTAGGATTAGAAGATATAGTTTGTAACTGGATTGAAACTGGCTGAAGGATCGTGTGCAGAGAATTGGGGTTAATGATACCTACTCTGAGTGGTTACCAGTTGGAAGCGGTGTACTCCAGGGTTCAGTGCTGGGTCCACTATTATTCAACTTTTTTATACAACATAGACGATGGAATTAAATGCACTGTGTCTGTTTTTTGCAGATGACACAAAGATATGTAGCACAGTGCAGTCAATTGAAGATGTCCACAAGCTTCATGCTGACTTGGACACTCTGAGTGTCTGGGCATCCACTTGGCAAATTGTTCAACGTAGAGAAATGTAAAGTAATGCACTTGGGGTCTAAAAACCTTAAGGCCACTTATGTCCTCAGGGGAGTAAAACTGGGGGAATCACTTGTTGAGAAGGATCTGGGGATACTGGTAGATCACAGGCTATATAACAGCATGCAATGTCAAGCAGCTGCTTCCAAGGCCACCAAGATATTATCATGCATTAAAAGAAGCATGGAATCTGGGATAGGGATGTAATTTTGCCTCTTTACAAGGCACTGGTGCGCCCTCACCTGGAATATGCCGTTAGTTCTAGACACCCGTTCATAGAAAGGACGCCCTGACTACAGGAAGGTGCAGAGGAGAGCCACCGAACTAGTAAGAGGAATGATAGATCTTAGTTATGAGGAAAGATTACGAGAATTAAATCGGTTTAATCTTGAGAGGAGACGAGTGGGGGGGGACATGATTAACTTGTATAAATATATAAATGGGCCATACAAAAAATATGGGGAAACACTATTTCAGGTAAAATCCTCTCTAAAGACAAGGGGACACTTGCTGCAACTGGAAAAAAAGAAATTTAATCTCCGGAGGCGACAATCATTTTTTACCATATGAACTATAAACATGTGGAATATCTTCCCACAGAAGCTTGCTACAGCATCAACCGCTGACAGCTTCAAGAAATGATTAGATGCTTATTCAGAAGAAAATAACATTAACAGTTACAATTAGCTGTTATCAGTAAAAAAAAAAAAATCACCCTTAGTTGAACTTGATGGACATTTTTTCCACCATGTTAACTATGTAACTATGTCAATTAATGTAAAATTAGAGAATACAACTAGTATAACTAAATAACTAGTCTATGTTTGTTTTTACCTTTAGATAGACTTTAAAGTCCCTATACACAGGGCAATATTTAGGGTTAATGCCAGCCTAATGCAGATGGAAGAGTGTATCAGAGACCTTGGGTCCAAGAAGCGATGAGAAAGGCTACAACAGTGGAGGACATGGGGGTTGCAGCAAGTCTGGCAGCAAGTCAGCAAAGGTGGTTAAAACAGGAACAAGGTCTGCAGGGATCAGCAGGGAGTGGAGATGGCACTAGAGAGTGTTGGAATCAGTGCAGAGTGGTGGCACGTTGGCAGTGATGAGAGCCAGAAGGCCAAACTGCAAAGTGGTGGACCTTGCCTGCACTGCTTATAGGAAGCTGTGGATTGTGCTGTATTCACGTTGCAAGGCAAATCATGTATACAGTTATTACCAAAACTTGATGCAGAGGGGAACTGAAAGCTGGAGCATGAACTGTGGCAGCTGCTGTCTTCTACAATAGATGGCATGGGGGTGTTTGCTTTGGCTTTTGGGCCTCTATCTCCATTCTGGGTAGCTTGCAGGGGGTGTCCAGTCTAACTGTAATCCCCAACAGCCTGCCACCCACTCTCCCGCTCAATGCGGGAAGGAAAAAATCTGCCCATCCTATGGTACTGCTGTTGCTTTGTATATGAGCCATTGTAAAGGATCTCAAAATCTTAGATTATATGTAAATACTTTAATTTCAGGCTTGCAGCTGAGCTGTGAAGGGTGTGCCATGGAGTCTGTAGCATGCTCTTCTGTGGTCAGAGACAGCTACAGCACGACTGTGGCTTCCCATGCTCGCTCAGGCTGAGACTTTTTTGTGTGTTCCTGGGAGAATGAAATTGAAAGGAGGGCAGACTCTGGAGCTCAGCTATGACTTCAAATAAGCTGATTGCTCTTTTATTTTTGCTATTGGGTTTACAGTACCCCCACTCGTGCATACCCCCCTTACCTTCTGTAAAACCAGCCATTGGTGGGCACATGATCAACACTTTTTTTTAAAGCAGACCAAATCTCAGTTTTACTGCCCCCCAGGTTTTGGTACACTTAACATCCGATTTAGGATGCTGCTGTGGGAATTCCCCAGAAAAGCCTGGTCTCTTGCCTTGCTCTATACTCCCATGGATCATGGCACATGCGCACACTTCCAGCCAAGCATAATAGATTGCAGTGCAAATTAATACATTGCAGTGCTGCCACCAGGGGACGGGTGTTTTGGACGGAGAGGTGCTGGAGATGCCACCAGGAACCCATGCTTGCACCCTGGGAGTGGAAATTAAGGTAAATTTATAGGTGGTCCAGTTACTATTGGAATGCCCCACAGTGTGTATCATTAAGAAAGTACGACACCGGGCCTACATACTAACCTTCTTTTGGTTTCCCACAGAGGTCAAATGAGGCATTTAGCAGACTGTGCTGCAGAGTAGAGGCATCCCTCAGCCCGTCACAGCCAGCGGACCATCAGGTTGCCATGGGGTGCAGAGTGGAGGTTGGGGAGGTATCACATCCTCTTTCAGACTTTTGGTTACTGGTCAGTCAACATGTCCACTGTCATTTGGGAGGACTTCTCTTGATATGATGTCCAGAGGCAACGTGGGAATTGTTTGCAACTATGCACATAAATTAGCATTGCTTTGAACCATCAATTAAAAATCCTTTTCAGGAGCCAAAATACCCAATCTACATCAGTAGGAAAGGTCTCCAGATGAAGTTTGGAAAAATTCTAATGAGCTTGAGGCATTTTTACAAATTAACAAATAACAAGCCCCCTATATCATAAATGTGGAGATGCCTATGAGCTTTAATACTATGAATATAATTCACAACAACTCCAATAATTATTTATCATTTTTCTCTTTTTTTCCTAATAGGAAGAAACGGACAATATTTCTTGCCAGGAACAGATTAATCGATCAATTTACTGGGCAGATGGCTTTGTGCTTGTCTTCTCAATCACAGACTATAATAGTTACCGTGTGATTAGGCCACTGTGTCAGCACTTACGGAAAATCCATCCAAACACCAAAATCCCACTTCTCCTGATAGGAAATAAAGCAGATCTCCTTAGAGCCCGGCAGGTGGAAACAGACGAAGGGCTGCAGCTTGCCAATGAACTGTCTGGGACATATGCTGAAGTGTCTGCTAGAGAAAATTATGAAGGAGTCTATGGAGCATTCTACCAACTATGTCAAGAGGTTGGAAAGATGATCTTTAGCTGCAATGGGGAAAAGAGAAGAGGACTTCATCTTGTACGCCCTCGGTCTCCCAACATGCAAGACCTTAAAAGACGCTTTAAACAGGTCTTATCTTCCAAAGTGAAATCTACTACCACCCTCTAAGCACTACTGATCCTGCAAGAGTGATGTGAACTAGAGAAGAACCCGTCTTCAAGCAAAGCCATGACTCAAAAGCTTTTGATGAAAGCCTCCATCCCCTTGGTGCAGCTTCTCTAGCCTGTGGCTTGTGGTTTAGGAAATTATTACGTCTAAAGCCTCTTTGTCCTTGTGTTCCTGTTAACATACATTTCTAAAATATGAACTATATTTTTTTAGGCCAAATTGCGCTGGTAACAGTTTGGTTAAAGGACATTTCAGCTATTTTAGCCAAACATTGTACTATTGTTTGTATGGCAAATGGTAACCAATACAAATGCAGGTAGGTTTGTCTCTTTATTCCACAACACTCAGCAAGTAGGCACTAAACACATTCAGAATTGAGTCATTTATTTTACCAGTAAAGCAGTGCTGGATAATTTGGGAGGGAGGGAGACCTAGTCCTCTCTGTGGCTCCATAGACCTCAGCAGCAGCCACTTCTTTATATAAGAGAAAAAAAGGATGTTTATGACTGTAACACCATTCACACAATGTACAACCTGAGCCTACAACTTTCATAGCACAAGGGCCTTTCTTAAAGTGGACCAAAACCCAAGCCCATTGGCCCTTCAATATATAAGATTCCTTCACCCTGGGGCATCTAGAATCGGGATGCCCCTCTGTGTGAAACCCCCCAGCTCGCCTGGTATACTCACCTTCTACCACGGTCCAACGGCCCTTTAGCAGGATGCGTGCCCTCAGCAGAGCTCAGCTTCACTCGGTTCCTTAGACGGGCCTAGAAGAGCTTGCGTCAGTGCAGACAAGTGCGCTGATTGAACAGGAGGCTGTGCATGTGCTGTAGGACCGAGGAAAGGCGAGTTGAAGTGGGTGACCTGGGGAGGGTTTCACACAGGAGGGCAAACCGCATCAGGGTGCCCCAGGAGCAAGGACCAAAACCCAGGATATTTAAAATATGTGGTTTTGGTCCACTTTAAAAAATCTTTTAAAATGATATTCAGAAGAATATAACTGTAATAATAATATGATAGATATAATAGGCTGTGATAATACATGTTCTTAGTAAGGTTTTCAGTTGTACAACTAGGTGGTAAAATTTGAGGAAAGCATTAGTCTAGTCTTTTGTTTTTCATATTCACAATATACTGACCCTAGTAGCCCCTGCAATTGCTGTGGGGCCAGGGGACATAAGTTGCAGCTACATCCTTTAGCAGTTCACTTCAGAAGCCCATAAATAGCTTGGGAGAATAGTTCTTCACAGGCTGAGGACAGTAATCTTGCCAATCAAAGGGTGACATTTTTTTCGGATTCCCATAAAAATGTGCATAGCATTCAACGGACCTTTCTGTTATTTGATTATAAAAGAAGGTTGCAGATTACGAGGACATTGTTGCGCGGCAATGTTATTAATCTGCTTACTGTCAGCCACTGATACTGTGTAATAAATAGTTTAGGGTTATTTTGTATGGCAGGCCATGAATTGCAACCTGCTACCCAACTGCTCTGTTGTTTCTATGTAAATTTATAGGCCTATGGTTTGTTTGGTCTGTATTAGCTGATTTCGTAACTCAGTTTAATGAATCTGGAAACCCAGAATTGGGCAATAATAAGAAAACAAGCAGCTCGCCTGATGCCTGTCCCATGTGCCTCTTCTCCATTTTTAGCAACACCAGCTAGAATCCATAGCAGAGCTCCAAAATTTGCCCTCCTTGTAGGTACATAGATGTGAGGTGTCAGCAGCACTTAATATCAAAAGCAGATAATGGCACAGTGTTGCTTAGAGTTCATGAACTTTATTTTAGTTTTCAGTTACTAAAAGCCTAACTTTAGGCAAAACCTAAAGCAGACCCCCACTCTAGTTGAAAAGGCTGCTTCTCTATGTGATGAAGAACCAGATATGTAATAGGTGAGTATTCCTAGCTGTAGGAATAGGGGGTGCAGGAAAAAGGTGTGTTAAGAGTGTTAATGAATAGTACATGAGAGGAAATTGGACATGGACCTTCCCAGATTCTATCAAAAGCATTTCTGTTGCAGTTAAGCAATAGCACTCATTACTTTTACGTCTATTATTCTTCATATCCCACATTAGCCTATTTCCTTTTTTTATCTCTGCTGTATGTATGCATTAGACATGTGTATGTGGTCTTGCACTAATTTACATGAATTTTTGTAAAAGCTGGTACTCTACTTTATAAGTAGTAGATGAACAGAAAAGCCTCCTGGCCGAGGCTGAAATGAGCCAGTTAGACCTTTAGATCATGCTAGATTCCAGGAAATATGATGTATGAAGGCAGGGATAAGAGTTCTTAGAATGACTAGGTTGACTTGTTCTGGCAGGAAGGGTGCTGAAGTACCACTATTTTTATATTTGCTAATAGAAATGACCACTTACTTTATAATAAAACATATATTTATTGTACATATTTTTTGTATTTGTCATTTCATACAGCGCAAAAGAAGCAATTGTATATTACTATCTTTATCCTTCCAAATATTAGCACTCAGCGAACAGAAAGAAACAAGAAAAAGCCCCAACCCTCTCCTCTCTCGCCATCAAGGAGAGGAAGAAAGGGGCTATTAGAGGGATATGGATGGGCACTCCTTGAATAAAAAGTGTACTGTGGTATGTCTGGATAATTATATTAATATTGCCTATAAAATGGTAAATTGGTGGGAGAAAGTCTTGACCTGAATAAGGTGACTTCTGGTCCCCATATGAAGCAAGGAGCATACAGAGCAACCTCAGTTAAAGGAGCAGTATCGCGAATTTTTCTTGGTGACTTATATTTAAATGGTACTTTGAATATAGGTAAGTGTTGGAGTAAGAATTACAAATGTAGAAAATGATGTCTGTGTTGAGCAGCTGGAGACTAATAGCTCATGTTTATGTCTTCTGAGTGTCGGAGCCCGACACTCTGGCCTGTTCCATGCTGAGGAGAGGGGTGAAACAATGTATCAAAGTATCAGCTGTTCAGTGCTGGCAGCCGTCCAGCATAAGATAACAACATTGCAACATTGCCTGGCCAGAACTCATATATCTAAAACAGAGAGAAAAGCTCTAGAAGTCATTTAGCTGATTTTGACAGTTTTCCCTTCATGTTTGCTCTGCTGCAGAATCTTTCAGTTTACCATTTTCTCTCTCTTTTCTCAACACATTTTTCCATATGATCTTTCTTTCAGCTTTGTGTGTTTTGAGCAAAGCCCAACCCAGGATTTTCACTATCTGGAGTTTTGTTTTGTGCCCCTAGAGGCATCCCGACTTGGGATGCCTTGATATGTGAAATCCCATAGTTCGCCTGTGAAAACGTACCTTTCCCTGTCCCACAGCGCATGCGTGGGCTGTCATCCAATCAGCTCTGTTTGCACGCAGATGGGAAGCCTGAGCAGTAACCTTCCTGGCCGCCCGGCCTGTCTAAATGACTATCTGCGTGAGCGCGCCAGAAAAATGGGGGGATCTGTGGTTATCCAGGGGATGTTTCACACAGTGGGCATCCCGATTTAGAATGCCAAAGGGGCAAGGTCAATTGTGGGGTCTTATAGACTTCAGGGTCGGCAACCCAGGGTTTTGTTCCACTTTAATACCTTTAGATTTTCCTGCACAGTTATTCAAAGAAGAATTTCAGTCGTTTTCAGTCAGTTTAGTTTATTTTGTATAGATTTTACACATTTGAGTCACCTGGTCTCATAACAAAAGCAGCACCTCACACACACACAGCCGTTACCACTGATTACAGTGTCAGCCTCTGAGGTAAAGTGTTGCTAGGAGACCAGTAGGCTAAATGAAGCAGCTCACTAAATACAACCGAGCAGATCCCAGCAGATCCCCCTATTCAGCAAATGGACTGAGCCATTGTAATTATACAATTTAAAAGAGACGCATATATTTTTTCCTTTTTCTATCGCCAGATTAATTATACACATGTTAGAAGCTATTGTGTGGCTATTTAATTATTTATCTTTTTTAATGCAAATTTCGCGATACTGCTCCTTTAAGTGATCTCCCAATTTATCCACTGCTGTGTATGTTCCAAATGTGGGGCTCTCAAAGACTGGGAGGCCGATTCATCAATAGCGCCAGGTAGCGACGGATGAGCGACTGAAGTATGGCGCTATGAGCGCCGCTAGCGTCAGCCGCGGGCGGTAGCGATTCGCTATAGCAGGCCTCCTCAGTCGCTACCTGGCGTTGTTGCGAACAACGCCTACATTGCTGAATATGATGTTTGCCCTCAGCTTTGTAGGCGCTGTCAGTCAGTGTGACCACGCTATTCTACACAGCGCCTGTTAGCTTTGCTGTGTCCTGGCCATCCAGTACCTTCTGAATAAAACACATTGCCACATTTGTTAAAAATTTTAAAGAGTTTTTATTTTGTGTTGAAAAGGAAATTAAATTCAACCAGATCTTCGAATATAAATGCAAAATAAAACATAATTAAACACATAGCCACAATTATTTTTTTTTTTTATTTGTTACATAAAAAGGAAATACAATTAAACCACCAATGAGAAAGAAAAGGAAAATAAAAACAGAACATAGAAAGAAAAGGAAAATAAAAACAGAACAGAGAAAGAAAAGGAAAATAAAAACAGAACAGAGAAAGAAAAGGAAAATAAAAACAGAACAGAGAAAGAAAAGGAAAATAAAAACAGAACATAGAAAGAAAAGGAAAATAAAAACAGAACAGAGAAAGAAAAGGAAAATAAAAACAGAACAGAGAAAGAAAAGGAAAATAAAAACAGAACAGAGAAAGAAAAGGAAAATAAAAACAGAACAGAGAAAGAAAAGGAAAATAAAAACAGAACAGAGAAAGAAAAGGAAAATAAAAACAGAACAGAGAAAGAAAAGGAAAATAAAAACAGAACTGAGAAAGAAAAGGAAAATAAAAACAGAACAGAGAAAGAAAAGGAAAATAGAAAAGGAAAATAAAAACAGAACAGAGAAAGAAAAGGAAAATAAAAACAGAACAGAGAAAGAAAAGGAAAATAGAAAAGGAAAATAAAAACAGAACAGAGAAAGAAAAGGAAAATCGAAAAGGAAAATAAAAACAGAACAGAGAAAAAAAAGGAAAATTAAAATAGGAATTAGAATGAAAAGGAAACTTACAACAGAATTAAACACATAGCCACATGTATATATATAATTCTTTTTTTATTTTTACTCTAAACAAAAATTAATAATAAAACAGAAATGAAATTGAAAATGAAAAGTCCAACAGAAATTCTAAAGCAAAGTAAAGTCCAGGAAAGTTTTTGAAAAGGAAATTAGGGATCAGGGTGCATCTCTTTGTGCCTGAAAAAATAAGAAAAGTGCAGTTAGTATATATCTTTATAGTTGTTTTGTGTTTTCAAAAAAAAAAATGCATAACTTGATAACCAACATTGGCGTCTTACACCCCCCTTAGAGTGGTTTGGGTCATCTTACACCCCCCTTAGAGTGGTTTGGGTCATCTTACACCCCCCTTAGAGTGGTTTGGGTCATCTTACACCCCCCCTTAGGGTGGTTTGGGTCATCTTACACCCCCCCTTAGAGTGGTTTGGGTCATCTTACACCCCCCTTAGAGTGGTTTGGGTCATCTTTAACCCCCCTTAGAGTGGTTTTGGTCATCTTAAACCCCCCTTAGAGTGGTTTTGGTCATCTTACACCCCCCCTTAGAGTGGTTTTGGTCATCTTACACCCCCCCTTAGAGTGGTTTTGGTCATCTTACACCCCCCTTAGAGTGGTTTGGGTCATCTTACACCCCCCCTTAGAGTGGTTTGGGTCATCTTACACCCCCCTTAGAGTGGTTTGGGTCATCTTACACCCCCCCTTAGAGTGGTTTGGGTCATCTTACACCCCCCCTTAGAGTGGTTTGGGTCATCTTACACCCCCCTTAGAGTGGTTTGGGTCATCTTACACCCCCCTTAGAGTGGTTTGGGTCATCTTACACCCCCCCTTAGAGTGGTTTGGGTCATCTTACACCCCCCTTAGTGCGTTTTTTTGCTCTTTTGGATGGGAGGTCAAATACATTTAAACAGTAGTGCAGTACTTGCATTAGAGTGAAGGGTAGTTAGCTTACCGCAAAAAAAGAAGTGATCAGCCTTTCCCTTAGCTCATCGCCAGTCTGGGTGTCCTCACTTCTATCTGCGGGCAGGTTGGGGATTTCTGGCACCAGTGCTGTCTCCTCGGGGGCTTGGATTCGGTGACAAATGCAAATGTTGTGTAACACACAGCAGGCAAGGATGATCTTGGAAACCTTCTGTGGGCTGTAGAGCATCTCTCCTCCTGGCCGTGCCAAACAGAGAAAGCGTGCTTTCAGCAGGCCGATGGTTCTTTCCACAATGCTTCTGGTCTTGCGATGCGCTGCATTGTAGCGTTCATGGGCAGAGGTCCGTGGGTTCCTGACCGGAGTCATGACCCACGTTCTCTGCCCATATCCCTTGTCCGCTGTAGAAAAAACACAAGGAGAGAGACAGCAATTAGTACTAGTACATGTTTTTTGGTGGTAGTTTGGTTAAAATTGGCTTACTAGGCCACATATTAGCAAAATACATAGACATGGTTAATTTATTACCCAGTAGCCAGCCAGCTGGCATTTCGTTGTTATCAAACTTCCGGCACAGGACTGTCCGCTGCAAGACGTAAGAATCGTGGCATGAGCCGGGGAACCCCGATCTCACCGCCCGCAGCCTCATGTCCGGGTCACAGACCACCATGATATTAAACGAATGGAACTGCTTCCGGTTTCTGTAGGACAGCTCCTGTGCACGGGGAGGGCGGAAAGGGATATGTGTACCATCAACGCACCCTAGCACATTCGGGATCCCTCCCATCAGATAGAAAGCATGTTTTATTTTGGCAACCTCTTCCTCATCCTCAGGAAACTTGATGTAAATTGGGATTAAATCACAAATTGCCAGAACTACCTGGATTAGTATGCGGCTCATAGTAGCCTGGCTTATCCCGCTGAGGAGGGCTGAGGTTGCCTGGAAGGTCCCTCGTGCCAAAACATTAAGAGTGGCACACAGGCATACTATGCCTGGAATGGAATGAGTGCGTTTGGTGGATGGCTCGATTTTGGTCTTAATCTGATCATATAGGGACTGTAGTGCAGCACGATTCAGACGGAAGCGGCTCCTGATCTGCTCGTCACTTAAGTCCCATACTGAAAGGCGGATTGCAAAGGAGCGGGGTGCCCTAAGCCTCACAACACCCCGCTCCCTTTCCTCCTGCTCTTTCAGCATACACATACATCCATCCACCCAGACACCATACATCACCCTCTTATCCATCACACACACTAAAGATATATACAAAAACAAAAATAAACAAAAAAACCCACTAACACACAACACACACACAAACAATCACACTACACACACACCCGCTACAATGCAGCTCACCACAAAACCAGAACTATAGTGGTCCAAACCACCAGCCTGCTGAAAACCAGCTTTCTAAGTTAAGCACAACCAAGAGGGGAGTTGCTGCACAGCCCACAAAAGGCCCCAAAATCAAGCCTCACTTGCTGTATGCTACACAATATTTGCAGATGCCACCCAAACCAAGCTCCTAAAGAAACAGCACTGATGTCAGAAATCACCCAACAAGCCACAGAGAGTGAGGACAGAAACCAGACAGAGGCTCAAATGAGCTAAGGGAAGCGAGCACAGCACCACACCACAGCCTTTGCCACAGTGTAAGAATAGCAGAAGCTAGAACATTCCTTCCTTTTATACTTCATTTTCTAAAGTGACAGGTCCGCTTTGCCGCCTTTTGCGTCGCTCTGCTATTTCCGGGCGCCAATTAGCCGACCCAGGTGTGCGTAAAACAGAGTGCGCACGCGCACGCTAGTAGCGCTACTAGCGTACTTGAGCCGTAACTTGCGTGCATTAACGGACATGGGCCAAAAATCAGGTGGGGACCAATGAAAGGGAAGCTGTTGTTTTTTTAAATAGCCGTTAGGCTAAGCACATGTCACAAGGGTTTGAGATACATCAGTCCATTGTTGGATTTGGGTGTGTGTTGTTTGTTTAATGAGGTCTGTAATGAGTTAATTGGCTAACACACATGCTTCTGTCAGTGCAGTGGAGGTGTGCCTAGAAGGAACTGGGCTGTATGTGTGAATCAATTAAGTGGGCTGCTTTTGGATTGGCTGTTAGAGCACATAAAACCTGCCCAAGCCTAAGAGATTGCGATGCCATTCTGTAGTGTGCATGCGTGCTTGTGGGGTGTTGATTTGTGTGTGTGTGCAGCTACAGGATGGAGCCAAATACAGGACATCTGCCGGCCACAGCAGGCCCGAGTAGGAGTTTGGTGGGTGCTGTGCGCAGACCTCCCTTACGGAAAAGGGCACAGCCTGAAGGTGGGGCAGCACCCCAGGCTAAGCGCCCAGGTGCCAAGAGGGAGCCTGAATTTAATTTGGCTGAGAATAATCATCTTGTGCGCCTGACACTTGCGAAATGGGAGCTGATATTTGGCTCCCAAAGCAAGTCCATAGGCAAACAAGAAAGAAGCAAACTGTGGGATGCCATTGGTGTGGAGCTTAGTAGCACAGCTCAACACCCACGTAGTGGCCCATCCTGCAGGAAACGCTTCTACACTTTGCGAGGGGCCCTTATGAAAAAGATGAATCACGATCTTGATGTGGACAGTGGGTTCATCCAGGCTCCAAAGAGTACCTACAGGCCGTATGAGGAGATGCTGAAGGCCAAAATCCCACTGGCTCGGCTGCAGGGTGTGGATCCTGGGGATGACACCACCGGTTGGGCTGAAGGTACATATTTTCTGGCTTTTACACTAACATAATGTTAATGTATGTGATTTGCATTTTTACATTCTGACCAACTAACAGTAGGACCTGTGAAGTATTACATTACAGCTCAAACATTTGTAACTTTTCTGTCTGTTGCTTTATGCATAGGTGCACATGCTGCTGTCCGGGATGTGGCTCAGGACACCCAAGCTCCTGCCCTTCCAGCAACCTCTAGGCTACCCCAGTCTGCCATTGAAGGTATTTACCCATAATTTGGTTGCTGGTTTTTTTATAAACAAATGGGTGTGGGAGCAGCTCAAACAATCAAGGTTTGCCCTGTTGAGTATTAATAATATGTGCCTGCGCCCTAATTGCACGCCCACTGTAACACTCCCAGCAAGTAACTAACAAGGCCCTAACATGTGTAGATATGTAGGACGCCAGAGATGTGTAGCCATATATCGGCATATCAATGTGCGAGCCACACTTGGCTTGATTAGTCAATATTATTGAAAGAGCTGCTCACACACCTTAATGCATGTTTTATTTTGCAACGCACATTAGCTATGGCTCAATGTTGGTTTTATTTTGGCCTAGCTCCCATGCCCTTGGCCCCAGCATCTCCTCCGGATCCCACCTACTCTTTGGATGTCGGTAAGTGCATGTGTTCACCTTGCTTGATCCACTTTGACTCAAGTGCATGTGTCTCATTCGTCTTTTTTCTTGGTAGGCCAAGTGACTGGTTCATCTTTGGACCCCACTTCCAATGTTGCCGGTCAACAGGACCCTGTTGGTGTGTAGAGCAATACATAATGTATCCTTTATGCTGTTTAGGTTACACTGGTTCAATTTGGTTAGTCTACTAAGCTACATGTTTGCTTGGTAAACTTGAAGATGCCTCTTGGGAGTGCTGGTTGCCTCCCCAGGGTCAGTCTATTAGTTATTTGAGTGATAGCAATGTATATTTGCGGACATATTTTTAGCCAAACATTCCCTGTAGTAGTTTGCTGATTATTTAGAGACATTTTTTTTTTTTTTAGTTGACCCGAATATCGGAAGTGGCTGTCCAGAAAGGGCCCCTCAAGTTCCAGCTGCCAGAGATGAGGGTAAGTGGTTTGGCCTTGCTCTAGTCTGTATTTTGGCTCTAATGTTGTGCCACTTGCTTCTGGCAACTTGTGTGTCCACATGTATTTTCAAGGTCCAAGCTCGAGTGAGGACCCCACTCCAGACATCTGGGATATTGCGGGTATGTTTAATTTAAGCAATGTTTATGATGAGATTTGCAGAAATTAGTGCGTCTTAGTCCTGTAACATACATGTTAACAATCTGAGTTTAACAGAGACCTTGGGTCTAGTGTGTATTTTTTAACTTTTTAGAGGTATGGCCTCGATAGCCTAACCAGGTTACATTAGAGTTTGGCCCACAGACCTACTAACCTGATTTTCCTGTTTAGCATATGCCAACTTGCCCGACATCTCGGATGTTGAATTGCGACTCTCTGGCAGCGATACCTCGAGCCTACCTGTGCCGGAGGACACGCAGGTAACATGGCTGATGGAGACGACCTCGAAACCCATTGGCATATTCGTGGGTAGTGGAAGAAGCAACATGTAACATTTCCTTTCATTGTTGTTTTTGCAGGAGGCGGAACCAGAACCCCAAGCTGGGACCTCTTCCCAAGTCCCATGTGGCCAAGCTTCAGAGGCTCAGACAAGGGTAAGTTGTATAGTGAGTGTTTATGGTAACTTTTTGGAGGGGCATAACTGCATTGGTTCTGTTGGACTAAAATGTGGTTTACTATTTGTTTAGCCTCCAACCACAGCAAGAGGAGGTGTGGCACCAACCAGTGCCGATTTCTACCAACTAGGGGTCCGGATGCTGGAGGACTACAGTCGCCAACAGCCGCGTGATGGAACTAATGAGCGCATTGCGGCGTTGGAAAATCAGGTGCTGATGTGTCAGCAACAAAATGAGGCCCTGCAGCACCAGGTGGACCAGTTACGGCAAAACCTAATACAGAACCAGGACCTTGGTCGCCTTGCAAATGTTATCGAGCAATCTGTACAGCGCCAGGAAGAAGCTATACAGCGCCAGGCAGAAGCAATACAGCGGCAGGACCAAACTTTGTTGTTGCTACAACAGCTCATACAACAGCAGTCTATATTTTTTACTGCACTGTTGTCCCCCAACACCGCCCCTAGCAATGACTCCCAACCTCCCCGGCCACCCAGCCAAGAATATTAATTTGTAAACCTTTTTCTTATGATTTATGTAAATATATTTTTGAAAACCACCTCTAAATTGTGTTTATCCATACATGTGAAAGCGAAATACACAGTCATGGATGATTTGCTCAATCATCTCTAATATTATGCCACCATTTATGTGCCACATTAGTTAACATTGCTTACTATGGTGTAAACATGTACTGGCTCCAAATGGCTGCCTAATTTTAGACATAATGGTTTTTTAAAATCTAAACCTATGCTGGTCAAGGAACAACACAGTTATTTGTAAAAAAAAATGTATTCCAACAAATTGGCCCAACACGGCCAACATAGGCCAACAAAGCCAATAAAATTTGACATGGCAGCCATCCCCCCCACCCTAACGTCTCCGACGCCTCTTCATGGCCAGCAGCATCCCTTTCATCTGTCGGAAGGCCCGCCACAGTCTGCGATGCTGGCGTATACAAGCTGTAGAGATGTGATTAAAAATAATAAATTAGAATTTGATTGGGAACTCAACATACACAGATGTAGCAATGTAATGTCAGTGTTTCTAACTTGCTAACACTCACATTAACATTGGTGAACAATGTGCCCCTAACATTTTAAATAAAAGTTTTAATATTGGCTTGAAAACATGTTAGGACCACATACCTTTACTCTTAAAGTGGACCAACACCCACAATATAGTTTATCATGGGTTTTGGGCCACTTTGTTGTTGCTCACAGATCTGTTTTTCCCCTGATGTGTGTATACACACAGTAATCCATAGCCACTCACCTCTCCATGCTCCAACGTGATTGGCACAAAAAACGCACGCTAACGTCTATGCAGGGAACAGGAATGTACACTCCTCTTCCGCCGCCTCTTCACGCATGTCACTCTCTGGCTGCTCATGGGGACCCGGCGGCCATTCACAGAGGCCCAGGGGGGAAAAATGCACGTCTGGAGTGGTACGCGGGAGCCAGCGGAAGATAAGTTCCGATAATTAGGGGTTTGCTTGGTGGGTTGGACCCGCGGTACCTGCACTTATCGTATGTTCCGCGGGGTGTTAGTTGTTAGTTGTTGGCAAATTAAATGTTTAATGCACATTAAACACCCTTGGTGTTGGGCCAGGTTAACTCTTGCAAATGTAATAATGTTTATGGCCAAGTAAGGACATTTATGTCTTTAGTCCCAGCCAAACATCAGTGCCTAAGGATGATGGAAGTTTGCCCTATAATGTTATGGGTAAACACCTAATCAGCCCCATTTGGTTGTCTATACGCCACAAATAGTCCGTATGTGTCCGTAACAAGAATGTGAGGCAACTATCAAGGATGGTGACTGGCATGTTGGATTATTGTCCAAACACATTTAACCTAGATGTGTGTGAAATTCACACATTGGTAAATTACAAATTTCTACAAATGTAACTAGAAGAGAAATGTTTCAAAAGTATTTACCCATATGAATTTGGATGTACTCACCATCGCAGCTGTGGCGGTGGCCCATGCTGCTGGCCGTCCCTGGAGCTGGTGTGGGGAGGAGGAATTCTGCCTCCGTCTGCGTAGCGACATCTGTCCATAAAAAAACAAAATACAAAACAACATTTAGTGGAGCTATGACACCCGAAGTTTTGACATCAATCTGGTTATTGAGTCTTACCTCCAAAAAAAAAAACTTGTTTACATACATGTTAAACGATATTTGCTATATTCCTGGTCCATTAGTTAATGTGAAGTGTTTATGGTTGCCACATGTATCCATTATGAAAATCTGGCACTAACCTTTACATTGCAATGTAAATGACTCATTACCAATTTAATGGCTAATGTTACCAGTGTGCAACATGTGTTTGCCCTAACTACTTCACGTAAATTAACTATTGCTAGCACACATCATGGTGTGGCCAGAAACATAGGGGTGGTTGCCAGTTGGCTAGCACTGTAGTGTGGTTTGTGATGTTAATGTACATTAGCAAACCAGCTGAGACAATGGACCAGGAAACGTGTCTGTTAAAAGTGGTCCAAGACCCAGGATTGTGAATATTCAGTGTTTTAGTCTACTTTGGCAGAGCAACACAATTTTAGACCGCCACCGCCCCTGCCTTCCGCACATCACTCCTCCAGTGTGTGCGCACGCGCATGCCAGTATGAAACAGAGCGCAGGCGCACACACATCTCGAGTGCCACACAGGAGGCAGGGACAATGGCTTCTGCCACCCCCAAAGAGGGAAGTAGTTTGTGGTGTTTGGTTGGGGGGTGGCCCTGGGTGAGGGATGTGATTGGGCAGGGAAGGCGCCATAATCCAAGCAATATCATCAATGTTTGTGGGTCCACTTTAAGGAATGACATAAATTCCAAAATGAGCTGGCTAAAAACATACACTTACCACGACTATGCCCGAGGAGGATTTGACGCCAAAATTCCATGGAGGTGCCGCCTATATGATGCCCTGCAAATTACAGAGGAATGGCAAGGGCTAAGCACAAATGGTCAGATGAAACCTGTGACAGACTAACAATTAAAACATGTAAACTCACCAGGGGATGAAGCGCCACTTGAAGCCCAGGGAGGGCTCTGAGGAGGAGGCGGGGAGCCTCGGCTCCTCACACTCTGCTCAGAAGATCCACCAGGCAAAGGGCCACCCTCCTCCCTCTCACTCCCTGCTTGAGAGTGGCCCCTTGCCTGGTGAGAGTCCTCAGACTCAGAGTGTGAGGAGCTGAGGCTTGATCCAGCCTGCCCCCCAGCAGCACACTCCTCTGGGGCGTCATCCCCTTCCTCCCCTGGGTCCTCTAAATAGGACCCGCGGGAGGGACCCTCCCCCGATGACTCCCCCGAGTCCGCCTGCCTGGTTCGGGGGAGGAATCCCTTCCCACGTTTCCCCAGGGGAGGACGCTTATCTGTGTGGAGGGGGTGAAAGCAAATAATTAATATAAAGAGCAAAAAAGGACACAGCTTAGCAGATGATTCTGCACAAAGGCAAAAAAGAACATAAGCTTTAACTTACCTGATGCGTAGGCATCATATAGGCGGTACACGCCTTCTGGGTCCCGGCGCTTGAAATCAGACCATTTTTGCTGGATGGCCCGGATGGTCAGGTCGGTCTGGAAGCGCCGGGACACAGTGGCCTTCACCTCCATGGCAAGGCGTTTTTTAGCTCCTCGGGCATAGTCGTATTCGGCCAGACAGAAGTCCTAGGAAAAGAAAAAAAAAAAAAAAAAAAATTAAATACATGACCTCAGAACAATGTCATAAACAGTTATACAGAGACAAGATCAAAGTGGACCCACACCCAGGATTTACATCATTCTGGGTTTGGGTGCACTTTTGTGGGCCACAACTATTGTGGGTGGGCCACTGTCTGCAACCCCCTTGGAAGGCCCCAAATACACCGCTGAGGACACTCCCACGTCACTCCGCAAGCCAAACACAGCGCTCCACGCCGGTGTGGTATGCGCATCCAAGGCCCTTGGGAGGTGCATACCAGCTCAGCTGTGTCTGCACGGCAAAGTACGCATGTGGCGTTTGACTCTAACAGGGAGTGCGCCTGCACACAAAATGAAAATATGTATGGCGCAGGGGTACACCCTGCTAGAGGTAAGCGCAATAGGCATCCGCAACTCACGCATGCACATATGGGACGGGGCAGAGGTAATTTTTAGGGCCCTCCAGGGGGGGGGGGGGGCCATCCAAGCAGGACATCCACAATGGGGATGCCCCATGTGGAGTGTTAAATTTTGGCCTAAAAACAATACAAATTCTGCCCCTATCCCCCCTGTGTGTTTATAAATTTGTAAGCTAAAAATACATAACTAAAATACTCACTTTCACAACCTGGCCATCTACACGGCTATCCACCCGGGTGCGCCTTTGTTTCCTGGGCCCAGGAGGGGAATGGGTGGGAGGGGTGGTATTTGGGGAAGGTGAGGTAGGTGGGGGATGTGGGGGAGGGGTGGTGGGTCCGGAATCTGAGGAGGAGCTGGGGAGGCGCATTACTCGGCGTTTTGGAGCCATATTGGAAACGCTAAGGAGGAAACAGGAACCGGAAATGACGCTAGCGACATTAGACAAAAAAAAAAAATAACCTAACAAAAATACGCACCGCGCCCCAGCAACAAGCTATTCTCAGCTATGTGCAAGCTAAGTGGCGGAAAAACTAAAATGACGCTTGAAAACAAGCTAGTGGCATAAGCGCAAGACAGTTTTACCTTAAGGTGGCGTTGAAACGCAAAGGAGGATCCCGGAACCGGATATGACGCTAGCAACTGTGCTTCAAAATTCAAACACAAACATGCGCGCAGCAGGGACAAGCTAATATCAGCTATGTGCAAGCTAAGTGGCGGAAAAACATTAAAATGACGCTGCAAAACAAGCTATTGGCATAAGCGCTAGACATTTTTACCTTAAGGTGGCGTTGAAACGCAAAGGAGGATCCCGGAACCGGATATGACGCAAGCAACTGTGCTTCAAAATTCAAAAACAAACATGCGCGCAGCAGGGACAAGCTAATATCAGCTATGTGCAAGCTAAGTGGCGGAAAAACATTAAAATGACGCTGCAAAACAAGCTAGGGCCAAAGGCGCAACGAATTATTAGCTTGATTTAGCAGGGGATTCTACATACTGTAATGCATAGGTCCTTCTAAAGCATACACCGTTGTGCTTAAATATACAGATCTTATTGCTTCCCAAAGTCATCACACAATCTAACTAGACAACTACCTGAAAATGTGGCACACATGAGAATGCATAACGGGTTGTTATGAGCTGGTACGACTGAATGTTAATCCTGCAATATGTGGCCAGGCACGCTCACAACTACAGTGTATTCATTAACAACGACTGGGGTCGCGGGAAGTGAATTCCTTGCAAATGGCAGAAGGGCACATGTATGAACAGCACAGCGCCGCACAACGCAGCGCAGCGAGGCACAGCGACGCTCGCGCCGCCACATAGCGAATTCAAACAGCGACTGCACAAACACTGACCAACACAGATTCATCAAGGACAGGGCTGCCGAATAGCTTGGGCGCTGACAATTTCTAAGAGCGAACGTGACCGCCCAACCTGACAGGCTACAAAATAGCTTTACAAGCCCCGTTTTTGTGGGAAACCAGCGATTTTGAGGCCAATGAGTTTGGGTGGAGGAGATGCAATTCCCATGTCACTCACAACATTACATTGTGAAAAATAAAAAAAAAAAATAATACATATAAATAACCAGCAAGATTCATAAAACATATCAATATAAACATGTGTTGAATTTTGTATCAAAGAAAAAAACCCCAAAACCAATAAAAACAATCATTGCAGCGTCTGCCATTGAAATGTATGGGAGAGCGGCAGGTAGCGCCAGGTAATACGTGTCGCTGTGAAGGAATTTGCAGCGGCGCTGTTCGGGCCAGCCGGCTTCATGATGAATGCCGCGCTAGCCGTCGCTCTCGCCGGCGCTAGCCTCATTTAGCTTGATAAATGCGTCATTGTGACCGCCGCCGGGCGTACTTGAGTCGGTAGTCGCCGTTAGCTGCCGCTACCTGGCGCTCGTCAGACACTACCTGGCGCTATCGCTTGATGAATAAGGGCCTAAAATAGAACTGCACTGATAAGGGAGAACCTTGGAATGGTGGTGCAACTTTCGCATACTTTTACAAATGTGTGCCCCTGCCAACAGAGACCTGCATTGTTATCCGGATTTAGAAACAAATTACAGGAAGTTTTGCTGCCATGGTTCGACTAAAGTCACCCATTCAATTTTACTAAAAATGTGAATCGCATTCCCAGTATTTGTAGCTCACACGTGGGTACTAAACAGCATAAATGCACACCAACAGCAGCTAAAGTGTCAAACTCAAATTAGCTGAAACCACTATTGTTTATTAGGGACAAATGTTCATTACTGTTGATACCACCTAATCAATTTCATCAGGAAAGACGAAAAAGACATGTTACTGGTTTCAGGCTTGGAATTGGTATGAAAGCACCAAGCACACAAATTAAGAGTTTAATATGTATCAAGGAAGGCTGATACCTTTGGCACAGTGGTTCCCAACTTTTATTTCAGTAGAGCTTTTTACAATTGTCTCAGGTACCACCCAATTTGCTCAAAGTAAAGGTGAAAGTGAGCTTTAAAGAATACCTATACTGCATTTACTCAGCTTGGCCCAACATTGCAAGTTTATCTAGAAGCCTAATAATGTGGCCTGAATACTTGACCTTGACCCTATGTGGTGCAATCTATAGGACCAGGCATACCATATGGTATAGGTCCTTTTTAAATCAGACGTACATCCTTCCTAAAAAAAGCTATGTTCCCCTTGGACCCATACTCTCCTTGGTCCTTCCCACTGCCCCCCAATTCCCCCACCTATGTTGACTGTGAGTACTACCAGAAGGAAAATTCCATACAACCGGTGGTAATATGATAGTTCCACTGGTTGGAAAACACTGGCTTTGATCATTTCAGCACTTTCTGCTACCTTGTAAAAGCAAGTATGTCACATATACCCCCAGACCCTGAGCACTGCATAGCACGGAATACATTGCCAATATTGATCATAATCAGGCATGTGTTCATGCATGTAAGGAGCTGGAGGCTCTATAAATAAGCAGCCGAGCCACTTGCTATTGGCTGTCTAACACCATTTTCCAAATTTGTGTACCACAATATGGAGAACAAAAGCAAATACTCCTAACTGATATTCATAGGGTGATCTATGTCATCAAAACGCAGGCTTGCTTCTTTTCAAGTTTGAGTGCTGGGTGCAGCTGAGTCAAATCCAGATGGACATTTGTGGTGTAACAGGAACTGGCTTTACTAATATATTAATGCGGTAAGAGAAGGTTACCTTACATGGTTGATAACATAGGCAGAAAAAAGAGAGATCACCTCAATGTACAGGAAATGCAACATCTCTAGAAAGGCATAGAGAGACTACAGATAAGTAACAGTGACATCTAGTGTCATAAATGTAAACTGCAGTCAATCCGGCTGAAGTCACTCAAGCAATAGACTAAGCTGTAAGTTATATCTCCAACAGCATCCTTTAGTGGTAGTGGTACAACACAGAACGCCAATGGATCGCCCAGGCTGCAGTCTGCAACAGCATGGACCCAACGTGGGAGCACAATGGAAGATATATGAGAGCAGTGTTTTATTAACTTTGTCCCAAGGTTAAGCTGACCATTTTTTCAGTGGGACTAATTTGGGACGCTTTAAGCAGAACAGACTATCCCAGGTTTTGTTCTGTGTCTCATGGGCATCGTGAATAGCACCTGCTTTGCACCCAAAAAATCCCTGTTTCCAAGTCTTATGCCCTGCCTTCCTGTCTATTGAATCCTATTAAAATCTATGGTGCCACAAATGCTAAACATATGCGTTCATGTTTGCAGCACCATAGACTTTAATAGGGTGCATTTGCAGCCCAGGTGAAGCAGGCAAGACTTTTTGTGCCCGTGTTTTCTTCTATCCTGCCACACCGGGGAGGTCTAAAAGAGGCCATAAAGACCGCAGAATCTGCCGCAAATGCATAAACACATGTGGTACCTGACAGGTCTCAATAAAGTTAATAGAATTCTGGTTCTACCAGAGCTTGCATGAAATAACAATAATCAAGGGAATGAATGTGTCTGCTCCTGCCTGAATGTGTCCCCCCAGCTTTACACAGCTTAGTGTAGCTGATACAAATGCTACAAAGGGCTCTGCGAAGAAGGTGATTTTTCGCCTTTGCTGCTGTTGTATAAATGAAGGGTTTTTTTTTGTTTCAACATCTTACATATTAGGTGATTCTCAACAAAAAGCTGAGGCTTGCAATCAGGAGGCATCTGATTTGGGATGCCCCACACACTATGGAAAGCTGGGGATGTTGCAGAGTGTGAATGCTGGGTGCAGCTGAGTCATAATTCAGATAGACATTAGTGGTATAACAGGAACTGGCTTTACTGGAACATGAATGCAGTAAGAGAATGTCACTTTACAGACAGGAAAAGAAAGAAGTACCACTGAGCAACTGAACACAGGAAATACAACTCAACAGTAAAACGCATAGAAACCACAGTCCAGTCAAGCTTTGATCACAGCGCCATCTAATGTCATAACTTGTCGTTGCTGTAAACTATAGCAAATCTAGCAAAAGTCACTAATCATATTTAAAGACAATCAAAAGCTGTTGCAAACTATCTCCAATGCCCCTTCTCAACATCTGAGGCTTAGTCTATGAAACCCATCTTCTTTATAAGTCTCGAGTGTCTTTCAGTGGTAAGGGGCTTAGTAAGGATATCTGCTATCGACGATCCCTCATCAGCTGAGATATGTCTTCTAAAGTTGCAGGTTCATTGGTACTGGCAATGCTTGCCTTGTATGATGGACGTACAGGTGGTTTACCTCTGTTTTCTCTCATTGAGCGTCTTGGTTCTGTGTCTGAGCTTGCTTGTGTCTGCTCTTCAGTGCTAGTAGGTTCTGTGCTCATTTAAACGTTTTTTCCAGAAGTTACAGATGACGGCTGATCAGTGTCTGTTTTCTCTTCTGTTCTTACTTCCTCTGTTTGTCATCAGATTGTCTCAGATCTTCAACAAAGGTTATGCTGTTACTAATGGTAACCTTTTCTCTTTTGTGATTTAGGATTCTGTAACATTTAACATTGTCACTGTATCCAACTAAGACTCATTCAAATGCTCTGGTTTGGTGTTTGGTGCATTTTCCTCTGGAATGTAGATGAATGCTTTGCATCCAGAAATTCGTTGTGTAACAGTTCATATGAGGTTTTCTCAACTGTTGTAGAAAAGAGCCTGTTTTGCAAATGGCTGCCATTGTTGTCTCATCCCAGTATTTTTGTGGTATTCCAGAGTCTCTCAGCATACATCTAATCATTTCCGTCAAAGTTCTGTTCTTTCTTTCAGCTATCCCATTTTGCTCTGGTGTGTATAGAACTGTCTTTTGATGCTTTATTCCATTCGGTTTTAAGTATTCTTGTACTTTGTGTCCTGTAAATTCATCTCCATTGTCACTTCAAAGCATGAGTGGTTTCCTCTGAAACTTGTTACATGCGTAGTCCTGTCATTTGTCAAGAAGTTCAGTCGTGTGTTGTAAGTAACTGTGTACCTTGAATAGTCATCTATGAAAGTCACTATGTACCTGTTGCCTTCAGGTGTAGGTGGGTTAAGGGGACAACATATATCATTGTGAACTAGGTCAAGTGGGTTTGAAGCTCTATTTTGACTGACGCTAGAAAGTTTTGCTCTTGTGGCTTTGGATTTGATGCAACATTTACACTTAACAGTAACTGGACAAGGGGAAACTGTCAGATCCTTTGTCAGATTCCTATTTTGCAGTCATATGCATTCATATTCCAGATAGACATTAGTGGTATAACAGGAACTGGCTTTACTGGAACATGAATGCAGTAAGAGAATGTCACATTACATGGTGGCTAGCCACAGATAGGAAAAGAAGGAGGTACCATAGAGCAACTGAACACAGGAAATACAACACAGTAGTGAAATGCATAGAAACCACAGTCAAGCATTGGTCGCAGTGCCATCTAGTGTCATAACTTGTCATAGCTGTAACTTCTTGAAAATCTAGCAAAAGTCACTAATCACATTTAAAGACAGCCAGAAGCTGTTGTATCTCCAACAGGGGACCCATGCTATATACCTTCCACCGAGGTCCAGTGGTGGTGATGTGTGCAAATATTTAGCGAGTGCCCGGGCATGGGTGATCTGGGGGGTATCACACAGCAGGGAATCGCAAATCTGATAAAACCCACACACATGTTATGTCAAATCTACAAAGATTGAAACATTTTATACAACATATATCCTAGATATTCCCCAAATACAGATGGAACATCTTGTTGGGTAATACAGAGGCACTTGCTGTTGAGTCACCAGAGATGGGAATCCTGATTTATTAAGCATCAGTGCCTGTCAATATCACTCAGGCAGTGCAAGCAGCACCGATGCGGCCGTCAGATTGAGTCTACCACATTTTTCACCCTATAGGATGCACCAGCCCATAAGACGCACCTAGGATTTTGGGGAGGAAAATAAGAAAGAAAAAATTTTAAACCAAAAACGCACCATTACAGACAGTGTGGCATTCCCCTATCCCATTCCCATAGGCCGTGTGTGATGCCCCCATTCCATAGATAGTGTAGCATGCCCCCATCCCATTCCCCCTATACCCAGTGTGGCATGCCCCCATCCCATTCCCCGTATACCCAGTGTGGCATTCCCCCATCCCATTCCCTGTATACCCAGTGTGGCATTCCCCCATCCCATTCCCCATATAGGCAGTGTGGCATTCCCCCTCCCATTCCCCATATAGGCAGTGTGGCATTCCCCCCCACCCATTCCCCATATAGGCAGTGTGGCATTCCCCCTCCCATTCCCCGTATACCCAGTGTGGCATTCCCCCCTCCCATTCCCCATATAGACAGTGTGGCATTCCCCCTCCCATTCCCCATATAGGCAGTGTGGTATTCCCCCTCCCATTCCCCATATAGGCAGTGTGGCATCCCCCCTCCAATTCCCCGTATACCCAGTGTGGCATCCCCCCTCCCATTCCCATATAAGCAGTGTGCACCCCATTATCATAAGCAGTGTGGCATTCCCCCCCTCCTATTCCCCATATAGGCATTGTGCCCTCCACCATTCACATAGGCAGTGGGGCATCCCCCCCTCCTATTCCCCATATAGGCAGTGTGCCCCCCATTTCCATAGGCAGTGTGGCATCCCCCTCCCCCCATTATCATAGGCTGTGTGGCATCCCCCTACCCCCATTGGCAGTGTGGCATCCCCCTCCCCCCATTATCATTGGCTGTGTGGCATCCCCCTCCCCCTATTGGCAGTGTGGCATCCCCCTCCCCCATTATCATAGGCTGTGTGGCATCCCCCTCCCCCCATTCCCATTGACAGTGTGGCATCCCCCTCCCCCCATTATTATAGGCTGTGTGGCATCCCCCTCCCCCCATTATCATAGGCTGTGTGGCATCCCCCTCCTCCCATTCCCATTGACAGTGTGGCATCCCCCTCCCCCCATTATTATAGGCTGTGTGGCATCCCCCTCCCCCCATTCCCATAGGCAGTGTGGCATCCCTCTCCCCCCATTCCCATTGGCTGTGTAGCATCCCCCTCTCCCCCCATTTCCATAGGCAGTTGGCTTAAGTAAAAAAAAAAAAAAGTCAGCGTCGGCCGCAGGCCGTGCCCACCCGATTCACGGAGCTAGCCGTAAGAAGCAGCGACGGGCTGTGTCCCGGCCCCGCCGCTGCTATCGCTGTCTCTTCAGGCAGAAATAGCAGCAGCAGGGCCAGAGACAGCGCCCGCCGCTCCTCCATCTGCTGCCTCTTCCTGGGGACGAACACCCAGGTCAGGGCATGGGGGGGCGTAGCCTGCACCGAGTCGGTGCAGAGCATGCCCACCTGCTGCACTGACCTGGGTGCTCGCGTGTGCCCCAGTGGGAAGAGGCAGCAGATGGAGGAGCGGCGGGTGCTGTCTCTGGCCCTGCTGCTGCTATTTCTGCCTGAAGAGACAGCGATAGCAGCGGCGGGGCCGGGACACAGCCCGTCGCTCCTCTGTCTTCTTCTGGGCTCTGTCAGTGTGGCAGACAACGCGGGAGCGCCGAGAACGGGTGAGTTTTTTATTTTACATTTGCCCGATAAGGCGCACAGGCATTTTCCCCCCACTTTTGGTGGAAAATAAGTGAGCCTTATGGGGCAAAAAATACGGTAATTCATCACTAGTGCAATGTGGAGGCTTATTTATTATTATTGGTGCGGGCGCCACTTGAGCGCCTCATCCGAGGTGCTCAGCAGCGCCCGCACCACATCGCCGGCTTCTGGCCGCCGGCGCTGTCAGCTGTAGCATTCCCAGCCAGGCAGCGTTCGAAGTGCATAGCTTATATGAGCCTAAGCGCTAGCGGCACCTAGCGCCAGCTGGGAGTGGCACAAGCTGACAAAATGTTGCAAAAAAATACCAGGCGCTCCAAGTGGTGCTCAAAAAATAGGAATTCAGGCACGCATGTTTTATTTTTTAGGGTTTTTTTTATTAAAAATGGGAATTGCATTAGGGACATTAGACAAACATGACATAGCTTTCTCACGGTCCAAATCACAAGTTGGCAACACAAAAAAAAGTGCTAAAATGCATATAAAAATAATCCCAACAAGCCCAGGGATCCCATGGCACATGCACCAGCCCCCAAACATTGACAAAAATTATACTAAAATGCTTAAGTAATTGTAACCATCCCAGCCCATTAAAATGTATGGGATAAGGCCACACAGTGCAGGGTGAGCGTGCGGTCCTATCTGACAATGTAGGAAACTCAGCGCTGGCACACATCCCATCGCCGGTGCTGTTGATAGATGGGACACTACCTGACACAGGTGTTCTGGATTTTTACATAAATACACTTTTTTCACTGGGACCTGACATTCACCTGACACTCATCTGGCACTTTCTTAAATAACCCCCATAGTTTGCAGTACTGGGCGCTCCTATTTAAACTGCACCAGTTTATAGTGGTGTTGTAGGTTAAGATCACATAGAGCACAATGGTCAGAACTGTATAGAAGTGTTATGCTTATAGTTAATATTACACACATTTTACACACATTACACACATTTATTTGTACAAAACTTGAATTGTGACTTGTCAATAATGGAAATGCAGGGCCTAGATGTTGCCAAATGTCATTTTATTTTTTCCTTGTAAAATTATTTTTCATGGCTTCTTTTGCTTACCAATGTGTAATTTGGACAACAACAACTAAAACTCAGCCTAAACGCACTGTAAAGTCTATTCCTTTTGTCCTCAACAAGTGACAGAAGAATTCAGCGCCAATCTTTTCAGGGTGCCAAAAATTAATAAATACAATGTGCAGCACCTAAAAGACAGTGGTACAAAGTGGCGCTCACTGGCACTGATATAAACGGCAGTCAGGTCAAACAGACGCTGACACAGGCCAATCAATACATAGTGAAACAATCAAAGCTAATTAGTTAGCATTGGACGCTGTGACTCCCAGCGCCATTCTGTCAAAGTAGCAGCGCCAAAGAAAAAGAAAGGGATGCCGGCGCTCAAGAACTGACACTATGCCAGCAAAATGATGCTAAACGGCGCCCCTCCCAAATAAGGCCCAAAGTGTTCAGGACATTTTGCCTCAGTCATTGTATTACTTAACAATATTTTTCCATGGCATCCCCTATTCATCCTTTAATCGTAACTATGAGGCCGATTCATTAATAGCGGCAGGTAGCGACAGTTGAGCGACTGTAGCGGCATTTTGAGAGCGCCCGCTAGTAGTCGCTGTGCTTGGCCGTTGTTCGGTAGTTGATAGCAACTCAGTCGGCGTGCGGTAATGTTGAATATTGGGTGAGGAGTCGCTATTTGACAGGTTCCGCGCTGTATGGGAGTGCATGATAGCGACTGGCCCTAGCGACCGGCTCCCACCATATTCATTAAAAAATCACGCTCAAAAAATTCTCGCGCTGTAAAATGCATGTTTAAATCCCAGAGCGCTGGCGGCGATGGGTTAAAAGTAGTTTTTTAACCCTCAAACAACCATATTTTTGGAAACAAAAAAAAAACAAGTTTTTTAAATAATTTAGTAATATGAATACATTAATATCAGACCTGTAATATGAATTCTGTACAATTAATTTTTTTTATTTTTTTCCCGTAAAAAAATGATCTAAAATGGAAGAAGTGGTCACAGAATTTTTCACATTAAAAAAAAAAAAAAAATAATAATTAATTATTAATATTTAAACATTGTTCCATTGAAATGCATTGGAGAGCGCCAGGTAGCGAGAGGTCATACCTGTCGAGGTCGGACGCTGGCGCTGTGGGCTGAGGCTGGAATAATGATGAATGAGTCGCTATATGGCGCTATCTCAGTCGCTAAGCAGGATTGGCTTGATAAATGTGTGATTGTGGTGGGGAGCCGGCGTTCTCGTGGCGGGGCCCGTCATTACCGGCCGCTCACCAGTCGCTACCTTTCGCTATTCCTTCATAAATAAGGGCCTATGTGAATTTTACAAGGAACAGCTGACATTTTTATTGAAGATGCATCACAAAAGAACTCAAGCAGACAAGAATTTTCCCTAATACCTGGGCACACACACGCCACTGCTTATCTTTGTCATACAGAAAGACCCCCTCCCCCAGTAATTTCAGCAATCTTCTATTATGCTGTTATGGCCGTGTGCTGATGGCACATGCTAGAATGAATGTCTCCCTGATATATCGATTTTCAGATCTTGAACCAATCTGATAGTATCATGCCCTATGCTGATCGTTCATTTGCTATACCACTGTAGCACAGTATAATTAAAGACAATTTTCAGACAAATAAAAAAAAAAAGCTATACCCACCTTTTCTCCCATGCAGACCATCGCTCCTAGTCTGGGGCAGCAGCGCTCACCTGAAAGGCTGGATGCAGGTCCCTCGCCGCCCAGCACCTCGCGCAGCGCTGGTCTATTGTAGGGCTTCCTTCCTGTTCCTCCAGTAAGCTACCACGCCCCCCTCTATTAACTGTAATGGAACTGGATCTGTCCACTAGAGCAGTGGTTCTCAAAATTTTTACTCCATGTACCACCTAGAGACAAGAAGTTCCAATAGAGCAACCCCAACGAGGGGATCAATTATAGATTTAACCAAAATAAGTAGGCTGCAGCATACTTACATACATCATAGCACCTTTAAAACAAAAAGGAATAATGTTTAACTGTTAAAATAATATAATAGACTGACTCATTAGACTCCTGTTGTTGGTGCGCCAATATCCATGTGTACCCCTGGGGTACATGTATAGCAGGCTGAGAACCAGTGCACTAGAGGGCCAAAAAGGCTTTAAGTCTTTCAAGAGTTTACAGAAAGACAACAAACCCCTGCTAGTGATTTTTTTAGATGCTCCACTGCTAAAGCAGACTGTAATAATAAAATGTCAGACTTTGAAGCCAAATGCCTTAAAATCCCTTTGCACCAGGAGTTCTCTCCTTCCTATACCAGTTCCTTGTAAGTAGAAACACAAAATTATAAACACAACTATCAAACATATATGCTGGTGTTCTGCTTCCCATATGCAAAATGGGAAGCAGAACACCAGCATATAAAATCATGGAATGAATGGGAAAGAGTGGTATCCCTAAGTAAAAAGTCTTGTTTGAGAAAAGAAAATGCTTTCAGTGGTACTAATCTTCTCAAAAATCTTTGCAAGTGTTTTCCTTCCCATCCCTTATTTTACTTAAGGGTCTGCCTAGAGGTAGGCACTATGGCGCATACTTGGTGGTAGTATGGTCTGCATTATATAGGACCCTTGGGAATTTGAACCTGAACCTGTGTGAGGCCATGTTCTCTTGTAAATCCAACAGCTGCTGTCAGAGGCGGACTGGCAATAGGGAGACCTGGGCAAATGCCCTGTGGACAGCACTGCTTTGGGGCAGTCTGGGATGCTACCTTTACAAACACTCCCATCCAATCCCATCCCCCCATCGCCTTCACCACTCTATCCCCTCACCCAAGCAACCCCAGCTCATGTCCTCACCCTAATGATATAGCCTCTAGTCTATAGTCTTGGAGCACACTGGTTGACTGGTCAGGAAGCAGCAGAGATGTCACTGGCTGGTCATGGGCAGGCCAGATGCTGGTAAAATCCAGGGCTGATTTTTGGCCCCAGTCCACCACTGGCTGCTGTGCAATTGAATGGAAGCTAGCTACTGGCAAGTTTAGCATTAAAGCAGGAAAATCCAAAATCTTGGAAAGTTCCCACATTCTCTTGGGTAGCCACTCAGAAATGGATCTCGAATATCATGGTTAATAAGAAGCTCACAGCAATAATTAGCAGATGCTCTGCATAGATTTTTGAAAACTTGGGACCCTTGGCAGCTTCAGCAACTTTGACCCCTAACTCCAGCTGTAGGTGGGTTTTAAGGGCCTAATTTATGAAATGCTAGCGCCACGTAACAGCACGTAGTGGCAAGTGTATTTTTTTTGAGCACCTCCATATTTATAACGGCAAAAAGGTTAACGACTCTCCTAGCTCCATGTATCTGCTCCTGTATTCCCTCCAGCGCCATATTACGTCAAATGCTCAGTGTCGTTCTCCCACTGACTTCAATTAGCCTTCTGGTTAGCGTTTTATTTGTATTTTTTTTTTTGTGCTCAATCAAGTGACACGGGATCCCTGGCCTGTTGAGAATGTTTTTTGGATCATTATTGTACTTGTAGGTTGCCTGCAGGTAACGTTTTCATGCCTGCCAATCATGTCTCCTGTTATTTGTATGTTCCCAATGTCATTCCAGATGTTGGTCACTGTGCAGCCATACCCAGTTAAAGCCTTTTCTGCATTGCACATGGAGCTGTATGCCTGAGTGTTGTGGATTCAGTTAACAGTTAATGTTTCTGAACGAACCCTGCAGGCAGCTGTCATTCTGCAGCCCTCTTCCTGGTCGCTGTCAGTCGGGGAGGTCACGTGGTAGAGCTCGCTGTTAGACGCTGAGTCTCCCGGCTACATGACTTGTACGGTGGTGGTGTTGTACTTTGCTAAAAGTGCTGAACTTGCCGGGGTTCGTTCAGAAACATTAACTGTCCCCAAAGAACTGACATCCAAGCAACTGTGGGAAGAGATTGCAACTCAGCATCCAAGGGCATTGAGAAAGCCACTGAGTAGTGGCGAAACATGTCTGCCCGACAAATAATCAGTCCGTGAAGATGATCCATCTAAATTCAAAAGGAAAACCATTTGTAAATTAAATTGTGATTAATTGTTAATGTTGATGTAATATAATGGTGTAATGTGTAACACAATAGTTATATAATAAATGTGAAGCAAGACTTCTTTTAAAAACAAAAAACATTGATTAGTGTGGTCATGATCAAATGCAAATGCAAAACATACTGGAAATAGCCTTAATCCGGACTAAACAGTATATTTAATATGCATGGTCATGAACCAACACCCTATTTTAGGGATTTGTTTAATTTTAGGATATAGGGTCACGCATTTCTTTTCTTTTCTAAGAGTGTACTGACAGAAAGCAGGATAATGTAATGCTTTGCATGTGGAGTCCCTTTAACAAATGCTCCAGAGGCAGCATTATGTAAAATTAGAAATTTAAGATCTGTATTTTAAAATGTGTAAAAAACATCTCTACCTCTCCTAGGAAACTGCTACATCCCAGTGTCCAATCCAGTGCAGGATATTATTATTGAGTTGATGGAGTCTGTACAGACTTTCAGGGTTACGTAGAACACTTTCTTCAGACATAAAGGACATCCTGTGTGGCCTGTTAAGACTGGACCCAGGAAGGAGTTGGGGAGGTAGGTGCTTTTGCTTAAAGCAGAACAAAATATGGGAATTTGACTTTGTTCTGTGCCTCGGGCATTCCAAATTGTGTGAACCCCCCCCCCCCCCCCCCCCAGTTCGACCAGTAAAATTCACCTCTCCTTGGTCCAGCGGTGCATGCGCTAGAGCCCTTTGCCATGTTCACATCCTCCTGCAAAGGGCTCTGATTGGCTTCAGTGGGAAATGCACTGTGCCACCTCCCCCGCATGCGGCATGCATGCCAGGGATACAAGGGATGTCCATGTCCAAGCCCATGTATACGCCCCGTTGGACCGGGGGATAGGTGAGTTATTACTGGAATCCTGGGGGGTTCACACAGCAGGGCATCCAGATTTAGGACTTTTGCTATCTAAATAATGGTTCTTGCTTTGGTACCCTTTAAATAATTAGCACCGCAAACTCTGTCTCTCCATTTTCTAGGCCTCCTGAGCAGCAGAAGGGAAAGCCAGTAGCTGGTCCCAGATTATTTTAGAAGACGCAGCCACTGGTGGGTTTTGTTCAGCTTTAAGAGAAAAATCCTCAAAAGTCCTCAATTCTAGAGATTTTGATTTTGACTCTCCTGCCTGGACAATTACTTTAACTTTTGGATGTTGTGCTTGTGGACTCCTTAGGCTTTAGGCTTTCGATCTGGAACTCTGAACACCCACATTTCTTTATAGGTGGGTGACCACTTCACATCCTCTTTACTTGAGTAGGTGTGGCTCTGAAATTTTTCATGAACAGATTGACATTGTGGTTGGAGAGGCCCTATAAAAATGTGGAGAGCCTTTGCTAAATATAATAAAATCTCCCCTGTAACGGGTAATATTTCATTACTGCCATTTTTAGACAGACCCTCCCGCAATATCGTCTACATTTGCGCGAGCTTCATGTTTAGGGCAGCTGGACCACAGAAGGGCAGTATGACCCTCAGGAGATCAGGGTAGCGCTGTACACAACTGGGAAAGATACTGCTATTTTTATGACATCTTTTATAATCAGAACCTTCTGTCTTGGGTGGAGCTGTGCTGTAGCCGTAGACATGTGAGCAGTCCGGGGAGGTGATGGTGCTCTATCAGAACATCCTGTGCTTTCACATCTAGATCAGAAGATCTGAGTTGTCCTGGATGTTGGATGGAATTGTTCATCCTGGACGTTTAAGCTGGTTTATTATATTTAGGGAAGTTTTTTTTACCACTGTCATTCTCTGTATAAACCCAGCCAACCGTGCAGCTGCACAGAGCAGACCATAGAAAAATAATGAAGCAAGCTAGTCTAATATATTCAACATATATATATATATATATATATATATATTGTATTTTTTACTCAAATTTTTGGTGACACCTTTTCCCATGGTTTTTTTCCTTCAACACCATATTTAGCTTGCCATTTTTTTAAACATTTGCACAGCTAAATATGATGCTGAATTGCACGGATGGAAAAACTTTAAAGAAAAATTCTTTACTCACAAAAAATACGGTGATGAATCGAGCCTATAGAGAGAGAGAGAGAGAGATAAATAATTACAGATATATACTAAACCCACAAATTCAGTATGTAAGTGTGGTAATCCCCCAAGATTAATGTGGACTAAAACCTTGGGGCATCCTGGGGCATGCCTCGCTGTGTGAAGCAATGCCATTCGCCCACTTTCCATATCTTTTTAGGAGATCATGGTGCAGGTGAGGCTCTCCTCCAATCTGCTTCTCCATCCATGCATATTAATCTGCAGCTGGAGAAGCTCAATGGAACCCTAGCCGCACACTCAATCGGCGCACAGCATCACTTGTATCCTCTGGCTGTGTGCAACCATGCCAGCCATTCAGTTGCACTGCCACATGGGGCTGCGCAAAGGACTAAAAAGGTGTGAGACTATCGGGCAACTGGAAGTGGTTTTAAACAGCGGGGCCTCCCAAATTGGGATTTCCCAGACCAACTGGACCTAGCTTTATAGAATCTAGGTCCGGTTTGGTCCGATTTAATATGCAGATTGTGCATGGATCTCTCTATTAGTGCTCCTTAACATAATATACACAATGCAGGCATTTCCATATCCCACAGGTGCCACCAACCAGATAAATAAAAAAAAAAAAATATATATATATATATATATATATATATATAGAGAGAGAGAGAGAGAGAGAGCGAGAGCGGGAGACAGAGAGAGCAGAGGAGTAGCTGGGCTTTCTGGCACCCGGGGCAAAGATTTGAAATGGCGCCCCCCACCTGTTCCCAGACCCCCTTTTGGTGCCTCCCTGACCTGCTGCACCCAGGGCAAATGCCCCCCCTAGCTACGTCCCTGGAGAGAGACACACAAAGAAAGACAGGGGGAAAAAGAGGCCCATTTGTATATATTTTATGGTGTATATAGAGTTGCAAAATCATATCAAACACAGAAAATGACGAGACAGAGGGGTTATTTAAGAAACGCTAAGGCCACATAGTGCCAGATGAGTGTCAGGTGAATGTCAGGTCCCAGTTAAAAAGGTGTATGTATCAAGTAAAAAACCCTGAGCGCCTGTGATAGTTCCAGGTAGTGTCCCATCTATCATCAGCGCTGGCGATGGTATGAGTGCCGGCGCTGAGTTCCCTACAGTGCCAAATAGGACCAGCTGCTGGTTTCAATTATTTAACCATTTTGGTAGATTTTGGGGGGGGGGGGGGGGGCTGGTGCATGTGCCATGGAATCCCTCGGCAGGTTGGGATTATTTTTTGGGCTGCAAACTTGTGATTGATCCTTGAGAAAGCTGTGTCATGTTTGTCTAATGTCCCTAATGCAATTCCCATTCTTAATTTAAAAAACCCCCTAAAAAATAATACACTGGGAATTCAACAGGTGCTGTGTGGCTGAATTCCATTTTTTTTTTAGCACCTCTTGGAG
Source organism: Gastrophryne carolinensis (assembly GCA_027917425.1). Lineage (NCBI taxonomy): Eukaryota > Metazoa > Chordata > Amphibia > Anura > Microhylidae > Gastrophryne > Gastrophryne carolinensis. The sequence goes on along the minus strand of CM051235.1, from coordinate 119,597,478 downwards.
CGCCAGGTATTTTTTGATACATTATGTCAGCTTGCGGCACTTGCGGCGCTTGCGGCTGGCACTAGGTGTCGCTAGTGCATAGGGTTATGTAAGCTGTGTGCTGTGATCACTGCCTCTCTGGGAGCGCTACAGCTGACAGTGCCGGCTGCCAGTAGCTGACACTGTGGTGCAGGTGCTGCTGAGTGTCTCGGACAAGGCCCATCTGCTCCCAAACCCCATTTATCTGTACTGCCACTGTCAGTCAGTAGGCTCCAACCACTCAATGGGTAAGCTGTGCTCAGGGCCAGAGGTTTATCAACAGCAATATAAAAGTGGTGAGGAATAGATGGCGATTTGTGGCAGTTCAGAATGTAATGAGAGCCAGAGAACAATTGGCAACAAGGAAGGCCTGGAGGGTTATTGGCAGCAGTAGAGAAGGCGACAAGGACCAAAGGATGATCAGCAGCAGTGGAGATGATTACAAGGACTAGAGGATGATCAACAGCAGTAGAGAAGGCAACAAGGACCAGAGGATGATCAACAGCAATGGAGAAGATGACAAGGACTAGAGGATGATCAGCAGCAGGGGAGAAGATGGCAAGGCCAGAGGATGATCAACAGCAGTAGAGAGGATGACAAGGAGTAGAAGATGATCAACAGCAGTAGAGAAGGCGACAAGGACCAGAGGATGATCAGCAGCAGTGGAGATGATGACAAGGACCAGAGGATGATCAGCAGCAGGGGAGAAGATGACAAGGACTAGAGGATGATCAGCAGCAGTGGAGAAGATGACAAGGACTAGAAGATGATCAGCAGCAGTAGAGAAGGCGACAAGGACGAGAGGATGATCAGCAGCAGTGGAGAAGATGACAAGGACCAGAAGATGATCAGCAGCAGTGGAGAAGATGACAAGGACCAGAGGATGATCAGCAACAGTGGAGAAGATGACAAGGACTAGAGGATGATTGGTTGTGGTGGACTGGCCATGGAGGACTGGAGTGTGATCAGCAACAGAGAAGGACCCGTTGGCAGAAGAGCAGAAGTGTGACATGATTTGACATGGAATGTGATGTGACACACCTCAAAGGGGCCCCACTAAAACTCTTTTGCCTAAGTGGCCACATAAGCCTGGAGCTGGCCCTGGGCAGTGTGATGCCTAAATTGTAACTGTATGGGTGGGACCCAGACTCTCCCACCACAGCTGATTTCGAGGGGAGTGAAGCATCACCTGTTCCATAGGATGACCATGAACCCTAAATGCAGCTCTGACTATAGTACAGGCGGAAGGGCATAAGGCTCTGTTTCTTCTAGCTGTAACATAAGAAAGTATTGGATAGTGCAGGCAGATCATCCTCTGGCCCAACAGCACCACTGACACCTTTATGATTACAGCTTAAAACATTTCCAGCATGCAATGAAATGACACATAATTCCAGAGAGTGTGGCACCAGAATGCATGTCTCAGGTGGGAAAAGATACTAAGCTGTGTACACTAATAGCATACCAGGCATGCAGGTCCTCTACAGCCAGGTGTCTCCTTTCTGCCTGCGTCTGCTATGTAGGTTTCAGACATGGCTTGCTTTGCATCTAATGATAAATTGGAGCTTTTATTTCAATTTATGGAAAAGGTAATTCCACCACATGGATGTGGCAAGCCAATTAACTCCTGTATTACTCTTTTACTATTTTTTATATTGTAGCAATATTATATCTCACTATCTTCTTTCTCTTGAAATAATTTAAATGAATTATCTGATGCAAAGATGCATGACTGTTCCCTTTCCCCTAATAATGTCAGTACTGGAATTTCAGCTTTGTCTTTTCCTTTTTTTTTTACTTTTTTTTGTTCTCATGTACCTTTTTTGACTTTGCATCACTTCAGCTCTGGAACTTCGTTACTCATGTCATCCACTGGAGGGCGCTCCAGTATAAAGAATCTCTTGCTCAAGCATGAGTATAAGAAGCCCTCCAGGTCTATTTTATCCAGGTCTATCCAGACTCTCCCCGCTGTGTATTTCTGGCCTCACATGCTTTGCCTAAATGTGATTTTCTGTCAGTTAAATGTCTTTAAGTAAATCAGTTCTATGTTTTACTACAGATATAAAATGACCAAACATAACAGAAGATAATAATTATTTTGAGAAAAACCTAAAATCTTCATATTCAGGTCAAAGTTGGAACTTGGAAGTTGGAACTTGAGTTGTAGAGTGAGTGAAGAAATATTTATTACGCCATGGATATTCAGCATTGCCATTCATTTTTATTCATCTAATTTGTGCTCACATGGAATCTTTTACAGACAGAAAGTACCTGTTAAATCTGATGTAGTTGTATAGTTGTAGCTGTGGTCTTCAACCTTTTCATGCCAAGTACCCCCTAGCAACAAGTAGTTACAACCAAAACCCCAATGATATAAATTATTACTACCAAAATAAGTAGGTCATGGGTCTTGTTGCAGTTTTTAAAGAAAGGAAAAATAATGTTTTATTAATAAAGTAATATATCAGACCCATTTAAACAACCCTGTTGGTGCTTCCGTGGGGTAAGCATACTGCAGGTTGAGAAACAGTGCCCTAAAGTACCTCTATCACCAGATCTTACCCAGAAACAACATGCATTTAAATGTTTACTGCTTCTGCCTTTTCAAATACTCCCTCAGTAAATGTGCAAAAATATTTTTAACGATTTCTGAAACCTGAGCCTTCCTGGTGTCAAATTCACTATAGTCAAGTCAGCCTCCTCATTGATTGTATGGTTGCCAAACAGCTGACTGCTTGTAGCCAATTGGGTTTGCTGAGTGGGCTTACACATCAAACCTGAATGGTTGCTGGTGGTGATATGATTGGCTGCCAATTGTTGCCAAACATATGAATGTGGAATTGATGACTTGACTATAGTAAATGTAAACTATAGGGAATATTCAGCATTACGTACTCTATAACAGCATAAAAGAAAACATTTGTGTAGTGGAAGCAGGTCAGTGTCACCAAAGCTGGGCCTTCTCTCAGCCTTCACATGCCAGTTAATTGTCCGCAAATACAGCTACATACCACACTGCATGATATTGTGATAACCACCCTCTGCTTCTGATCATTAAGCCAATTTCTCACCCATCTGCACACGTTTTCCCCCAGTCCAAGCATTCTCATCTTTTGTACCAGCCTTTTATGTGGTACAGTATCAAATGCTTTAGAAAAGATAAGATATATGATATCCAATGACTCCCCCGATACAATCTTGAACTTATCTCCTCATAAAAGCTATTTAGGTTTGTCTGGCAGGAGCAATTCCTCATAAATCCATGCTGATTTGCAGTAAAAAGATCATTTTCACCGAGATGCTACAGGATAGTATCTTTTAAAAAACCTTCAAAGAGCTTGCCCACCACAGATGTTAAACCTACCAGTCTGTAGTTCCCAGGTTCCATCTTAGAACCCTTTTCGAATATTGGCACCACATTTGCTAAGCGCCAATCCCTCGGAACAGCCCCTGTAATCAGGGCCCAATTAAATGTTTAAAATAATATTTAATAATTATTTAAAATAATAGTCCAGCCAAGTAATTGATTGGTGGTTGTCTGGCACCAGCCCACTTACTGGAACATCAGATTGAGTCCCTTGTGCTATCCTTGTGCGGGTGCGTGCCACTCGGGAACTCCTGCTTTGCCACTCTGGGGGAAGGGGAGTGTAGTCACCCAGCTGGTCCAGCAGAAAACAGTTCCCCTGCATTGAGCTGCCAGTGGCTGTGCTTGGTGGCTTATGTGCAGTGAGCACGCGCGGATTGACAGCTCTGCACCCACCCATCACTGTAGCGTTGCTGATGGCGGCTTTGCTACTCTAGACTCTCCGTCCTGCCCTGTGGTGGCTTTGGCTGCAGGTTTGCTGGCCCCATGGCCCATCAGACCAAAGACTGAAAAGCCTCCTGTGTCAGAACATGGAGGCCCCCTTTGCAGGGCAAGTGGTGGAGGCCCCCGGGGCACGCGCCCCCCTCATAATCCGGCCCTGCCTGTAATTATTGAATCTACAAAGAGATCTTTTGAAGTTTTTCTTTATTAAACAGGTCACACAGTTCTTTCTGTTGGGAGACAAACTTCCAAAACAAAACAATGTAGAGACTGAACCACACTTGACTTACACCCACTGGGAGCGAGGCCTTTCTTAGTATGCTGAGGCCTAACAGTTTGAACCCTGCGTCTGCAGCCCAGCTCTCCCTGCTCCCTTGTGGCATCTCTCTTCCCACTCTCTCCAGACCCACCCTTTTTAGATGGGTCAAACCCTCTCACCTCTGCCCATTCTCATGAGAACCTGAAGGCTCCCTACTGGCAAGAAGGTCCTCTTTTCCCAATACAAAGGTGGTAACAATAGCGTCCCAGCCAGGTGCCCTCTAAATTAACCCTATACAGAGGCTCTATGCTCAAACAATAATCAGGTATACTTACCTTTCTTACACAGGTAATCTTCTCTGTCTTTTCCAGAGGACCCAGGTCAACCACATTAGTCTAAAATAAAAGTGCTGATTCTGAGCGAGTAAAGTGGGCAGAAGGACAATGCTGTTTCAAGAGCTGGTGTAGTGCTGAATATAATATATTGGCTTTTTCTTGGTTTACATGCTACTACAGACATTGAAGGTAAACCTCAATCTAAATATCAACAGCAGATGAGATGTTTATACAGATCCATATGAAAAACTTAAATGGTAGGTCACTGGGGCAGGGGGACTTGAGTCTAAAAGTGAGACTATCCCTCCAAATGAATGACTAGTGGGGTTCATTCTTTTCTATTAGAGGAACTATTTTATAACAGTGGAAACTAAGGCATAGATCCCACTGGCTCACATGTGATATACAGTTTGGCATGTAAAGTGTTTGTTTCTGAAGCAGATTAACCAACTCTAAAACTTTTTATCATCCAAGCAGACTTGTCCAACATGCATGAGACAACTATAGGGACATAACTATAGGGAGTGCAGAGGGAGCGACCGCATCAGGCCCATAAGGTCAGATGACAAATTCAAATGCTTTTAGAACATAAGTAATGCCTAATATATTGGAATATATTGAATTTCCAAAACATAATTGATATTTTTCAGTGACTTCCGATTTAGAAAGTGAAGTTTTATTGGGCCATAAGACTTTCGCTCCTTTAGTTAAAGGCAGACAGGTTCACAATATTTATTGGATAATAGTATCCTGGAAAGACATCTGCTCATAACAAATCTGGACAGTTTGAGTGGTAAATGTAAAAGGACCACATCTACCATTATTTTTCATGTAGCTTGTCAGATCAAAGGCTACATGTATACATATATGCTGCATCTTGCCCTCCCCCTCATTGTCAATGCCCTTGCAAACAGTAGCTTTTCTAAACAGAAGGGCTTGTTATGCACACTACAGAGGCAAAAGTGCTGTGAAGAGGAAGATGGGGTTGTAGGCACAGCAGGAGTAGGAGGGTTCCCCGCTGAGTGGACACAGGTACAGAACAAACAGGGAGGCCACAGGAAGGCACAGACAGATCCCTGCTGTGACCAAGGAACTGACCCTACCCCGAGAAACTACAACTGGACAAAATGGTAGCCCAACTGTCCAAACTTTCTTAGCGATACAGCAGTTACTTTGTAATTGTCATAAATGCAAAAATACATTTTTAAATCTTTTTCTGCATATGCTAATACAATGGTTGCTGGTGATCGGTATCCAAAGTATTTGTTCCTGTTGATCTAATAATCCTATATAAAGTTTTTGATTTTATACAATTTGTATACCCATTAATATATGGATATAGTGGGAACACTACAGAATTAGGATACCAGGAGGGGTTTTGTGTCTGCCAGAAGCAGCAGATAAACTATATTGACTGCTGTTGGAGAACAAGCAGTTGGCTATTATTAGTTATATTTGTTCATTCCCAGGAACTAGGCTGGGGAGGGTATCTGCCCATTTTCCTATAGTAATCCTCAAACACCGAAATAATACAAGCATTTATATTAATTTAACAAAATAATTTAAGACATGTCAGCTTATCCATCCTCTTTTATCTATTATATTTGATAAGAGCACTTTCTTTATTAAAGAGGGTTTATAACTCTGTATCCACCTGAGATTGTCAGTTGTCGTCATTCCTGAGATACTGTCTATGGTCTGTGTCAAATAGAAGTTTTACAGGTAAAAAGTAAAAAAAAAAACAGATGGCCCGGGAGAAGGCTTTGGGCCTAAAACATGAAATGCAGGCATCCAGAGCATTTTAGGAGTACAATACTTAAAAATAAATGATAAATTATAATATTCCCAGTGCCCTAACAGATTCCTAGAAAGCAAAAATGTTCCTGTTGCGTAGTATTAATTTGGATTTAAGCATGCTTCCAGTCCGGTAAGAAATGGCCGGCCTTGAGTGTCAGAAAACTGCCACTCAGCAGGCTAGCTTAACAGGTCAACAACCAAATATTCACAATGTCCTTTACATTGACTAGAGAAAGATTCTATATTATCATAGCTCTATCTGTGGACTAATAATGATAATGATAATAATGATCATCCTAGTTGGACGATATTGTTACAAGTTCTTTTAATCTGTGCTGGGATAGGATGACTATGGTCCCTGACTTGCTTTAGCAAATTCGAGAAAAGATTGAAAGATGAAAGATCTAAAAGCCATTCTTAAACAATTAGATCACTGGGCGAAAATCAAGCTGATCCCATCACATCCATGCAAGAAATGTCTGCTCTTATTCTCAGATAATGAGTTTTTCTGTTTCTCGTGTATAAGTGTTAGGTCATCGATCTTGCAATTTGGTGAATTTAGCTAACTTTCAGCAAGTCCCTTCCTGACTGTTTGATGACTCCGATGATAAGGAATTATTGTCACCTTTATAGCCTGGTTGTCTCCTTCAGGCCACCCTCAGAGAATGGACCCGCTGTTTACGACACGTTGATGCCTCTCTTGATACTGCATCAAACAAGTCATCCCAACAGCAGGACACCGCAGCCAGGATCAAACCCCAGACCGGCAACATCTGAGTGTAGAGCACTAGTGAAAATAGAAAGTGACACTTCACATGGGACATGACATCTTGCAGTCTCCTCCACTCAGCCCCTCTACAGAATGATTTATCAAGAGCTACACCACTGTAGGAAAAACCATACAGGCCATATTCATAGAAAAGGCATTTAAATGCCTTTAATAAACCAGATTAACAATGCACAGCTATTCCTCTGTCGTCTGCTTTAATATCCTTTACTATCAAAGAAAGTTGGGAGGCCATGCTAGGAAAGTTAATACAGTGCATTCTTATTTTTTATGCATATCAATAGGACCAGAAACAACTTATGCAGCTAAGCTGAATACTAGTACTGTCACATTTACAGAGCATGGAGCCCATGTCCTCCATATCTACCATTTTACACTTCCCTGAGGACATTAACCAGATTTTGGATCAAGGCTTGAAAAATTGGCTCCCATTCAAATACAAAAGCATTGATCTGCCAGGAATCAGCCAAGGACATTTGAAATACTGAAGGTGTTCATTATTCAGATCAGGGTTTGGCTCTCTGCAGGACCATCCTGTTCTTTAGTTTCTTTATGGGGCTTAATCTGGGCACCGGGTTATTGTCTTGTAAGTTAAATTCCATTTAATTCCTTGAACACAGTACAAGTCATGCAAAATGGTCAATCTTCACTCACCTCCAAATGTTACAGTTGGTAATAAGCACGCAGACAAGTCTTTTACATCTAGAAATCACATAAACTTGTTAGATAGTAAACCTTAATTCATAATATCAGAGTATTAGGTTTCACAGTTCCAGAATCCAAAAAACAAATCTAAAGTTTTAGAACACTCCAGTAAACACGTGCTCATGGTGGTGCCGGCAATGTGTCCTGTTTTAAGCCTCAGAACAGCCGTTTGTAAGCTTAAACATGGCAGCCATCAGAGGCATCATTCCTGTATGGGGCCTACGCACAACCCACACCGTACATGGGCACTAATGTAAGGCCCTAGGCCATGACTGTCCATGTTTCTATGCAAATGCTCTTTTTAAGTAGGGCAATGCTGAAATTTTTCAATGTGTGTATCCTAAGATGACAATGTCAATTATACAGGAATTGTAAAAATTACCATAGTCTCTCCCCAGGCTTCCCTGTGAAACATTCGGCGCTGCTAAAAAAAACGATTTCCCAGGTACTCAACCTCTTCGGGAATCATTCTTCAACTGCTCTAAGACCTAAGACCTTTGGGTTAATGTTGTTACAAGAAATGTGTAATGGCTGTTACATTTTCTCTACTTACCGTACATTTTTTTCAGTTGTAGTTTTTCTTAAGACCGGCTACAATAAAGCATTACAGAAATAAAGTGGTGTCATAAAATACTGTAAAAGATTTATAAAGGAACTCATTTTATTTATTTTTTAATGGCATTGTGCTTTAGTAGCTTTTAATGGATACACATCAAAGATGTCTAGGACTTCAGAAGTAAAATGTTTCAAATTAAGGGATTGTATGGATGTACAGCAATAATTTTGTCTATTCTCTCCAATCACCTACAGAAATCACATAGGCCCACATATCAGAGAGACATAAATGTCAGTCGTGTCAGTCTTTACACACTGATAGAAATGTTTACATGACCTTTATTAGCTACTTCTTGTAATGCATACTATGTCACTGTTTCTTAATAGGGTGTATATGTTATAAATTTGAGAAAAGTGTTGTATAGAAGCTATTTTAGTTACAACTGTATTTAATTAATGATTTTATTGCTCATACAAAAGATATATGACAAGCTAAAACTCCCATAGGTGCTAGCAAAGGGATTTGGTCTCTTTTTAGTTAAACTGCTATTGATGACAAAAGGCGTACAAATTTCCCAGAGCTAGTCATAAATATCGCCTGCCCTGGCACTGAAGGGGTTAACCCTTTGATCTCCTGAGTGACATACTGGGTGACATATGGAGCAGAGTCTGAATTCCTCCTATACATTTCCTGGCTGCATTGACCTGGGGCAGATTTGAAAACAAGGGGCAATAAAATTCCTCCCCCCCCCCCTCACATTATTGGGATTTACAGTTAATGACAGAGCATACAGATGGGATGGGAACAGAACTGCGTCAAACAATGGCGGACAGGATACGCCGAAAGCCATAAGAATGTCACATTGTTTCCTCGCTGTGATGGATATCACCTATTATGACACCATGTCTGTAATGCTGGGCCATTTCTTCAACAGATAAAGTCCACAGAATGATCACATGGACAAATGTTCTTCTTCCAGTTGTTGAAGTATCTACTGAAACGTCTATCTATGGTGCCTGTGAATGTTCCAATGCAGCTTGATACTGTCACCAGTAATACAGTGAACAGGAGTATTCTGGTTTATTGACTGGCAATATCTTGATAAAAGGGTCCTTAATTTAACAAATCAGCTCCGAAACTTGGGAACCCAATGGGCTGGAAAATGTTGATTGATTCATGCTTTTTCATGTAATCTGATGTCATGAATTACAGCCTATGGAGAAGTCTATTAAACACTAAAAAAGACAATACCCATAAGGGGTGCCAGGACTAAATAAATAATAAGAGCATCAAAGTACTTATACAGATAAAAGCAATGTGTGTACATATATCAAATCTGTAATCAAAGTAGCCCTGTATGGAAACATATACTTCAGCAGCATGTGGCTTCTCTTGCCGATTATTATTTTTATTAAATGTTATTATTATTATTTTTTTTTAAAATATCATGGTGGTGTCCACAGTGGTTAAACCCACTTGTAAGTTTCTAAGCAGTATAGAGGCCCCCATGTTCAGAAGTGGTGAAAATGCATGGGGCAGCAATGGCCACTTTTATCTCTTGCCTGTCATCCCGGCAGCTTCTTTGTTGCAGGCTCAGTTTCCGTAAAATGTCTATGCTTAGGAATATTATACCAAGATTAGGCTAATGGGACACTGCCCACTGACCTAAAACACAGGAGCACCAACAATATCAAAGTCAATTGAATAATATTTATTAAGAATCAAAATTTCAAAACCACTAGACATGACAGACACTATACAACAAACAACACATTAAAAACACTGCCAGTCCCCAAAATCCATCCAGTGCTGCAAACGCAGCAATACATTTCTGGGTTAACTCCTAATTCTAAGCACGTATATTAATATAAGAAGCCCCTTACAATAAATTTAAACCTATTTGTGCCGGCACAAAAATCCCAAATTAATAATCCCTAATAAATTGATGAAATTAACATGTCAATGCATATGACAACAATGCATATAAAGAGTACATACACAACTTATAGATTTCCGGGCCGATCACCTCTCGGTGTTGGTCCACTTTAAGGAATGCTTGAGCACTAAAAGTAGGCCACCAGGAGGTATGGGGGCCTTTAATGGTATATGCGATCCTTGAATTATATGGGGGAGATAGGGTGGTATGTGAGGGTGTATAGAATTCCACTGTACGTCTTTGATAACCTATGTTATCATCCCGCTGCAAACCCTCTAACCGTTACCACGTATTCGTTGAGCACCTCAAATTAGGGCAATTTTTCTATTATTGTACATGGTTTTGTCTCAACTTTCAACTTAAGCAACACTTGACAAAGTAACAAATAATTCTTGACAATTCCATCCTTCAAATGTTCCAAGTATCATGTGTTTAATGGTACGGTAGGATGTGTGTGCGATCTATGGTGCAGCAATATAATGTTTTCTGATGCACCTGCTAAACAAAAAAAGTGTCCCTTGAAAGTATATTTAAATGTTGGCAACCATAGGGCAGGCTTTTTTGTAAAGTAGAGAAATCCTGCAGCTTTGTTTTGATGTCTGTTCAATGTCTGAGAGGGAAAAGACCCAGCAATGCACCCAACTTTCAATTGTTATTCACATCAGGGGGGCATTGAAATTAGGGGGTGGACCCTCCTCCAGTATTGTGAAGCAGAGTAGCCCTGTTTCCTCTCTTGGGTCGCCACAAGGTCATGACTGGTGCAGGAAGGTTATGATAGTCCATGGCAGCCGCTTTAATTATCCACCTACAAGACCGGCTACACTGGGCAGACTAGAGGACTAAAGACTTAGTAGGGGGCTGGTGTAGACCTCCATTGCAAGCTTGCCTTTGAAGTGGATACCCTATTAACAAATAATGTCTCTCTATGACCTTGAAAGGTTTATTTTTTGAATGATAACATTAATGGTACATTTACATGGTACAATTTGTGTAAAAAAATCGCATATGAGAGTCGTGAATGATCAGATGACTTGTAGTCACATATGGAAGATTTCTCAGCAAATAATTAATTAAGATCACATTTAAGGTATTTGTATAGTGCTATTTATAGGCGATTTCTCTTTCCGCATGCCGACATTAAAGCGATGAGCGAATGATGAGTGATGAGCAAATGTTATGTCAGCCCAAAGGATACAACACTCGACCAATGAGCGAATTCTTGTCGATTACTTGATTGTAGTGAGCATTTCCATGGATCAATTATCGCTTGATTGCGTTTGCTTTAGCAATTATTCGTTCACTAATTGTTCTGTGGAAATGGCCCATAAGACCTTGAGTTTAAAAGCCGGACAAACAGCCTGGCACAGTTGGAAAAAAAAAGGTTGGGCTTCCAAACCCAGCATCTCAGCCATGCTGCTGCCTGGCTTCAACTGACATAACTGACAATGCACAGTAACAGGAAGCCTGGCTTCAACTGACATAACTGACAATGCACAGTAACAGGAAGCCCAGCAGTAGTTCCTGTTTACAGGAAGCGTGCAGATGCATGAGCCGCCATTTTGTTTTTAAAATTTACCACAGCAGGAGTTGTAAAAAGGTAAATTGATTTTTATGTACAGCAGTTTAAATTGCCCTGGGGAAGGGTGCATATAAGCACTGTTTGTTGTGTTTGTCTGGTTTAAAGCGGACCTTCACTCTGAATAAGAGTCTATCTTATATGTTTCCCACACCCTGTACATACAGATTGTCCACATTAAAAATCATCCTACCTGCACCTACTGCATGTTATGAGCCTTTAAACATCCAAGATGGCGGCTTACGGAAGCCGCCATCTTATCAGGCAGCCTGCAAACAGGAAGTGCCTCCTGACTGTGCTGCTCTGCATTCTGGGACTGCTGACCTTTACCTGACCCCAGCTCTGCTCTGTCTGAGCAAAGCACAGCTATAACCCGCCCCCCTGTACCTTATCCCACTCTCCTCTCGTCAGTAAGTGTGATGAGTCAAGATGGCGGCGCCCGTATCCTAAATTCCTGAACAGAGTTGCAGCCCAGTGGGGGAAAGAATAATAAGTTAGTGACTAAAAACGTAAAATATATTAATTTTAGATGCTGGGGAATCGTTTTTTAAGAGTTTGGGCTTTTCATTAAATCACGCTGAAGGTCCGGTTTAAGTCACTTTTGTCTGTTGGTCCGCTTTAAAGTAGATCATGAAAATATACACCCTATTTATACTTTATTTCAGAATAAGACGCTCTTTTAATGAAGCGGGAACATTTATAAAGTGTTTATATGGTGGTTATCAACATATTACTCTGGGCAGGTAAAAATATCTGTGAAAAACTTAAGGTTTATAAGGATTAACTTTAAAATGAGAATGAAACAAGTATCCAGTATATTATGTTGACAGTAATTTAGGCTCTAACTCTTTTTTAAATCACACCTTATTTTATCTGATAATAATAACTTATTCTGAAATACAGGTCCTGATTTACTAACTGATGAGCTCAAACTTGGCCCACATTTGTGGATATTTGCCACATTTACCAATATAAATGTGCCATGTTCTTCCAACTATGCCCATGTTCGCTTTACCACTAGTTCAGCACAATTGCGTGAAGATAGGTTATCTCCTATGGTTTACGCGCGGGCTCGTGTCCAATCAGAGACATTTGCTGTGCATATATAATATTCAGCAAGTGGCTCTGTTTGTGCCAATTGGGAGCACAAGCAGCGGGCGCAGTGCCGCCGCCAGCCCATCTGAATGGCTGGGGCAAGGGGAAGGCCAGTAGGCGTCTCTGGAATCTTTTGGAGGGTTTTTTCCATTTTTATTGCAGTTTTAAAAGTAAAGAATCAAGCATCTATAGTTACCAACTCATATATGGCATGGAACCTAGTTTGCATATTTCTGTAAACACATTGCAACAAAATATTATATATATATATTATGTAAATTAGGATGCTACAGTCCACTGTCACCATAGACGAGAATTGTTTATGCAGACTGGGAGCCTTATTTCTGAAGTGTGCTGTTTAGCGTCCTAAGCATACCTGTCCACTTAGGAGTGCCATTATCTTTTGGCGCTGCAAGTCACAAGCCCAATGTTAAATAATCAGCTTCTATTGGCGCACTAGGTATTGGCCTGTTGGATCCTTATGCTGATTACAACAGCGTCAGTGAGCGCCATTCTGTACAGCCACCTTTTAGGAGCAGAACTCTTTATTTAATCATTTTTGCCACGCTGATTGATGCTGTATGTAACAGGCGGTGTTTCATCATTACAGTCAGAAGATCACTGCTGGGAAAAAAGGGGAAAAACTTTACAGGGCGTTTAGGCTGCGTTTTAGTTGTTGTGCTCCAAATTACACGTTGGTAAGAAAACTAAGCCCTGAAAAACGATCTTACAAGAAATGAATAGATCTGTACAAATAATTTAGTTTAAAATTAATTATAAGCAAGAACACTTTAGTAGTTTTTTTGTCCATTGTGGTCTAAAGGATCTAAACCTACAGCACCACTATAAACTGGCACAGCTTTGAGAAGAGAGACGGTCACTGCAAAATATATGGCGCTGGTGATAAACTAGCTGCAGACTGGTGACATCCAGCCAAGGGTAATGACAAGGGCTGGTGGAGCAGCGCATTAATACACAGAGGTGATGGGATCTCCCCCATGTGACTTTGAGGTCACTGGTGTTGAGTGGGATGGAGGAGGATACCCTAGGAAATCTCCCTTCATACCCCTCCAGTAGTCACATGGGGGGTCCTCAGAGGTGGAAAAGCCTCCTTCCCTGGTTCCTGGCCATTACTACTGGCTGGGAGCCAGGAAAAAAGGAGAGGGGAACCCAAGCTTTTTCAATACATTCCTATGGCTTTGGCTAATTTATAAAATACCTGTTATCAATGCCACTCTGCCACCTCTGCTCTGCCGCTGACCTTCTCCTGTCCTCCACCCTAGTCACCTCCTCAAACTCTCACATTTAGGACCTGGTACCCGGGACTGTGACCATCGCCCAAAAAACTCACTAATTTCCATCAGCTTTGTATGGTGTGGATCTCAATGCACAACATACAGCTCTGTTTGCAACACTTGCATAGTGAAAGGGGAGTGACCAAATCCCTGGTGCCGGGGATGCCACTGTTGGCGCCATAGGATGGCCGGAAGGATGGGTTTTGTGGGCGATCCTGGAGGTTTCACTGTACAATTTGTGTACTTTATGTTTAACTCTGCCTGTAATTACAACTTTGTACAGTTCTGTGGCAAAGGATCGAGCTATATCAACATTTATATATAATAACATAGGATAATGTTATAGAACTATTGGTACCAACAAAAAGGTTAACTTGTCAGAAGTTAGTGAACCTAATGGGAAGTATATGAACGGCCACTGTGTCTGCTTGCATATGCTGCTATCACACTATACAACCAACAACCAGAGCATTTTTGGGTTCTTTATTCAGCCTATATCACCATATTGGAGAAGCACTCCAATTATTTGCCTTTTATTTACATCTTGACTTACATTCTGCCTTATTTCCTTTTTTTCCTTCTGCAATCTGCAAGCCTTAGATAGTACATTCATGTTTATCATCTGCTGCAGAATTCAGGGCAAAGAGGTCACCTCCATCTATATTAACTCTTGATTAACCCTCAAGGGATTTTGCAGAAATACATGTGCACACATCATGCACTTTATCTCAGGAGAGTCATTTCCTAAAGAGAAGATCATCTGCAGATGTTCTCTATTTGTAAAAAATATTTCCTTACCAGAGTTAGCAGAGGAAAATACATATGAAATGACCCTTTGGCTTTGTAACTCAATCAAATAATTAAGGAAGACAAAGACAGTTTATATAAGTTTATATAACAGCTATTATAAGCATCATATGTATGCAGCTTCTTTCCTCATTGCTGATAATGGAGCAGAAAAATAAATGATTATTATCGTTTATTAATAAAGCATTATCATCTTCCATGGCGCTGTTCAACGTGGAATCACAAACCATGTAAAACAACTAACTTAACAATGACAGAAACGCACAAATACACAGTCATACTAAAATACACGAGCAGGCCATTACTAGCGGCAGGTAACAGCAGATGAACGTCTGTACAGCGGCGCTAAGAGCGAGCGCTAGTGGTCACTCTGATCGCCCGTGAGTCGCTATTACAGAGCGCCCCAGTTGCTGTCAATGCCGGCATTGATGAATTTGATGTGTGAGTCGCTATAACACCAGTACAGAGCTATATGGGAGCGAATGGTAGCGACTGCTCAGTGTGAGCGACTCAAACCATATTCATCAAAAAAACAGCCTCACACAGCGCCGGCACTCAAAATTGGGTCGCTGTAGCCCAGAGCGTCAGAAGCTGTGTGATCAAAGTCTATTTTTGAACACATATCCACTAGTAACAAAGCGAAAACATATGGAATTACATTGTTATTACATTGTGACATTAACACTTTAATCCCAGACCTGTAATGACAATTCTTCATAAAAATTTAAAAAATAAAAAAACTTTTCAAAAATAACTTTTAAAAGGACAGAAGAGGTCACACAATGATTTTATTTAAAAAATTTTTTTTTACAAAAAACCCTGTTTTGGAAATGGAACGTCCATTTAAATGTATGGGAGAGCGACAAGTAGCGGCAGGTAATACCAGGCGCTCTGAAAGCCAGAGCGCTGCCAGGATCCGCTGAGCCATCTGTGATGATGAATCGGTCGCTACGTGTCGCTGTAAGAGGCGCTTACCAGAATCGCCTTCGGAAATGTGGTATTGTGTGCCGTGGCCGGCGTTCACCTGACGCTACCTGTCACTTACAAGGCACTACCTGTCGCTATCCCTTGGTGAATAAAGCCCTTGGAGAGCGGGTACTGTCATTGTGGTCTTACAATCTAGAGGATAAGGGGTGAAGACAAAAGGAAGGTCACAAGTAATATATTTTATTTATTTGCCTCAATAAATCTTTATCGAAAAGCAAGAGTGTAATACAGAAAATCTCAATGCTCAAACGACCCGATTATGTTCAGTAGTAAAATAAATAAATGTTATACACTCTTTACTTATAAGAAGAAAAAAACTAAAATAAATGCAAACTGCAACTTAAAGCAGAACTTCAGTCAGTATTATTAAAAAAAAATGTAAACACGTTGGCTGTCACTTAAACACCCAAACTGAATAAAACTCCCGCCAAGCTTGTGATTTAGGCCCTTATTCGTCGGCTAACGGCGACTACCGACTCAAGTACGCCCGGCGGCGGTCACAATGACGCATTTATCAAGCAAAATGAGGCTAGCGCCGGCGAGAGCGACGGCTAGCGCGGCATTCATCATGAAGCCGCCTGGACCGAACAGCGCCGCTGCAAATTCCCTCACAGCGCCAGGTATGAGCTGTCGCTCCCTGGCGATGTCCAATGCATTTCAATGGAGCAATCTATAATAATTCATGATTAATTGGTAATAATTTTTTTTTTAATTTTTTTAATGTCCAAAAATCGGAGAACACTTCTGGAATGTTAGGATTTATTTTTAGGTCCAAAAAAATAAAATAAAATAAAAATGTGCAGAATTGATCTAACAGGTCTGAGATTCATGTATTCATATAACAAAATGATTCTAAAAACATGTATAATGTTACATTCAAAAAATATGGTTGTTTAGGGGTTAAAAACTAGTTAATACAGATCGCCGCCAGCGCTCTGGGGTTTAAACAAGGAATGGACAGCGACAGCACATTCGGAGCGTGATTTTTTGATGAATATGAAGCTAGCCGTTCGCTCTGGCCATTCGTTGTCAGGCGTTCACATACAACGCTGGACCTGTGAAACAGCGACCCCCCAGCCCGTATTCAACATTACCGCACACCGACTGAGTCGCTGTCATCAAGCTAATGCTGGCCAAGCACAGCGAATACTGGCTGGCGCAGAAAAAATCACGCTACAGTCGCTCATCTGTCGCTACCTGGCGCTATTGATGAATCGGCCTCTTATTCTCTCCTGATAGGAATAAAATCCAGCGGTGACAGGTTTAGTGTATCAAGGGAGACAGAACCAGTTACCCCTGATTTCCTCTTTCTTCTATTAAAATAAAAAAAAAAGGCCTGGCTGGATATATCTTGTTATTTCCTGATGGAGTGACCCCTCCTCCCACCATCCAGCATATTTATATGGATTTTTATCATTGGACCATTTTTTGCAATAGTGCTCCCTTAAAGTGGACCATTTGACTATCCTGGGTTTTGGTCCTTGCCTCCCGGGTGTAGCTGTGTGTAACCCCCCAGGTGGCCTGAACTAACCCACCTTTCCCCAGTCCTACAGTGCATGTGCATCCTCCCGTCCAGTTCACTTGAATGTGCTGATGCAAGCTTGTCTAGACTTGTCCTGCATCCAGCCGAGTGCAGGCGAGCACATTGGCAGGCACATCCCTACTACCCTCTAACAGAGGGCGTGCCCACACCGGCCACTGACAAATGCCTGGGGCGGGCCCTGCTAAAGGGATAAAGCGTAATGTATTATCCAGGGTGACCATTTAACTACTTATTGCCACTACAATTTGCCTCCCCACTTGACCGCCAGTGACTATTCAGGTATGTAGGTCACCCAGCCGAACCACAGTGGTCACCAGTGGTAAAATGAATCATCGGTTATTTTTGACTGCTTTTGTAGAGTAAAGTTATTTTTGACGGCTTTTGTAGAGTAAAAATAAAGAGGCCGATTCATTAATAGCGGCAGGTAGCGACAGTTGAGCGACTGTAGCGGCATTTTCAGAGCGCCTGCTAGTAGTCTCTGTGCTTGGCCGTTGTTCGATTGTTGATAGCAACTGAGTTGGTGTGCAGTAATGCTGAATACGGGGTGACGAGTCGCTATTTGACAGGTTCCGCGATGTATGGGTGCGCATGATAGCGACTGGTCAGAGCGACCGGCTCCCACCATATTCATCAAAAAATCACGCTCAAAATATTCTCGCGCTGTGAAATGCATGTTTAAACCCCAGAGCGCTGGCGGCGATGGGTTAAAAGTAGTTTTTTAACCCCCAAACCACCATATTTTTGGAAACCCAAAAAATATTTTTTTTTTAAGAATTTAGTCATATGAATACAATAATATCAGACCTGTAATATCAATTCTGCACAATTTTTTTTTTTACCTTAAAAAAATTATCTAACATGGCAGAAGTGGTCACAGAATTTTTCACATTGAAAAAAAAAAAACATTAATAACAATTAATTATGAATATTTAAAGATTGTTCCATTGAAATGCATTGGAGAGCGCCAGGTAGCGAGAGGTCATACCTGTCGCTGTTCAAGGTCGGACGCTGGCGCTGTGGGCTGAGGCTGGAATAATGATGAATGAGTGGCTATCTGGCGCTATCTCAGTCGCTAAGCAGGATTGGCTTGATAAATGTGTGATTGTGGTGGGGAGCCGGCGTTCTCGTGGCGGGGCCTGTCATTACCGGTCGCTCACCAGTCGCTACCTGTCGCTATTCCTTCATAAATAAGGGCCAAAGTCATACTCACCCTCTCTGGAGATATGAGCACCACACAGCGTTAGCACCACTTTTCTTGGCTCAGTGTCCGATGTAACAACTTGAAAAGCGCTACTATCGGTGCAGCTGCCGGATAGCATCTTATTTAACAGGAACGCTAAAAAGGACGCTGCGCCAGGCGCTCTGGTTTTAGCAGTGCCAGATGAAACCTGTTGCTGTAGCAGACATTCCCGTAGAGAACAATGGGCAGAACTAGATTACAACGGTTATTGCTATAATTAGTTCTCCAAACATTTTTTTTATTATGAGCTTACATTGGGACTTGCCAATAATTGAAATGCAGGACCTAGATTGTTCAAAATGAATTTAAAAAATATATATTTTAAAATTAATTGTAATGGCTTCTTTGGCTTTACAATGTGTATTTTGGACCCCAACAAGTAAAATGCTCCAAAAATGCTATGTAAAGTTTGTCCCCAGCAGTGATTTCTAAGCAGCACCGGTAATATACAACGTCAAAGATCTGAAGGCCAAAAAAAATGATAAACATGCTGGGGCCCACCAGGCGCTAGGCTAATGGGCACCTGGGACAACAGGCGCTGATATAGGCTGCCCACTACCTAGTGCAAAAATGAACTTTAAACCACTAGCATTCTGTGCAGCATCTCGTAGCGCCACTGCAGACCACAGCACAGTGCTGAAGAATACTAAAATGTCAGTGCTGTGGAACTGGCACTATAGCCAGACGCACATCATAAACTAGGTCCTTAGTGTTTAGGGACAGCGAAAATAATATTACATTGGGTTTAACCCAAAAATTCCTTGATATATGGATGTACACAGTTGGCAGTATGTACTTATGATACATGCGGAGGCTAATTTAAGACTAGTGCCACGTATTGCCATGTGAGCGCCTATGTAGCGGTGCTTAGAGCGTCCGCAAGTGGGTGCCTAGCGCCGTGACCTAGCTTAGTGACCGGACAAGTACTATCCTGTCCAGCAGTGATGAATGTGATGTCTGGAGGGTGCTGTAGAAGCACTTTCCCTGATTCACTGCAGAGCCAATGGAGAACGCTAGGTGGTGTCCCGAGGTCAAAGCGACCAAGGCTACGCTACATCTAACAACAGGACAACGCTGCAGCGAAAGATAGGTAGCGCCAGTTAAGTGCATCCGGCACTCGGCACTGAAGCCCATATTTAAGAAAAAAACTACGCCCAACCAATGTCGACGCTCTAAATCTAAGCGCTCTAGTGTCAAACGCCAGACGCTATGTGATAAAAGTCTGTTTCTAAACACATAAACACCAGCACCAGAGCGAAAACATATGGAATGACATTGTTTTAACACTGTAACAATGACACTGCAATGTCCGACCTGCACATACAATTTTGCATAAAAAAAAAAATACAAATCACAATAAAAGTGTTTGGTTGCTGGGCAGGAGAGGACACACAATGATTTGAACCAAACATTTAAAACATTACTTTAGGAAAACACAATTTATACACAACCAAATAAAACACCATTGAAATGTATGGGAGAGCGCTACTGAGTGACAGGTACTACATGGCGCTGCTGTACACACAACGCCGACGCTTTACACTGAGCCACCGCTAGTAATACATGTGACGCTATTAGAGGCGCTCACCAGATTGACTTTCATATATATGGTTTTCAAATAATGCTCCCAGCGTTCACCCGGCGCTACGTGGCACTACCTGGTGTTAGCGTTTCTTAAATAACCCCCATTGTATACAATACATTTGTTTTGAACGAACTGCCCATTAAGTGATAAATGAATGACATTATTTTAACAACAAAAGCAGCATCCCGACTTATAATGAGCCGGGGAAATGTATATTCCAAGGATATTTTGGTGTTTGCAGTTGTAGAGAGATGAAGTGATAGATTCCTTTAAAAGTGATAAAACACACACATTTCCAATGTGTGAAAGTTGTGCTAAGAAGACAATTCCTCTGGGAATTACGAGAAAACCCAACAGGCTTCTCTACAATTACTTAACACTTAATAAAGCCACTCTAGTGTTGGGTACCATGTGAAGATACTTTAATAGCATGCATGGAGAACAGGCCGGATCACTTCTACATCATGGAAACTGCTCCTGGTTTCCATCCATGTCCATGGACAGATATACACAGGAAGGTAGGTAGTAATGACAGATTTGGGGCATTGCAGACTGGCACCTCAAATCAGATGCATATTAGGATGTCAATAAATGAATTTTCTGATCATGTGAGGAGTGCTCCCCTGCCCCAGTCTGTGAGAGACCGGTTTTCTCATGTCTGAGGACAGGAGATTGCAATGAAGAGAGGAAAGACCCATCTTTTGTTATCAGTGTAACTCTGGATCAGCATGGCCCAGGAATGAAAAAAGTATAGAGCATGTATTATCTTAGCAGTATGAACATAGTAGTAAGGTGAGTATAGGCAGCTTATTATATTTTCAGTATGGTCATAATTTTGATATTTGGCCCAGACAATAGGGTCGATTCAAAGAAACATGTAACAGCTTGGATTTGGGTGCCGATCATCCTATTTTTCCCGTACGCTCGTGCGTTCGTATGAACTTGCGAGTGATTCTATAAGCTAATACGTTTCTATCCTAAAATATACGTCCGTTCGTATGGCAGTTCGGGAATCAGACCTATGTCAGTTTCCATCCTGAATTTTCCGTTTCATTTCTCAGGTTGCAACATTGGTTTTGCCCTTTTTCCTTTTTTGTCTGGACGTAAATCCTTCTGATCTTGCGGCTGCGCACTACAAACTTACCTCATTAAAGTGCATTCTAAATATTTGGTCTTATTTTTCTTTATTTCATTCATTTTGTAGTAACCAACCATTAATGAATGCATTTGCATAAGTAAATCTTACTTTGTTTAATTTTTAGTTAACTTGCATTTTTTACTTGTGGATTTAATTTTAATATTTTGGCTTCAAATGGTACAACTTAAAATTTTGTGTGTGGTTACCCACTCCCTCTACATACAGATTGCTCTCAAATATAAAAAAACACCCAGCAACTTCTGCATGTTATGAGCCTAGAAACAGCCAAGATGGCGGCTCAGGTATTCTCGGGCAGCCTGCAAACAGAAAGGGCCTTGTGACTGTGTTGCTCTGCATTCTTTGATTTCTGACCTTTCCGTGCCCCCAGCTCTGCTGTGTCTGTGCAAAATACAGCAGTAACCCACATCCTGCACTTTATCCCGCTCTCCTCTCCTCAGTAAGTGTGATGCATCTGACCAAAGATGAGCTTAAATAATTAAACAAAGCAAAGGTAAACAACTACACCAATAAATTTAAATTAAAAATATTATTCTAGTACATCAATTTAAAAATAAATAACAAAGGACATAAGTTTCTTTAATTAACGCAAATATATTGATATATTGCAAAATAAAGGTTTACATGCAAAGGACTAATTAAGGTCCACATTAAAATGCTTTTATAAGGCATACATGAATCAGGTATGCATTGCCATACAATTTATGGCCTCGGCCATGCTGATACATGCAGTTCATTGGAGCTCAAGACGCGCAGACTCCTCCACATAGCCAAAAAACCTGTTCAAGAACAGCAATCCGACTGCTAAAAGGTGTCGGCAGTGGCTTTCTTTTAAAACGGATTTAGAGGTTGGAAAACTGTTCTCTGAATCACACCTAAACACATCCGATTATCCTAAGTTTTACGTTTTGATCTTAAGTTTTACGTTTTGAACCTAAGTTTTACGTTTTGAACCTACAATTTAGGAACGAACTTCCGATGATCGTAAGAGCATATACGCATTCGTACGTAGGCTCGTGCGAGTCGGAAATGGCCAAAAAAACAGGAAAAAATGACTAACACCCACCCAAACTTACGATTCTCGATCCGAAATCAATTAATTTTTGCTCTTTGAATCGAGGGGAATGTCTTTCCACAAAAAGTGCCCATCCATCAGCTATTTTGTTTGCACTGTTGCCTGTATAATATGTGGGTGCTTTATTTGGTCTGTAGTGTGGTTATGAAGGCTGGAGGATGATCTAGGAGACCCTTGGAAGGTATGGGGGTGATAGATAGCATGGAGGACTTTTAGAGCTATACGGTTAGGACGAGATGCAGAATAAAGGTAACAAGGCCTTGGAGCAGACTTTAAAGTGGACCAACACCCAGGGGTGATCGGCCCGGGAATCTATAGATGTGAGGTGATCGTCCTCTAGACGTGGGCGCACCCCCGCCGGCCGTTTGTGAATGGCCGTCGCGGGCGCGCGCCCTGTAAGAGTGACGTGCGGGAGGCGGCGGCGGACGCGCTGTCTTGTCCGTCGCTGTCACCCGCTTGTCCGTCAGCGGGGATTGGACGGCGCGGTCACGTGGGAGCGTGGTGAGGTGAGTTTTTGGGGCTTTCTGGGGGGTTTCACAGAGCGGGGCACCCCCGATCGGGGTGCCCCCCCGAAGTGGACCAAAACCCAGGATAGTCAAAATCCTGGGTGTTGGTCCACTTTAAGAAGGGCCCCATCATGGTTTATACAGTAACCAGTACTAAACAGTAGAGACAAAAGGTGATTTATTTATGCACAATGCCATGTGATCCGAAATCTGATAATAAGGTGGGGGAGTAACAATAGTGGGGCTAGGTGGCCTTTTTGGACCAGATGCAGTTGCTACCTTTGATGACCATGTAGTAATGCCCCAGGTTAGGACCAGTATGGTATGGATGGACTGCAAGGCTGAACCAAGGACTCTTGGATAATATGAACAGATCCCAAGTAAAGGGTGGTATGGAAATGGTACACATATATAAGTTGCTGAGTATGAATAGACCTCAGGATGGCAGGTGGAAATATGGTACAAAAATTACTGATGGCAGCTTTGGACACTGAACTATGTCTTTCCAAATGGCTTAAAGTGGACCAACACCCACGGGTGATCGGCCCGGGAATCTTCACCTCCCTCCCCGCGGGACATCCTTCGGCGGTGGCCGGCCGCCGCCGCCTCCCTCGCGCCCCTCTAGGCGTGCGCGCGCCCGCGCCGGCCGTCTGCAAATGGCCGGCGCGGGCGTCAAGAGGGACGCGTGGGAGGCGGCGGCGGAGGAGCCGCTTGTCTGCGGCTGTCAGATTCCTTGTCCGTCGGCGCTGGGAGCGGGGAGAGGTGAGTTTTTCGGGGGGTTCGGGGGGGTTTCACACAGCGGGGCACCCCGATCGGGGGTGCCCCACCGAAGTGGACCAAGACCCAGGATAGTCAAAATCCTGGGTGTTGGTCCACTTTAAATACAGCATCAGAATGATCCACTTGATTTTACACTATATGAAGAACATAATGTCCTCAGTGAAGATTTCTGAAAATAAAAAAAATAAAAAAAAAAAAAGTACCAGGAGTTACTGAATAGGAGACACTCTGGAACTTCTTCAAATAGCCTCATTCTTGCACACCAAAGCTGCTGCTCGCCTGCAAAATGCTGGGAATAAAGCAGGAACCACATTTTAAAACTGAGAAAACCAGAGAAACATTTTCAAGAAAAAAAGTTCATTTGATCTGACCTGTCAAAAAGAATGTAAGCCAAACAGCTTCAACTGCCTAAAACAAAAGCCAAACCACATATTGGATGTCAATGTTTCTATTTACACAATTTATATTTTAGATGCAGATACAATGTGTCCAATCATTGCATCAATCCCCCACCAATCTCTTGTTGCTTTGAACAGTAGTGTACATTATACTGAGGTATAACATTTGTAAGTGCGAAAGCCCCAAGCACTCATATTACTTAATTCATTACAGTGCATCGAAAATAAAGCTCAAGGGAGACATACGAGAAAAAAAGGCCGAGCAGAAACAAGGCAGGTGGGTCACTATTGATGTGAAGGACAATTGATGTATGGGTGTCACTTCCTGTTTGTTTGTAGCAGGCCCATAAACATGCCCCTTAGCCTTAGGCCAAAGGTTGTCTAATTCACTGTTAGCTCTCACCTTACAACAGCCGGCAAGACTGCTCTTTTTCCCATTTTTTCCCCCAGCCTTTAATGCCAGCAGGACACTGGGTGGTGCCATTAACATCACAACACCGAGGAGAGGCCAGCTTTTGAAATCCAAATGAAAGTGTGAATGGAGTGATAGTTTCAGGAGGGACAGAGGAAGAGGAGGGAGTGCAGCACATAGGAGCTGGCTGCCTGTCTGGCTGGTTAATGAGGTATCTTTTTGTAAGTGGACAGAGATGTCCTCTGAGCGACTGGACTTTCTAGTCCTTTATCTCCTGGCCTTGCGCTTTGATCTCTGTGGGGACTAACTGCTGGCTTTACAGAGAATGACAATTAAAGACAGATAAATCCAAACAAGCCCTGTCTGAAAAACAAACTGAAAACATTGGGCTCACATAGATCAAGCTGCAGTCCCTTGGAGGAGAATGCTCCTAAGTCAATAGCCATCCACACCAGATGAAAACTTATTTCTGCACATTATTACAATTCACCGTTGTCTTTAAATCCCTTTGTTCTAAGTGCATAATAAACAAATTCCACTATTACGGGAACTGTATTGGTAGTCTGTGATTATAATAAATCTTTACATAATCCACATGCTAATTGGTATCAGCAGACCATCAGTTTTTCGAGTACACATAGTGGAGGGAGCATGGAAGAAGCTGCTGTAACGCTCGCTCTGATGAATGCCATATATGACAGTTGCAGGATCCAAGAAGAAATGAATACGTAGCCCAATCCTATGGCTTTTCTGTAGATTTATACACTACAGAACATCCCAACTCAGGATGCCCCCTAGGGGCCTAGCTGAGTGGCCCACTCCCACTGGGATGTTTAAATAAAATCTTCTAATACACATTTGTAAAATGCATTAAAGTCCAAAGGAGTAAATTTAACCTTAAAGTGGATCAAAACCCTCATGGAGTCTATGAGACTCCAGGCAAGGCTTACTCCCTCTTCCCAGGGCATCCTGACCTGGAGTTCCCCGCTCTGTGAAACCCCCTAGGGCGTCCGATATTCTTACTGTATCCCAAGCCTCTGGCGCATGCATCACTCGGCTATCTCTTCTCGGCTGTGCGTGCCCACACCCACCACAATAGAATAGTTGTGTGTGGCCACACACAGCTGAAGCGAGAAAATGATGCACCGTCGATGTGTGCGGATGGGGACTCCATTCAGCTTTTCTACCCACACATTGTTATGTACGTTGGGAGAAGGTGATTGGAAGACCAGGCGCGTCTGCACCTTGGGCTGGAGGAGAGGTGAGTTTGTCCCACGTTCTGAGGGGTGTCACACAGTGGGCACTCCAAAAAGTGAAAATCCTGGGTTTTGGTCCACTTTAGGCTTTCCATGCTAGAACAATCAGACCCACTAACCTTACACTTCTGCAAAGGTGCCAGAAAAAGCCAGAACTAAATGCGTATCAAGCGGTTGGTTATGTGCTAGATGGCATTGTCAAGCTACATTTAGGACTGGGGAATCACATCTAGAACCTTTCTCTAATGTAATTCTCAAACCTAGAAGCACAGGGCATGCCAGCAGATCATCCTTTCACCTCTAAGGTGATATGCAGTAAGAAAGAATACTGCCATTGATCATTGCTGTTAGCAGCTTGTAAAAGTAGAAAGGAGATTTAAACCTGACATATTGTAGTATGGGAAGAGTAAAATCATCCATGTTACCAAGAGGCAACTAAATTAAAGTGAACCAAAAGTCTGCCAAGATTTTGGGTCACTCAGCTAGGCCCCTAGGGGGCATCCTAAGTTGGGATGTTCTGTAGTGTTTAAATTTACAGAAACGCCATAGGATTGGGCTACGTATTCATTTCTTCTTGGATCCTGCAACTGTCATATATGGCATTCATCAGAGCGAGCGTTACAGCAGCTTCTTCCATGCTCCCTCCACTATGTGTACTCGAAAAACTGATGGTCTGCTGATACCAGGGCCGGCTGTTGGAAGCTGCCCCATGCATGTCGAATGGACCCCCACTCCTACCAAAAAAATCTGGCAAACGTGAGAAGGCAGCACCCCCTCCATTCCTACAATGAACCCAGCTACCCTCCTAAAAGCTATTTGGCAGCCAGAGCTGAGATGGCACCCCTCCCCCCCTCTGGACAAAAGGGCGCAATAAATCTTGCCAAATATGAAAAGAAATTTGCCTGCTTTGAACACCCCAAAGTACGATCATGGGTGCTGCATTATCGATGGGTAGCTGGCACGGGACAGTTAACTCTTAACAGATATGAAATTGCTGCAGATTGCAATAGAAGTGTGTTACTTTGGTATAGATACAGGATTCTGTAGGATACACCTCTTAGGGACAATTCAGATCTGACTGCTATGAAATCACAGCGGTCACATATCTGGGCTTTTAAAAGCACTGTTCTGACCTGTATTGTTATTCAGTTATTCTGCTATTCTGTTGCGGTGCAGTTTTGGTTTGGGTGTAGTTGAGTATTGGCCGCCATTCTCTAGTTAAGGATAGGGCCTTAAAACACAAAGCTATTTTCCATTATTTTCATATATCTATTGCGGGGGCTGGGCTGGTGTTGTGCATTACATACCCGGCAAGTACAAAAACTAGGTCAATATGTTTACTAGTAATGTTTTAGGAATTAAAACTTATTTTGCACTACCATGTGTAATATTGGGGCCACTGACAGGATGACTTGTGCAGTAGTTTCTTCTCATCTTGTGACATTAGCTGACATGCTGTAAGCGACCAGGAGATGGCAGCATGGGCCAGCAGCAACAGGAGAGGAGCATTTCAATTTTAATGGCAGCTATTGCAGCTAACCTGTTCACAGTACGACTGATTGATGACTGGAAAAGTTATCATTTTACATAAACTTGGAAGCCTGGTACAGCAAATGTCAAATTAAAATGCTACAAATTCCAGGATTTTGACTATCCTTGGTTTTGTTCCTTGCCCCATAGAGGGAGCCGCTGGAATTGGTGAGTTTTGCAGTTACCTGGGGAGGGAGGGGATTGACACAGTGAGGCATCCCAATTTGGGACGCCCCAGGGAAAGGCCAGCGGCCAGCCCTGGAGTATTTTAGGTTCCAGGGTCGGCCTGCCAGAGTTTTGCTCTGCTTTAAGTTGTAGATTTGTGAATGAAGCAGGGACAATTCTTTCATGAGGGTAGGAGGGTGCTCTTTATTATAAGGGTAGGGAAATAGAATTAAAAAAGCAACCAGGACGGCGTCCTGCTTCAGGGGCTGTCCCGTAGAAGGCTCGGTCATGCATATCTGGTGGGAGTGTCCGAAGGTAAGAAGGTTGTGGTCAAGGGTCTTTGGCTTGCTTCACACCCTTTTGCATGCCAATGTGCGCAGGGACCCCTGGGTGGCACTGCTCCATGTAAAACCGGTAGGCATAACCAAATCCCAACATGCCCTGTTGACCCAGGTTATGTTGGCCGCAAAATTGACGATTGCAAGCTCCTGGAAGAAGACCAGTGTTCCGTTTCAGGCGGTAAAGGAACGGCTGAACGGGATCTTTATCAATGAAAAGTTGACCAGTATCTTAAAGGACTCACATGTAAAATTCATGAAAGTTTGGGGCCCGTGGGTGGAATACTCGTTCCCAGATATAGGGAATGCCCTGCTGCAGTGAGGGATAGCTCTAGCCTCCTCTGACCTTAGATCCCTTTTTTTTTTTTTTTTTTTCCTTCCTCCTTTTCCCCTCTTCCCCCCTCGCCTCGTCTCTATTCCCGACCCGCGCACCCCCTCCCCCTCAAATTGAAGAAGGGGGCGGTGATGCGCTAAATCTGAGATTGGATGTGACGGGGCTTCTCCCCCGGCCCACTGGTCTGCGATATGACCATCACGTAGTAGATGGCGTCAAACCGATCTCCTGTATGACAGCACTTGATACTGATCACTAGTGTTGATAATTGAGGGAACGTAAGCGTTGACAATCGAAAGTAGATAAATGTGACTGGAAATCTCTAACAGAATCGATGCCTGTATCCCAAGTTTTTTCTTTGTGACACTTTATTATGTTGTACAATCCAGTTGTTATAACAAAAATTACAATAAAAAAGATTGAAAACATAAAAAAGCAACCAGGAGTTCAGTCAGATGACTAATTAGATTTGCCTGCACTTATTTCGATACTCGATGTATAATGAGCATCCTGGATACATGTGATTCTGTACTGTGTGTACGAAAGCGTTTACTTGATGCAGGGCTTCTAGGATAGGGCGAGAAGGGCGATCTCTCTGGGCACCAAGGCCATTAGGGGTGCCTTTATCTCCTCCATCTGCAAATAAGTCAGGGCCACTGTTAGTGGTTCAGGCCATAAGACAGGCCCCCCACACCCCATACTGCGCCAAGTCATGGAAAGGGGGCAATGCCTGCTGCACATGGCACATGCCTGTATGGGACAGCATGGCGCATACCTGTATGGGACAGCATGGCGCATACCTGTATGGCACCGCATGGCGCATACCTGTATGGGACCGCATGGTGCATACCTGTATGGCACCGCATGGCGCATACCTGTATGGGACAGCATGGCGCATACCTGTGTGGGACAGCATGGCGCATACCTGTGTGGGACAGCATGGCGCATACCTGTATGGGACCGCATGGCGCATACCTGTATGGGACAGCATGGCACATACCTGCATGGGACCGCATGGCGCATACCTGTATGGGACAGCATGGCGCATACCTGTATGGGACCGCATGGCGCATACCTGTATGGGTTCAGCATGGTGCATACCTGTATGGGACCGCATGGCGCATACCTGTATGGAACAGCATGGTGCATACCTGTGTGGGACAGCATGGCGCATACCTTTATGGGACCGCATGGCGCATACCTGTATGGAACAGCATGGTGCATACCTGTGTGGGACAGCATGGCGCATACCTTTATGGGACCGCATGGCGCATACCTGTGTGGGACAGCATGGCGCATACCTGTATGGGACAGCATGGCGCATACCTTTATGGGACCGCATGGCGCATACCTGTGTGGGACAGCATGGCGCATACCTGTGTGGGACAACAGCTGCGCCTTAGGATGGAAGAGGATAGGGCAGAACTATTTCCTTCCCACACTGAGTGCTATTTTGCCTAGAAAATGCACTGACTTGATGCCTTACTTTAATAAAATCTATTGAAACTGTTTTTGCCATCCCATAGACTAAGATGTATTTGATTAACAAAGGTTACATTTGATGAACGTGTGTCCTTTGACGTGTGTCCTTTTTTTCAACCTAAAGACTAACTATGGGGGTTATTGAAAGAGCAACTAAGGTCAAGCGAGGCACCGCTTATCACTTCCTCATTCATTGTATGGCTACCAATCAGGTGATTGCCAGTGACAAATTGGGCTTGCACATCAAATCTATATGGTTGCTAATGGCCACTTGATTGGAACCATACAAGTGAATGAGGAATTGGTGACTTGACTTTACTTCCTCTTTAAAGTGATACTGCAGGCAAAGGTTATTGTTGCACCATTGCACTGGGCTACATTTGGCACTGTCCTGAATGTTTTTAGTTTTTGAAGTGGACCAAAACCCACAGAGATTCCCAGGCCGCTTGATTCCCTCCTCCCAGGGCATCCAGAATTGGGATGGCCCGCTGTGTAAACCCCCTCAGGTCACCCGGTATACTCACCTTCATCCCCGCTACCCCTTTAGCAAAGCGCATGTCCGCACCAGGCATTTGTGAATGGTCAGTATGGGCACACTGCCTGTTAGAAGGTAGTGGGGATGTGGCACCGGCGCTGCTCAGCTAGACTCGTCAGTGCAGTCGAGCGCACTGATTGGATAGGAGATTGTGCATGCTCTGTAGGACCGGGGAAAGGTGAGTCAGTTCGGGCAACTTGGGGGGTTTCACACAGCGGAACATACCTAATCTGGGTGCCCCAGGGGCAAGGACCAAAACCCAAGTAAAAATCCTGGGTTTTGGTCCACTTTAAATTAAAACAGAAACGGACGAGATATTGAGGTTTACAGGTTCAGCCAATGACATTGTCTTCTTCATCCAATCAGCTCAGCAGAACAGGACAGGATTGCTGGTCCCTCCCTCCTCCTCCAGATTCATCACATTGCTGTCAGCGCAGACAGCTGATTATTATGCAGCATCACAGATCCAAGGGCCACGCCCACTTTTTTGGAAGAAAAATCATAAGCTGAACCTGTAAACCTTGATATCTTGGCCATTTATTTTAAAACGGAAAACAGTAGTATAACAATTGCTTTTGCCTGCAGTAGCACTTTAAGCAATTTTCATATTAGGTTTGATAGCAGTGAAAGACCATTTTCACGAAAAAAAAATCAAAAATCTCCTATAACCACAGTGGGGAAGATTATTTATATATATTATATATTACTGGCCTATGGGAATACAAACACAATTGTTTCTGGATTCCCATAGGCTGCTTGAGATATGTAAATAATAAGCAGGTGCATGTGTGGAAGATTTTAAAATAACATATTTTGTTTTCACTTCATCCTGTGCAGATTGAGGGAAAACATGTTCTCACTGCTTCTCAAGCTGAAAATCACTTACATAAGCTTACAATCATTTAAATAACCCCCAACTAAACATTTAGCCCTTATGACTAACTACAGTGTCTGGCCCTGCCATTCTTCAGCTGCTTGCAGTTGGGCAAGTCAGTTTATATATGAGTAGAGAGTTTATTTAATATTCTGGTGAATCAGGGGTGAAGTAGAGTGCTCCTCCTAGGTAGCTTTAAAGGGAAGGGAATCTGTGGATACATTAAAAAACACATACATTCACCATAATCAAACTCCATAGTGGCTACACTGCAGGCAGGGCTGGCTCTAGGTTTGTGGGGGCCCGTGGGCAAGACAGTCTTAGTGGGCCCCAAAGTAGTGAGTCTGTCACCTTTCAACTCCATAGACACAAATAGGTCATCTCCTGCTGCTGGTCGCCCCCCAGTCCTTGGCAGTTGTCACCTGGTTCTCGCCACCTTCTGAGCTTCCATCAATTGCCCACCAGTCCAGGCCACCTTCTCCATTGTTGCTAATCATCCAGTTGCTGAGGCCAGTCATGAGCAGGTCTGCACACAACACCCGGCATTTGGTGATTCTGGTCTATTGTAAAATAATACCATGGCCAAGTGTGAGCCTGAGTGGGCCCCTGAAGATGCAAGGGGCCCTGGCAATTGCCCTGTGCTGGTGCCGGCACTGACAGCAGGGGAGGCCCCTGAAGACAGGGGAAATCACTGGAGTTGGCATGGGAATGTACTTTCAAAACTATGCAGCTGTGTACGTGTGGGTCAAGGGCATGAGAGGTTAGGTGAGTTCTTTTTCTACCTAAAAGGCTTACCAGGCAGAGTTTGCATAGAGCAGAGGTTCCCAGCTAGTGGTATAAGTACCACTGGTGGTAATCTAGATCCTATCAGCTGGTACTCAGCCAAGTCTCACATTGGTCTTTATTCCAAGCTAAACTGCTGCCATCTAAACTTTACCCAAGCCCGATTTGCTCCATAAGTAAAAACCTGCTACAAAAGGTGATTAGTATGACGTATGTGCAATTTTTTGCATTTCATATAATTTTGATGGTTGTTTTGTAGTGCAGACCACCCATATTTATGACCCAATGGTTTTATTCATTTATATTGAACTTGTGTGGAGGATCCTATATCCATGACTAAGGACCTGGGACGTGTCAGAGGATTCCTCAGCTTTGGTAACTACTGATTTTAGAGGCTGTTTTTTCATGGAATCGGCTAGGTATCGGCAGATGAGTGCCTGTACAGAGGCGCTTAGAGTGACCGCTAGTATACGCTGTGATCGGCTATTGGCCGCTGTTAAAGAGCGTCTCAGTTGCTGTAATAACCTGGCTGGCATTGATGAATGAGATGTGTGTTGGGCGTTCTAACACCAGTACAGTGTTGCAGGGAGCGAACGGCAGCGACTGCTCAGTGCGACCGACTCTCAGCGACTCACACCATATTCAACAAAGATCCACACTCACAGAACGCCGGCGCTTAAAATTGGGTCGCTGTAGCACATAGCGCTAGACGCTGTGTGATTAAAGTCTGTTTTATAATTTATATCCACTAGTAACCAAGCGAAAACATATAGAATGACATTGTTATAACATTGTGACATTAATACTTTAATGCCAGACCTGTAATGCAATTCTGCATAAAAATATAAAAAAAAAAGTTTTCAAAAATGAATTTTAAAAGGCCAGGAGTGGTCACACAATAAATTCATGAAAACATTTTTTTTTAAAGAAAACCCAGGTTAAAGAGAAGAAAAGTAACGTCCAATGAACTGTATGAGGGAGAAACAGGTAGCGACAGGTAATACCAGGCGCTCTGGAAGCCATATACGCTGAGTCGTCTGTGATGATAAATTGGACGCTACATGGCGCTGTTAGAGTGGCTCACCAGAATCGCTTTGATAAATGTGGTTTTGTGTACAGCGCCCAGCGTTCACCGTTCGCTACCTCTCGCTACGAGGCACTACCTGGCGCTATCTCTTAATGAATAAACGTTAGTTTTAAGATAAGGCATGCAGACCTACCTTCTTTGGACTGATTGGGCTTGAGACAGCCCGGGCCCAGCACCCGGTTTTCCCAATCGGTTGTGCATTAACCCTTCAATTACAAAGGAAAGTGGTACTTGATAAAAAAAGATTGGCATATTATTATTATAATTTATTTATTTAGCATCACCTTTTTCCGTAGCACATAGAAGATTGCTTCAAAGATTACATAAAAACAATTTAAAAGACAGCAGTCTACTTAGAAAGGAAGTGATATTTTAAAACAGTGTAGCAGTAACAGCTTGTCATGGGGAGTACATACAGTAGATTCTAATTCAGGTTTAAAAACAGCCAAATTGCTGAGACTTGACTAAAAAAATTAGAACTGTGCTCTTCATCCACCATGATATATAGAAGAGACAATACTACAATATCCATGCTGCACCCCATGGGGCTAGCAGGCTGGTGGTCAGACACACAGAATTATGGGTACATGGCACATATCTAATATACCGCATGGGGCAGAATTAACGCCATTGTCATTGTACCTTGCATAGGCTTAGATAGCCTGTATGTGTCATCAGCTGACATAAGGAGGGCATCATATACGGCACTAATGCATTCTTGAATACAGTTGAGCCACTGGAGTTTATGGTGTCAAGCATTTACTTTCATCATTAGAAGACTGACTTGTATTACTGGCTTGTAAATTTAATGTGTCGGCCAAGTAGTTTTTAAGCAAATGCAGCTCATCAGAAGTGCTGAAAAGCAGGTTCCAGTCCATTCACACCTGTAACTAGAAGAGCAGAACTTTGTTTTACAATACAAAAAAGGTGTCAGAAATAGTGTGTGAAGTTACTAACACGTGTTAATGGGAGCTATACAACACTTTCAATATTTGCACTGAAATTTAATGTGGTCTATAAAAATGCTACCTAGCGGGCTTTTTAGTGTTAATGAGCTAAAGGGCAGCTGCCCCTCTGTATCCAGAAGCTCCTCGGCCTTGCCGGATTTTACAACTTCCACTTTTAAGGCTGCAATGTGACATGAGAGGCAATCATCAGGGAGCCAACAGCATGCACAGAGGAGAGGCCATAAACAGACACACAGCCATTGAATTACGTTTTATGTGTGAAACAAAAATAAATGACACACTATCACAATGGGCTTGATTTATCAAACACTCCTGCCAGACAATGGCATTTCAGTGCAAATTAGAGTAGTGCAAAATACCATTAAACATGTTGCTGCACCGCTAATGTTTTAGTAAATGTGTTTATTGCAGTGCAGCAACATGCGCAAGTGTAAAAAAAATGATAAATTATGGGGGTTATTTAAGAAACGCTAAAGCCAGGTAGTGCCACGTAGCGTTGGGTGAAGGCTGGGCGCAGTATGTGAAAACCATATCTATGAAAATCAATCTGATGAGCACCTCTAATAGCATCATATAGTGTCACATGTATCACTAGCGGTGGCTCAGTGTAAAGCGCCGGCGCTGTATGTTCAGCAGCATCATGTAGCATCTATTGCTCTGTATCACTCTCTCATACATTTCAATGGTGTTTTATTTGGTTGTGTATAAATAGCGTTTTCCTAAAGTACGGTTCTAAATTTTTGGTTCAAATCATTGTGTGTCCTCTCCTGCCCAGCAACCAAACACTTGTATTGTGATTTTTTTATGCAGAATTGTATGTACGGGTCTGCCATTGCAGTGTCATTGTCACAATGATAAAACAATGTAATTCCATATGTTTTCGCTCTGGTGCTGGTGTTTATGTGTTTAGAAACAGACTTTTATTACATAGCTTCTGGCGCTCTAGAGTGCCCAGAGCGCCAATGCTGGTTGTGTGTAGTTTTTTCTTAAATATGGGCTTCAGCGCCAAGTGCTGGACGCACTTAACTGGTGCTACCTATCGTTCGCTGCAGCATTGTCCTGTTGTTAGATGTAGCGTAGTCTTGGGCGCTTTGACCTCGGGACACCACCTAGCGTTCTCCATTGGCTCTGCAGTGAATCAGGCAGTGCACTTCTACAGCACCCCGCACACATCACATTTTTCAACGCTGGACAGGATACTACAGTGTCACTTGTCCGCCTGCTAAGCTAGGTCACAGTGGCCGACACTCGCTTGCAGCAGACGCTCTAAGCGCCGGTACATAGACACTCACATGGCAATACGCGGTGCTAGTTTAAACTAGCCTCCCCATTTTTCACTGCTCTAATTTGCACCGATGAGCAGAAGGGTTCAATCAAAATCAGGTCCCCAAGGGACCCCAAAGATCAGTTACAGTTTAACTACAAGATATACGGCACCAGTGCTAGGGCCTGCTGTTCTTACTTTCTATTGATAAACTAAGAGCGGATTTGCAAACAAACTCAAAGCAACTCTGCTCCAAATTTAACAGGGAGGTTCAGGGTAGAAAGAAAAGAAACACAAGTATTCCAGCCCTAAGCCTCATTTGGACAATTTAAATATTACAATTCTAGAAAAAGGAATTACACCCCTGGTGGGAGCAGCTTTGTTTAAGTGGCTTTCTGCATCCAAGCTTCTTCTGCTGCCCAGTCTTCCAATCGGTTCATCAGCAGCAGAGAAGTTGGGCTCCATGTGCACCCCATTCATCCAGGGATTGGGCGTTTTTTTAATATCCCCAATCAGCCTTTAGCACTTTGGGAGAGGGATTGGTGTGTTTTTGGCCGGACTGCCTGTTTATGTTGACCTACATCCTGGTGGGTGCCAATCGTAAGTTTCCCCTTAGCACCCATCTCTATTATTATTGTTTATTTATAAAGCGCCATCCATTTTCCATAGCGCCCTATCAAACTAAATTAATCTCTTCCACTGCTGGGTTTTTGAGGAATTACTGTGGGACTAGAGGGTGGCAGGAAAGAATCTCACAATAAACAAATAACACAGACTTGTCTGCATTAATATCACATAGCTGGTATGTGTCAGAAAACAGGACTAAAATAAGAGCATGACTATAGTCAAACCCCATTCTGCCACATTTACCTCTTTCGGGACAAAAAAGAATTTGTCTGCTGTCAGGTAATCTATGGATAAGGTGAGTAAAGGTAACACACTATTGTTGGCGCGCATATTTTAAATAAGGTCTTTGAGCATTCAAAGTGAGGCTGACCTCATGTGCCCCAGTGTGGTTGCCATGGCCGATTCGGGTTGGGATTAACTAATATTTTGGATATTGCCTAATAACTGGGTAGTAAGATAATACAATGCAAAATTAAAGGATGAGGCTGTCTTTGTTTTTACCATCAGTTGACTTCTAAATGGACATATCTCTGGTTCTTTAGCAGCCCGGCGGGGAAGTGCATGTGCTAATTCTAGGCAGCTATAATGGGAGCTGTTATATAAACTGTGAAATTAGTGTCAATCATGCTGACATGGAAATTGCCATCTCCCAACACAAGCTAAATTGGATTATGACACCTAAATACCTCTGTCTAAATGCTGCTAAACTGTTTCTCCACCTACACAAAACAGTCCCAGCTAAAGTTCATTAATAACCCTTCCCAGGGCCGAGTGGCAGCACTTTATTAGCATGCACTTCACAGATCATTATTACATGGGGTTAGGGGGGGAGCAGGGGCTCCTTACCTGCCTTTTCTTTCTTGTCATCAATTGGTTTAAGCAGTAATGTAAATATTATTTATAAGCAATACACTTTATCTAAAAAATAAAAGATTTTGTGATATTACTGAAACTACCAAAGATACGAGAATCTGCTATGCTGTACACGTTAGGTGATAATTAGTGAGAGCTGAACATTCCCTTCTACAGATCTGAGGTTTATCAGGTGAATGTCAAGCTGTTTAAATTTATATAAATCTGAACATCTGGGAGGAGGGGCAACTTACCCATAATTATTTGGCTGATTTTCCCCCCTCCTTTACTATTTTTAAATAGTATTTCCCCTCCGCCATGGGCTACCTACCACTACAGCACACCAGACATAAGGGCTGGTAGGCATGAAGGCATGTTTGAATGTCATGTTTGGAGCTGCATAGAATTGACTGTTTTCCTTATACTACTAGCGAAAATGTTTTGCAAACTGCGGCGGTGGAAACTTTACAGCTAATGGCAGCATGGAACTCATCTAAGAATGTATATGTGGTGTCTCCAGAGTGTTGGGTTGTTTGGGAAGCATCAAAAAATAGTTAAAAAATAAAAAAGCCATGTGAAAAACTTTTTATTAGTTGTTTCTCCTATCTTTCTTACCTACCTGACCTTAATGCTCGATGTATTAGTAAAAGATGTAAAAATTACATAAAGAGACATTGTTGCCAAAAATAACATTGATCCCTATGGGGTTCACTACTAAAAGCTGACGCACTGAAAAGCCATTCGCCCCGGCGAAAGCAACGGGCCATCAATACAGCAAACATGGCGCTTAGTAAATCAGTCCCAATACATGTTTAAATCATTATCATTAACACAATTGAACAGTATACAATAACAATGTTTACATTCTTATATATATTTTTTTGTTCACGAGCATAGTTTTCCTTAGTTTCTGTATTCCTTATTTTGTGAATTAAGTTTACCTTGCCATATGCATTTGGGTGTAAATTAAAAAATACAATTCTGTGAGATACTCACCTGTAGAATTGTTATTATATGCATACAGCACGTCCTGCTCCAGACATATTCATAACGTATGGGTATACCTCCGCCTTCAGCGCCGTGCACTGCAGATCATGAAGAAAACAAGCTCCTCCCGGCCCTACATATACCGGAGGACCTCCCACAATCCCCAGCATTGAAAAGCAGTGAGAAGAGAAGCCAGGAGAAACCAACCACCCAGAATAACTGGCAATAATACCAAGTGATTACAATCACCATACAGGGGATCCAGAACAAGTGAAACCAGGGTCGGGTGGAGCAGGACGTGCTGTATGCATATAATACAAATTCTACAGGTGAGTATCTCACAGAATTTTATTATTCTAAGCATACAGCACGTCCTGCTCCAGACATATTCATAACGAATGGGACATCCAATAGCAGTGTCCAAAATAGGGTGGGATCCCCGTGAGAAAGGCACAGCCAACAGTAAAGCGCTGTCACCCTCAACCATGCTACCGAACGAGAGCAATGCTCTAACCTCAACCTTTGAACCTTGAAAAGGGAGAACTGAACACAAGCAGCGGACTAGCCAGCTTGCTCGCCAGAACACAGTGCTAAAAGGCCCAAGCCGAGCACCAATAGTAAAAGAACGAAAAACAATAGGGAGGAATAATCTTCCCTTAAAAGAATAGACCTGAGCCACATCTGAATCCTGCTACTACAACGAGGGTAGCCATGACAACTCAAAACTTTCCCTAACAAGGAACACCAGTCCAGGTCATAAACGGAACCAGCAGTAATGCTAACAAAGATACTCGGCAAAGCCGAAAAAGTACTTCAGGACCGAAAGATCCATCAACCGAATAAGACCAACCAGAAGACCCTATGCCCATGGAAGCAAACAATCCGGTGCTTCAAAAAGGGGACACCTGTAGGCCCCAAAAGGTAAAATCCCTATCAGGGACAAAGACAGGTCAGGCAGGCCTCTAACCCCAGTAGAGGGGCACAGATCCCTTAATCTAATATTAATTAGACAATAGCCCAGAGACCAGAGGATCAGGGTCAAGGCAGAAGGAAAACAAAACATCGCCTGGATCCAACTTGGCATAAGGCGGGCACCCTCACCTCGTGGTATAGAGTTATAAAACAAAGAATGCCTATATATATATATATATATATATATATATATATATATATATATATGTAAATATATATGATGACTAGGACCGCCCACCGAGCCATTCTTATGGCACACTTCTGACTGGAGCAACCGCCCCAGGAGAGCAACATAATGGAGAGAGCAGGTCAGACAAGGACCTGAATAAGGCCCCTGGGAACCCTTAGCAGGGCATCAGAATAAGTCATCCCCCAAGGGGAACTAGGAATCCCCCAGGAATGTACCTGAGCAGACCCTGAAGAATGCGCAACCAAAAAATTGGATCAAGCTTTGTAGTAGATGAAACAGGGCATGCCCCAACCCTAGACCGAACCAAGTCGTGAGCCAATACCAAACATTGCTGATAGGGCCCTAGTCCCTGGAACGGAGATTGTCCCACCAGGGAAGGAGCTTAGACCCAGCAAAACAGCATGAGTACAACATAACCTAACATAGCATGGCAGAAGGAAGAAAACGAAGAGAAAGAACAAGTCCTGACTCTCCAAGGAACAAGACACCCCGAGATCTGTCATCTCCAATGGGGTAAGCGCAAAGGCCTGCCAACGCTAAAGTGGGCCTAAGGTAAAGGCACCTTACTTGTGTCAAATAGGCCTCGAGGGTGAACATACAGTCCTACTGTTCTCAGCAGAATCTCCTGCATACCAACACCCCACTTAGCCACCCAGGCCCCTAGCATAAGGGTGCTGCTTGGTGTCTGAGACTAGCGCAAGCCCCCCCACGCCCGGTAGGGCAAGGGGATAACATTTTTCAAGCAAAAAATCCAGCCAGAACCACTAACCCCACCAGGGCAGACCAATCTGACCAATAACCGGGTAGAACCCTGCGATAGAGACGGGGTCCAATGGGACCCTGCCAGTGTGAGCTCACGTCACAACAGAGACCCTCCCACAGGAGGGATACTACTGGAAGGATAAGGAATATTAATTCCCCCATAGAAGAATCAGGGCTCCCCTGGAATATAGCCAGGCCCAAGAGTTCCCCGGGAACAAGGAACAACCACTGTCCTACTATGGACAAAAGTCCCCCAATTGGGCAGGTACTAAGAAGGAGTAGACCCCGAATGCTCATTGTGCCCAAAAAAACACCTAGGTAGCCGGATCCTTCGAGGTCCCTCCTAGGAACCACCTGGGGTTTCAGAAGAGAAAGACCCCCTTAGACATCCTGCCAGATTAGATACCATGGTAACTTCCAACAGGGAAAAAACAAACAGGTAGGGAAAGCTCCCTGACAGTACTCTCGAGTAAACCAGTGGAAGAATAAACGCCTCTACTAGGAGAAGGTAAACAGACCTAGACCCAGGGTGTAAACCCCTCATCCAGGACTAATGGCTAGAAGCCTCAGAGCCCAAAGATCACGGAGACAAGTGATGTCAAAGGACCAGCCGCCAACTGGCGCAACAGAAGCAATTCTGTCTCGAGAAATAACTAGACAGGACGGAGGACCAGAGGCCTCATACCGGTAAAATCCTTATAACCAGGAAAAAGGGCACTAGGTGAAGCCTAATCCAGGTACAACCAGGAACTAGAGGATGGAACAGAGTAGGACCAGAGTTCGCCAAGGTCCATCCAACAATTCCTTTCGCGAAGGAACAGGAGGGCTTGATAGGTCCCCTGGTAGATGCCCCCTGGCGCAACAGGGAACTCAGCCTAAGCCTCAACGGTGTCAGTGACCACCAATACCCAGCAGGGCACCAATACCCAGCAGGGCCCAAGGGCCCCGGGCATTGAATGTCACTCCTGGGACAGGATACCGAACCAGACCATGCAGGGGGCATCCCCGGTTCCTGCTTAACAGTATGATATGGAGGAGGAGGGGTATCCCTGCTCCGCGGGGGTGGATTGTCCT
Organism: Gastrophryne carolinensis; assembly: GCA_027917425.1. Lineage (NCBI taxonomy): Eukaryota > Metazoa > Chordata > Amphibia > Anura > Microhylidae > Gastrophryne > Gastrophryne carolinensis. The sequence continues at coordinate 119,556,745 of CM051235.1, read as the reverse complement.
GTTTCTCAAATAGATCCAGATGGGCCCCAAACAGGCGATGCCCTCTAAAGGGAAGCCCCGTCAAGGTCCTTTTAGCGGCATCGTCTGCCCCCCACTGACGAAGCCAGAGCAGGCGACGTATAGCTACCACTTGGGCAAAAGTCCTTGCACACATTTTGATGGTGTCATCCAGAGCCAAAAGGATAAATTTAATAAAAATATCGCAGCTAGAGAGTGTGTAAAACACCTCCCAGGGTAAATCTTCAGGCTGATGCTCCAGCATCTTTCTTATAAGAGTCTTAGCGGCCACTGCCGTGATAGCCACGGCACAGACAGGGCGCAGCGCCTTGCCTGCACAGGCAAAGGCGTGGGAAGCAAGCCTATCAATGCGCCGATCCTCGGCGTCCCGCAGGGAGCTGTAAGCCGGAGCTGTAAGGAAGGGGGGGTTAGGAACCCCAATAATCGGTGCGACCAAATATCTACCATCTCAGGGGGAAAAGGGTATTTCCAAACCCAGTCCTCCGGGGGCCTTTGAAGAGCATTCCCACTCTTTAAGTACGAGAGCATGGAAGTGAGCCTGCTCAAGAAATTCCAAACGCGCAGGCGCAGTATGGAAGCGCCCCCCTCTCGGCCTGGAGACCGCACCGGGAGGCGAAACGGACAATACATTAAAAATCCTGAGTAACATCCCACCAATATCAAGCTGGTCCCAGTCGTCCTGACCAGCATCATCCTGACACCTCGGCCTCTCGTCAGAGGAACCTAGGTCAGAGAACAGGTCCCCTTCTTCCGACGTGGCGCTAGCACGTGTAGAAAAAGACTCCTCAGAGCCCATAGCGCAGGCCGAAGCCGCGGGAGTCCAAGGCTGTTGTCTATCTGAACCCATCCGGCCGGACAAACCTTCAACAATCTGGACAAGCGTGGGCCGTCTAGGAGAGGTATCTATTTGTAACTCGCCGCTTGTACAAGACTCAACAGGAGTGAGGTTTAGGGAAGGGGAAAGGGGCGAGAAGGAGCAAGGTACAACCGCAAGCGTCGCTTGCAATTCCAGCATCTGTTCAGAACATGACGCGCAGACCCGTGCCCCGTCCGCCTCAGCATGGGGGAGACCGCACGATATACACAGCCGGTCCTGTCCCAGAGGAACCCCGGTAACACAATCCTGAGATGCCTCCATATGGTGATTGTTTAAAGATAGGATATCAATAGGGATTTATGCAATAAGCAACCCTGGATGCCCCAACTACCCGCTGATTAATGTGGGAGATTTTGGGAAGGCCCGCTCCTTATACGTATGAGTATATCAATGTATATGTATATTATAAATATATGTACATGTAAATAGATATATATGGATATGAGGCCGGGAGAGGTCACCGGGAACTCAGCGTCTGAAAGACACGATGGGAAAGAGATGTCAGGATCATGCGCAGATGGACAAACAAAAATCAGAGGGATTCGCCCGCAAGGGCACTTACAGCTCAAGTGGAGGAGGAGACCGCCACGACGCGTGCGCGTGAAGCTAACCAAAATGGCGCCCGGCGAAGCTCAAAGGGCGGGCTAAATACTCCGCCATGACGCGAAGCGCGCCGAAATAAGGCCCCGCCCATTCTAAAGAGCGCGAAGCTCTGAGGTAAAAATAAGGCAAGGATGCAACCACAAGCCTAACGTTCCATAGAGCGGACACCGACAATAAGCGTGGTCACCGCGGCATCAAGATTATGTGGCAATCATGTAAAAAAACACACAGAGGCAGCCGAAATAAGGAGCAAGCAGCGCGGCTCTGACATCTCTGAGCTAATAAAGGGCAGAATAGAGGCCACGAGCGTGACACACCGGTACACTGGGACCGCCACACGCGTACCCTCCCCCCCCCCCTTTCTTTTCCCCCTAAGTGGATGGGGAAATGAAGGAGAATGGCGACCCGATAATAGGGTCCAGCACTACGCGGGGTACGGGACAATAATGCGGGAGGGGCATCCCTTGGAGGCTCACCATCAGCCTAAACCGCCTACCCTATGGTTGGGGAATTGCGGTGGAGTCTAGCTCCGTAAGCACACCAGGTGCTGCCTACCTTCAGCCGACCCATGCAGCCCAGGCTGGGAGGCATTGTGATTTCAAAAAAGGACGGGTGGGAATAGTCCCGCAGGGCCTCGGGCTGTCAAGCCCCGCTCGCCTGCGATAGCGTGATACTTCATGTCTTCGCAGTTTCAGCACTGCAGAGAAATCTGGGGGATTGTGGGAGGTCCTCCGGTATATGTAGGGCCTGGAGGAGCTTGTTTTCTTCATGATCTGCAGTGCACGGCGCTGAAGGCGGAGGTATACCCATACGTTATGAATATGTCTGGAGCAGGACGTGCTGTATGCTTAGAATACCTACCTCACTGAGATTTTGTAACTTTCGCACACGCACACACACACACACACACACACACACACACAATTTTTCTGCTTAGCTCATATGGTGCTTCCAAACATTAAAAAAAAAAGTAAAAATTTAGGTTTTTTTTAGGGACATTAGGGGCCTATTCCTCCACATTGAACTCATCCATGCAGTGAGTATACGCACGCCCAGAGCAATGGGCTGCCTTATTTGTGCGGCCTGGGAAGTGGGTTAGGGTTGCCTGGGATTTGAACAAATAATGTACCGCACCCGTAAAAATCTGAGGGGCAGGGGAATTGTTAGGAAAAAAATAGAGAAAACTTTTTTACTGGACTTTTTATGGTGTTAGAGTTAAAAGCTCACTGAGATGCAGACTACATTTTACACTCAAACTTCAAAAACCTTAATATGTCTGAGGGGGTTAGGCATACCCTGTTGCCCTGAATAAGCCCTACCCCAAAAATAAAACCCTACAGTTCATTAAAATGTACTCTAAAGACCCAAAGCAATAAGGGTTGGCAAGTACGGGACTCTGTGTGTGTGAGAGCCCAGCACTTGCCAACCCATATTGCAGGAGCAAATATGGTCATGACCTGGGGCACCTGGACCAGAAGGCCCTAGTCAGCGCCAGGACCCCAGGAAGGGTTATTTCTTGTCCCAGGCACCATGTACTGCAGTGCATGCCATTATGACACAGGGGTCAAGTGACAGCCTGTGTTTATCACATACCTACTTTGCAACATCAGTCAAGGCCGCAGGCGGGTCGAGGAGTATGTAGCCGAGTTTCACTGTCATGCCTTAGACAAGGACTGGAATGACTTGGCTCTTTGTCACCAATCCGTAAAGGCCTGGCCATAGTGTAAAGGATGAATTAGCGTTGTCTGAGTTGTCTAAATCTCGGGAGGATCTGATCCAACTATAGATTCAAATCTACCTATGCCTCAGAGAGAGACGCCAGGAAAAGGACACTGGGGTACCTGGGTCTTTCTCTGCTGACTCATCTTGCATCCGACTCGTCACCAAAATTCTGGGTGACCCTCTGCAGCTGGAGGTGGTTCGCCCGTCACTTAGTGGAGGTAAGAGTCCGCCACCGCACCCATATACCTCTGGTTTAACAGGTAGTGGATATCCTGCCCCTGCATCACCCGTCTGATTGCCCACTTGATTTACTTCCTGAGGCTGCCATTCCTGCCATTCCAGAATTGGCAACCGTTAAGGAGTACATTGTCTCCAACCTGACCAATGAATTCATTAGGCACTCCTCTCTGACCGATGTAGGAATGTTCCATTGCCATTTATACTAGAACTTCTGAAGTGCTTGGGCAACGCTCGCATCTTCACCAAATTGGACTTAGGAGATGCCTACAACTTGATCCGCACCTGGGAATGACATCTTCTGAGATCTCCTGGATGTGTTCATCGTGGTCTACCTGGACAACATTCTACAAGCTCAACATTCTTCTAAAAGTCCTCTCCCGGTTGCGTGAGACCTATATGCCAAAGTGAAGAATTGTGAGTTTGAGAGATCCTCCTTACAATTCCTTGGTTTTATCATCTCCAATTCATGTATCAACATGGACCCAGTCAAGATGGCTGCTGTTATCGATTGGCCCAGTTCATCCTCCTGACGAGAGGTCCAGAGATTTGTAGGTTTTCCCAATTTCTATAGGAAGTTTATCCGTGTCTTCTCCAAATTGGTCAAGCCCATCACTGACCTCACGAGGAAAAGGCTGCATTTCATCTGTACAGAGGAGGCTCAATTCGCATTTGATTCTGAAACCTCTGCCACCATCCTATGGCACCCTGACCCAGCTCTTTCTTTTGTCCTTGAGGTCACTGCCTCAATGACCACTGTGGGTGCCATTCTGTCACAGAGGTTCAGAGAGAAGAAAATAGTGCATCCTTTTGCCTTTTTTCTCCAAGAAATTGTCCCCAGCAGAATGCAACTACAATATAGGAGACCGGGAACATTTCTCCATCAAGTTGGTGCTGAAAGAATGGAGATACCTGTTGGAAAGGTTCCAGGTATCCTATTCTTATCCTGACAGACCACTGCAACATGGAATACCTGCGGTCAGCTTGTTGGGTGAAACCTTGACAGGCTTGCTGGTCTCTATTCCTTTCGCCATTTAACTTTCATATCACCTTCAGACTGGGGAAAATTATAGCAGACCCGATGCTTTGTCTTGTCTTATCCTTGGAATTCAGCCATTTGTCAGTCAGAGTGGCCCATCCAGGGTTCTCAGTATTTCTTAATGATCAAGTCTAATCTGATCTCCAGGATCAAATGAGGATCTACAGCTTTGGCTTGGGGAAGTGGTACAGATTGGGCAGCTTGCAATGGGTTGGTTGTCTACCGCAGGAAAATCATGGTCCCACTCCACTCATTGCTCTGAAACATGGCGATCTGTTAGTCAGTCATTTTATGGAGGCCAAGATCCTGGGACTGGCCCAATAACATTTCTGATGGTGACTGTGCCCTGTGTCCATTTCGTTCGGAACTGCAGAGTTTGTGCTCGACATAAAGCTCCTCGCACTCGACCAGCAGGCCTCCTCATGCCCTTACCCATTCTGGAATGCCCCTGGGGAAGTATTTCAATGGATTTTATTATTGAGTTACCACCTGCTGATGGCTTTACCACCATATTTGTCATAGTGGAACATTTCACCAATGTTGCTCATTTTATTCCTCCCAGGGCCATCCCATCAGCTGCGTAATTGGCCAGCATCTTTATTAAAGAGATCGCCAGACTTCGTGTTCTCCCTGAAGAAATCATGTCAGACCACAGAACGCAATTTACGTCTCAGTTTTGAACTCATCAATGCCAGGCTCTCCATGTTAAGCTGAATGTTTCCTCAGCCTACCACCCACAGTCCAATGGGCAGATGGAGCGCACCAACCAGACTTTAGAGCAATACTACCGGTGCTACACAACAGGTAAGAGACCAGGTCTGGTTGGCCATGGAACACCTTAGACTCAAACGTCAGCCTAAAAATCTAGCTCCCCACGTCAATGGCCCTTTTCCTGTTGTAAGGAAAATCCTCCAGGTGGCTTTCGAACTCCATCTTCCCGGCTTGTACCGGATTAATCCTGTTTTCCATGTATCCGTGCCTAAACCAGTAACCAGTCTTCCAAGGCTTCCTGAACCTGTGATAGTCAATGGGTTATGGGTCAGAATAGAACTCATACACATAAAATAGTCATAGTCACATAAAATGCATGCTCCTGGCCTCATGGTAGAATTTTATAGTAGGCATCTGGATAGACCTTCCCTGCAAGGAGTTCAATGACCACTCCTTAAGGAGGGGCCACTATCATGTACCGTCTAGGCAGGTGACCGTGCGGCAGGGTCCAGGGCATCCTCAGGACCAGGTGGTGTCTCCCCGTCCTGTTCCAGTGGCTGGTCAGCAGCGCCGGCATTCAAGGACCCAGCAGCAGGTTCCAGCGCGATATGTGGCTTTGCGCCTGTGCTAGCTCCAGAAGTGTGCCTAAACTCGACTGCATGCCAGAGCGCCTGCACATGTATGCGGGGTGCACACGGCTCTGTCTGCACAGCCTTCTGAGATTGTGCAAAGACATTAGGTCTTGCTCAATCCCGACATCCTTTTAGGCGTCCTCAGGGGCTGGAGCATTAGGTCTGCTGATGCATCAGCTGACTTAGCTGAGCTCTAACCAGCCGTATTAACCCTTTGGACTATCTTGCCGTGTATGAACCTTTTCTTTGCCCCCTGACTTTGCCTTTCAGATTAAGCCCCCATTGATTGTCTTCCTGTCTATGACCTTCAGCCTCGGATTACTCTTTCTGGATAACCCTTAATCTGGACTGTTACCACGTGTTCAATAGTAACACTTTCAATTTTGGAATGAAAATGAATGTAAATTGTAGATTGGTTCTGAAAAAAGAAGACATCCCCTGACCATAAGCTTTAGTACATCCTTGGGAGCAAAAATAAATACAAGACCCACTTTGATCTCTTCTTGATCCAGATCTTCTCATCCAGAAACCTCGTCTTCTTTTCTAAATTGTCTTGTGTTTCCCCCTTTGCTGCCTGCTGACCAACAATCAGTTTTTCTGTATCTTACCCTATTACCCCAAACAAGAAAGTTCTGGTGTACAGGGGGAGCATGCAGAAACTGGCAGTGTTAAAGCCTACCAAAACCCACTGGATTTTTAAATACATTTGGCCAAAACCCCTGCTGTTACTTCCTAGAACTAGAAATAGATATTTTCACTTTTCGGAGGGGGAGGCAGAAACAGATGGCATTATCTGGGATTACAGTGATACAGGAGCAGTGAAAATTGGCAAAAGGCATCCTAGTTAAAAATTTGGGGTTTGGTCCACTTTAAATCTGTTCAGAGCATGGTCTATGAGAATAGATTGATATACAGGGAAAGATGAGTATGGCAACAACAGAACATCAAGAAGTCTGGGTGTTCTTTAAAAGCACTGGCACCAGTACCTGCCCTTTAGAATCAGCTCACAATAATAACATCTCACATTTATACATACACCATGCATTCCTTTGAGTTAGTTCCGGGTCTGTGTAAAAAGGCTTTATATTGCATCAGATATCTTTATTTAGAAAAGGTCATTTTACAGTCACAGTCTGTTTTTAAAAGGTGCTTTAGGCAGTGCTAACGTTAAACCAAAGTCTGTGGCACTGTAGAAATTACAGGAAAACAAGTAAAATACTTACAATGCAACAATGACAACAATGCATATAATCCAGACTGTATTAAAAGTCAGATGTAAAAGTGTAACCAAACACATAGATGCAGGAGTACATTAGGTTAGAAGGCCCTGCCTTTGTGAGCTTACCATCTAAAGGAAACGGGGTTAAGACAAACAGGGGGGTCACAAAGAGCAAGTATTTAGCACGTTCCCAGTGTTCTGAGGGGAGATAAGACTGTAGCATAGGTATGTTCAGTCAGATGATAGGGCTAAATAGGTTTTAAAGGGTGGTTTTGAAGAGGAGTGACAAACTGTATTAGAGAGGGAATTCCAGAGAAGTGAAGTGCCGTGTATGAAGTCCTGGACTCGAGAGTGAGAGGAGGTGATTATGGTACACAGGAGGAGATAATGGGCAGGAATGTTAGGGTTAGGAATTTGAACGTAATTCTTTCAGATAGTGGGAGCCATTGGAGTGATTGGCAGAGAGGAGCAGCAGAGGAAAACCAAGAAGGTATATAGATGAGGTGGGCAGCAGAGTTGAGGATCGATTGTAAGGGTGCCAGTGTGTTACTCGGTAGACCATAGAGGAGGGTGTTGCAGTAGTGTAGTCGAGAGATCGGGGCTTGTACTAGAATTTATGTGGGTTCAGGCGTGAGGAAAAGACAGATGCAGGAGATATTTTTGATTTGGAGGTAACAGAAGGTGGCTAGTGAGTCCAGTATAATGCTGAGACAATGTGCTTGGGGCACTGCAGTGATAGCGGTCACTGACATATATATTTATGTTGTAGCTGGAAGCAGAACTGGATGGTGGGAAGATGATGACAAGGTCTGTTTTGTCCATTTTCAGTTTAGGAGAGCGAGAAAACATGAATGAAGAGCTAGCGGAAAAGACAGAGATAGGCAAAGGTTTTATAGGTTGTCGAAGGCCATAGGTATAAATTGAAAAGAGTAGAGGCCTGAGGATGGATTCTTGAGGTACGCCAAGAGATAAAGGACAAGGAGAGGATAACACGTCAGAGTGGGATACATTAAATGGTGATCTGAGACGTAAGAGGAGAGCCAGGAGTGAGTAAGTTCTTGAATTCCTAGGGAGGCGAGTATTTAGAGTAGAAGTTTGTGGTCAACACAGTGTCAAAACAGTGTCAAACGCAAAGGATAAGATTAAGAATGGAGTAGTGGCCCTTATAGTTTTGTAAGATAGTTAGTGATTACAGAGGAAACCAGACTGGAAGGAATCTAGTAAGGAGTTATCAGGGATGTGGCCAGGAAATTCTGAGTGGACGTGCTTTTCTAGTTTGGAGGAGGAACAGAGAGGTCCAGGGAGAGTTGTTTTAAGTAATGGGGTTATGATTGCCTGCTTGAATAGTGGCAGAAAAATGTCTGTCAATAGGGAGAGGTTAATGAGAGATGTAAGGGCAGGGGTGAGGAATAAGGAGAGTTGCGGGATTAGGTGGGAAGGAATAAAATCAAGGGAGCGAGTAGTGGGTTGAGACTTACATATGAGGGAGGACAGCCGCTGTTCCAATAGCAAAGGGAAGTGGGATAGGGTAGTGGTAAGAAATGTAGTTGGGTAGTGTGAGTAGATTTGGTTGGTAATGTCTGCTTAGATGTTGTCATTTGTATCCTGTAAAGTGGACCAAAACCCATGGAGATCGGCTCAGGAATCCATAAGATTCCCGGGCCAATTGATTACCTCCCCCGGCGGCATCCAGAATCGGGATGCCCAACTGTGTGAAACCCCCCAGGTCGCCCATAAACTCACCTTTATTCTCAGTCCAACGGTGCATGCGTGAGCAGCGCCCGCATCCCCGCTATCCCTTCAGCAGGGTGCTCCCCTTTAGTGGGTAGCAGGGGATGCGGCCACCAGCATGCTCAGATCCGCGAACGGGGTGTCCCGGGGGCAAGGACCAAAACCCAGGATAGCCAAATTCCTGGGTTTTTGGTCAATTTTAAAAAGGCAAATTCCTCTCTTTTTTCTCTTAATTTCCTTCATAAGTTGTGGACTCCATATTCACTGCCTCAACTGGTAAGAATGTTAAAAGGACAGGCCAGTGGCAATAATAAGGCTGCAAGGGGCTCATTTTAAGCCTGTTCTATGTGGCTTTCCTCCTTTTCCTGTAGCACACTGTAGATGGTGTTTTCCAAGCCGAACAACCACATTTGAAGCATGGGAGCAGAAAATGGAAAGAAAATGTGGGGCACATTTTGGGGAAATGGAAAAAAAGATGAATGGGACAGGTGTCATGTGAGTTCCTTGCTGCCTTATTATTGCAACTGGACTGTACCTTTAAGAAATGCATAGCGTGTATTAAGTGAATGTAACTGTTCCTGCTGTGAAAACATAATCAGCTGTTAAATTGGACTTGATCTTCTTCCTAAAGTGTAAAACAAATCTCAGGAAACACGTAATCTGGATTGTTTCTTTAGCAAAGTGGTGTCTCCATACTTCCCCTCCAGGCATACTGTGTATGTTTCTGAACTCTACTACAAAGGCAGAATTGTCTGCTTCTATGTATACGGCGGGAGGAGGAGGACAAGGGGTACTTCCGTTTAGTAATATCCAGCTTGACAGGAGAATGCATTCTAATGATACAAAATAATAATATTAAGTAATTAGAGTGCAGGAGCAGACAGTTGAATGTGTGCTATGCTGTTCAAAACATATTGTGTATATATGTTGTCAAGGAATGTATCTACAGGGCTGTAATCATCTGCTTGTCAAATCCAAAAGATTAACCAGGAAAAAAAACGAATTATTGCCTTTAGCGGATGCACATGACCACCAGTGCAAGCACGAGTTTCACGCCAGGAAGCATCTGTGTGTCATTGGCTACACATCAGTCAGCCATTCCTGGATAGAGAATTTGCACAGTACAATATTGGGCTGACTGTTGTATCTCAGAAGTGGAGACTGTTTGCCGGTCACCATCTTTATGAATCACACAATATCTAGCCAACCTCCTACTCCTCCAACCTGTTAAACTACAAATGTATGACATGTCTTTTTTTTTTAACTCAATACACAGACTCTAACAAATACTCATTTCCCTCAGTGTTTAAGGGACACTAAAGTCAAAAGAAAGTGTGGCCTGTAGTGTTGTAGAATAGTAGTTATTGCTTTGCTCAAAGAGGACTTATCACCTGAAATGCAGCCCCTGATGGCAAACTAAGTGCCCCAAGGGCATCCTGATTTGGCATGCCCCACGGTGTGAACTCCCGCGCAGGCCCGGAATCACTTAACTTTACAACTCTCTCACGCCTCGTTCTTGGCCCACATCCACGGCCTCCTGGAAGCTAAGTATGCTCTCATGCCCAACCAGACTGCAGGGAGACTGTGATTTATGCCATGCATTAATATCCTGATTTGGGATCAAGGCGTAAACTCACTTTGCAGTGATCCAAAGGTGCATGCGCGGGCCACATCTATGTACTCATACCAGGCATTTCTAAATGGCTGGCGTGGGTACACCCCACAGTTAGAGGTGCAGGGATGCAGTTGGGTGCATGTTTGGTTCCATTCAAATTGCTAGCCACTCGGACCTGAAGTGAAAAGAGCTCAAAGCTGAATAGAGTTGAACACATTGGTTGCCCACCCACGCCTGCATGATTCCTAGGGATACACACAGCGGGGTACAATGCCTGGTAGAGTGAAAGTTTTGGTGTTTTTCCTCTTTAATAGTAGTCATTTATGTGAATGTGTCTTTAGGCCAAAGCTCATCCTCCGCCCTTACCCCACACACCATACCCTTTGAATGGTTTCATCCTGTCTTCCACCAGCAATAGATCTGCACACGATTGCCAGGGGATTAAGTGGCAAAGCCAGCGATTACCAAATCGCATCATGAGACAGTGCCCAGGATTTGAACATGACATTGTTCACATCTTGTGGCCCTGGGTCCTGTTTCATTATGTATAAAATCTGATGATGTAGAAGCTATTTATTTCTCTCCTGCTAGGGTGAAAACTACCAAACAGTATTTTTGATATTATGGTGATACTCTAATCATTTCTCAAATCTATAACTGGATTATATTCAATGAGATTTTTAGAAAACACCTGCTTTTAATGAAGAAGCTTTTTCGTTTTTTTTTTTTATTTCCCTGTTAAGGCATTAATAAAAGAAATAAATCTGTTGTTACCTTTTGTCCCCTGCAGTTCCTCCGTATTGTGCTGGCGACTTCACACCCACTAGTATGCAGACTACATTGCAATGAATGGAATAGGCATGTGAGGACAGAAACAAGGCCCCACAGACACCACCATGAGAGGCCACTGGAACTGCAGTAGTCAAGCTATGAAATTTTCAGGGCTTGAACTAGAATTTTAGTGGTGCCATGTTTGTGGAAGAGAAAGATGCAGGAGATGTTTCATGTGTTTAGGACACAAGAGTAAGAGATGGCTAGTGACTGAATGTGAAGCCTGAAATGAGTGAGTCTAATATAAGTGATTGTGGGAATCATATAGGGGAGTAGGGGCGGGACCGGATTAGAGGGTGAAGGCCCTGTATGTAACTGTAGATCAATCACTGTCTTTGTTAACAAGTGGTGGAATCCCCTGGGTTCCCACTTTGAGGCCCGCTGCCCCTCCTGAAAACTCTGGGGACACCTTAATGTCCCACTTTGCTGACATGGGAAGAATGTCCCACCAAATGCAGAATGCTGGATGTCTGAGTGGTTTATAAGCGTTCTGACTCTTTGGTTGAATCGCGGTAGCAGAATGCATGGACTTCTGAGCATTGGCTCAATTTTCAACATCACACGCTAAACCACACCATGCCCATTGCCCACAAAATGGTTTAAACTGTCCCACTTTGGGGATCCCAAAGTCAGTTTAGGTAGGGGAGGATTTAAAATGTTGTTTAGGCCACAGATGGGTCTTGAAGCACATAAATCAGAACTTCTAGACATTATTGACGATCCTCTGCAACATTTTTACGCCATCTCAGGTTAATACAGTTGCTAAGCCTTTTACATTTGTTGGATAACCTTTGCATCTAAACTGAATAACCTTTTCACAATACTTAATCAGGTGAGATACAGGCCCAGTGAGGCAGGAGTGTACACAGGTTTCACAGGGCTCCATAACAAAATTCAGAGTGGGCCCTCCTAAAAAGACTTGACCCCAAGGAGCAAATCACCTGCAGTAAAGTGAGGGGCTGCTGCCTGGGTTTATGAGTAGAACAATCAATAAGAGACCAGCGGCCCCCTAAACTAAGTATGTGAAAGCACATATGGAGCTTTTTCCATTTTTCTGGGATAGAAGCAGTAGGCAATGCTAGGTGTCACTTTAAAGGGGGGGAACCCCCAGAGTCCATTCTTGTGGGCCCCAGACACCCCAGTCCGACACTGTCAAACTGTTGTCTGTTTGGAGTTTTAGGTAGTAAGAGTGTGTTGTGGGGGCTCTGTGAGGTCAATTTCTTCCTGGGGTGCTTGTTTCTCTAAAGTGCCCTATAAAAAGGGTTCCAGGGGAAACAATGTGTTTGTACCTTAGTTCCACCCTGTAGAACCTACAGTACACTAACACTGCATACTGCTGTGGCCTCAGACTGCCACAGGTGCTGAAAGGTGTGGGGATGCAGCTTGCATTGGGTCCTCCTCTGCCTTGGGCCCAGTAGCAGTTGCCTACCCTGCCTCTATGGTATAAACGTCCATTAAGTGAGGTAAAGAAGATCTCTTTACTTTAGTAAATAATCCCTTTGATGTCACTATTAAATTAGGTTAAGTAGTAAGAAATGATAAAAAGATTACCCCATGCATGCATATTGAATATTTATCTTTTCCTATAAAGATTATCCAGAAGCAGTCTCACATTTTTTAATTAATTAGGCTTGCATGCATATGCTGGGCTCTAGACTTCTTTCCATGATGGAAATCTACTTTCAGTAGAATGGATGACATTTAGACTTCATTCACACTAAAGTACAAACATTTTGGTGACTTGACATACAATTCTATGTATTGTGTTTCTTTTTTTTCAAGTCATTGAATAAAGAGTAAAAACTCAAAGAGAATGCATTGCACTGCAACAGATCTAGTGTAAACTAGCCATACGTCTCTGCATTGTACTGCACTGAAGTGTGTATGAGCCGCCCAAACTGGAATGACATAAGATTCTCTGGTTGTGTTTCTTCTTTTATGTATGTATATTTTTAGAAGCTCATAAAAAAGATACGTTTTAAACCAGTAGAATAATACAAACAAAGGTATAATATGATATTACATAGAGCATAATAGGGACAGAACAAAAGAGCCTTTATCCTGTTCATTTCCAATAGCTATCATTCTGTGACTCAACCTGCCCTGAAGGGGAGCTATTAACTAAGTGAAAGTCACACAAGGCAAAACACATCATGCAAATATTGTAAACATTTCCATCCAGCACCTTTCAAGTATTTTTTTTAAACCAGTGCTTTCTATGGGATGTTATCATTTTTGGCCAAACAAGAACTCCGTGTAACGAGCATCCCAGGAACCAAAATGGTGTTGCTGGCACAAGAACTCCATATTTTGTCAGGCTCCATACCACGGGCCTGTCCTCTGGTTTCAGCGCTGGCCTAATGCCAAATGATCTCCCTTCTCAGCTGGCACTGAAACTGGAGGACAGGAGCCAACAGGACGTTGTGGGACTGAGCCTACAGACTGGCAGGTGACTTTTGTTTTTTTGGGCTGCCTGGACAGGGACTTTAAGCCTAGTCTTTTTTTAAGTGAGCCATAGTACATACTGCAGAAGCTGCTGCAGTATTGTTCAGGCCAAGGAAGTTTTTGTTCGGCATCTTCTGGTTCCCTTTTAGAGGACGACCCGGCTTGGACATGGTGAGTATATCTACTGGTTGAGCTTGGGGGATGGGGACAGAGGAGACCCTCTCTGGGACAGAAAAAGTCAAGCTTGCCACCTTGTGTTGAAAATATTTTACCTTCTGATCTTTACAGAATACCATTGCTTTAAAGCTGGGGTGTCAGACTCAAAGCCTTATTTAAGAAGCATCAGCGCCGTACATCGTCAATTATTTGGCGTTGGCGTCTGATTTAACAGCTAAAAAAACACTAATGCTAATGCAGCCACCGGCTAGCGTCTAATTTAACAGTAGCGCCAAAAAGGATGCAGAGCCGGGCGCTCTTGTTGAAGCATCGCCAGAAACCTGGTGCTGTTGCTCAGGATTCCCTAGAGCACAATGGGCAGAACTGACTGAAGTGTTTAATGCTTATAATTATTATTAAACACATTTATTTGTACAGAACTTGCATTATGGCTTGCCAATAATTGAAATGCAGGACCTAGATGGGCCAAAATGTATTTTTTGGGGAGGGTTACTACAATTGATTTTAATAGCTTCTTTTAATTAACAAAGTGTAATTTGGAGAAAAAAAACTAAAATATGCAGAATTCTTTTTTCCAGGGCAGACGAAGAATTCTTTTTCCCAGGACAGATGAAGAATTATTTTGTTCAGGACAGATGCAGATGTGTAATTATTTTGCTCTGCAATAGCTAGCAATAACCCCTGCAGTAGCGGTAACACCCTCTGTTGTGGCAGATGTTTGGGTGGGAGATGGTTTCACAGAGGCACTGTTTCAGTTTCAGGCGCTACTCTCTTCTGTACAAAGATTTGCACCAGCTGCTTTTATAGGTACCACATCCGGGGGGAAGGTTTAGAGATTTTACTGTGCTGCATCATTCGGCACCTCCACACGCAGGCACGGTGACATGCAGCCAGCGCCAGAAGCCTTGGATTGACTGGGCCAGCTAAAGGTGGTGATACTCAGAAACTGGCGCGAGGCCCCTGTCGGGGGCCGCGTAAAGAGGCTTGGAGGGCCACATCTGGCCCCTGAGCCTTGAATGTAACACATGTGCTTTAAAGAGTAACTACAAATTCCCAGGTTATTTTTCAACTATATAAATTAGGGGTGTGAATTGGCAAGAATCTGGCAATACAATACGTATCGCGATACATGTATACGATATATCCCAATTCTGTCTCAAAGAAGATATATTGCGATATTTTTTATATTACATTTTATTTTCAGTTAAAAGAAATGACATAGAGACCCCTTAAAATCCCCCCCAAAATGACGTGAGGTCCCCCTTACCCAGCATAACCAGCCCGGGACCAGCTATGGGGGCTTGTAGAACTGGGCGCAGGGGCCAGCTTTGGTGGCCCTTGGCCCTGCAGGCTACAAGCCTGATGTCATGATTAAGGGCTGAGTCTGTGCCCGAAACGCGTTGGCATCCAAACTGCTCCCTTATGTTTTATCCTGACTTATATCTATGGATGGAATGCTTTTAAAGAATTTTGTATGGAATAAAAACGTGGATATTTTATCCTTTTAAACTGGATCAAGGCTGGCGTTTCTTGACTGATCTACTTATGCATGTGAGCTGAGCACTCACGGCCGAGCCTCGTCCTATGACTTCTGCATCCAAGGGCTTTTGATACCCACAGGTGGGGCTGATCAATTCAGTTATCCTTCACACTACAAGCCGGCATAGCCTAATGGCCACGGGATCTTTTGCCCCCCCCGGCCTTTGGGGAGGCAGGTAATGGGGGGGCTCGGGGTTAATGGCAAGTGACCCGCTAGCCGCAGATGACTTGCCTGACCCAGAGCCTTGTGAACTGGTATAGGGGTTACATAGATCCCTCACCAGTTCACAAAGGGTTAACAGTAAAAAAAAAACCACCACACTTAAAGAAAATGTCTTTAATAAAAAATGTTCTTTATATGTCTTTATTAAATATTTTTCTTTACTCACCTCCGATTGTCAGCTTCTGTGTCCATCCGATCCGGTGACAGATTCAGTGATCACCGGCCAGAGGTGGGGGGAGGCAGAAGATCAGAGGATCTCTTGCCCTGTCCTCCTCTGGCCGGCGATCATCGAATCTGACAGCTGAACCTCAGGGAGCTGGGATGATGCCCGTGAGGGTGACGTTATCCGCCCTGCCCCCGAAGGGGTGGGGCTAGTCGTGAAGATGGCGGCGCTCATTGGGAAATCAGGGGGAGAAGGCCTGTCGGGCTCTCTCCTGAAGACTGAAGAGCCCCGGGAGAAGAGGAGAGCCGACCGGAATCGATACTAGAATGAAGGAATTAATTCTAGTATCGTCGAATGAAATATCGCATTACTTGACAGAATACATTTTTTTCTGGCACCCCTAATATAAATGTGTTTTGTGGATGCGCACAGCCAGGTGAACGGTGCAAGCACAAAGGGGACGCTATAATATTATACACAAAACCAGAGTCAGTGCCCCAGAGTGACCCCCAAAATACCCCTATACAAATTGTGCTGCACACTAAACTAAAATCACTAAATATTTATTAGAGAAATACATCAACTAATTCCTACACTTACAGATATCTACACAAACACAATAGACAATTCTAAAAAAAACAACAGCACAGATGCTACCAGGTCCAGCCCAACTCTACAAAAAATTGACTTCAGCAACAATGAATGGCAGTAAAAGAAAAAACTCCCCACATCCCCACAACTCCCCTCTTAAATATCAGATGAAATCAGTGAGCAAGCCTCCATAGGCCCACATGTGAAAATAAATACCATAGTGACAGGACCAAAGTCCCACACAAAAGTGCCAATGCTAACTGATAACGTGCATATAAGCAAACTGTATTTCTTCAAACAATTCATTTATAACCCATAATAAAGTGCAAGTGCTTATAACCCAAAAGAGGGGGACAACCAACATCAATCCTCAGACCAGCATAGGCTAGTCACTCATAATATAACATAACCTAATGTGCCCAGTGACACAGAAGAGCCTACACAGTGGGGAAGAAAATGTCATAAGTACATTACCAGATCAAAAGGTCAAGGCAGGGAACATCTGACTGGGCATGTGCCTGTGTGTGGCACCCACACGTTCCAGGACCAACTTGCTCCCTTCCTCAGGGTTGCCAATATGCTCCTCCGTCTCCCCTACATATCGCTCACCCAGCTGTGTACTAATTTAATGGATGCACCCTCAATCAGGGATGTACCATGACGTCAGCCGCTGCTTTCTGAGCGCAGCGCGTCTCCCCCAGCGTCCCAGTAAGGCGACACTCGCCCTCATTGGTTGACGCGGCACGCTCCCAGATTCTGCCCCTGCAGCTAGGGATTCAAAACATAGTCTAACCGCCACTCTGTCCCTTGGTGCTCTCAGTGGTCATGCAGCTGACTCTGACCTCAGCAAGCAAGACTCATAAAGTTGTACCATGAGATGCGCTACCCAGCTTAGCCACCACCCAGAAATTGAAGCCAAAAAATCAGCTTTGTTTAGAATACAAAGGGAATTTACATATAATAAGAGATTTTGAGATGCTTTGAAATGACTTATTTTACACTGTTCCCTTGAGGATATGGTGGGAGGAAGTTGTTGCTTGGACTGGGACTTTAAGGTGACTAGGTCATCCTGTACTTGACCACCGAACACTGCTAAGGGACCACCACTATCCCAACAGCCGGAGAGATTGAAGAGGAACATCGTACCAAAAATAAAAAGGGACCTATCACCTCCCCCCCATCGACCCCTACTTACCTTTTGGATGTCGCCGTTGCGTGCTGTGGCAACATCCAGTGTCTTTAGGGCCCAATCCTCTGACCCCTGCCAGCTTAGCCGTCTGTTAGTGCTCTTCAAAGTCCCGGGCTGCTCAGCGAAGTCTTGTGGGATTTTGGGTGGCTCCATTGCATCCCACTGCACAGATGCGAGATCGGGGGCTGCGCATGGGCCTGGTGGGATGCAAGATGGCGCCGCCCGTCGGAAGGTCACCCAGGATCCAAGGGACCCAGAAGATGGATCCCCAGATGAGGTATTAAGTGCCCAAAGGTAAAACTGGACGGGGGCAGGAGATTGCTGAGGTTTGGGGGAGGTTTTAACCTCCCCCAATGTTCCTCTTTAAGTTAACCTTCCCTGCATTAAAACCAGTTATGCTCATTTACATATAAACTGAATAAATAAAGAGTAAAGTGTAGGTCTAAAACTGGAAAAAAGTGAGGTATACAAGTTTCCAACTCACTAATAAAGCTGCAGTACTGAATGAACATAAATATACAAATAATGGCTGAAGGAGGATATATGGTTGAAATAAGCGCTCTACTCAATGTTAGTTTTATTTATATAAAACTTTTAAAATATGTGAAATATGTAGGTGCTACCATAGCTGAACTCTAGTGCTAAAAAAACAGACAGCAGCCGGTTGGCTCCTGCAGAGCTTAACCCTAATGAGACGTGTAGGAGTTCTGACTTCACAGCCAGTTACAATAGATCTAAAAGCAATAGGGTCAATGGAGCAGCATGATAACCAGGGAGATACCCTAGACCTTCCCTTCTGCCTGTGGACTAACAGAAAACCTGACAGGAAAACATAATCATATATTACAGGGGTGAAAAGAAACTGAGATAAATCATGGTAACTGGTTATATAAACTGCCCACATCAATGCTCACCTACTCCCAGCATCACCGTGTCTTGCTGCTGCTCCACTGCTCTTCATGCACTCAGTAGTGGGCCAGTAGTGAGGACTATGTGGTCAGGCAGTGGAGCTAAGGCAGTGGAGTAGGAGTTGGAGCTAGTTGAGCTGGAGTCCATCCTGCAGAAATTCATTGACTCCTAACTCAGCATAAAAAAGAAAATCTCTTACCAATATTGTATAATTAACTTTCATAGAAAGTTCAGAAATGTTAATCAAAAATATATTTTATGTTCTATCAATCCAAGGACCTTATTTATAAAGACGAGTGAAAAGCAGTTGTAGGGGGCTGTTCTATTGGTGAGAGCTAATGATTCTCCAATCTTCCCTGTCCCTTTTACGCTGTATCTCAGGCCCTTAGTTACAATGCCTGAAAACGGAACAAGAATTTAAAATGGACCAAAGCCCAGGATTTTGACTATCGATCAGGGATGCCCCACTGTGTGAAACCCCGGAGGTCACCCGAACTGACTCACCTTTCCATAGTCCTACAGCACATGCAGGACCTCCTGTTCAATCAGCGCACTCTACTGCGCTGACGCGTTCTTGGCTTGGCTCGTCTGAGGAACCGAGTCTTGCTGAGCGCGCCACCACTATTATCCCGCTACACTCTAACAGGGAGCGTGCTCATGCTGGCCATTCACAAATGCCTAGCACAGGCACGCACCCTGCTGAAGGGATAGCGGGGATGCAGGCATGTTGGACCGGAGCTAAGTATACAGGGTGACCTGAGGGGTTTCACACAGCAGCGCATCCGGATTCTTGATGTTCCAGGGGGAGGGGGCGACCTCTGTGGGTTAACAATGGATACTAACCCCAGAGGCCCCATAACTGGAAGTGATGTTACACCCAGCATGCTGTCAGCGGCAGCCCGGCCCTATCTCCTGCAGTGAACCAGAGCGAGATTAAGAAAAACTGCACCAGCTGATAGCTGCAGAGACAGATGCACCATTGGCTAGATCTACCCCCCCCCCAGTAGCCTACCTCATCATCATGCTGCTGCCCCAGCAACATGCTCTTAGCAAGGTAGGCTGCTGAAGACAAACAAAAATGAAATAGAAAAGGGGAGGGATGAGGTAGTGGGGGAGAAAAATGCATCCAACAGGCCACCATGGAAATCCTGTGGTTGGGTATCATTTTTAAAAAAAGGAACCTCCAACCCACATGGACCCAGATCCCAACCCTCATCTCAGATCCTGTTGAGACGCTATGGATTTGACCAACTCCAGGAGCCACAAAATGGGTCCATCCAGAACAGGACAAACATCAGGGTCGGGAAGCAGATTAGTCCCCCGCTTCCTGGGAAAACCTAACAAAGAAAATAAATGGAAAAAATAAAATAAATCCAAGCCACATCTTCGCAGTCCCAGTTCAACTGCAAGAATGAAAACTGGATATGGGAATGCAGCCAGAGGGATATATAGACCATGAGGGGCTATAGCTTTTTATCTCGAAGTCCTGAGTTAACCCATTCGTATCCGATTTCTGATGACCTGGAGTGGACAACTCAATTATAGCTCCATTTGCCGTGGTATTCCCCTCTCGCAACTCACACAGGGCACACAGGGAAGGAGGAACTCACGGAAAGGCACAAACGTTGTAAATCAGGCCCTATATGTACTTACCTAGTCTCTATCAAGTTATGATCTGGTTCAGGCAGTGACAACCCCATATCTGGCATGTGCACTGACTAAATATAACACCCAATTACTAATCATTATGAATAGGATTTACAAAAAAATTAAATGTGATGGGTTGGCTATTAAAGGCATTATGGTCCCTTCCTTTGCATTGACATACTACGGTATTAATATTCAGTCACTGTGCAACATATAACCTCAATTTACATACTGACGAAAAGTGTATATTAAATAATCTATAAGGGGTTGTTGTATTGCAACTTTCTGAATTCTACATTAAGCAAACCTAAATTCTTGTTCACACATGAATTAAAAAGAGCATTATGCACACCTTGCTGGTGCCAGCGCCTCTGCCAAAAGGGATGTGCAGCATTCAAGCAGGTAGCTCTGTACACATTTGCTTTGCTCTAGATTACAAAATCATTTGGCAGTGATCTCCTTCTTGGGTCTGCTCCATCACAAAAATACGTTTTTTCTTCCAAAAGACACAGATTCTTCCTGGCTGATCTAACATAATTCAATCATGCCGCAACCCCCTCAGTGTGGATACTTGGCTCTTTAGCTGGTTTCATCCTGATAAGCCGTCACGTGCCTTTGGCCTCCTCCCAGTGTATTAGGCGGCATGTTGTTCCGCCCTTCTGCTAAATTAGCTGTTGGCCTGCCATGTCAGTTCTGGCACATGTGCAGCTACTTGTTACGGTTGGCGGGAACTGATATCTAAGGCCAAGCCTGATACTTGCATTGGAGAAAGAGAGAGAGATGAATCACTTTAAGTGTGTTCATGATATTTGGCAACCCGAAAAAGAAAATAGACACACATTCAGACAGTATGATTTGCTTTTCTCAGTGCCTCAGTAATAATTAATTGGTGATACCCCCACAGCTTGGGGAGGTAATCTCTTTGGTTCCCAGCCTAAAACAACCCATTTTCACATTGTTTAAAGCTTGACACCAGCTACATTTTTAGCTGGGATACAAACCCCATACCCTCATTACAAAAGAGATGACATCTAGCTTCCCCTTGGCAAAATCTACCCGCCTTTCCTATCCCTCTGTTTACCAAACTCAGTGCTGCGTCACCTCCCTAGGCAAAGGAACATTCTAAAGAGGAATGGTATGGTCAAAAAAGTAAAAGAGTAAAAATGTTAAATATATTAATATGAGATGCTGGGGAATCATTTATTAAGGGTTTGGGCTTTTCATTAAATGACACTGAAGGTTTGTTTCAAGTACTTTACAGTACCTATGCATGTTGGGTTCTGTTCGAGGATGTTGCTTTTTCAGATTTAATTTGATTTTTCTTGTTTGCATATTGTGTTTTTTAGGAAAGCTGGCCTTGATTCTGCTTTTTAAATTCATTTTTAGAGAAACCTTGTGCAACCAAAGAATTAATAGAGAGATTATTTCTAGAAAACTGCGCCCACGTCAACAAGCCTGGTACGCCTAGAAAGCTTGAGGTGTGTGTGAGAATATTTTGTGTGTGGGGGATATTTCAATTGTAAAGGGTTGTTTTTACAAAAACAAAAACACTACAAATTGTAAAAAAATAGATTTTTTTTGCACATATTTCACCCAAAAATATTGAGAATACACTAAAACAAGGCCAAACAGGACATTCTACGTTAAAGTGGACCAACACCCAGGATTTTGACTATCCTGGGTCTTGGTCCACTTCGGTGGGGCACCCCCGATCGGGGTGCCCCGCTGTGTGAAACCCCCCCCGAACCCCAAGAAAAACTCACCTCTCCCCGCTCCCAGCGCCGACGGACAAGCCGCGGACAAGCGGCTCCTCCGCCGCCGCCTCCCGCGCGTCACTCTTGACGCGCACATGCCGGCCATTCACAGACATAGATAAGGTAAGGAGTTTGGGGTGTTTGGGGGGGTTTCACCCCGTGGGACATCCCGATCTCGGATGTCCCGCGGGGAGGGAGGTGATCGGCCCGGGAATCTTATAGATTCCCGGGCCGATCACCTGTGGGTGTTGGTCCACTTTAAGGCCAGACTCTGCTGAAAAAAACAATATATAGTTTTCCTGGGAAATCCCTTCAAAAATCACAGTTGAACATATATGGCGCAAAATATTGAAAATAGTCTGGCAACAGAGGGTAACAAAATCTACAGATAGGCTGGCAATTAAAGGGCTGAAGTACATCTACCACCAAACATAGCCCTTAAACCGAACCAACAGCCTGGCACAGTTGGAAAAGAAAGGTAGTGGCCATTTTAGAGCTTCCTCTCCCAGCATCTCAGCCATGCTGCTGCCTGGATTCAACTGACATAACTGACAATGCACAGTAACAGGAAGCCCAGCAGCACTTCTTGTTGGCAGGTGGCCTGCAAATGCATGAGCCGCCATTTTGTTTTTAAAATTTACCACAGAAAGAGTTAGAAAAAGGTAAATACATTTTTATGTGCAGCAATGTACCGTAAATTGCCCTGGGGAGGAATGCTTATGAGCACTGTTTGGTCGGTTGGTCTGGTTAAAGTCATTTTTGACTGTTGGTCCACTTTAAAAAGAAAAGATAATTTTTAACTTTAGGTTTGTTTTAGGTTGAGCATCGGTAACTATTTTGCAGCATAGGACACATCACATGATTTGTGTACTGTTTGTGTGCTAATGTGCTGGGTAATGTTTAATCAGCATTTTCTTTTAGAGCTTTATGCCCTTTATGTCACATGACTGAACATGTAAAATAAAGTTCTTGAAATAACCTTGTTTGGGTGACACCCAAATCTGGATACAAGTCTATTGGGGGAGCAGAAGCATAACTAAATGTGACGGGGCCCTGGTGGGAATACTAAATAGGGCCCAAGGTTCATACAGTAAACTTGTTTTCTGTCTTTTAACTCAATTTGATCCGAATAGACAACTAAAGACTGAGACAAATGCTGCTTCCTTTATCTGAATTATGCCAAGTGAGCAAAAATTTTATAAAAAAGGTGTAGGTGCAACAATGATAGGGCCCGCTGACCTTCCGGGCCTCAGTGCGGTCGCACCCCCTCAAGTTACGCCCCTGTGGGTGTGTGAGTTAGTATTTAATGCTAAAATTACCCTTCAAAAATTTAATGGGGCCAGCTTTGAAGTCTATGACTCCAGGGATGGTGGATTACATGTGATCCCTCCCCCAGTTTGCTGTGTATACTACTGACCTAGCCAGCGACCCAAGGCTGCATCTTCAGCTTTCCCTCGGCTAATGCCTGTATCGATGCCAGGCGCACAAACTATTCTGATTGGTTGGAAGCCTGCTCATGCGCCATAAGAGAGTGGTACAAGGTAAGAATACCAGCAATTCACAGGGGTTCAGACACAGGATGCCAGGTAAAACGGATTAAAACGCAAGTGAGTGAAAATCTAGGGTTTTGTTCCACTTAAGCCAATAACTATGGGCAGATAATAGCAATGTTCTCTCTGGGGTTACAATAGCTGTTTTCCCCTAAGAGTGACCCTTTAACCTGTAATGTTTATTGTGGAGGTTGGTTCATATTCCAGCCTTATTAAATATTTGCTTGTTCCGAGGCTAGGCCCTTCCCGAATTGTTTCTAGACCTCGGAGTATGACCACACCATGAATTATTTCAAGTAAAGATTAAGAATGTGTTTATTGTTGTTTATCTTTAAAGGAGTTTAAAAACCCTGTGCGACTACAATCATTGTTTGATGCATATACAGTACATGGATTAGATTGCACATTCAGATATATTGCACCTTTCCATTTCTTTTTGTTGGTTCATTCGTTGCGGGCAAACATGTTTCGCCTTGTCCAGGCTTTATCAATGCCCTCTGTGCAAGAAAAATGATATCTTGTAAGATTTTATGAGGATCAATATTTCAAAAACAGTCAAAATCCATCGCTGGCCCTTTAAAATATCCCAAGGTAATTAGGTGTGCAGCTCTCTATATATGAAATTAAATCCCATAGTAGCCATGTGTTACATTATTTGTGCGTTGTTCCCATTAATGGGGAAGAGAGTCTCTATCCAATTTTAGTTTTAGTCCCGCTGCCTTCGCGTCCGTCCGTCCCAGCCGGGCTCCGCAATAGTGTGGCACAGGTCTTTTCTCTACACGCCACACCAGTGGCGCTATTTATGCGCTCCATAACTTGGAGCGCATTCGTCGTCCCTCCGGGTCGTCACCTGATGTGACGTTATGCGTCACTGGCCCGGCTCTGGCTATATTCGGTGTCCTTAAAAAGCATCATTTTGTTGAATACAAAGGGCACGCGACTACTCATGGAATGTTTATGATGCACCATTTTCCCAGTGCCCGGGTGCTTCTAATGCTCCATCTTCCCGGAGCCCTAGGGTGCATACATAATGCCTCCCCTTTCCTTATATTAAAAAAATATTTGCTTGTTTGTCCAAGCCTACTGCTGTGATTTATTGTCTTATATACCTGAAATAGGGGATAGAAGTGCTATTTATATTATGACGCCAGAGGCAGAGCTGCGACTGTATCCTGTATTACTTTATCACATTAATGTACATATGGGATAACTCTAATTGTGTTGTGGGATTCTTATAATGAATTCATGTTTGTTTAAATGGGCACTCCTCCACTTCTCTCCTGGTTTACAGATTATATATATTTCTTCTTATAGTTTTCTCATCCTTGCTATTGACATATCTTTGTACAACTCTGGTTTATTGTACATTTTACAAGTCTTTATACATTTCCAGTACATCTCCCATTTTTTACGAATTGCTTGGTTCCCATTTTTATTTTAGTCTATAGGAATGGGGCAAAGCTTAGGGTCTCATTGAGTCCCGAAAATTGGGATGCCCCTAGACGGTATATCCATCTTGTCTTTATTTGTAGGGTCATCTTTTCAATATCGCCCCCACATGGTGGGTTGTTTTATTCTATCCAAGCCCTGACTTGGGTCCTTATTGTGATGTCGCATAAAGTGGAAACCTACAGGCGTTTTTTGGTTGCCATATATCTGAATGTGCAATGTAATCCATGTACTGTATATGCATCAAACAATGATTGTAGTCGCACAGGGTTTTTTTAACTCCTTTTAAGATTAACAGCAATAAACACATTTTTAATCTTTACTTGAAATAATTAATGGTGTGGTCATACTCCGAGGCCTAGAAACAATCCGGGAAGGGCCTAGCCCCGGAACAAGCAAACAATAATAGCAAACTTTAATATTTTATAGCAAAAATAAGTAGTACATTTTAATAAATGTTTCACTGTAAACTGCTTCAGTGCTATAATTACTTTCAATGTAAAGGTAAAAAAAAAGTTCAGAACTGTTGAAAATACCGGTATCTGTTTCAGATTCAGTCTTCAATTTTACGCCAACATAATGGCTAAAGAGGACCCCTAGCATTATACACAAATGCTGTAGGGTGCTATAGTGAATTTTTCTTTTACTTTAAAAGATTCTAACTTTATGAACAGGTTGTTTAACTGAGTTAAAAGGTTCTTCATACAGGGGATTCCTCTATAACTACGTTTACATCTGTCTGGTCGCGCTTGCGGCATGCAATTCACTGCAGTGTTTGCAGTACAAATTCCATTTTGTCTTTGCGTCGTTGTTCATGTCATTGCTTGCGTGTGCTTCCCCCGCATCTCCAGCAGATGCACGCTGGACACGGTTGGCGATTGTCCACCCGAGGGGTGAATGTAGGTGCTGATGGGGACACTGCTATGGGGCCCCATCAGGGCTTTATACACCCCTGGATGCAGCGATCATCTGTTTAGTCTTGCAATACTAAGGGGATCATTCCTGAATCTCCTAGGACTCATACCCATTATGGGTATAGTTTACTGTTTTTAAAAGAACATTAAGGGGGTTATGGGTAGGCTGATTCATTAATAGCGCCAGGTAGCGACAGATGAGCGTCAGTAGCGTTATTTTCACAGCGCCCGATAGTATTCGCTGTGCTTGGCCGTTGTTCGGCTGTTGACAGCGACTCAGTCGGTGTGTGGTAATGTTGAATACGGGGTTATGAGTCGCTGTTTGACAGGTTCCGCGCTGTATGGGAGCGCATAACAGCGAACGGCCATAGCGAACGGCTCCCAGCATATTCATTAACAAATCACGCTCCAAAAATTCTCGCGCTGTGAAATGCTTGTTTAAACCCCAGAGCGCTGGCGGCGATGGGTTAAAAGTAGTTTTTTAACCCCCAAACAACCATATTTAAAAAAAAAAAAAACAAAAACATGTTTTTCAAAACATTTTGTAATATGAATACATTAATATCAGACCTGTAATATCAATTCTGCACAAATTTTTTTTTTTTTTTTAGCTTAAAAAAAAAAATCTAACATTGCAGAAGCGGTCACAGAATTTTTGACATTAAAAAAAATAAAATAAAATAAAATTAATAGCAATTAATTATGAATATTTAAAGTTAGCTCCATTGAAATGCATTGGAGAGCGCCAGGTAGCGAGAGGTCATACCTGTCGCTGTTCAAGGTCGCTCGCTGGCGCTGTGGGGTGAGGCTGGAATAATGATGAATGATTCGCTATCTGGCGCTCTGTCAGTCGCTAAGCAGGATCGGCTTCATAAATGTGTGATTGCGGAGGGGAGCCGGCGTTCTCGTGGCGGTGAGCGTCATTACTGTTCGCTCACCATTCGCTACCTGGCGCTATCCCTTGTTAAATAAGGGCCTTAGTAAAAAATCCAGAGTGCCTGTGACAATGCCAGGTAGTGTCCCATCTATCAACAGTGCCGGTGATGGGATGAGTTCCCTACAGTGCCAGATAGGACTAAGCGCTCACCCTGCACTGTGTGGCCTTATCCCATACATTTCAATGGGTTGGAATGGTTAGAATTAAGTATTTTTTGAGTTAGTGCATGTGCCATGGGATCCTTGGGCTGATTGAGATTATTTTTGGATGAATTTTTAGAACTTTTGTATTGAGCTGCAAACTTGTGATTTGGGCCCGTGAGAAAGCTGTGTCATGTTTTTACAGTGTCCCTAATGCAATTCCCATTTCTATTTAAAAAAAAAATAAAATTCCAGGACCCTAATAAATTACAAATTGGGATTCCAGCAGGTTCTGTGTGCCTGAAATCCTGTTTTTTGAGCACCTCTTGGAGTGCTATGTATTTTTTTAATAAATATATTCAGCTTGCGGCGCTCTCGGCTAGCACATAGGCATATAGGCATAGGCACCGCCAGCCTGAAGCTGAAGTTATGTTGCTGACGCTGCCGAGCATCTAAGATGAGGCACTCAAGTCTTGCCGCACCTATAATAATAAATTAGCCTCTAAATGATACATTTTATAAGCTGGCCCTTTTCAACATTTGGGCAAAATTCCATTTGGACTGAACCAAACTGAATCTTTTTTTCAGACAAGCCTATTAATTCCCATAGAGGCCTACCTGCTGCTACATGCACTGAAGCCTCTGGCACCCTGAGCTGGTGACTGGTTCTCTTTAGGTATTCAGTTTCATGTGACTAGTTTTCAAAACAAAGGTACTGTAAGCCAAATATATGCAAGCTTAGTAAATATTTACCTGGTGTATGTATCTGGACCTTTTTGTGGTGCTGCTATGATACCGTATTCAAATATCTTCTTTTCATTGCTGCATTATCATTCATTCCATCAGCATTCCTGGCAGCTCAGCCAGATGGGAGGTGCACAGGCGCAGGGCAATAGAGATGGTTTCAACTGATGAGCAGTTTTTGGTTATCAGGTACATGGAAGTGTTGTGAGGCATAAAATCTTGCTGGTTTCTATATCGTATAGCAAGAAATATTTAATTATAATCCACAATATGTTGCTGCGCACTGTATACACTAGAGTGGAATAATATAACTACACTTTATTTATTTTAATTTAAACACTTCATGCCCACACAATGTGCTCGAGGGCAGGGAGGCTAGGTTTGGATAACAGAGAGGACCGTGTGCCTCATGCTCACTGTGACACAACAAGAGTTCTGTCAATGTTGTTGCCTTGTTGGTCTAAGGCCTGAGGGGCATGGGTCGATGTGTGGTACCCCTTTTTGCAGCAGACCCTAAGGGATCATCTGCAATGAAGCCAAGGTAAGCATTTATATGCCAAGCCCACAGATCCCTTTTAACGTGGACAAAAACCCAGGATTTTGACTATCCTGGGTTTTGGTTCTTTCCAATTGGGGGGTCAGGGGTGCCCCGCTGTGTGAAACCCCCCAGATCACCCGAAAAAGCTCACCTCTTCCCGGTCCTACGCCGCATGTACGGCCGCTTGTCCAATCAGCGCGCTCGGGAGCCATCTCGGGGACATCACGCCATCTGAGACGGCATCTAAGGCCAGTGGCTCCAAGCGCACTGGTGGCAGCATCACAAATGGCTGGCCCGGGGCACGCATCCTGCTAGAGGTATAGCGGGGATGCAGAGGTATAGTAACTCTGCCATCCTGATCTTGGGCATCCTGTTAGCGGCAGCGCAGCTGGGGTGAGCGACTGTCAGTCTATTCCAATGTGCCTTTAGCTATTAACTGTTCCCCAATGGCCACAGCTCTACTAGGAAAAAATAGCACTTTCTAATGCAGGGATCACTGATGGTGTGAGGGGTGGGTTGTTAGTTTAGTGCCACTGTGAACCAGGACCCCACCCTGGCACGTAGTTGCAAGGGAGAGTGTAGGTGTGCCAGTTGGTAACCTAAATTAATAGAAAAAGTTGATTATTTTCCTACAAGCTGTGAATTTTCTTTGTCCTTGTCAGGGTGCTTCCTGTCTAGCTTCTGTACATGCTGCTGCCCCAGTCATAAGAGGCACTAAAAAAGCATACAAGGGACCCTGAAAAATGCACCAGGGGTGCATGTCAGAATCCAACCTGAAAGCAGAACCAAGGTGGATCAGGCTGCAAGGTAAGTATAGTGTTGTTTTTCTGTTTACAAACCCTTTAAAGTGGACCAAAGCCCATTGGCCTAGAAATGTATAAGATTCCCGGGCCGAACTATTTCCCCCCGGGCATAATCGGGATGCCCCGCTGTGTGAAACCCCCAGGTCGCCCCATTCACCTCGTTTAATTGTTTCATTCACCTCGTTTCCCTGTCCAAGGAACATGCGTGAGCCGCAGCCCCAATATTCCTCTAGCAGGGCGCGTGCCCGTGTCAGCTATTTGTGAATGGCTGGCGTGGACATGCTCCCTGTCAGAGGGAAGCGGAAGATGCGGCCGCCAGCGTGCTCGGAGCAGCTGCTCTTAGACGCGCTGCAGGACCGGGAAGAGATGAGTTGGTCTCACTGTCCCGGGGGGTTTCACACAGCAGGGCACCCCGATCGTCAAAATCCTGGGTTTTGGTCCACTTTAACGTTGGCCAGCCACCAGGCTATTTAATCACTGAAACAGCCCTTCTTTCTAACATCTGGAGAGAATGAGATTAATGTAGGTCAGTAAACAGTGTTTGGGCTGAAAATTGAATGGGACAAGTAAAGGTATATCCCTCAACAAGAGCATTAGAAACTAAATAGAGCATGCTTAAAGCGGAACAAAACCAAGGAAATTGACTTTTCCGGGTTTTGTTCCGTTTTCTGAGGGTATCCCAAATTGTGTGAAACCTCCAGAAATCCCCTCTTCTGCATTCCAACGGCACATGCGCGGGTACGTAGCCAGTGAGAGCCGTTTGTGGCGTTTACCTCCTTCAGCAAACGTCTCTCATTGACTTTTATGGGGAGCCTGTCTGAATGGTTGAGGCGGGAGTGTGTGCTCCCCTTTTACAACAATGAGAGCCTCATTGGAGGAGAGCCTCATTGGAGGAGAGCCCGTGCAGGCGCTGTTGGGGTACCCCAAGGAAGTGTCCTGCCCTGGAAACTTCCAGGCAGACCTCTGATCGCTTTAAAGCAGGACAAAAGACTTCTTAGGTCCCCCCGTGCACCCCACCCAGTTCAGTGCTGGCTGGCATTTTGATGTAATCCAGCCCACATCCCTAGTTTCCCTGTAGTCTGTGGAGCAATCTGAATTGCTGCGCCTCAGCTACATGCAGCAGAGACAGCTCCGTGGGAGTCACTGGGAAATGTGAGTTTAACAATGACCCGGGGGTTTTCACACACCGGGTCATCCTAATTTCAAATGCCCTGGGGAAATGCTTGCGGTTGGGCCTGGAGTCTTAGACGCCGCACGACTTTTGAGCCCCTTTAATGGCCAGCAGAAAACCTTCACGTTTCCAGTTCCCCAGTGTAGGGGGCAGACTTAGTGCTGGAGCAAGTAAGCATTAGGAGGGGGCTAGAGGCATGCAGTAGAGATACAGCTTGTGCAGCAGGCCCATGTTTCTCCTCAAGGATGTAGGTCTATTGTTTCTATTATGTTTTGTGGCTGCAGTATGTACAGCCACTGGCAGCCGATGAAGCATGCCACAGTGGAGCTCACTCCATAGCAACCCATTGTTTCAGCCCTTCAAGAACAAATTGCAGAAACCTGAGATCCTGCGCTAGACTCCCAATACCAGGACAGGGTGAGTAACCCTACAGCCGCCGCCTTTGTTGCTAATCACCTCATTAGCGATACAAGAAAGTAAAAGGTTATTGTAAAAAGTGGATTTAAAGTGGTCCTTCACTCTGAATAAGAGTCTGTTTCCCACACCCTGCACATACAGATTGCTCATATTAAAGTGGACCAACACCCACCCGTGATCGGCCCGGGAATCTATAAGATTCCCGGACCGATCACCTCCCTCCCCGCGGGACATCCGAGATCGGGATGTCCCGCGGGGTGAAACCCCCCCAAACTCCTTACCTTCGTTTCGGCGGCGGCCGGCCGCCGCCGCCTCCCTCGCGCCCCTCTAGTCGTGCGCGCGCCCGCGCCGGCCGTCTGTGAATGGCCGGCGCGGGCACGCGCGCGTCAACAGGGACGCGCGGGAGGCGGCGGCGGAGGAGCCGCTTGTCCGCGGCTTGTCCGTCGCCGCTGACAGAGGTGAGTTCGGGGTGATCGGGGGGGTTTCACACAGCGGGGCACCCCGATCGGGGGTGCCCCACCGAAGTGGACCAAGACCCAGGATAGTCAAAATCCTGGGTGTTGGTCCACTTTAAAAATCATCCTACCTGCATCTACTGCATGTTATGAGCCTTTAAACATCCAAGATGGCGGCTTTTGGAACGTCAGGAAGTGCCTTCTGACTGTGCTGCTCTGCATTCTGGGATTGCTGACCTTTTCCTGACCCCAGCTCTGCTCTATCTGAGCAAAGCACAGCTATAACTCGCCCCCTGTACTTGATCCAACTCTCCTCTCCTCAGTCAAGATGGCGGCGCCCATAGCCTAAAGTCCTTAACAGAGTTGCAGCCCAGTGGGGGACAGAAGAATAAGTAAGTGACTAAAAACTTAAAATATATTCATTCTAGATGCTGGGGAATCGTTTTAAAAGGGTTTGGGCTTTTCAATAAATCATGGTAAAGGTCCGGTTTAAGCTCAACTTCAGCCAAAATGCTTAAAGTTTAGCTGAAGTTTAAAATAAGAAAAAACAAAACAATCTGCTTATGTCCTCATCCAGACTAGCTGACCAATGAAAACATCTTCTTCTTCTGGTTTAGTTTTGAGGGAGAAGGTTCTCTTGCTGAATGGGGTAAGAGGAGCACACAGTGGCAATGTGGAGGCTTTGAGGCTGATTCACTACTAACGCCAGGTATCGGCAGATGAGCGTCTGTATAGTGGCACTTAGAGCGACCGCTAGTAGACACTGTAAGTGGATATCGGGCGCTGTAACAGAGCGCCTCAGTCGCTGTAGTAACCTGGCCGGCACTGATGAATGTCATGTATGTTGGGCGCTCTAACAACAACGCTGCAGGGAGTAGCAGAGGTAGCTCCACACCATACTTATCAAAAAAGGAAACACACACAGCATCGGCGTTCTAAATCTGGTCACTACAGCCTAGAGCGCTGTGTGATTAAATTCCGTTTTTGAACATGTATACACCTGAAAACACATGGAATGACATTGTTTTAACACTTTGACATTAACACTTCAGTGCCAGACCTGTAATGACAATTCTGCCTAATTGTTTCTAAAAGTGTTTGTTTGCAACCAGGAGAAGTCACACAATGATTTGAGCAAAGGAATTGCCAAACACGCTATTTATACACAAGTAATGAAAACCCATTGAAATGTA
Organism: Gastrophryne carolinensis; assembly: GCA_027917425.1. NCBI lineage: Eukaryota > Metazoa > Chordata > Amphibia > Anura > Microhylidae > Gastrophryne > Gastrophryne carolinensis. The sequence goes on along the minus strand of CM051235.1, from coordinate 119,524,562 downwards.
TGGGAGAGCCCTACAGAGCGACAGGTAATACCTGGCACTCTGGAACCTAGAGCGCCAGCGCTATACGTTGAGCCGTCTGTAATAATACATTGGACGCTGCATGGCGCTGTTAGAGGCGCTCACCAGATTCGCTTTCTTAAATGTGGTTTTGCGTACAGTGCCCAGCGTTCACCTGGCGCTATCATTTCTCAATTTATTTCCCTATTATTTTAGCATTTTGAGTCAGGAGGATCCACTATCTATCTCAGTGGATATGTGAGTAAGTGTCCATATCTACCATGATCTGCCCCGGCAATGCCTTAACCTCAGCCTTGACGTTAACACATTAAAGTGGACCAAATGAGATCTATAAGAATGCCTGATTTGGGATGCCCCGTTGCATGAACCCCCCCCCCCCATAAAACCTACCTTTTCTTTGATCCAACCGCCATGCCATGGCCAAAATAAGCTATACCCTTAGCTGGGCACACCCCCACGCCAGGCAATTGTAAATGACTGGTGCAGTTACGCAGGGGGGGGGGGCATTTGCCCCGGGTGCAGTAGGTCAGGTGGGCGCTAAAGGGGGGCCTGAGAACAGATAGGGGGTTCCATTTTGAATCTTTGCCCCAGGTGCCAGAAAGTCTAGCTACTCCTCTGCAGTTACGCACCCATTTAGCAGGGATTCGGCAAGCGGTGTCCTCGGCTCCGTTTGGCTAGCTTCGGTCCTAAGCCAATTCTTAGCCAAAATTGATGAGCTGAGCGCTCTGATTGGACGGGGGCCTGGCTTGTGCTGTAGGACTGGGGAAAGGTGAGTTTTGCTGGGCGGCATGAGGGGTTTCACATAATGGGGCATCCTCCATCATGGGTGCTACGGGGGCATAAGCCCATCCCGAGATAGTCAAATGGGTTCTGATGCACTTTAACCATCCAGGAAGCACATTGGGTTGAGAGGTTCTTGGCCCCAGTCTGCTGCTGGTGACAGCCATTGATTTTCTGTCACATACACTGTTTAGTCACCACAGACACGATGTGAAAGTAGATGCACCTGAGGCAGACATATGGCTATTAAAGCGGACCTTCACCATGATTTTTAGAAAAGCCCAAACCCTTAAAAAACGATTCCCCAGCATCTAAAATTAATATTTTTACGTTTTTAGTTCCTTATTATTCTTTTCCCCGCTGGGCTGCAACTCTGTTCAGGACCTTAGGATACAGGAGCTGCCATCTTGACTCAGAAGCATCACACTTACTGGGGAGAGTGGGATAAAGTACAGGGGGCGGGTTATAGCTATGCTTTGCAAAGACAGAGCAGAGCTGGGGTCAGGAAAAGGTCAGCAGTCCCAGAATGCAGAGCAGCACAGTCAGAAGCACTTCCTGTTTGCAGGCTGCCTGCTGTTCCATGAGCCGCCATCTTTGATGTTTAAAGGCTCATAACATGCAGTAGATGCAGGTAGGATGATTTTTAATGTGAGCAATCTGTATGTACAGGGTGTGGGAAACATATAATATAGACTCGTATTCAGGGTGAAGGACCGCTTTAAATGGGCTCTAACCTTTCCTCATTATGTTATAATGTAAAAGCAATAACTATAGGTAGGTAGGCGGGGGGAGGTTGGGGCACAATGAAGCCCTAAGTTAGTGGTGAGAAGCACACCGAAGCCGTGTGGCAGGCGGCGGGCTACACATGAGGGCAGACACATGGAGGTGGGTAGGCGGGCCTCCCATCCTCCCTCAGGTGCCGCTTCCCGCCTCCTCACGTGACTCACTTCCCTCCCGCCCTGCAGGTGAGGCGCCCGGACTCGGCAGCAGCAGGTGAGCGCGTTAGCCCTTATTACCCCCCGCTGCCCCCCAGGTGGCAATGGTGTGTAACAGGTCCTCCCACCTGCCCCAGACGTCCTCTTGCCCCCCCCCCATTGGCGGTAGTCGCGAGCACAAGGGGGAGGCAGCTGACCTGTCACCTGAGCAGCGCCATGTACTAAGCTGCGATATCCCGGCTGCGCCTCACGCCTTGCTCGCGTTTGGTTAACCCCTTCACTGCCGGCTATTATCGGGGGTTTTCAGTACCTCTGAAGCTTATATTCAACCGAGCTGTGCATTTCCTGGGCCATGTCACTGGGGTGTCACCTGGGCAATATGGGCAGAGTACAGGGTCACCCTTGGTGCCATATGAGAGGGGCACCTTTATCCCAGCAATCTAGGTTTCCTCAGGTGGGTTGGTGATGTCTCTATACACCAGCCTTTTCACATCCTCCATATTGGGCTCAGTCATGGGGAGGGGCACTGCCAGCTGCTATGGTAGAGGCACAGCATGGCACATGCCTGTATGGACACCATAGGATGGGTGAGAGCCTAGAAACTGCCCTGATCAGAAGAGTCGGCCTCTTACCCTGTCCCTGTAGCCACTGGCAGAAGCAGGCTGCTGCCCCTTGAAGGCCCTGGCACTACTCCAGGAGCCCTGCTCAGTATAGGATGTCCAGTGCCACCATGGCTATTAGGGCCTGGCGAGGTTAGAGTATAACCCTGAGGAGTATGCACCAAGCTGTCAGAGCCACAATAACACTTCTGCAGAATAACACCCCCCCCATCCCTTCTGGACCATGCAGCTGTTGGTATTTCTTTCCTTGGCTATGACTGATACCAGTGTTTACATACTTCCTCTCTGCTGGAGAAAATGGGGATGATCAGGGGGCATAACTGGCATGGTGCTGATTACCTCTTTGTGAATGTTTATTTTTTTTACTTTAAATCCGAACAAAACCCGCCCCTATAATCTAAAAGATTCTAATCCTTTCCCCCCGGGGCATCCAGAATCGGGATGCCCAGCTGTGTAAAACCCCCCCTAGGGCGCCCGTAAACACTCACACATATGTCATGTGGCAAACGGCTCTTATTGTTGTCAATGGGGAGCGCACACTGTCGCTTCCCCTGTATCCCCGGTGGTGTGTGCTCCCGTCCTAGTCCTTCAGATAGGCTGGGGTGGGAGCACGCATGCCACAGGAGATGCGGCAACGGGCGCTCCCCAATCTAATCAGAGCCGTTGGTGAATGGCATATTTAAGGAAGATGGTTCTTGTTGGATGAGAGCCCGTGCATGCACTGTTGGAACGAGGAATAGGTGAATCAATAGCAGCGTTCTGCGGAGAAAGTCAAATTTAGAGTTTTGTTCCACTTTAAATTTAAACCGGATCTTCAGCATCATTTAATGAAAAGACCAAACCCTTAAATAACTATTCCCCAGCATCTAAAATTAATATATTTTACGTTTTTAGTCGCTTCTTATTCTTTCCCCCACCGAGCTGCAATGGGTGCATACGGGTGCCGCCATCTTGCCTCAGAAGCATCACACATACTGAGGAGAGGAGAGCAGGATAAAGTACAGGGGGCGGGGTTACAGCTGTGCTTTGCACAGACAGAGTAGAGCTGGGGTCAGGGAAAGGACAGCAATCCCAGAATGCAGAGCGACACAGTCAGAAGACACTTCCTGTTTGCAGGCTGCCTGATGCCATCTTGGATGTTTAAAGGCTCATAACAAGCAGTAGATGCAGGTAGGATGTATTTTAATGTGAGCAATCTGTATGTACAGGGTGGGGGAAACGTATAAGATAGGCTCTTATTTAGGGTGAAGGTCCGCTTTAAATGCCTCGCTTTCTTAGTTCAAGGCAGAGGCCCTTTGATCCAGGGCATGCAGGTCAGCCATGGCCTTTGCATTTCAGTTAATGTAAATTGTTACATTGTACAGCGATACAGAAGAAAATGGTGATATATAATTAAAGCTGATTATATAAATTAGAGCTGACCCCAGCTCTGCTCTGTCTGTGCAAAGCACAGCTATAACATGTCCCCCCTGTACTTTATCCCCCTCTCCTCTCCTCAGTATGTGTGATGCTTCTGAGTCAAGATGGCGGCTCTTGTATCCTAGAGTTCTGAACAGAGTTGCAGCCCAGTGTGGAAAGAATAATTAGTAAGTGACTAAAAACTTAAAATATATTCATTTAGATGCTGGGGGATAGTTTAAGGGTTTGAACTTTTCATTAAATCATGCTGAAGGTCCAGTTTAAACTGCTCCTAGACTTGGTGAAGAATGACTCTGTCTGGAAGAACAGGTTCTCACATGGAGAGAGCTTGAAGGTTGCTAACCCTTCTAGCAGACGTAATGGTTAGCAGGAAACTAGTTTTAAGGGATAAAACCTTGTCTGTAGCCTCCTAAAGTGGTTCAAATGGAGGTTTGAGTAAACCTTTCAGGATCAAAGATTGGTCCCCAAGAGGGTACTCAACCATGAGGTTAAGGACTTTCCCTAGCTATGGCAATAGATAATATAGTAATCAATCCCTCTTGTCTAGGAAGACTGAGGCCAAGGCTTGTGTTTCGAGTGTACTTACTGCTAATCCCATCTCAAAACCCTTCCAGAACTGTGGCAGTGAGATTCTTCTTCAGACTGTTAACTGTACAGAACAAAGAGAATCTTTTCCATATCTTTAAATAAATGTGATTGATGTAAGCTACTGCTGAATTGTTGTCCGAACGGACCTGAACACCTTTGCCCTTTATTAGGTGGCTGAAGCAAGCTCTGTGTTTGTCAACTCCCTATAGTTGGGGGACTTGTTTCTTATATCTGCAGACCAAGGTTCCTATATTTGATGTGGCCCAAATCTCCCCCCCCCCAACCCCAGGTGCTGGTATCTGTAGTCACAATGAGCGTCGCGATCTGACACCACTGGTTAGGATGGATCTAGATCCTTCAGGATAACTTCCGGAATCACTACCCTGTTGTCTAGCAAGTCTAGGGAACGGTCCCATACCAGCAGTAGGAAGGCCTGCAGCTGTCTGGAATGCAGCTATGCCCACGCAACTGAAGGAATGGTGGAGCTCATGAGACACAGTACTCTTGTGATTTCTCTTAGAGAAACCTCCTCTGTTATCAGCAATCATAGGGCAGTCCTCAGCTTTTCTTGCTTCTCTGGAGGTAGAAAAATCATTTGCAGAGAACTGTCGAAGATCTTCCCAAGAAGTCTGCGGTTCTGTAATGGAGTTGACAATCCAGCCCAGAAATGACAAACTTGGTGTTACATTCTCCTGAAGGGTGGTCTCTGAACTGGCTGACAATAGATGATCGTCCAGGTAGGGAATGATGGTAATCCCCCTGGACCTTAGATGACACATTGCTTCGGCTAGGATCTTGGTGAATATCCTGGGTGCCGCAGAGATTTCGAATGACTTGTAGGTTGATACTTCCCATAAAATCTCCTGGAATCAATAGGTTCCTGACTGAAAAGATTGATTCCATACAAAATATTTTGTACTTCAAGTATGGATTGAAGGCCTCGAGATTCAGAATCATGCAGAAGGCCCCTGACGGTTTCTGTACTAGAAACACGTGTGAGTAAAAACCCCTCCCCTGGTTCTATGTCTCTTGTTCCAAGGGAGGCCTGGTTACCAGAAACCTTTATGTTGGTCTGTCCTGGAACTCTTAACTGATAGCCCCGGGGCTATGGTCTGAACAACAAACAGATTTGAATTGATGTCCTGTCAGGAAGGTGGTCAGATAGCCTCCCACTGGGGGGTGGGGGTCGGCGTTAGGCCCGAGTTTTGTCCATGGGGAGTGCAGACCAAACTGGGTCTATGTGTTCCCCTGCGAGGCCCCCATTGTCTTCTGGGGTCCACCTGCTTGGACTGACTAGGAACTGTCCTGTTCTTGAAGGATGTTTTATATCTTGCTCTCCTGAGATCCAAACATAGGTTACCTTCAAAGTGGAGGCTAGATCCCCTGCCAGGTTTTTAGCCAAATAGATCTTCTAGTACAGTTTAAAAGACCCGTGGCCTTTGCTGCAGCTCTAACTGCTTCAGCCGATGCATCCTTTAAAAAGGAAACTGCTCTAAACATGGATGGTAGAATGTCTAGCAGGGCCTGTCTAGGTGTATCTCTTTCAATGTAACCCTTAAGGTTATTTAATCAAACTCCTAGGTTACATGCAACAAATAAGGCAGGTCTTAGCGAAAAAGCAGAAGCAAGACCTTTTAAGTATAACTTTGGTACGCCTATTCATAGGCTCTCTAAGGCGCTCTGTTGATAGTAGACGCTGTGCTTTGAGTAAAGCCTGTCACATAGACACACAATTGGGTCAGCTTCCCGTACCTCCCTCCGATTCAGGCAATAAATATAAGAGGGGAGGGGTGTCTCTCGATGAAAACTGGAGCACGACTGCTACTGTGATTGCTTTGTCGACCTGTCACTCGAGATCCATTTCCCATATTGGGCTTTGCTCAAAGGAAGAGGAGAAGGATGGGGGTGACAGGCAGGTATAGGAAAGTGGCTCTATAGAGAACCGAATATGTACATATGATAATTGAGTCTGAAATAAACCCAAGTGTATGGTTTGCCTATTTTTGTAACGTGTCTGACATGTTCATTATTGCAGGATTTGTATAATGCATGTATCCACGTGTGCACGGCTTCATTTAGTATAACACCCAGTACACGAGGCCCTAATGTATTCCATATGCCGTTGTGCACTGGAAACGTATGCTCTAATTACCTGAAGAGGGTGTAGTGCCCTGATCTATTTTTAATTCCTCTGTCCAAGAATAAATGTGTTTCGTGTGCACCGTCCGCCAAGCCCATTCATCCCAAAGGAACAGGGCTGTTCTGACTTGTTGCTATGATGCTGTTATGCCTGGGTTTACATCAGACAGGATCATCAGTTAGTCATCTTGTTCTCTGCTAGGTTTGGGCATGGAGTTCTGAGACGCACAAATATGTATGTACTGTATGTTCTTGTATTCTGTGCCTGGAACTCCATCATCTGTGCTCTTACCTGCAGCAGGTAGGGGTGGGATTTGTCTGATAGGGAATGGCGGCAACAATACAGGCTGTCACATAAAATGTTATTTTTCCTTTAAATGTGTTTGGTTAGGGCTCCTGTCATGAATTATTTGCCGTCTGTAATCCCATGGGGAGATCTGGCCTCTTTTCATGTAACTGGTGACAAAACTGGAAGCCTAGATAACAACCTGACCACAGGCTGTGATCCAAAGCGGGAATGGTACGTTTCGAACTTCCGGGAAAATGGTGATGAGCTGCGTGGGACTATATGTAAGTATGTATTTTTTTTTTTTTTTTGTACAGTCCCAGATTCTCCGCTATGAAAAGGCCCCCCCCCCCCCAGATCGCCCAGTAGAAGCTTCCCCTGTTCCACAGTGCATGCGAGGGCTCTCGCGCAATCAAGGCTGTTTGCCGTGCATATTAATGTTTAGCAAGTGGCTTAGCAATTAGAGCAAGAGTGGCCACCTCCCTAGATGGGGCCCGATTTGGGATGCATAGGAGCTGGAATCTTTTAGATTCCAGGGCTGGCAGTGTTGGGTTTTGTTCTGCTTTAAGGACACGTGAGCAGCAGGCTGATGAGTGAAGATGCTGCCCCTTTTTTTTTTCCTTGTATTGTAAACATCTTTCCAGTATCAGGAAATGCGGGATTGAACAAAACATAATTAATTTGTTCTTTGAAAACCTGCCATTGCAGCATGCGTAGGAAGTATCCCTCATGTAAATTATACACTGCTAAACTAGCAATCATGCGGAAAATAAATGGGGACAGGAAAAGCGACTAAATCTTTTTAGCTAGCTTTCGTTATTTGTTTCTTTATGGTTATTTACACTTAAAGGGGAAGTCCACTTTCAGTGGCATTTTTGAAAGTGTATATTTTTTGTGCCAAGAAGCTGACCGTATCTTGTATTTATTTATTTTCTTAAAGTGGACCAACACCCTGCCCGATCGGCCCGGGAATCTATAAGATTCCCAGGCAGATCAGATCCCTCACCGCGGGGCATCCAAAATCGGGATGCCCCACTGTGTGAAACTCCCCAGGACTTCAGGACGATCAGGGGGCATCGCCAATCGGGGTGCCCCATGGAAGTGTACCAAAACCCAGGATAGTGAAAATCCTGGGTGTTGGTCCACTTTAAACCGGACCTTCAGCATCATTTAATGAAAAGCCCAAACCCTTAAGAAACTATTCTGCAGCATCTAAAATTAATATGTGTGCCCTACTGTCCTGGAGAAGTGACGTGTCGTCGTCACGCAACGCGTCGACAACACACATGTGTTGGTGAGGGGGGTGAGTTGATGGCCATTACAGTGATGTGAGTGATCTGTTTATTATTGTTATTTGTTTTTGGTCTCCTGGCTGTCTTCTTTAGTCCTATATTTTTCACTATATGCACTAAGCACTTTAAAAGAAATTACTGGCACAAGGAGTTATTTAGGATATTAATATTATTTAATAGGTTAGCACCATTAATTATCAGCAGGACCAGTATGTATTTATTATTGATTATTAATTTATAATTGCAGTATAACGGCCATCACCTCCTTTTGGGGGGCTGTTGCTGTGCCCTCCCCCCCCCTCTCCCCTCCCTCCCTTTTGTTCTTTCCTCCTAGGTTATGTGTATATGTTTTTTAAAAAAAGGTTTTTAAAATGTGTGTCTGTATGTGTATATATAGCAAATATCTTTTGACAAATAAAATACATTATTATTAACTATTTACTAGAGTAGTGGTGCCTTTTCTGAGGATAAACTGTTGGGAACAGTGGGGTTCCCTTTTTCTTTGCTTCTAAAATTAATATATTTGAAGTTTTTAGATGCTTACTTTTTATTCTTTCCTCCGTTGGGCTGCAACTATGTTCAGGACTATAGGATATGGGTGCTTCCATTTTGCCTCAGAAGCATTACTCCGAGTAGAGGAGAGTGGGCTAAATTGTAGGGGGCGGGTTATAGCTGTGCTTTTCTCAGACAGAGCAGAGCTGCGGTCAGGGAGAAGACAGCAATCCCAGAATGCAGAGCAGCACAGTCAGAAGATACATCCTGTCTGCAGGCTGCCTGATGCTCCATGAGCCGCCATCTTGGATGTTTAAAGGCTCAGAAAACACAATAGGTGCAGGTAGGATGATTTTTAATGTGGGCAATCTGCATATACAGGGTGGGGGAAACATACAAGATAGGCTCTTATTTAGGGTGAAGGTCCGGTTTAAGTTAGCAAGTGTTTATTGAAGCAGTATTCACTGCCTGCAATCTGTTTCTATAGGCAACTGTACACCATGATCTACAACAAAGAAAAGTGAGCCCCTATTCTGCTATTGATGCTGCTGAGGTGAGGGAGCTCACTCACGCCTCCATATACCCAGCAGCAGTGTCCTGTGTGTACACGAAGTACTTCTCTCTTGTCGTAGACTTTCGTGTACAGTTGCCAATAGCAACAGATTGATGGATGATGGTGAAAAATGCTTCTATGAAACACACATTTGCTTAACATAAACAAAATTTAGATTAAGCTCTGCACCCTGGGGGCATCATTTTGTTAAATAAAAATAATAAAAATCAAAAATTCCATTGAAAATGGCCTTATCCTTTTTAAGTGGGCCAAAATCGGCCATGGAGCTTCAGCAACTACAAGGCTGTCTGATTCCTTCTCCCTGGGGCATCCTGAACTGGGATGCCCCACTGTGTGAAACCCTGCAGTTCGCCCGGAATCCTTACCTTTCTCTCGAGCCCACGGCAGGCTGCGGCATCACTCACATCCACTTTTGGCTGTGCACGGCCACACACACCGCAACTGAAAGAGTGTACATGGCGGAAGTATGTGACTGATGCTGCACGCTGCAGATTCCATCTCCAGCCGCGCATTAATTTGGAAGCTGATTGGACTAGCTGCCACGCGTGCACCATTGGACCAAGGAGAGGGGAGTTAAATGGGCAAATGGCGGGATTTCACATAGCAGAATTGTGAAAATCCTTCTGGAAGAAGTTAGACCTTCGATTTAAGCAGAGGCCTAGCTGTTGCTACATGGACTGATGCCTCCAACTGTCATCCTGAGCCTCTTGATATGATTTTAATGTTTTTTATGGTCTCAGAGCGGACAGTATTGCTTAGCTCACATTAATTCCTAACTGAAAATACTTCTTCATTCCAGGAACATACCTCAATGTGACCTTTTATACTGGGAGAGTGCCAGCGTGCCAACATTAAAGGTGCGTCTTTCTTTGCCTTTTGAAACCTGTAATCAAGGTTCATAGCAACATAATGTGATCCATTTCAACCAATAAGCTTTTACCTGCACATTCCCATAACTCCTCTCCCCCAACTACTATTGTTGTCATTTTGGTCGTGTGTCTTTAGTAATTCCTTAGTGAGGAGATTCTGCTCTGTTTGTATGTCCCTGCAGTTGTACTGAACTACTCAAAATGCCTGAAAGGGGCAGATGTGGAGAACAAGGCAGGAACAAGTTCCAGTGAGGGACAGTGCTTCCCAAAAAAAAAAGACCTGCAAGGTCATCTAACGTGACATGATACGCCATGAAACGCCTGCACGCCTTTGTACTAAAAGGCAGGTAAATCAATGTGATTTATTTTAAAGCAGACCGACAATCAAACATTTTTGAGGTTGCTTTTAAACACCTCCACAAATGCAGCCCAAATTGGAATGTCCCCTTAGCTAAATTGTGCAAAATTCTTAATCTTTCATGTGCACATGGTGGCATTGGCCACTACTGGCAGTAATTGAGTTAAAGTGGACTTAAACCCAGGTATTTGTACGTCTAGGGTTTAGATCCATTGTCCTGAGGCATCCCGATTTGGTATGCCACAATGTAAGAAACTCCCGGCCTCGCACAAAAACGTATTTTCTCGACAGTCTCATGGAGCATGCGTGGGCTTTTGGAACAGTTGGCAATGCATTCATATGCATGACATACAGCGCGGTTTACAAACAGAGCCCAGCATAGCGAGAGGGGGAGCAGCCACATCTCTGGTCTCCCTGCGGCGCACTCCTGCCCCCTGCCTTTTTTAATTACCGGTGGCCACAGATGCTCTATGGGACTGCCAGAAAGCTAAATTTTACAGTTACAAGTGGCCAGCCCTGGAGTCTTTTAGACTTCGTCCTCTTATGTAAACCTGCCAGATTTTAGGGCTTTCTAGTAGTCTTATTTGGGATGTCCCGGAGGGGAGGGGGGGGGGAGGAATGCAGAAGACCACTGCCAGAACCTAGACTGGAAGCCTTAACCCTTTTAGTGCCAGCCTACCTAGAGATTTTGTCACCCTCTGTTGCCAGACCATTATACAGCATTTTGCACTGTATATGTTGAACTGTGATTTTTCGAGGAATTTACAGGGATTTCTAGGAAAATTGTTTCTTTCCGCAGAGTTTGTGCTTTTAGCATGAAATGTCATGTTTGTATTTTTTTTAATTGCTTTCTCAAAACATTTGGGGAAATTATGTAAATATTTTTTTTTTATAAAAAAATGTTTTTCAAGAAAATCATATTGCGTGTAAAAGCCTCATTCCTCCCGATTTACAATGGTACCACATATGTATCAGTAAACATCTGTTCCTGCCCAGGAGACCCCTCAAACTGAAAATAGTGCTTTATGTGTTTTCAGATAAAATACAACTGCACCTTGCAGTTAAAGCGGACCAAAACCCACTGAACTTGTATATTACATTTGGCCAAAGCCCGTGACGATACTCCCTCCTTAGGGTGTAGAACTAGAAATTGATATTTTCGCTTATTAAATCACCCTGGAACATTTTTTTTTTATTGCTGTCCCTGGAGGAGGCTCAGTTCTACAGCTAACACATGCACAATTAGAATAGAATAGAATAGAATGACGCAAGAACAGTAAATATAGGCAAAAGTTACTGTTCATGGGGGGAGCAATTCAGGAGATGTTAGTTAAAATTTGGATTTTGGTCTGCTTTAATTATCAAGGGTTAAACCCTTAAAAATGGCGTGGGCCCCCCTCTCCAGGAAAACCAGCCCAGGCACCAGCTATGGGGGCAGGTAGACCAGGGTGCAGAGGCTGAAAGTCCGTCCCTAAAGGCTACCAGCCCAAAAAGTCCACACAGGCCATTCTTCTGCACCCCCCTGGCCTTTGGGGATGCAGGTAAAGGGGGGGGGGGGGGAGTTGTCAAGTTACGCACTTGCTGGCAGGTGGCTTGCCAGCCCCTCTTACCAGTTCACAAAGGGTTAAAGCGAACCAACACTCAAAATTGAATTATATCAGACCAACACAAGAAACAGTTCTCTTGCACCCCATCTCCAGTGCAATTTAGATTGCTGCATGTAAAAAATAATTTACCTTTTTCTAATGACTACTGGGATAAATTTTGAAAACAAGATGGCCGCTCATGGGCCTGCAGGCCACCTGCAAACAGGTCATGCTGGGCTTCTTGTTACTGTGCTTTATAGTTATGTCAGTTGGGAGAGGAAGCTCCAAAATGGCCGCTACCTTTCTGTGCCAGGCTGTTGGTCCCATTTAAGTGTTAAAAAACACACACAAACTTAATTATTATTATTTATTATACCCCCGCTGTCCAGCAATAGAGGAGATAGTTTACTTGTTCCTAGTATTTAGAGCAGCATAGTAGTCTATATATTCTAAACATGGATTTCAGGGGCCCAGGATCTATTTTGATATATGAGCTGGTTCTTATATTTCCATGAGACAAGGGAATGCTACACTCCCTAACTCCCCAAGATTGCAGGATTCACAATCTTTCCCTGTCTGGTTCTCTAAAACACTGCTTTTCAACTCGTGGTATGTGTACCCCAGCTGCTATGCAGTATTGACTGGGAGTTATTATGGGTATGGTATAATATTTTAACAGAAACATTGTTTTTTTTTTTTTGCTACAAGGTCCCTGACCGACTTAGTTTGGTAACATTAATTGATCTTCTCCTTGGGGGTACTTGGTTGTAACTACTTATTGCTAGGGGTACGTGGCATGAAATGTTTGAGGATCACTGCTCTAAAATACATAATACAGTATGAATATGCATAATGGAGGGCATGCACAGTAGACCGAACTTGTGAAAGTAAATTGCTGCATTTAAGAATGTTTGTTTTTACCCTTCCAGTATAAAAAACACATCTTTGTGTGGCTCCGCTTCTCATTTGCCCTTTACCCTATAGATGGATTCTGTATTATGTAGTGTAATTGCTTAACAGGTAATGGGGTGAATGTTTTTTTTTTTTGCTGATACTTTTGCTGGTTGCTGGGGGTTTTGCAGACGTTTGCTATGGACCGTTTTCCTAGAAGTGCTTAAAAACAGCTTATGCACGTAGCCGGCCGGTGAATGGGAGGCTTTGTGCAACCAGCAGTTTCCTCCCCCCCTGGTTTACTTTGCTCTTTAAACTAGACGTAGAGTTAGAATTTCCTGTGGTTGGACTTCTAGCTGGAGCTTTGTTGGTGTCGGCATTTCAAATACAAGGAGTCCTTTATAAGTTCTGCAGGCTGGTGGTGGTACCACCTTTCACTGTGTTTGTTTTTTGGGATAACTGTCTTTTTCATGAATTTTGAAGTGAATTTGCTGCTGTTGTAATTGTAGACATTTATACCACTAACAGTAACCGTGTCTATTTGTTTTACGTCCTGCAGACAAATGTTTGATTATGTCCATATTGATGATGGTATTTTTCCACTTTTCTCTTAGGCTCTTGCTTTCTTTTATTGAAAATTCAGTATTCTATGACATTTAAGGGTCTAAAGTAGACCCTTAAGATGGACCAAAGCCCAGGTTTTGGTATTTGCCCCACAGGCACCCCGATTGGGGGTGACCCACTGTGTGTGAGCCCCCAGACCGCCTGATCTCACTTCCCCTTCCCCGGTCCTATGGCCATGCACAGTCCTCTTGTCCAATCAGCACGCTCGGATCTGAGCTGGCCGCCGCATCCCCCGCTACCCTATAACAGGGAGCTTGCTTGCTCCAGCCATTCACAAGTGTCTGGCACAGGCATGCGCCCTGCTAAAGGGATAGGGGGGATGCGGCTGCTGCTCGCACATGCGCATTGGATCTGGAACGGAGATGAATTTTCGGGCGAACTGGGGGGTTTCATACAGCGGGGCACTGAGTATGCCTGCCCTGGAGATGGGTTTTGGTCCACTTTAACAGGACGGTGTGTGTTAATCACAGAAATAAATTCCTCCACACCCATCTTACTATAATGTACTTGCAGACTTCTTCCTTGTTGCAATGTAAGACAAGTAGATAACCATTGCCTTCGTCATAGCCTACATCAGGGGTGCTCAACCTTTTAATAAGTGTGGGCCTTTAAAAAAAAAAAAATTCTGAATCTCTTCATTGTGGCCAATGACCAGGTTCCAAATTTTTTATTTGGAATAGCAAAATGAACATTTTTCACAAAAATCAGTGTCTGCTGAAACTTCCACCACACCCTACATTCATATGTAACAATCTCCACATGCCTGCAATGCACATGCCACATGACTTACCTCTCTGAATATATGGGTCCTGTATTTATAGACCTCCCACATCTTAACCCTGTTCCCAATACTCAACCTAATCAATCTAAACTCCCACCAATACTAAGTATGCAAATATTACAGAAAAACGATTTTACTACATTATTCTGCCGAAGCTGTACAATCAATGTCACCAAGTTCCTCCAAGCCTCCGCTGCCTCCTCTTTTAGTCAATGTATCCCTCTTTTGTTACTTCTTTTGTTAAAGAAACAACTCCCGGGCAGAACCACTCGCCTCTTCCCGGTTCTATGGTGCATGCGTGGGCTCTTGTCCAATCAAAGCTGTTTGTCTTGCTAATGTAATGCTTGGCAGGTGGCTCTCTTTACATTAAGCGCTTTGGCAATCAGGAGCGCAGCGGCCTCAAAACCTTCTGAACGGCTGGGGGCAGAAGCATGCTCACAACCCAAAGATACAGGGATGCAGCCGCGGGATCTTTACTTTGACTTTGACCAAAGCAGGTGACTGTTGCCGTGCCCCAGGGGAGTTTCACACAGCGGAACAGTCCAATCTCAGATGCTCTGGGGAAGGGCCAGCAGCCGACCCTGGAAGCTTTTAAATTCCAGGGCTGTGCTACCAGGGTTTTGTTCTGCTTTAACTAACTTTACATGTTGGTTCTATTTACCCCTCCCACTTTCTCCACAGCAGGTCAGGGGACACATCAGATGGCTCTGAGGGCCACACTTTGAGCATGTGTGCCCTACATAAATGATAGTGGTAGCATGCCAGCACTAAGGGTGGGGTTGGAGTGGTTGGGGGGGATTTGTTCCTGGGTATTTCCCGGGTTGCTGCTGTTAGAAGTGGTGCAGTACACTTATAGGACAGTGCTTTGGCCCCTGACCATGTCTGTGTATTAGTCTAGAATTAACCAGATGCGTGTACTGTGTAAATGGTGCGGAATATACAAAAATATGTTGGCAATGGGGATCAGATGGTATCTATACCTTTCTCCGTGTAAATCTCCTCTTATTTTTTTTCTCAGCACTAATTAGCTAGACTTAAAATGTGCACTATGGGGCATCCTGATTTGGGATGCCTCAGTGTGTAATGCTACCCTCCCCCTGTGTGAATGAAGCATTTGATTACTGAAGGATCCCAGAACTAGGTGAGTTTGTTGCAGGGGATGGGGGTTCTGCAGTGTTACACATCTCAAGCTTTATCTTTATCTTTAACCCTCTATAGAACCAGTGGAACAATCGGGGTGACTGGCATTCCCATTTAGGGCATCTAGGTTAGGTGGGATACAGTGGTCGCTGCAAGATAAAGGCCCACTTAAGGAGCGTTGTGGTTAACTAAAAGGTCATGTGTGTGGATTAAAAGTTAAATTAACCATTGTCTCGCAAGGAACTAGCATCTTCCAGAGAAGTCATGTCCTTTACCTTTCTACATATAGTAGAAACTATGTTGTAAGTCTAACTTCCATCCAGGTGGGATTTTATCTTCTACACCAAAACATAACACACAGACATGTAAAACGAGTCCATTTAGATGTTTTTACTGGTGGTATGGCAAGTTCCTACCCCACCTAGTCGCCATGCAGTCTACACAGTATTGAATGCACTCCAATTATTACTAGCACCAAATTAAGCTAATTTTTAGGATTTTTTTTTTTTTTAACATAAGACTGTTAAGAGAGGTTTGTATCCAACTTGCCTTACCAACCTAATGCTAGCATTCCTTGGCTTGGCATTTAGCTCCTCTGTACCAAGACTTGGTGTGTGTGTGTGTTTTTTTGTTAGATGCTATAAATGTTTTTCAATCTATATGGTTTATCACTAATCCCCACAAGAAGATCTTAAGTGACACAAATGGACGCAATACCCAAATAGAAACCAGCAAGCAGTCTAAACACTGACTCAAGGGGGGGCGTGGCTTGCATATGGCGGGATAGGACGCTGAAACCCGAGGCTCCTGACTTAACCCCCTTTATACCAGCAGTTTGAAATTTTGGCAGCAATATACACCGATGTCGAAGCGCAGGAAGGTGAAGGGCACACCTCGGTCCCGCACGGGAGCACCCATTACGGCCTATTTTGAAGCCAACACTCCTGGAAGCCCCAGACCCCCGACTATCAAGATGGCGGATATGGAGATAACAGGAGATCCATCCCGCAGCGAGACAACGGCAGTCCTACCTGGTGCCCGGTCCATGGAAAGAGGAGCGGAGAGCGGAGCAGCCGTACCACCGGAGGAGCGGGGGATCGCATCGCCGCATCAGCCCACGTGCGGGATAGAGGAGGTCGCTATGGCTGCGGCCTCGCCGGAGCAGAGGGGGAGCCCCGCCGCGACGGAGCGGGGACTGTGCAGTGCGCCTGTCACCTCCCTGAACCCTGATGGGAGGAGGGGTGGGCAGAAGACCGGCACTGGGCTCCCGGCACGGTCGGAGGAAGAAGAGCACACACCGCACTGTCAGGAGGCAGAGACAAGTGAGGTGAGCGCCGGCGGGCGCGCAGCTGCTGACAAGCCGCCTCCTGCTCAGCTGCTGCTGTCGACTGCGGCTTCAGGCACGGGACCCGCAGGAGCGGCGGAGTCCAGAGTTGGAGACCGGCTGATTGCAGACTCAGCTGCAACACTGATGGCCTTTCAGCAGGTGGGTGCTGGTCATGCTGACAGTGGGGGGGAACGAACCCTGCAACGGATAAGCCAGCCACTAGATTGAGTGCAGCGGGGGAGGAAGAGGACTGTATCTATGTGACACCAGAGAGAGGGAGACAGTCTGGGTCGTTGTTACACTACAGCCCGGGGGCCCGGACGGCTCAGGGAACCAGATCAGACGCCCATGAGTGGGGACCCACACCTGGGGGGTCGGGATACCCAGACCCACAGACCTATGACCGGCGCCTCATGTTAGGCGGACGGGAGACCCCGCTGTTACTACCTGAGGGGTGGGAATCCCCTCCTCCCGACCCAGGCTCCGCCAGCTACGCAGGGATGGTCCGAACCTCAGGGAGGCGAGAACCTGCTGCACCCCCTCCCAGACACCGCCTCACAATATTGCCAGGGATTCGGGGGGAGGAATGGTCACCCAGGAGCGAAGAGGGGCCCCCAGAATTTGGAGGCGGGAACGCCGAATATACAGGGTTCACCCTGCCCCGATCCTTGATCTCAGCTATCGCAGAGTCGGTCAGGACCAACATCGCGGATGCTCTCAAGTCGCTACCATCTCGATCGGATTTTGAAACCTACATAACCAGGATGGAGGGGACGTTTCGCAGGGAAATAACGTCTATGCAGAACTCCATGGCAGATCTATCCAGCAGAGTGGAGGCTAATAACGCTGTTCAGCTGGACGTCCAAGCCAGAGTGGAAGCGCTAGAACGTGAGCGAGATGTCACCAGGCGGCTACTCTCTGAGTTTCAACTACAGCAAGATGATCACGAAAATAGAAACCGCCGTAATAACATTCGACTACGGGGTATCCCCGAAACGATACCCCCATCTGAGCTGAAGGCGAGTGTTTGCGGGCTGTTCAATAATCTGTTGGATCGCCCACCTTCGGATCATATCGAGATAGATCGAATACATCGGGCCCAGGGCCCTGCAAGACCTGGCTTGAGAGGTCCAAGAGACGTTCTCTGCAGGGTGCATTATTACCAAGTTAAAGAAGCTATAATGCAGAGAGCCTGGAACCGAGGTCCAGTTGAATTGAATGGAGCGCAGATCACCTTGTTGCCTGACCTCTCACGCAGAACCCTCCAAATGCGGAGGATGTTGAAACCTCTTTTGGAACTGATACAACGTCAGGGAGCAACATACCGCTGGGGACATCCATTCCAACTGATTGTACGAAAGGACCGTAGATCTTTCATCTTGAAAGCACCGCCCCAGCTGGCAGAGCTGTTTGATTTCCTAGGGACTGCCCCGATTGCGGTCCCGGATTGGTTGGAGTTGGAGCTGGATCGTAGAGGAGGCCCGCTTCCTCAGCGCCCAAGAAGACGGGGCCGAGACCGAGGTGGACGCCGGGGCGACCCGCCCGGCCCAGACCGAAGGGCGGCGCTTGCCCCCCCAGGAGCTGATTAACTGTACCTGCACCCAGTTGGCCTTGAAGGAGACATTGTGTTTCGACCATGAAAGCTAACGCGATATCCTTTCTTTACAGAGTTATTCATTTATAAGTTGAAGTAGTTGTTATACTGGTAGTCATATCTATAGCTTATAAGCAGAGAGTGAGGCCTGTTGATGGAGCGGCCGGGGGGAGGTTTCTGGGCCTCGGGTTGAGTGAGCACCACTGTATGTGGAGACGGGGGGTGTCCCGGCTCGGGAAGTGAAGTACCATTGGCTGGTGCGGGTCTGGCCCTCTGGGACCTCCCTCGGCTCTCTAGGTTTGGGGGTTCCCCGACCCGGGGCAGTTGTTCTTATGCCGGAATGCCTCCTTTCATGGAAGGAGGTCTTCTCGCAGAGACCACGGGGCTGCCCGGCGGACGGGGGCCTGGCCCCTTGGTGCGGGCGGCTTCCTCCTCCCCCTTCGCCCGGGATGTTCTGGATCTGGACGAGACTTACCTCGTCCTTTTCCTGGAGCATTTTGGGTGCACTGATGGGAGTACCACTGTGGAGCCTCGTTTAACGACTCCCCCATAGCGGGGGTAGCCCGGATTTGCTGGAGGCGCGGCTTGTCGCGTCTGCTCTTGGGGGGGCCCCCTTCACCTGTGACGGCTTGGCTACCGGAGGTTGGGCGACACGAACGGGGCTGTTTACCCCGCCTTGCCCTGGGGACGACGAGTCTCGGGACGTAGGGGGATGGGCCCGCGGATGGACTCGTTTGGCTCGGGGGGGCAGACATGGAGGATGGCCCTGGTCCAAGGTGGCTGGATGATAGGTGGGAGGGGTTGGAGTCATCCTGATGTTCTGCTGGAGGTTCCTGCCCGCCCGGCCTGGGGGGCGCCCTTAGCTGCCGGTTGACCCATGGTGCTGATTGGCGCGGGGTGTTTCCTGGGGTCGGGGGGGGGGGGAACAGACCCTGGTTGGTGGGCCGCCGGGTAAGTGATCACCTGCTTAATTACTTAACTACTCAAATAGTTATATTGCGTGCTTAGTTAGCTTTGATAATTGATTATTTCATGTTGCTGCCTAACTGTTTACGTGTTATGGGGGATGGGAGGGATGCCTTGATTGCTGAACCGTGTTCATTCTTTATATTTGTTGATTGAGTTTTGGCTCCTCTTCGCCGGGCTTCCATTTCCCCCAGTAGTCCGAGTGTTCTCCCGGGGGTAGTTGCCGGAGACTCTCCCGGAAGACAAAGGACTAGACTCCCCTATATTAGGAGAGTTAGTACAATCGTTCTAATTGTTACCCAAATTCTCTTTTTCCCTTTTTGGGTTTTCTCCGGAATTTAATAGGTTTTGATTTCTGACCCTTAATACTTTCTCCCCCTTTCCTGCATTAACCCTCTTACGCTCTACTTGACCCTTCCCCTTACCGCCTATTTGTCCACCGGTTGTCTTGCGTCCGGGGTGCGGGATCCAGGTATTTAGGGTTTAGTCTGGTGGGAGGGAGCAGAGGCGATGGCAGTAACGAATGGGGCTCGAGTCTTCTCGGACGCCTCTATGAAGGTGGTCTCCTTGAATTGCAGAGGGCTCAATATTCCAGAAAAACGATCTGCAGTCATCGCAGAGCTGATCCGACTAAAAGCCCAGGTAGCGTTCCTCCAGGAGACCCATTTTAGAAAGGACAAACACCCAAAGATATCCTCCAGATCATACCCCCAGGTATTCATGAGCTCATCCCCTGCCTCGAAAACTAAGGGGGTGGCGATACTCTTTTCCAGGTCCGTATCTTTTCAACTCCATAACTCTATAACAGATGAAGAAGGTAGATACATTATGGTTAAGGGGTCGATCTCAGGGGAGAAATATACCTTTGCCTCGGTCTACGGGCCCAACTCCGGCCAGGTGGACTTCCTTCTGAGGTTTTTTACCAGACTGTCGGAATTCCAAGAAGGAAGTGTGCTTTTAGGCGGGGATCTGAACCTCGCAATGGAACCCCTCTTGGATTCCTCCTCGGGGAAATCTTCCATCCCCTATAGAGGATTGAGGAAGATAAAACAAGCTATCCACAACCTGCAGCTGTGTGACATCTGGAGGATTACTAACCCTACCGGTAAAGATTTCTCCCACTATTCCATAGCCCACGCCACTTATGCTAGACTGGACTACGTGCTCTTGTCCCACAGTTTGTTACCCAGAGCCCACGACGCCTCGATAGGCGTTGCGTCATTATCAGACCATGCCCCGGTGAGCGTCTCATTAACCACACAGGAGAGAAGTGGTAAAGCTTGGACTTGGCGCCTAAATGAGACTCTACTGAAGGACCCGGTGGCGAAGAGCGCAGTACAAGAAGCCCTCACCGAATACTTCCGATTAAATGACACAGAAGGGATAACACCTATAACCTTATGGCAAGCTCATAAAGCCGTGGTCAGGGGAGTCCTGATCCAACAGGCTGCTAGACTGAAAAGAGCGAACACTACCAGGCGGGATCGCTTGTTGGCCCAGATTCAGAAGCTGGAGAAACAACATAAGGAGGCCCAACTAAAAGAAACCCTGAAGGAGCTGACAGCGCGCAGAGAGGAGCTGAACTCCATCTTGCTGCAGAGGGCGGTGTTTACAATAAAGAAATGCAAGCGCTTCTACTATGAGTGGGGTAATAAAAGCGGTAGGCTCCTTGCGAGGGCCCTGAGAAAACAACGTTCCCTGAACTTTATTGAGGCAATTAAAGATGGACAGCAGCAGAAATGGCATAAGACGCCGGACATCGCTAAAGTGTTCCGGGAGTATTATCACTCGCTCTATAATCTACACGCACAGGGAGCGAGAGACCCTCAGGGATGCCTGGAATTGAAGAGGGAATACATTACATTATCAGGCATGCCCCAGTTGAGTGAGGAGGCAATCCGTAGGCTAGAAGAGCCACTTTCAACGCCTGAGCTACAACGGGCTATCAAGGAGACTCCCTCTGGTAAATCGCCGGGCCCAGATGGCCTGACCGCCGCATACTACAAAGAATTTCTGCCTATCCTGGGTAGCCACTTTCTCCGTGCCTATAATACGATAGGGAGGGAGGACGACCCGGGGATGCTGCCCGGGGAGGCACTGGAGGCTCATGTTACTGTGATTCACAAGGCCGGGAAAGATCCACTAAGCTGTAAAAGCTACCGCCCAATATCCCTCCTGAATGTCGATCTCAAAATATTTACTAAGATCCTGGCTAATCGACTGGCAATGTATCTACCAGACCTAATAGAGGAGGATCAATGTGGCTTTATACCTGGCAGGGAGGCGAGAGATGATACGGTTAGGACTTTGAATCTTATACATCGCTCACGCCTAGATGGAACCCCGATCATGCTGCTATCGACGGATGCTGAAAAAGCATTTGATCGCATAGACTGGGATTTCGCATTTGAGGTGTTAAGACATATAGGATTAGGGCCCAGAGCATTTAGATACATCACGGAGCTGTATTCCAGACCCCAAGCTAGAGTAAAGATTAATGGAGATCTCTCTTCGCCTTTCCCGATTTCGAATGGCACCAGACAGGGATGTCCCTTGTCACCGCTCATTTTTGCACTGATAGTGGAACCCTTCCTGCGACATATAAGGGATAACACTGACATCAGGGGGATCCAGGCTGGTGGCATGGAGCATAAGGTTGCCGCATATGCGGACGACCTACTGTTCTTTGTATCAAACCCGGTAATAGGGCTCCCTGTCCTAATGAAGGAGTTTGAAAGGTTCGGTAAGCTTTCTAACTTTAAGATCAACCTCGATAAATCCGAGGCGCTCAGCGTGGGACTTCCAGACGACATCCTTAGACACCTTAGGGCCTCGTTCCCGTTTAGATGGGTTTCCCCTACACTAACTTATCTAGGAGTGAAAATACCAAACAATATTGATGATGTCTTCCGGTTCAACTTTGTGCCAATGCTGAACAAGACTAAGCTAGATCTGACAAACTGGAATATCCCAACATTCACGTGGGTGGGACGCATAAATATCATAAAGATGGTGGTCCTACCGAGAATTCTATATCTGCTTCAAACTCTCCCGTGTCACATCCCGAAGAGCTACTTCAAGAATTTGGACTCGATCCTTAGACAGTTTATTTGGAGTAACAAGAGGCCTAGGCTAAGACTTGCCCTTCTCCAGCGCCCTAGACACAGGGGAGGTCTCGCAGTGCCGAATCTACTGAGATACTGGCAGGCAACTCATTTACAGAGAGTCGTGGACTGGAATAGGGGACTGGGCAGGAAGAAATGGGTCGCCATTGAGGCTGAGTGTGTGGAGACTCCGCTGGGGGATTTACCATGGGTGTCCAGGGATTCCGCTAAGTGGGCGAGAACCCACCCCTTGGTTAAGAAGACTCTCGAGGTCTGGGATGGACTGAGGTCAAGAGAAGAGATATCCCCTTGGCCGTCCCCGCTGATCCCACTACTGGACAATCCCGACCTTCCATGTGGTCAAAGACTCCGGGCGATGGAGGGATGGGGAGAGTTGGAGATGGTTAGAGGGCGAGACTTGATACAGAGGAAAACCTGGTGCTCTATAGAAGAACTCAGAGACAGATGGAACAACCCAAGACTGGATCCTTGGCGCTTATTGCTTTTCCAGCACTATTTGCAGCGGACGGGACCCAGAGAATCCCTCGAGCGAAGCCTTACAGGCTTTGAAACCCTTATTACTAGGCAGGATCCCCCCACTAGACTGATCTCGCAGATTTACCAATTACTGGGCGAAGAGCAAGGAGTAAAACTACCTTACTGCCGGCAGTGGGAGAGGGACCTGGAGAGGGAGTTTACGGAGGAGGAGTGGGAACGGATATTCACCCTTGCCCACAAGTCATCAATAGCGGTACAAACACAGGAAACAAATTACAAATACCTCTCCAGGTGGTATTATACTCCCAAGCACCTGGCAGTCTGTTTCCCAGGAACATCACCTAGATGTTGGAGATGTGGGGAAGAAGAGGGGTCTTTTTTCCATATCTTTTGGACATGCCCGAGGATAAAACCCTTTTGGACTGAAGTGATCCCACTCATGACCGAAGTTACTGGGTCTCAGATCCCGTTCTGCCCAGCTCTTATGCTTTTACATCATAGCACTTGTAGCGTCACCAATTACAAGAAGTCAATACTGATGCACCTTATTAATGCAGCTAGGGCACTGATTCCCAGATTTTGGAAAACGGAGCACACCCCTACAAAAGAGGAGTGGATTCGAGAAGTTAACAGGGTCAGAGAAATGGAGGAACTCACGGCAGCTTCCCAAGACAGAGGAGAACAGTCCACTGCAGTTTGGACCCCCTGGTACCTCTTTCGAGACTCTGCGGTCTCTGCTCGTGACCTGGCGCCGGACCCCCCCGCCCGCCTCCCCTGACCCCGGACGCGAGAGAGGTGTACCCCCCCCCCTTCCCCCCCCCCCCCCCCCCCATCTATCCTACCTGATCATTCTGTAGTCTATCTCCCTCTACTTTCTCTCTTTCACTTTTGCTCCAGTGCAGCGAAGCGGCAACCCCAGTCCTATTGCTAAGCGCGAGGTGGAGCCCCTGGAGGATTTGCGGGCTTGAATAGACAACCCAGGGCTCAAGAGGGTCGCACGAGCCTCATATCAATTATCAATTAAGGAGCGACAGGCACCTCCGTGGTCCAACTTTTCTCTGACTCTACCTCCCCCCACCGTGGACACGACGAATAGAAGCCAATCTCTGGATGACGGGGGTGGGGGAGGGGGGAGGGGCGCTCCTTGTGACCCGCGAGCCTGGTCTATATAACCAGTGACATCACCAGACGGGGCCTGACGGCTTACAACGACTGCGGGAGAGGGGAAGAAGAAGGCGGGTGGTTGCTTTGCTTTGCTGTATCGTTCTTCCTGTTCCTAACCTGATAAGTTACTTGATTGCTTATTCTGTACTGTTTTGAAATGAAAAATAACTAAATAAAGAGTTTAAATAAACACTGACTCAACAGCAGGCATAGCCATCATCAGCCCCCCCCCCCCCCCCCCACCAGATGAAGGTGATGATTTAACAGGGAATTCTTGTCTGGACTAAGGTGTGTGACACACCGTTCTCGCCTGGAGCAAAACGGCTTATATTATTATTACTCCTCTGCATGTACAGCCTATAATCTGGGCTGCTTGATGAGATAGATATATATATATCTATTTCTGTGACGTTCAGCTCAGGTTATCTAGTTTAAACAAGATGCTGCACAGAAAGCCATATGCACGGATTTTTGTGTGGTTGTACAGCTATTTCTGAGCTATTTCTGTAGAGTTATTGAAACTGATGGTCTCTAGGCCTCTTTCTTTCCTTACTCCCCCTTACACAACTCCACCCCGTACGAGGTGCCTGTTAAGAAGATGTGAATTCCTGGCATGTCACAGGAGAGTGCAGGATTTTGGCAAGAGGCCGTTTTCTCAGCTGCTTGGTCACCTATTTACACTGGGAATTACCCTGAACCATTGGACTATGTCAAAGCCTGAAACATCTTTAAGGTAGGAATTACCCTGAACCATTGGACTATGTCAGAGCCTGAAATGCTTTATTTTTCATAAGCATATCGGACGAAGGAGACCAGCGTATAGAGTAAATGAAGTTTTGTCTGCAAGTAATTGTGTTTTTAACAAGTACCGATACATTCAAAAATAGCTGTCATCATTGTTCTGTAGTTATAACCTTGGAGTATGGTATATTGCGGAACTACTGCTCTCGTAATAAGTGCTCCCTTGGTGTGGGTCCCTGTGGCCCCCACTTCCTTTCTAGTTAGAGGAGACTGTTGCATGGTAAAAAAAAAAAAAAACTGACACATGATACAAAAGGGGAAACCTTTTCCCCAAAAAACTATATTGTAGGTGATGATGGTGTGAAAGTTCTGTCTGATTCTCTGGTCATTTAAATTGCTCATTTTTGTTCCGTACAATTTGAGGGTTTTGAACTTGGTTGTTTAGAACTTTGTATGTGTAACTTTGTATCTATTATTGATATTAGTTGCATATTTACGAGCAGCAAGTTAAGGGGTTGACATTAAAATTTGGTGTATCAGACATTAAAGGAAAAGCCCACTTTCAAATGGAAATTTTGAAATTGTATATTTTGTGAGCCAAAGTGGTGTCCTCATGGTGCTGAGCCTGTCAAGATTTGTTTCTAATGGTTTTCTTGTGTTAGAAATTGTGTGCTTTAGTGAAGCAGTTTTCACTCTCTGCAATCTGTTGCCATTGGCAACCTACCCCAAGTATGTACACCAACAAGAGAGATGCGAGTCCTGTACACACAGAACGCTGCTGCTGAGCATGTGTAAGGTTGAGTGAGCTCCCTCACCTCAGCAGTGGCCATAGCAGCAGTGTTCTGTGAGTGCAAGGGTCACTTCTCTCTCTTCTTGGTTTACAGTTGCCGATGGTAACAGATTGCAGGTAGTAAAAACTGCTTTCATAAAACACACATTTTCTGTCATAGGAAAGAATAAAAAAAATTAGTATTAAAAAAAAATAAATAAATAAATATTAGATAAGCTCAGCACCTTGAGAACATTCTTTTGGGAGAAAAAAAAAAAGATTCGTTCTCAAAAATTCCATCAAAAGTGGTCTTTCCCTTTAAAATACTTTGCTGCCTGATGTAGAGTCAGTCTCGTGCTGTTTTTTGGTGTTTTGGTAACAGGAAGAGGAATTTCTTCTTACTCTTCATCTGCCTCCAGGGCCTCTGCAACCCCCCCCCCCATCAGGATGATCACAAATTGGATCCTGAGGTTTGTCAAGTTGTTGCTCCTTGTCAGTCAAGTGCCGCTTACTTGAATGCAATGCACACAGTGTGCTTGCAGCACTCAGCCCTGGCACTCCCATTACAGAGGACAACATAACACACGATAACCTGTCCATGTGTAGCCCTACACAAATGGAATATTATTAAGTGTGTCTGGACAATAACTTTAAAGTCCTTGGCAAGGTATTTATTCCCCCCACTTACTCTGAGATTTAACGCAGTTACAGCAATGGATTTGTACCCTTCACTTTGAATTACTTTGTAGTACAAAAGCTTAATGAAAAGAGACTTTTTTTG
Source organism: Gastrophryne carolinensis (assembly GCA_027917425.1). Taxonomy (NCBI): domain Eukaryota; kingdom Metazoa; phylum Chordata; class Amphibia; order Anura; family Microhylidae; genus Gastrophryne; species Gastrophryne carolinensis. The sequence goes on along the minus strand of CM051235.1, from coordinate 119,498,226 downwards.
TCTCCGTCTTTCGCTTTCCTCTCCAATTTATACTTCAGAGTGCCAAAGACTCTCTCTTTTTATAATTTATATAATCTTCATATATACTTATCAAGGAGACCACCCTTTGTTCCTTAGCTACGCAACCAATGGTGTCAGTGTCTTGTTCTTTTTCAAAGTCATCCTTCAGCTTGACCACATGGAGCTAATAAGCGGTCAAGCTGAAGAATTCTTAAAAAAATCTGTTACCCGTAAATCTTAACTTTTTTATGTAAAATATTATGGGTGATAACTGCCGCTATTGCTATATATGTTATTGTCCAGACATTAAAAATAAAAATTCTATATTTGTGTGATGTTTGCATGCCCACTCCATTCCCTGCAATGGGGCCAATGTGCCAGGCCTTTACATGCCCCTTCTATTGAAATGAAATGGGCTTGTTTTGCGCACTGTGACTGATGATCTGGCCAGGGCGGCACAGGACTGAGTCTGACGATCAGATAAGAGCCAAAGCGTAAGATTAGAAGCAATCATTTGCAGGGGACAAAGGATGCCTGGGCAATTGTCTCAGCAACTACAGAGACCATATAATCACATAGCCCTAAAGTACATAATGTTTCCCATTTTTCTTTCTTTTTTTTTTTAAACAACCCCTCCCCCCCAAAGTGGAGAAAACGTATTTACATTTTTTTTTTTCATTCATTTTTGACATTTCCAGCCAGTGGATGCAGCCACACTACAGAACAAAAAGCCGGCAGTGGGTTTATATCCGCATACTTTGACACCTAAACACAATGCTGCAGAGGTTTGGACCACCAGTCCAGGCCTATGATTGGTGACATACTGGAGTCAGGGGGAAGTGCCAGAAGTTTGTGCCTAGTTTCTGCTTCTAGGTGCTGCTGCCAGGTTTACAGGAAGGAAGAGGGCATATATGATGAGGTAAGATGCTAATCCATGTTTTTTACATTTTGCCTGGACAGTCCCTTTTAAATATTTAGTCAGGTTTACTAGCTGGGTTCAGAAGTAAGTTCTATGTGCATCCCACTTCTGAAGCAATGCAGGTAGCTGTTTATTTGAAAAGGGGACATGTAGCTTTTACTTTATCCCTCTGCATGGATGGGCAATGATTACATTTTAACACACCAACTGCCAGAAAAGCTGAATGTATCTATTAACCTTTACTGTTAAAATGTAACTGTTGCCTGTTAGATGTGTTAGAGAAATCATTAGCAAAAGTAGAAAAACAGTAAGTCTGTCAACAGAAGGGCTCACTGTGACCATAACATTCTTCTCTGTCATGGCAGTTAGGCCCCTATAGAAATTAATTTACTGTTGTGACTTTTTTAGGTAGGATATTCATTACTGAAGGGTGAGGTTATAGTTGAAAAAAAATAAATGGACGGAAGATTATCTGTATTAGGTGGCTTATGTACATGCTGTGTTTCGTACTGCTCTCTCATTATGACAGATTTATTTTAAATCAGTGGCTGGGGGGCAAGTGAACTTTGCCGGGACTGTCATCTTGATCCTTCCTGCAACATCACCCTATTTTTTTTTTTTTTTTTTTTAAGAATACTTAATGATGTATCTAATCTCTAAAAAGTCTTAGGGTATAAAAAGCATAAATACCATTTAAAACAGAAATGCATGCTTGGGGCTCCAAACATTTTAGCATTTCATCAAATACATCTGAATAATCAATTAAAGGCCCTGTCTGGGCACACACCAACTTCCCCCCCCCCCCCCGCCTTACCCCCTTGGGGACAGTGTAAAATATGCCTTTCAAAACATCTCAAAATCTCACATTATATGTAAATAAATTATGCATTCTAAATTAAGCCTTCTCTTAGCTTCAATTTCTGGGGTGTAGCTGCTCTGGTCAGAGACAGCTGTGACACTGTGGCTTGCTCATGCTGAGAGCCACAAGGGACAGAGTGGCTATTAGACCACTTTTTTGTGTGGTCCTGAAGGAATGATATTGAAAGGAGGGCACCTTTTGGAGCCCTGCTACAACTTCTAACTAGCGTTGCTGGTAAGAGAGTAGCGAAACATGGGACAAGCATCACGCGAGCCGCTGTCTGCCTTATTATTGCCATTAGGTTTACAGTCTCTTTATAAATTGAAACCGATAGATCAACTCACATATGCTACAGACAATTCATATACTATATATATTAAAGTGACCCAAAAGTCACAATAGACTAGAATGTTGGAATTGCACCAATGGCTTAAAGTATTTATCCCTTGTTCCTGAGTGCAGGGGATGTGGCCAGCTGGCTGCGCCTCTTCACAGCAGCACCTTTGAGATTAGCCAATCTGTTTTGCACCACTTTAAAAGCAGGGAGGGTTAGTTGAATTCTTAATTCAGTATACATGTATATGCCTGGTCCTTACCAGGCATCACCTTCTACCGCTCTCTCTGAAAAATGAATCCAACGGTAGCTTTGTTTCTACATCGACACATATACATTTTGATAAAAAATGTACAATCCGCATAAGCTATCTAGCCATTGTTTTCTTACTATGTATTGCACTCAGCATAATTGTAAATAACAATACATGGGTAGATTGCTCATCTTGCTTGCTTGGGCTCCTACACTCCAAAAAGATGTATCGATGGGATAGATGGATGCATTTCACAAACAGTCTTCTCTATAGCAGAATCTGAAATAATACAATAATTCACAGCTTGCTGTTTGTGTCACATCAAAATAAAATACTCCCAATGTGATGCAAGAGAGATGCTGGAAATTATACTAAATGGGCCATTTTTTTTTCTCTGTGATGTGTTTTGCATGCAGCGCAGTTCATAGTAGACCATGGACCAGGTAAAGCGCATTTATTGCAATGCGGTGGGAATGCATGGTGTGTAAGGGCCCTTTAGCAACTTCCTGATTTTGACGTATTGGATTAGGAATACTCCAGCATGATAAAATCGAGAAGTGAATCATGGCCATTAAAATCTATGGGCACCTTCACATCTTGGAGCTGCATTGTTTGTGCTAGAGGTCTCTGGAGAAGCTGCCTCTGAGTCTTGTCATGGGGCTCTTCCCGTCCTGCTGCTGCAATGGAAGGTCTTCTGCTCCCATTCGCCAAGTGCCGCCCCGGGGCAGGGAAGAACAATGCTGTTCATGATGGCATATAGGGCTGCCACTGCACTGCAATGGAGGCACAGCGCAGTACACAATATTGCACTGCCCTGCATTTGTGGGCTTCCACCACAATACATTAGACTTTCAATTTATTTACAATAATAATTTATAATTATTCTTTATAAAGTAAAATAACCCAGTTTTGTTCTGCCATTTTGTACTCTGACTCAACAAATATGCAGTTGAAAAAACATCCTGTTGCATACAAGTGTAGTTACAGAATAAGTGTAGTTACATCTACTATGTAAAACCTCATATTTTGTTTTATTATTCTATCAAACCTGCAACTCTTCTCTCACAATAGTGATTCTTTAAAGTGGTCCAAAACCTGTGATTTTCATTTTCCCGAGTTTGTCTGTCCCCAGTCGCACACATCGGCGGAGCATGGCATCATTCGTATCCTCGGGCTTGCGCTGCCATGTACAGCCATTCAGGCTGAATATGATGCTGCTGGATGTGCATGAGCCGTGGGCTTGTTGGGAAGTTAAGCTTATCGGGTAAATGTGGGGTTGATGAATCAGGGCATCCCAGTCCAGGATGCCCCTGGGAGAGGGTATCAGTTGGCCCTGGAGTCTCATAGACTCCAGGAAACTTTGTCCACTTTAAAGGGATTGACTAGTCAAACTTTGAAATCTTTTGCCTGGCAGCTTACCTGATGCAGTGTCGTTCCTATGCTGTCTATTCGCTCTGATCGCTGAAAGAAGGGGGAATGTATTTCTTCCTTTTTGTTACCTCCAGCCCCCCCCCCCCCGACCTAAAATCCAAGCCTGAGGACAGCACAGCATGAGGTCCAACTTTATTTTATAATTACTCTGGCAATATTTTGTATTAATTCCTATGTGTGTGCAAGCACATGCAAGCACACAATGGGCATCTGTGTATTAAAAAAAAAAATTAGCTTTGTTTTAAAAAAAGAAGACTTTACCAACCAGGCCATGACTGCCCCTTAATTTATTTCGATGCCATGGAAGCATGTCCCACTGTTAAATCTTAATAAACATTTGCATGGTGTGTTTTAATATTTACGTTCAATAGCTGTGTTATCGAGCAATGTCAATAAGGTTGAGGCTGTTAGTCTGGGCGTTAGTTAAATGCTTTGGCCAACTTATCTTATAAAACTTGTGTGACTAAACATTGGCCTGAGGTTTCTATATTTTTATACATGGAGAAATAAAAACACAATCCATTTTTTGTGATCGTGCTGTACAATAGCTTTTGTTACCCTGGCTGGTTGTGTCAAAGGTCAGGGGCATACCCCGGGTGCAGCAGGTCAGGGGGGCGCCAAAGGGGGGGCCTGAGCACATGTGCATGCGTCATTTTGAATCTTTACCCCGGGTGCCAGAAAGCCTGGCTATACCCCTCCAAAGGTTATGGGTTTCCCCCATGTTCAGCCTTATTAATAAGTCCACTTTTGCTAGAATTTTCGAAAGTGTATATCTTTGTGTGACAAAATAATGATGTAGCTGATCTAGTATTTTTTATTGTTTTCTAATGTTAGCAAATGTGCTTTTAATGGAGGTAATTTTCATCTGTTGCTATTGGCAATGTACACCAAGTGCAGACTTGGTGTACTTTGCCAATAACAGATTGCTGATAGTTGCACAGGACGCTGCTGCTGAGCATTTATAAGGTTAAGTGAGCTCCCTCACCTTAGCAGTGGCCATAACAGCGGTTTTCTGTTTGTACAGGACTCAACACTCTTTCTTGTTTATGTTGCCAATAGCAACAGATTGCAGATAGCGAAAACTGGTCCATAAAAACAAACATTTGCTAAAATTGGAAAAAAAAATCCTAAATTAGCACAGCACCCTGAGCACATCATTTTGGCTCAAAAAATAATATACACTTTCAAAAGTGTACTTGCCCTTTAAATGTGTGGCAAAACATAAAATACTATATTCGCATAACCTCCCGCAACCTTGATTCATTCTCTTGAAAAGACTGCAGGTCTTCACTGCAGTGTAGCCAGCCATTGAACCAGGGGCGAATGGACTAATAAAACATTTAATGATGGGCTGCACAACAATACAGTTATCCTGTGGCATTTTTATTTTCTTTGGTTTTGTTTCTTTCTAGTGGGACATCCCGATGATATTTGTATCCCCACTGATCGCACGAACACTCGCCTCTCCCCGGTTCATGTGGGCCAATCAGTCGAGGGCGCTCTCTACATTCTGACCTCCTTTGACAAACTAATGCTTCTGAATGGAGCGAGTGCCTCCGGCTTGACCAGGGGATTTGCACAGGAGGCATTCCAGATTGTGATGTCTAAGACTTGAAGCCAGTGTTACAAAGAACTGTTGGGTGAAAATAACCACCCATGCTGCACCCATAATCTACCTCTGCTATTAGCTGCTGCCATCATACGCTGCTGAAACATCACCCAGCACATACGTCATCATGCTTTACATGCTGCAGCACTAATAACTGAAGAGATTGTAGTTTGAGTAGGGACCTTTCATGTCGCTCTGTTTTCTTTACACAGGAGTAGAAGTACTCCATCACGGTGACGGCTCTTTCACATCTACACCCTGTGTTGTTTTTCCACATAGTGCAACACATCCTAATGATGTCTATGGGCAGCATAAGTAGAGCACATGAAATGCAGCATTGCAGTTAAAGGGGCAACCACTCGGGGCCGACTCCTGATCTATTACAACCATCGCTGCTGCCGCCACTGATTCTTCCAATGCCGTTACCATCTCCTTTCTGTGCCAGACGCCACTGTTGCCAAGTTTGTAGTTTTCTTCTGGCAGGAATAAAATCCAGAGGTGAAGGATTTTTTCATGGTTTTATTCCACTTTTACAGGGGTGATCTGCTTTATTTTATTGGCCGACTCCCAGGGCTGGCTCCAGGTTTGTGTGGGCCCCAAAGTAGTGAGTCACATGCTGATCACCCTCCTGTCCTTATTGCCTTCCCTATAGCCACCAATCGCCCTCCTGTCCTTATAGCCACCAGTCGTCCTTATTGCTGTCCTTATTGTCTTTTCTAAAGCCATCAATCGCCCTCGTGTCCTTATTGCCTTCCCTATAGCCACCAGTCGTCCTTATCAGGGTGGCTCTGATCTCCCTGCCTCCCACCCTCCCTGCTCCGATCACTACCGACAAGTGTCATCTGCAGCGGCGCGGGAGACGGGATCAGAGGTAAGTATAAGTAAAAAAAAGAATAAAATATTTTGTGTCTGTGTCTTTTTTACTTTTAACTATTTGTGAACTGGCAAGGGGTCCCTTTATACCAGTTCACAAGGCTCTGGGGCTGGCAATCACCTGCGGCTAGCGGGTGACTTGCCATAACCCCCAGCCCCCCATTACCTGCCTCCCCAACGGCCGGGGGGGGCAGAAGGGCCCGGGCCACTTAGTGGCTATGTGGGCTAGTAGCCTGCAGGGCCAGGGGCCACCAATGCTGGCCCCTGCGCCCTGTTCTACAAGCCCCCATAGCTGGTCCGGCTGGGACTTGGGACTCACCTAGGAGGATGCACTTGCTCCCTGAAGGCTGGCATGCCATTGGAAAAGTGTCAGGGATGGGCTTAGAAGATAATTTATTTCCAGCAGCCGAGGACACTGTGGAGCGGTTAGAGGAGCATCAAACCTATGACCCATTAAGTTTAGGACACCCAATTTCAATCCAGTAATCAGTTTAATTTGCCAGGTACAAAACCTACATTCCAGTCATCTAAAATAGTCTTCCATAAACAAATCCTTTATACACCAAACACAATAGTTTGAGGCATTTTCAGGACTGTTTAGGAAACAATAGGCCGACAGCAGGAGAGGAAATGGCCTTTCCATGTGTTTTGATTTGGTTTAAGCTCCTTTGTGGTGCAGGTCAAGGTCTTGCCTTCATCCATTAATTCATCATCATTAGTAGTTCAAGCTGGACTAACTGCGGGATTGGAAATGCTACACAATACTAGAAGCAGCAAACTCTAAGGTGGAGTGATCTAGGGAATCCCTGTATTTCTGTCTGTGGGAGGTTATGAGGTTATTAGTCAGATATTACTTTGTCTGGTGGAGTTTACAGTAACCTTGTACTGTCTCATGCAGGCCTCCGGTTGACTTCCCCCAGTGACTCACTCTACAGTAATGGAAATTATGAGCTGTACTTAGTGTTACTGCAGGCAAAGGTAATTGTTACACCATTGTGTCAGGTCTTAAACTGTTTTCAGTTTTTAAATTCAAGAAGAAATTACTGAGATATTGGGGTTTACAGGTTCAGCTTCTGATTTTTCTTCTGTAAAAAAGTTGGTGTGGCCCTTGGATCTGTAATTCTACATAATAATCAGCTCTCTGCAATGACGGCAATGTGATGAATCTGGAGAAGGAGGCGGAGGAGGGACCAGCAATCCTGTCTCACTCTGCTGAGCTGATTGGGGAACTAGATGAAAAAGAGAATGTCATTGGCTATACTTGTAAACATCGAAATCTTGGCCACTTCTGCTTCAATTTAAAAATGGAAAACAGTTTAGGACGGTGTCATATATAGTCCGACGCACTGGTGTAACAATAACCTTAGCCTGCAGTATCCCTTATTCAACTTTACATGGAAGAGCAGCAGAAAGACAAGTGATGTACTATTACTATGACCACTGGTGAAAGCAAATCTAATCGCTAGTTAATTTTACCTAGCAATAAAAATCACTGCATCTACTCTTTACATACCTGCCTAAAGCAGGTTAGGTGTCAGTTCTTCTGCAGGTACATCTGTGGCTTCACTTGAGACATGCACACCTTTATTTTGGTGTGTGTGTGTGTGTGTGTGTGTGTGTGTGTGTGTGTGTGTGTGTAGCGAGGCTTCTGGGTTCCTTCATCAGCTTTGATGTTCGCCTGGAGAAAAGGTAAGTATATACAGTAAGCACAAAGTGCTGTCTGTGTTGTATTGAAACAGAGTTTACTGGCTTGTTTTTTTTTTTTTTTGTTTGTTTGTTCAGGAGGTCCTTAACAACCAAGTTTGAATAGAGGGTGCACACTTTATGGGTGGCTCTTCTGCAGGTTCGGGAGAACAGACTCTGCATTTCAAGTGCTGGCTTTACAAAGCTCATTTTCCTCTTTACTGACCTAAGTTATGTCTCCCTTTTCATGAGTCTGTAAAGAGTGGCTGGGTAAACTTTCATTCAGTGCCTCTGGAAATGGGCATGTTGCCATCTCTGTTGCCAGGACTAAAAACCGCAGCAAATGGCAAGGGAGATGTGTGCAAAATCAAACTCAACTCCATTTAAAACGTTTTTTTTTTTTTTTTAAATTATACCACAGGATTGCTTTAATGTTCCCTTTGCTACTTTGAACCCACTGGGAAAATCTAGCTGCCCATCCTCATTGGTCACAGAAGAAAGGAATATAATTTTATAATAAACCCTCCTTCTGTCCCCAGCAACTCTAGCTATTTACAACTTACAGGGTCTCGAGCCTCTTACAGAGGAGACGTGTTGAGGCTTTTTTTGATGACCAATCAGACCAATTTAAAGCTAACCTGGGAGGTGCATGTGAGCAGGGCAACTAGGATACACAAGTCTTAAAGTGGACCAACACCCACGGGTGATCGGCCCGGGAATCTATAAGATTCCCGGGCCGATCACCTCCCTCCCCGCGGGACATCCCTCCCCGCGGGACATGCCTAATAATCACCATATGGAGGCATCTCAGGATAATGTGACCGGGGTCCCCTTGGGACAAGACCGGCGGTGTATGGCGTGTGGACAGCCTCATGCTGACGCTGACAAGGCATGGGTCTGCGTACCCTGTGCTGAGCAAGCACTGGCCTTGCAATCAGCCAGTGGCTGCACCTCGTTGCATTACTCCCCCCAGCTTAAATCTCTCTCCTGTTGAGTTGCATACTTGTGGGGATTCTCAGCCTGATGTGTCTTCTAGACTGCCTACTGCTGAACAGATTATTGCGAGGTCCTTAGCGCGCAAGGGCCCTGGTAAGAAGCGGCTCTTGATGCATAATGTTACTGTTTTCCCTATGGGATCTCAGGAGTTTATGAATCTGTGTGGCTATACCCCGTCTGATGAAGGAGAGCTCTTTTCTGACTCAGGCTCATCTGATGAGAGACCAAGGGGTCGTGACGATTCTGGCTCTGACCCCTGGGCCCTGGATGACACTGACAGATTATTGACCCAGATCTTTGAAGTTCTGTCTATCTTTCTCCCTGGTGAGGCTCCCTGGCAAAAAGGGGAGCGTTTTCATACAGCAACATCACGTTTGGAATTTCTAGAGCGGGCACATTTCCATACCCTTGTGCTCAAGGAATGGGAGTGCCCCAGTAAACTTCCTGGGGTTCCAAGGGATTGGGATAGGAAGTATCCTTTTCCCCCTGAGGGGGTTAAATGTTGGTCATCCCCCCCTGAGGTGGATGTCCCGATCTCAGGGCTATCTAACACACCTGTCATGCATCCCCCTGATTCTACTACCCTGAGGGATGCTGAGGACCGGGGCATTGACCTACTGGCCTCCCACGCCTTTGCATGTGCGGGGACGGCACTGCGCCCGGTCTGTGCCTCTGCCATTACTGCTGTGGCCACTAGAACCCTTATCAGAAAAATGCTTGATAGTGCCCCTGATGATCTCCCTTGTGAGGTGTTTAATGCACTCTCCAGTTGTGATGTTTTTGTAAATTTTGTCCTATTAGCATTGGATGACACATCAGAATGTGTGCAAGAACCTCTGCCCTCGTGGTGGCTATACGCCGCCCGTGGGCTTCCTTTTAAGGGGCTACGCCTGTTTGGGGCCCGTCTAGACCTGTTTACTATGAGAGGTAAGTTACCCCAGCGCAGACGGTTTTCTCGGCCCCTTCTGGGCCAGGGCCCCCCCCTTCTCCCCCCTACCATGGTGTTAAACAAGAACCAGGGGTGTCCTTCGTGGGGGCTCGCACAGATTCCTGTCCCAGGAGCAGAAGACAACGTCCTGGCTCCTCCGGGGGGTCTAAGCCCAAATCCTCTCCCAAGTCCCCTCAAGCATGATGGGGCGCCCTCACCCGTCAGGGTGAGGGGACGGCTGCGGCACCTTGCTCAAGTCTGGAGGCATCACGCCTCAGACTGGTGGATTCAGGAGGTAGTGTCCTCCGGCTACATGATAGTTTGCTGTGCGTCCTCCCCCAAGATTATCAGGTCCCGGGTGCTCCTTGTCCCGGCCTCTGCTCAGGTGGTGGCGCAGGCCGTGCAAGGCCTGCTGGGTCTGGGGGTCAATTGCAGATTTCCCTTAAAAGACCGAGGCGAGGGATTCTACACCAACCTTTTCACAGTTCCCAAAAAAGATGGGTCAGCCAGGCCCATTCTGGGTTTACAGATCTTCAGCAAATTGTCAAGAACAGGCGTTTGTCGCATGGAAACTGCGCTCAGCCATTAGCTCCTTGCGCCCCGGGGGTTTCATAACGTCTGTGGATATCAAAGATGCTTACCTTCACATCCCTGTGTTTTCAGGACACCAAGGTTCCTCAGATTTGCGTTGGAAGATCAACACTGCCAATTTGTGGCCTTGCCATCTGGCCTCTCTTCAGCTCCCAGAGTGCTTACTAAGGTGCTGGCGGGGGTGATGTCTCTGATGAGGCCAAGGGGCATCTGCGTGCTGCCCTACCTGGACGTCCTCATCACTTCCCAGTCTCTATATCAGGCAGAGTTGGATACTCAGCTGGTGGTGTCCATTCTGGAGTCATTTGGATGGGTGATCAACCACCCCAAGTCCTCACTGTCCCCTTTCTTGGTAACTCCATTCATAGCAATGAATCTGGATTCAGTTAAGGCAAGGATCTTCCTTCCTCAGCAGAAGGTGGACAATCTGCTTGCACAGGCTTAGTCCCTCCTAGCTTGTCCCCATCCCTCCATCAGGCAGGGGATGCAGCTGGTGGGCCTGATGGTGGCGTGCTTCGAAGCGGTCCCTTATGCTCAGTTCCACTTGGGGCTTCTGCAACTTATCCTATTGTCTGTATGGGACAAGGACCCAGCATCCATGGACAGGGTCTGTGTGCTTTCCCCCCTGGTAAGGAGGTCCCTCTTGTGATGGATGGACTCAGGGAACTTGTTGGGGGGCAGATCTTTTCTTGCCCCTTCCTGAGAGACTGTCACCACGGATGCCAGTCTATCAGGTTGGGGGGGTTCTGGAATTCCCTGCGGTTCCAGGGGAGGCATGGCCCTTAGGAGGCCCATACACCTATCAATGTCTTGAAGCTGTGAGCGATCAAGTTAGTTCTGGCTCGCTTGACTACTCATCTTCAGGGTCTGCCTGTTCAGGGGCCCTCTGTTAATCTGACGGCAGTTGCCTACATCAATCATCAGGGAGGGACCCGGAGCAAGAGGGCCCTCCAGGAAGTCTCTCTGATCCTTACCTGGGTGGAGGCCAATGTCCCTGCATTTCAGCGGTATACATTCCGGGGGGATCCCTCTGCAACACCGTTCTCTGTGTCACCGTTGGGGCCAACCAGATGTGGATCTGTTTGCGTTCCGTCACAATCACAAGCTCCTGGCCTTTGTCTCCCTGTCCCAGGTTCCTCTGGCCGTGACCACGGATGCTTTAGTAATGTCATGGCAGGACATTCAGTTCCGGTATGTCTACCCTCCAATCCCCCTGCTGGGCAGGGTCCTGCGCAAGATTGCTCTGGAAGGGGTGCCAGTGATTCTGGTGGCCCCCAGGTGGCCAAGAAGAGTGTGGTTCGCAGACGTGGTGCAGATGGCAGTAGATCAGTACGTTCTGCCAGGAGTGCCAGATCTGCTTACTCAGTGCCCCTTACGCCATCCCAATTTACAAACTCTGGCTTGACGGCCTGTCTGCTGAAACCTCCATCTTGATGGAGAAAGGCTTGTCTGCCTCGGTGGTTGAGACCAGGGTGAAGGCTAGGAAGATAACTTCTTCTTCCATCTATTATAGGGTATGGCGTACCTACATTGACTGGTGTGAGTCTAGGTCTCTTCCCTGTAGGGTGTTCTCAGTTCCCAGGGTTCTGGAGTTTTTTACTGCATGGGTTGGAGTCTGGTCTCCAACTCAGTACTTTGAAGGGTCAGGTTTTTCTGACCTGTCTGTCTTCTTTCAGAAGTCATTTGTTCAGCATTCCTTGGTTCAGACTTTTTCAGGGGGTTACTCATGTGCGTCCCCCACGAAAGCCTATGATCCCTGTTTGTGATTTGATCTTGGTCTTGTCTGCCTTGCAGGGTGCTCCCTTTGAACCTACTCAGGATTCTGCTCTGGCTGTACTTACCCTCAAGGTTGTCTTTCTGGTGCCTATTACTTCGGTCAGACGTGTGTCTGAGCTGGCAGCTCTATCTATCCAGCCCCCATACCTTGAGAGACACCAGGATATGGTGGTGTTCCGCTTTAAGCCAGATTTTCTGCCTAGGTGGTGTCTGCTTTTCATTTGTATCAAGATATTGTTCTTCTTCATTGGGCCCTAATCCTAGCAATGCTAAGGAGAGGGTTTTGCATTCCTTGGATGTGGTCAGGTGTCTGAAGTATGACCTAGTAGTAACTGCGTCCTTCAGGAAAACTGATGCTCTTTTTGTGGTCCCTTCTGGTCCTAGGAAGGGTTTGGCTCCTGCCAAGTCTACTATCAGCAAATGGATCCATCAGGCTGTGATTCAGGCCTATTCTGCTAAGGGGCCTTCTGCCTTATTGCTCATTTTGCTCGTGCTATTGGTGCCTCTTGGGCCTTCCAGCACCGGGCTTTCTGTTGAACAAGTTTGCAAGGTAGCTACTTGGTCTTCTGTTCATACCTTTTCAAAGTTTTACAAGGTTGATGTTAAGGCCTCAGCTGATGCTGTTTTTGGCCGCAAGGTTTTGCAGGCGGCAGTGGTTTAAACTGTCTGCTGTTACCTTTTTATTGGGGATCCCACCCTACTTTATGGACACTGCTAAGTAATCTATCTGTAGCAGGACGTACTGTATACTAAGAATAATACAATTCTGTGAAATACTCACCTGTAGAATTGGTATTATACTGTAAGTATACAGTACGTCCTGCTCCACCCCACCCTGGTTTTTGCATTATTCTGGATCCTGTGTATGGTGATTGTTATCATTGTTATAGTTTCCAGTTTTTGGGTGGTTAAATTCTCCCGGCTTCTTGTTCACTGCTTTTCAATGCTGGGGATTTGTGGGAGGTCCCTGGGTATTTGAGGGGCCGGGAGGAGCCTGTTTTACATGTCTCTGCAGTGCAGCGCCATCTGGCGGAGGATAACCCAAGTGTAAGTAATCTTCTGGAGCAGGACGTACTGTATACTTATAATACCAATTCTACAGGTGAGTATTTCACAGAATTGTATTTTTTTTCCTCCATTGGGCTGCAACTCTGTTCAGGACTTTAGGATACGGGCGCCGCCATCTTGACTCACACTTACTGGAGATGAGTGGGATAAAGTACAGGGGGCGGCTTATAGCTGTGCTTTGCTCAGACAGAGCGGGGCTGGGGTAAGGAAAAGGTCAGCAGTCCCAGAATGCAGAGCAGCACAGTCAGAAGACACTTCCTGTTTGCAGGCTGCCTGCTGTTCCATTAGCCACCATCTTGGATGTTTAAAGGCTCATAACATGCAGTAGATGCAGGTAGGATGATTTTTAATGTGAGCAATCTGTATGTACAGGGTGTGGGAAACATAGAAGATAGATTCTTATTCAGACTGAAGGACCGCTTTAATGTCAAATGCTTCTCTCCAAAGCAATCTTACTCCTGTATGAGCTGAAGGCAGGCAGAAGAAGCCCAACAGGCTTCGAGTGAGCTGGCACCTGACTGTGATTGGATGGGAGTTATTAGCTTCTCTGGCACAGTCAAGTCACATGAGTCCTAATAGGTTGGGCCAGGGGCAAAGCTGCAGCTGTGTGACTGGGTAGGGAGGAAAGGTAAATAAAGTCTGATACCATCATGTAACAAAACATAAGTGTGAGATAGTACAAGAACTAATATGCGTGCGATAAATAATTTAGATAGTTACCTTGAACCCTTTTCAATATATGACATTGGATGAATTTGATTAAATGTAACCTGTGCCTGTGTCCAAGCTTTGCAATAACCGTTAACCGAAGAATTGAGGCACAGTGCGTTCTGTAGAGTAACATTGATAAATGGGGTGCTGCTGTGTTTATTGATGACCTGTAATAAGGAGCAAATGGTTTAATCCTTAGAAATGCTGCCTCAGCCTCCCTGGTGCATTGATTATATGTGGAGCAGCGGTGAGCACAGAAGCAGGAACTGTCCAGGGAGTAATGGTGTGACGCTGGCCATTCCTGGTTCTGCATAAGATCATGCTGTTCTATCCACCTCCTTGTTTGGTGCATGTTAACAGGCAGAAAACTGCTTTCAAATGGCAGTGTGCTGGGGTAACGACTTTCCAGCTTTCACGCTACACAGAACTGGCAGGGTCATGAAAACTACTGTAGGGAATGAATTGAGCTTTGCCAACAGAATGCCATCAGGATAAATCCTTGAAAAGAACCCAAGAGTTTTAAAGCGGGTCAAAATCCGCCTGCCCCAGCCTTGGTGTCTAAAAGACTCCAGGGCAGGCCACTTGGCTGTCTCCCTGGGTATTCCTCTGTGTGAATCCCTGAATAACTCGCCTTTCCCAGGCCTCTCTCTGTGTTTTTCCCAGGCGCATTCCCTGCCTTCCCTTTAGCTGAGGAGTGTCATTCAGATAGGCTGAAGGCGTGCTCCTGTGTTTTTTATTTTTATTTTAACAAAGCCAGCAGCATCGCCCAAGGTGTTCAGGTGGGAGGGATAGTTAGGGTTCATAGGGGTGTTTTGAATCGCTTCAATCTTCACCCTTAATAAGAATCTTTGTTATATGTTTCCCCCAGCAAAAATCTTCCTACCTGCAATTAGTGCATTTCCTGAGCTTTAAAACATGCAAGTTGGCGGCCCATGGAGTCTCAGGCTGCTTGCAGACAGGAAGTCTCTTCTGAATATGCCACTCTGAATTCTGGGATTGTGGCGCCTGAGTCCTGAAATGGAGTTGCAGCCCAGTGGGGGAAAGAATATTAAGTAAGCGACTTAAAACTTAAAATATAATAATTTTAGATGCTGGGGAATAGTTTAAGGCTTTGGGCTTTTCATTAAATGATGCTGAAGGTCCGGTTTAATAGTAAATTACATTTTGAAATACACCATGAAAAACAATGGAAGCTAAGTAACTTGAACATCTGACCAGGAAGTTTTGGTTTTAATTTGATCTCAGAGGGAACAAACACAGAACTTATGACACGACAGACAGATAAGTATTATTGGGAAAATCCTCCAAGGCATGTATTCCCTCCTCTTAATCCCCCCAGTCTTGAAAGACTTGGGAAACTTAGGCCCTTATTTAAGAAGGGATAGCGTCAGGTAGTGGCTGGTTAATGAGAGGTAGCGACTGGTGAACGCCGGACACCGCACGCAATTACACATTTATCAAGCAGAATCTGTTTAGCGACTGGGATAGCGCCATGTAGCATCTGATTCATAATTTTCACAGCCTCAGTGAACAGCGTTCAGCCTTGCACAGCGCCAGGTATGACCTCTCGCTACCTTTATTTTTTTTCTAAAAATCACAAATAATTCTGTGACCTTTTCTGGCATTGAAAAAGCATTTTTCACAATTGTTTCATTTTTAATATATTTCTTCAGGAATGACATTACAGGTCTGCCATTAAAGTGTTCATGTTACAATGTTACTACATTGTAATTCCATATGTTTTCGCTTTGTTACTAGTGGATAGATGCCGAAAAACAGACTTTAAACACATCGACTCCTGCACTCTGGGCTTCAAACAAGCATTTTTCAGCACCAGATATTTTTGAGGCTGTTTTTTTGCTGAATATGGTGTAAGTCGGTCGCTATGAGCAGTCGCTAACATGCGCACTCCTACAGTGCTGTACTGGTCAAATAGCAACTCCTCACAATGTATTCACCATTACTGAACAGTGACTGAGCGATCCCACGGCTGAGCACAGTGACTATTAGCGGGCGCTCTGAAAATGCCTGCTACAGACGCTCATCTGTCGCTACCTGGCGTTAGTGATGAGACTGCCTGCCCGCTTCACCCCTCCAACTTCATTAGGGATCATTCAAATTTCTGTGTGATTTGCCGTCTCAATCTCAGTCGGCTCTATAATTTTCACACACAAAAATGTGTTCTAATATATATATATATATATATATATATATATATATATATATATATATATATATATTAAAAAAAAAAAACACTTGCACATGTGACGGGGCACTTACAGGTGATTTGTATCATTTTTTCCAATGAGTTAAGAATATTTTTGTGAAAGTTTGATGAGGTCAGTCTATGGGCTACACTAAAGATTTTTTTTCTTTTCTGCATACCCCATAGGGAGCTGTTATTTCCAAACTTTTAAATGATTATTCTTACCTCATTGGAAAAATGATGCACCTCACCTGTGAAATTGCCCCATCACATGTGCAGGTGATTTATTTTTTTTAGGAAAAATCGCAACAAATCCAGCCAAATGGAGGGGAAGGCTGCCTCTTTCCATTGTGTTAATACATTTATTGAGTATATGATGAGGAGCTGTAATACCCTGGCTGGGCTACCAGGTTCTTTAGCAAGGACGACCACAGGCGATATAGAGTAAACTGTACTTCTCCAGTCTGTGACGCCCCACCAAACCTTTACTTCTGGGCTTGCATCCCACCCACTGGTCCCATGTTCTATATTTCTATGACGTATAGTGACACATGACATTTATTAGGAAAGCTCTTGGACAATACAAACAGCATTGATGCAGTACATTGCCCTTCCTAAGCTGTCGGCTTTCAGTTGCTGAGGTTGCTGGAGTTTGCATATTATTAGTGTAAGTGGTACTGAACAAGTGCAATGCACATGCTTTGAATATCTTATAGGTTCTTGCAAGGTCACATACTCTTGTATGTATGTATGTATGTATGTATTTAAACCGGACCTTCAGCATGGTTTAATGAAAAGCCCAAACCCTTAAAAAAAAATAAAAAAAAAAATTAAAAACTATTCCCCAGCAATATATATATATATATATATATTTATTTTTAGTCACATACTTGTCCCCTTGCCCCCTCCCCCCCCCACCACACTGGGCTGCAACTCTGTTCAGGGCTCTACGGGCCCTGCCATCTTGACTCGGAAGCATCACACATACTGAGGAGGATTTTGACTATCCTGTGTTTTGGTCCTTTCCCCTGGGGCACCCTGATCGTCTGTGTGAAACCTTCCATATCGCCAACACCAGCCTCCTCCCGGTCCTGCGGGACATGTGCGGCCGCTCGTCCAATCAGCACGCTCGGAGCCACTGGAGTCACGTTGTCTAAGGCCAGCGGCTCTGAGCGCAGTGGCGGCCGCATCCCCCGCTATATATATACACACACACACACATTCAGTGGGTCCCCATCATGGCTCAAAATGCAGACTTAAAGTGGACCAAAACCCACCGAGTTTCTGAAATACATTTGGCCAAAGTCCCTGCCAATACTCTTCTTGAGGTGTGGAACTGGAAATGGATATTTTTCCTCTTTTTTTTCCTGTTCCTTTCTCTTAGATGGCAGGCAAACATCGGTGTGGCAATGACATCATTGCCACACACAACAATGGCAATAAATGGAGGAGGCAGAGCTTTACAGCTAAAACAGGGCCATTATCCGGGATTAAAGTGAAGTAGGGGCAGTGAAAATTGGCAAAAGGTACTCCTGATGGAGGGGATGCTAGTTAAAAATGTGGGTTTAGGTCCGCTTTAAAGAGTAACCCGTCAGGTCACATTAAAAACTCCCCTTCTTGTCATTCCAACGGCTTAGGCTCAGCCAATCGGCTCGCTTGATTTCACTCAGCTCACTTTGGCTCTATCAGGTGCCAAGCAGCCGAGTGCACCGCTAGCTGCAACTCTTGCTCAGCTTTTAGCTGTGGCTTGCCCACGTCACCCAGCTAGAGCTGGGCCAGGATGAGGCAGCGGGGACCCCAGGAGAAGGGGGGTTCACACAGCTATGCATATCATTTTGGGATACCCCAAAGCGTGGAACTCATATGGCCCTTAAATCATTTAGACTCCAGGCCTCAGAAGTTCCTCTTTATTTCAGTTGGCTACAATTGGGCAACTAAAGGCTAAACAGCCTGGATGAATGGTGCTTATTTTTTCTGTAAATGATGCCATGAGAGCTCACACACAGTGAGGCCATCCATGCACCCCCTATATTTATTCCTACAATGTAGACATTGTTCAGTGAAGCATTTGCTCATTAAGTGGAGTGGACTCCTGTAGTGGAGTTACCTGTTACCCGTCATTTTGATTCATGTTGTACAAAGAAATCAAATGCCTGCCTTTCCGGAATGAATCCTCCCCCAGCAGTCTTTCAGCAGGTAGCACTGTGTGTGCGTCATCGGCCCGTCATGGATCTGCTTAATGCCAGCTGGCGGTGAAAGGGTTGTAAGTGAGAACACACCTACTGCCATTTCCTCTGTTTGTTCTAGCTGTGAAAAAGAAATCCTATAGTGTTCTGTTTCATTGCTAGAGGCAGCGGGAAGACAACGCATTGCTGACCTCCCTGGTCCTCCTGTGGCCAGTGTCCATCCCAAACATCTGGGCCAGTAGGACGATGTGTCAGGGCAAGCCCAATGCAGGTTGGCTGGAAAAACCTCCTGCTGCGAGGCAAAACCTAAGGAGCCTGGGAAACATGCAGGTATCGAGCATAATGCAGCCTTCTATGTGATTTACAGCCTGTTACCTCCCCCTGGAAGCTGTGAACAAATAACCCAGCGATGCAGTGTGCTGCTTCACTGTCATTCCAGTAAGGTTGCCAGAGGCTAAGCGGAGCCTGGAAAAGCAATGCTACATGCCACTGTGCCATCTTCAGAATGGGGCGAGCCTGTGGGTCAGCGCTTAGTATTTGGACGCTGTTTGACTTTCGGATACGGAGTGAGTCTGTGAGAGCAGCAGGCTGGAGCTGGTGAGCTTATCTCCTATGTTTTTCCTTCTCTGTCACATACACAATACTGGGCTTTTAGTCACCAAACATTGCCTTGTGTGCACATTATATCATGTATCATGGCTAGATCCATTCCAGGACCACAGTGAAGTGTATGATATCTATAATCGGTTATACAAATCTGGAAATATTGGTTTGTTTTATGGACACATTGAAGGACAAAAGATGGAATAAGGAGAACCTGAGGGCTTTAAAAATGCTAATATGTAGAAATGGCATCTTGATGGCCCTAAAGCCCATACCCTAGGGCTTCCCAACCAGTGCTACTGTACGTGAGATCCTATCAGGTGAAACACTAGTGATCTGCTTCCATCAATACATCCATATATCCATTGCATAAATACGACTTCTCCAAAAGACTGACAACTATTTGTAGCGTTGCATGTTTTTTTTTAATGCATTTTATATTTGTGTGTTTTTAACAGATATAGGCGATTGGCCATACCACTGAATTGGTACATGAGGTGCATGACATATGGTAATTAGAAACTGGAAAATGGTACTTGATTAAAGTGGAAGTTCAAGCTTATTGTAAGCCCCCAGCCATCCCTGTTCTAAGCCCTATTTTTAATTGAAATAACAAACAACTCACCTGATTGCTGAAATCCCCCCCCCCCCCCGTGCTGGATCGGAGGGCGGGGGGGGGGGGAGGCTCTGCATGGCAGCCTTGTCATCTAATCTACTCCACTGACTGGGTGTCTGACCTATTACTCAAGGCTTCAGCTTCCTCGTCTGCACCCCAGTAACTTGTTTTTTTGTTGTTGCCCAGATGGGGCTTAGCATGGAGGAGGGAAGTTGGACTTCCCCCATCCTTTAGACTGTAAGCTTGCAAGGGCAGGGCTCTCCTTCCTATTCTCTCCTGTGCTCACAACCTCGTGGCATCTAGTTTTGTATTGTTCCCGTCTGTAATCATACATTGTAAAGCCAGAAGATGATGGGGCTATGTAAATAAACAACAATAAGAAGAAAAGAAAAAAAAATCTTGGCAGGCCCTACTTAAAAGGTCCACCACCCGACTTTCTCCACAGACCTCAGATCAGTGCTGCCAGACACCGCTGCAGATAGTGGAGCTGCGGAGCAAGTGATCGTCTCTATCAGGTCCAGGTGAGGACAAGCAGGGAACTTCGTGTTCCTAAGACAGCTCTGGTCTGAGGTCTGTAAGCAAGTCTTTACTTTGATTGGTGCTCTATAGCAAAAAATGGTCTAACAATAAAAAAATCATATAAATATTCTAGATGGCAAAATGAGGGGTTAATTGTATACTCTGCATCAGCTGCAGCCAAGCTTCAGTTTTTACCTAGTAATATGTTTTTTGTTGTATTGATGTCTATTGATATTGACAGGCACTGAATTACTTATTCCCAGGTAACTTTGTTTATGGATCATTCAGCCTGCTTTAAATTTCTCAATAACTTCCAATGACCTGAATCCGGGTCTCCACAGCAGCAGATGATGACTTGCTCATGCATTTCTCAATGTAAGGGGGCCCTTGCAGATTGCTGTTACATTTGTAACTCCTGCTGTAGTTAATTTTTAAAAACAAAATGGTGTCTCATGGAGCTGCAGCCCGCCTGCAAAGAGGAAGTTTCCTTCCACTGTGCACTGTGGGGTTATGACAGTTGAATTCAGGAAGCAGCACAGTTGGGATGCTGGGAATAGAGGCTCCAAAATAACCAGGAGAAAATCTGTGAGGCGCTTTTTTAGCTTTGAGTAGATGCAGCAGCAAATGCAAGTGCTGACAATGATTTAATTATTTTTTTTTCCAAATGTTCAAGGCTGTTAGTCCTGTAAAGTGTTGGTGAATGAAGAATGCAGCTCCTGACAGCCAGTATGGGGCAAGAATCATTTTTCAGTTTACCTGGAATGTCATTTAAAGGAGCACTATCACAAAAAATGGCCCAATGATAAAACTTCATATAAATATGATGGATGTCACTTATACACCCGGCATCAGGAGATGTGTAGCCAGGCGTGTTTATCTTTCTTTTAATGAAAGTAAAAGACAGGCTCTGTCACCCATGATAGACTAAACCTGTCACCCCTGGATTTTATTCCTATCATGGGAGAACAAACCACAAGCTTGGCGGGAGTTTTATTCGGTTAGTGTATTAGTGACCTCTCTTCTCATTACCTGATGTGTTTTATATGTATTTTAAATATTACACAATTTCGTGATAGTGTTCCTTTAAGTTCTCCATTAAAGGGACTGTTCAGGCAGAAAAAAACGCACTATTTTTGCCCTCCTGCAGCGTTTTTTAAACTGGAGTGGGATGGAAGTGCTGCAGGGGACAAAAAGTGGTTGAGGCTTTTACTTTTTTGCTTGGACAGACCTTTGAACACTTCTCATCCTATAGCCTTTATGTGTTTTATCTGTTTATCTATTTTATCTGTATCCTTATTTCCCTGATGCCTGTGATATTGATGCCATTATGTTGCTGCCTTTGTAAATATTCTATTTAGGTTTTTATTTTCACAATATATCTTCAGTTATTGAGCAGTTCATTTACAGTATTGCTTTTCCATATTTCCCTACAACAGCTAAACATGTCAAACGTTTCTAGTCCATTAGTTTCATGAGTCCCATTCGGGACACGGTAGTTATTCTAATTTCAGGGAAGCAGGATTTTTGCATGTATTTATTGTAAGGATAAGGGTTTGTCTTGGCACTTGGCACTTTAATATAGTTTTTTACATTGATAGGAATGTCTCATGAATTACCTAGATATTAAATTATTAATTGCACATTTATGGATAGTTTTGCACTGAATATATTATAGCACATAGGGTTAACATGATCATGAATGTATATTTTTATTGTAATTGTGATTCACAGCTATGATACTGCATCCCTAGGGACTTGTTATTAATTAAGCACATAGAGAACATTGTTTATTTACCATCCAGGGGGTCTGATGTTTTTAACCTTTTCTTTTAAAATGTGATAAGTGTGACCTAGCGCTGTATTATCACCCACACAAAAATAAAGGGTTTTTATCAATTTACTTATCTTTTGGTTGGTGCGATTCAATTATATAGGTATACTTTGTGGGTGCTCTGGGTTACCCCAACTTTTTTGGAATTATACATATCCCATACCATTAGAGGTTGGGGACCTGTATATAACCGGCACACCTCAATATAAATAGTGGTGCGGAGTAACATTGTGTTTTGGAAAAGTTTTCTAGTCCATTCTGGCACTTTCAAAGTGGACCAAAACCCAGTATTTTGCTCCTTTCCCCCCTCTGTGTGAAACCCCCAAGATCACCACAGCCAACTCACCTCTTCCCAGTCCCACGGCGCGTCTAAGCGCAGCGGCTCCGGCGGCCGCATCCTTCTTTTCCCTCTAGGAGTGCACGTGTACGCGCCAGGCATTTGTGAATGGCCGCTCCCTGTTAGAGAGAGACGAAGGATGCAGCTGTCGGAGCCACTGCTCTTAGATGTGCCATGGGACTGGGAAGAGGTGAGTGAGATCAGCCGGGTTTCACACAGCGGGGTACCCCCAATTGGGGTGCTCCCAGGGAAAGGACGAAAACTATCCTGGGTTTTAGTCCAGTTTAAAAAGGAACCTTATATACAACTATTTGTTTTGTATTTATGTATATGCTGTAAGTACTTGTCACTTACGGTACTGAGCCATGATGTATTTTAGAACTAAATTGCCTGTATGAAATTCAAAGGTCCAACACTAATACCTTCCTAGGGACTAAGGCCTTTTGAAGCATCAAATTCGTATATAGGCTGTGCAGCCATTCCCGCTTGTGACCTTTATTATCATTGTGATCTTCAGTGCAGTGCCACTGTAATTACACCAGGAAATGATTTCCTATTGGCCTGAGAATATGTCTCCTGTAATTATCTGTGGGGCGCATGGTGCAAGAAAGTGACAACTATAGACCAGGGTTTAAAAAAACCCACCATTGCCTCATAAGTAAATGTTTTCTGTTTTTTGCTTATAGGATGTCCTGCTTCACCCCCTTGGTTTGTAATCCTGGCCGTTCCTAACCTGCAACACATATAAAGAAAGATGGCTGACCCTGATGGAAGCACCACCACTTTGGAATATTGTCCAGACTGCGGCCAGCCTCATCCTCTAACCGATAATCACATCTACAACTTCCAGGATGAGGTGGACGATGAGCTGGTCTGCCACATCTGCCTGCAGCCACTGCTGCAACCCATGGACACTCCGTGTGGTCACACTTACTGCTACCGGTGCCTGAAAAACTTTCTGCACGAAAAGGACTTTTGCCCTATGGACCGCAAAAAATTATGTTTTCAAGATTGTCACAAGTCGAGTCTGCTGGTGAGAAACCTGTTGGATAAGTTGAGTGTCACCTGTCCCTTCCTGGCAGAATGCAAACAGGTCATGCAGCGCTGCGAGCTGGAGCCGCACCTTCGCAACAGGTAAACAGACTCTGGGATAATGTGATAGCGCCATTCCCTCAGAGATATGAACACAGGTACACGACTTCCTCACTCTACACATGCCTGGACACATATGTCTGTGGGGAAATTATGGATTCTCACTGTCTTCTAAATTCTTTTGTGTCAGAAAAAATCGATTTCTTTCAAATATTGTGATGTTTCATTAGGCAATATTAGTATCGATTCAAAATATGTTTGAATGGATCTTTTACAAACTATGGCAGGTGAAAAGCACGCTCTCCGGCTCTCGCCCTCCTCAACCACGCCCCCTCACCTCAGCATTCGCTGCCTGGTAAGCCGGAAACTGGACTAGCAGGTCACATGTGTTCAGTGCCCATGTGTTGCTGCCTTCCTTCTCATACCACCGTTCCGGGGACGGGTGGTGGCGGGCTGACACTTCAGCCCGGACTGAGCACTGACAGCCCCGTTTAGGCTATAGTGTAAGCTTTGCGACATCCAGACGCCTATCAGAGGACGCCTGGTGCACAAGTCGCTCACTGCCGGGCGACGTCGCATCCATCCCTCTCCTCTTCAGAAAACTGCGAGGCTCTGGTTGCTATGCAAAGATAAAAACACAGAGCAAATGTCAAGCTTCAAATAAGTCCAAACACTCAATGTAGAGGTTATCCCGTGGTACATGCACTTTTTGTCAATGCACAGCGCTTTTATTAGCAGCCATTAGAAGCAGCAATTAAACTTAGATACCTAAGGTCATAATCTCCAGATAAAAATCCACCAGTAAATAAAGCCAGGTTCCGAACAAAATGACTAGGTAGCCGATCACTCCACACGAGTTTAAGCAACCTGCTTAAACTGGCTTCATTTACTGGTGCATTTTGAACCTGTGATTATCTGGAGATTATAACCTTCGGGATCTATGTTTAATTGCTTATTAGGTTTTCGAAAGCAATATATTGTCTTTGAGACAGATATATTGTATCACCTTACGTGTATCGTATTGCCAGACCCCTATTCTTTTGTCTATATTCTTAGTATACAGTACGTCCAGCTCCAGATATAATACTTACACTTGGGTTATCCTCCACCAGATGGCGCTACACTGCAGAGACATGGAAAAACAGGCCCCTCCCGGCCCTTCAAATACCCAGGGACCTCCCACAAATCCCCAGATTTCTCTGCAGTGCTAACTGTGAAGACATGATGTATCACTCTCTCTCAGGTGAGCGGGGCTACCAAAGCCTGCGACCCTGTTGGACTATTCCCACCCGTCCTCCCTGTGATGTGCCTCCCAGCCTGGGCTGCGCTGGTCGGGTGAAGGTAGGCAGCACCATGCGTGCTTAACGGAGCCATGCTCCACCGCAGTCCCCCACCAAAGGGTAGGCGGTTTAGGGCTGATGGTGAGCCTCTAGGGGATGCCCCTCCCGCACTATTGCCCCAGGCCCGTGTAGCGGTGGACCCTGTACAAAGGGTCGCCATCCTCCCTCATTCCCCCCCGTAGCCCGGGGGGAAAGAAAGGTGTGTGTGTGTGTGTGTGTGTGTGTGTGTGTGTGTGTGTGTGTGTGTGTGTAGTAAGGTCTTGTTTTACACGTTATGGCCTTAGTCTGCCCGGACTAGTATCCCTGGGGTCAGAACCGCGGTGTTTAGTTCTTACTGTGCAATTGTCGCCGCCGCGCGCACTTCTTCCTTTACTGGATGTGCGGCGCCGGGCGGCGACGTCGCCTCAGACGCTGCGGCATCTTCATTGGCAAATCATCTCCTCTAAGTGTCCCATTCACTTCGCTCCTCATACAGTTTGTATCCACCTCAGAGCTTCGCGCTCTTTGGGGGGGGGGGGGCGGGGACATAGGTTGGCGCGCTCTGCGTCACTGGCCGCTCTGGCCCGCCCTTCGAGGTTCGCTTTGGCGCCATTTTGATGCTGGTCGCACGCACGCGTGGTGGCAGTCCTCCTCCTCCCTGGGTCTGTAGGTGCCCTAGCGGGCGATTTTCATGATCTTTGTTTACTGCGCATGGTTCTGACACTCTTTATTCCCATTATGTCTTTCAGACTGGTGAACACCATTGGCTTCTCCCAGCCCGGTGTTAAATTATAGCGGGCCTTGTTAAATTCTCCCACTTCCATAGCGGGTCTTTGGGGCATCCAGGGTTACTTATTGTGTAAATCCCTACTGGCATATTGTGCCTTGATTAATCACCATATGGAGGCATCTCAGAATTATGTGACCGGGGTCCCTCCGGGACAAGACCGGCTGTGTATAGCGTGTGGACAACCCCATGCTGATGCTGGCAGGGCACGGGTCTGCGTACCCTGTGCCAAACAAGCACTGGCTCTGCAATCAGGTCGGCCAGTGGCTACACCTAGCTTCAATTCACCTATCTCCCCAGGCTTAAATCTCTCTCCTGCTGAGTCGTCTACAAGTGGGGAATTGCAGCCCGCTGCGCCTTCCAGACTGCCTACGGCTGAACAGATTATTGCTAGGTTGTCAGAGCGTATGGGCCCTGGTAGAAAGCGGCACCTGTCGCCCCATGTTTCTGTATGAGAACTGAGGGGTTTGCTACTCTGTGTGACTATCCCCCTTCTGAAGAAGGGGAGTTGTTCTCTGACTCAGGCTCTTCTGATGAGATGACGAGGAGTCACGATGATTCTGGCCCGGAATACTGGGGCCAGTGTGACACTGACGACCTGTTGCTTAAGGTCTTTAAGGCACTGTCTATCTCTCCCCCCCCAGTCAGGTCCCCAAGCCTAGAGGGGAGCGTTTCCATACTGCGACTGCACGTTTGGAATTGTTAGAGCAGGCTCATTTCCAGGCTCTTGTCCTCAAAGAATGGGAATGCCCCAGTAAACTTCCAGGGGTTCCAGGGGACTGGGATAGGAAATACCCTTTTCCCCCTGAGGTGGTTAATTGCTGATCATCACCCCCCGTGGTGGATGCGCCGATCATAGGGGTCCCTAACCCCCCCTTTATTACAACCACTGCCTATAGCGCCCTTCGGGATGCTGAGGTCCGGCGCGTTGAGCTGCTGGCTTCCCATGCCTTTTCTTGTGCCGGGACGGCTCTGCGTCCGGTCTGTGCCGCAGCCATTACTGCGGTGGCCACTAGAACCCTCATCAAAAAATTGCTCGATCATAACCCCGAGGATCTCCCCTGGGAGGTGTTCAATGCACTCTCCAATTGTGATGTATTTGTGAAGTTTATTCTATTAGCGCTAGATGACGCGATTAGAATGTGTGCAAGAACTTCCGCCCTTGCGGTGGCTATTTGTCGCTTGCTCTGGCTGCGACAGTGGGGTGCTGATGATGCTACTAAAAAGACTCTTACTGGGCTCCCCTTCAGAGGGCAACGCGTATTTGGGGCCCGTCTAGACCTGTTTGGTAAAAAGGCAAATCACCCCTTCGCAGACGGCTGTCCCGGCCCCCTCGAGGCACGAGCACCCCTCCTCCCCCCTACCTTAGTGTTAAACAGGAACCAGGGGTGCCTTTCCGGATTTTTGGGGCAGACTCCTGCCCCACGAGCAGTAGGCAACGCTCTGGCCCCTCCGGTGGTGCTAAGCCCAAATCTTCCACCAAACCCCCTCAAGCATTATGGGGCGCCCTCGCCCGGCTGGGTGAGGGGACGGCTGCAGTACCTTGCTCTTATCAGAAGGCATTTCGCCTCACTCTGGCGGATTCAGGAGGTTGTGTCCTCCAGATACAGGATAGAGTTTTCTGCACGGCCTTCCCCAGTTTTTATCAGGCCCCAGGTACTCCTGGTCCCTGCCCCTGTTCAGTTGCTGGCACAGGCCATGTTAGGCGTGCAAGGTCTGAGGGTCTCTTGCAGATTGCCCGTAATAGGCAGAGGCAAGGGCCGCTATACCACCTCCCACAGCCCCCCAAAGGATGGGTCAGGTGGCCCATTCTGGATTCACAGCAATTCTCTAATTACAGGCAGTTTCCTGCATGGATACTCTTGAGTTTGGCCATCAGCACCTTGCGCCCAGTGGGCGCCTTGCCGCCTGGGGCACTCTTCAATGCTTATGTTTACATTCCTGTGCCCTCAGATCTCTGAGGCTCTCCAGGTTCGTGTTGGAAGTCCAACACTGTTTAATTGTGGCCCTGCTATCTGGCCTCTCTTCAATTCCCAGAGTGTTCACTCAGGTGCTGTCGATGGTGATGTCTCTGATGAGACCAAGGGACGTCCGAGCGATGTCTACCCGGGCGCCCTTCCTCACTTCCCTGTCTCTGCGTCAGGATAGTTGGATATCCGGCTGGTGGGCCATTGGGAGTCATTTGGATGGGTGTTCAATCACCTCGAGTCCTCGCTGTTCCCTAAAGTGGCAACTCCATTAATAGGAATGATTCTGGATCAGGTTCAAACCATTCAATTCAACAATTCTCCCCCTTTCAGCCATTAGGTGGGCATTCTGGTCTCATGGGCCCAGTCCCTCACTACTGTCCAGGTTTCTTAACACCAGGCAGGGATGCAACTGGTGGGCCGTTGTTAACTTGCTCGGCAGAAGCCCGAGTAGCTAAAGAGGTCCCTTATGCTCAGTTCCCCTTGAGCCGTCTGCGACTTCTATTGGTAACATAGAACAGGGATCCAGCACCCCTGGAGCGGGGCCTGTGGGCCTTCCCACCTGTATGACGGTTTTCCCTTGAAAGTGGATGAACTCGAGGGACCTGTCTGGGGGCAGTTCCCTCTTGCCTTCTCTGGAAACGGCCACCATGGGTGCCAACCTTTCAGGTTGAAGGGGATGGTTTCTTCCAAAACCCCCTGCGATTCTGGTGTTGGTGGGGCCCTCAAAGGGTCCTTACGCCTATGGAGGTCTAAGCAGTGAGCGTTTTTCAGTTGGCTCTTTCTCGCTTGACCGTTCCCCTTCTGGATTTGCCAGGCTGGGGGTGCTCGGTCCGTCTGATGACAGTCATACTACATTCACCATTGGAAGGGGCCTGGAGCTGGCGGACCTTGCAGGGAGTGCCTATGTTCCCTTCTGGGCGGAGACAATGCTCCCTGCATGTTAGTGATATTAGCTCCGGCTAAGCCCCTCTGCGACAGGATGTGCTAATCCCTGTGTCGTTATGGAATCCAACCACTTGTGGATCTGTGGGGTTCCGTCACCTTCACAGGCTATCGGCCTTTGTTTCCCTGTCCCAGGATCCTATGTCAGTGGTCCGGATGCCTTAGTACCGTCTTGACAGGACTTTTGGTTCTGTATGCCCTTCTCCATTCCCTCTGCTAGGCAGGGTTATGCGGAAGATTACTCTGGTAAGGGGACCAGTGATTCTGGTGGCCCCCAGTTGACCTAGTATAGTGTGGTTGCAGATATGGTACTGTGGTCGGTAGTTCTGCACCTTGCCAGGAGTGCCTGTTGATCACTCAGGGCCCTTTACGTCACTATAGTTCATGGTCCCTGGCCTAGTCGATCTGACTGCTGAAACATACATCTTGATGGAGACAAGTTTAGCTGTCTCAGTGTTGTGACTATGGGATGGCTAGGAGTGAGCCTCCTCTTCGTCTTCTTCTATTGTTGTAGGGTATGGCATACCCACATACGAGTCTGGTCCTCTTACTTGTTGGATGTTCTCGGTTTCCAGGGTCCCAGTGTGGCTTTCAGCATGAATTGGAGTTGGTTCCCCAGCTCAGCTCTCTGATGGGTCAGGCTCTGCCCTGTCCACCTTGCCTTAACAGTCTCTGGTTCAGTCTTCCTTGGTTAAGACTTCCTTCAGGGGGTGCTCAGGTGCGCCCTCCATGTACTCCTATGGCCCCTGTTGGGATTGAAATTGAATTCATTCCGTCTGCTTGCAGGATTGTCTCTTGGTCCTATTCAGGACACTGTCTGGATGTCCTTACCCTCAAGGTGGTCCTTCTGGTGGCTGTTACCTTGGTCAGGCGTGTGTTAGCGGGCGGTTCGGTCTACCTAGCCCTCATTCATTGAGATATACCAGGATAAGGTGGAGTTCCGCCTGAAGCCATCTGTAGGTGTCTTATGTTCAATTATCCGAGATATTGTTTCCACGGCTATCCCCCTTCCTAGCGCCACTGAGGAAGTGGTTCTGCATTCCTTATACAGGTGTTGGCAGTTTTTTTCTTTAGGAGTCACTGTGTCCTTTAAGGTTCCTTGGGGCTTGTGGTCGTTACATCCTGAATGTGCCCGATCTCGTCTGCTCTCGGGAGTTGTATTCATGCAAAGTATGGTTCCCAGAACAACCAAAACGCACCCTTAATGTAAACGCTGCACACTAAAGATAAAAAAATCAAAGTTTTTATTCTAATAAGCGCATACTAATTACATATAAGACATACGTTTAAAAGACACAATTAAAACTGGATATATCAGGCTCCTTGTAACAATTATCCATAGGTATCAATGTTCCCTACGCCAGTTATTAAGTCTATAAAAAAGGTAACAATATAAGGTGCTACTATTATACAAATACAAGTCAAAATAAAGTGGCCAGTGCATATAAAGTAATTAGTGCAATGCAGCATAAGCTAAATTCATAAACTTTTATCTAATAATATTATAAGTGAAGGTCCTATTGAGCCGCATAAACATAACTATTAATCATTTTGGAAAAATAAATAAGTGTATGGAGAAAAAAAGGAAACAACACTCTACAATGTGAACAATCTCTGCCCTACAGAGGGCCAATATGTGCAAGTGAAACACTGGTAACATGGGAACTAATAGGAAAAAAGATCAATAAGTCATATCACCAAATTCCATGGGACCTATATCCACCTATCTCTCGGGGCTCTCGGGAGTTGGGCGGTTTGGTCCTGGTTGTTACCTTAATGGATGTTACTCCTGGTACTCTGTTTTTCGGCCTTGGCTTCTGCCAAATTTATTAGCTATCGGATTGTCATGCTGTTACTCAGGCCTATTCAGGCAAGGGGAAGAACCTCCCTTGTTGCCTTGATTCCTTTTCTACGCGTGCTTGATGCCTCTTGGGCTTTCAGCACCGGTTTTGCTGTTGAACTGGTTGGTTAGGCCACTACCATTGACCTTCTGCTCATACCTTTTGCAAGGTTTTTACAATGTTGATGTTAGGGCCTCAGCTCATGCTGTCTTGGCCGTAGGGTTCTGCAGGTGACAGTGCTTTAAACTGTCTGCTGTTGTCGTTTTTTTGTTGGGGATCCCTCCCTACCTTATGGACACTGCTTTTGGATGTGTAAGTATTATATCTGGAGCAGGACGTACTGTATACTAAGAATAATACAATTCTGTGAAATACTCACCTGTAGAACTGATATTATTTGTATGCAGTACGCCCTGCTCCACCCCACCCTGTTGTTGCTTTATTCTGGATCCCCTGTATGGTGATTGTTATCATTACCAGTTGTTCTGGATGGTTTAATTCTCCCGGCTTCTTTTTCGCAGCTTTTCAATGCTGGTTATTTGTGGCAGGTCCCTGGGTATTTGAAGGGCCGGGAGGAGCCTGTTTTTCCATGTCTCTGCAGTGCAGCGCCATCTGGCGGAGGATAACCCAAGTGTAAGTATTATATCTGGAGCAGGACGTACTGTATACAAATAATATCAATTCTACAGAGTATTTCACAGAATTGTATTTTCTCTGATGTTTACCTGTCCATCTTGCATGACGGTTTCAATAGAACCTCTTTTATGATCTCGGCAAAAGCTGTAAAAGAAGGTCCTGTAGTGCTAATGCCAATTGAAGGGCAAGCCTTTTACGCTATGTCTGTGGTAGCATTGGCTGATATATTGCTTAAATTATGGGTGATAATATATTACTCAACACTGGAACAAAAGCCTAAAAAACTTTCAGAACAGCTGCCTGTCCTGTGACTGCTGGTGACCAAGTTTTGCCGCATTAGCTTGCACATCAAACCTGAATGGTTGCAGGGGGTCACATGCTTAGCTGCAGGGACAGCATTAAGGGTAAGTGTCACCCTGTTTAAGATTTCAGGATGGCTCCCCCTAGACACACACACACACACACACACGCTCGAAATAAAAAGCGAGCAAAAGGAAAAACAGGGAGACAAAGATATGGGCCAAGAAAAACAACAAGGAATACAGCAAAAACGGGACTAAAAGTAAACAAAATGTGAAAATAAATGGAGAGAGGGGAAAAAGAAATCCACTATGAAGAGAAGGCAAAAAGAGAATGAATGGATTGAATGTAGAACTTATAAAGGAGGAGAAAAAATAGGATGACATAGAAAGTGAAGTAGAAGGGGAGTGAAGGAAAGAGAGGGAAAGGAGAGAATGTGAAAACGAGAGCAGGATAAGAGGGAATGTGAGAAAACGAGAGAGAATGAATGACGCAATGAGATAGGGATGAGAGGAATTTAGAAAAACAGAGTGGTGGAAAAAGAGAAAGAATAAGACTAGAGAAAGAGAGCGAGTGATGAAAGAGAGAATAAAAAAACTAAGAAAATGGAAAAAAGAGCTGGAGGGAAGGTAAAAAAAAAATGGGGAGTTGTGAAGAACCTAAAAAGAGGCAGACTGGAGGAAAGGGAGAAGATGTATAGCTTTATGGGTATTTTGAGATGGGCGGGGATGAGAGGTTTATTAAATGAATCTAGCTGAAAGCAAATTGTATCCGCCAGAGCAATACTGAAATCTCCATGGTTTGGAGGGTATGGCAGAGAGTAACTGAAGCTAAATTAGTTGTTGTTATAAAAGCGATGATGGCCCTGGCAAATCCAGCAGCTAGGAAAATTCCAGTCTCACACCTGGCATAAACCTTTTACTTGCAGTAAAACGAGCTTCTTGCCATGTCTCTTGACCTGATGTGGTGGTTTCCACCTGTTTGGGAGAAAATCTTTGATTTTTGCCAGGAATGCCAGGTTTTTCCTAAAATGTTATGGGTCATGCATTAGCCCACATGTTTTCTCTACCTGAAGTTGGAGGAAATAGTCTAATAAAGGCTTTACTTTACTATGTCTCTAATACTGGTGCATGGAGGCATCCAGCTCCGGGACAACCTTTTTCTCCTCCATTGTTTTAGGCTGGAAAGAGATGTACTATATGTTTAGATATGTATTTTAACAATACAAATGCTCTGAGAGATTTTCAGATAAACCAAAACTTACACTAGATTGTTTAGTGGCACCAAAGGGACTTTTTTCTTGAATAGTGAAAATAAAATTCAGCATTCAGCAAATATCAATCCAATTAACATACAGAGCTGCCTACTGTATGCATGTGATACCTACTGTATAATTTCAAGCAAATATACAATAGGTAAAGGACAAGTTATCCTGGAATATTCCGATGAGGGTGCAAATGTCCCACCCCAAAAGACAAGCTTAGACCGTAAGTGTCCCAACAGACATGTGATCGAGGGCTCCACTCTGATTACTCATCTTCCCCTTTTGATATTAGCCCAACCCAATGTATCGTGCATGTATGTGCCCTTACCCTCGCTGGTCTGATATTCATAATTGTGCATTACAGTAGGCTTATGGAAACCGGACGCAAGAACATATGGGCTGCTAGTTGTCTAATGGTAACTTTTGTTTTCTAAGTATACAGCACGTCCTGTTCCAGAACATATTCCTTACTCTCGGGATTTACTCTCCAGTAGATGGTGCTGGACTGCAGAGACAGAAAAGAGGCTCCTCCCGGCCCCATAAATACCCGGGACCTCCCACAAAATCCCCAGTTCTTCTCTGCAGTCCTGGCTGCGATGACTAGAAGATGGCTCTCTCTACTCACAGGTGAGCGGGGCAATTAGCCTGCGGCCCTGTAGGACTGTTCCCACCTGTTTGCTTCTACTTCCTCCCAGCTCAGGCTGCTCTGGTTTGGGTGAAGGTAGGCAGCACCGCTGTCAGGTGCTAAGGAGCGCTGCTCCAACCGCAGCCCCCCCACCAAAGGGTAGGCAGTATAGGCCCATGGTGAGCCTTATGGGATGCCCCTCCCGCACTTTATGCCCATCGCCCCCTGTCCCCACAGTGGCTCTCTTTTGGCTGGCCATTGCT
The DNA here is from genome assembly GCA_027917425.1 of Gastrophryne carolinensis. NCBI lineage: Eukaryota > Metazoa > Chordata > Amphibia > Anura > Microhylidae > Gastrophryne > Gastrophryne carolinensis. Next base: position 119,464,858 of record CM051235.1, on the reverse strand, counting down.
TCCCCCTCGCTCTCCCTTGTAGTTCTCGGGGGGGTGCATGTCCTTGTCGGTCGGCGGCGACATCGCCTCAGGCGCTCCTGCGCCATCATTGGCTGGTCTGGTCAGGTGGGCGCGTTTTTGCGCTCTTTGGGGGGGGGGGGCCTGTGGATGCCGCGTTTTGCATCACGGTCTCCGCGACCCGCCCCTCGAGGTATATGCGGGCGCCATTTTACTTCTCTGCTGCGTGTGCCTGGTGTCTCACTATCGTGGTTCGTAAGTGCCCCTGCAGGCTGATTTTTTATATGTATACTGTATATTTTGCATATTGCTTTTCGGATCTTTTGCTTATGTCTTGCAGGCGGGTCAAACTTGTGGTTTCTCCCGGCCCTATACCCTCTATTTAGTGTTAACTCTTATTGGAGGGCTTCCCTTACTCCCACCCCCCTAGCGGGTTATTGGGGCATCCCGGGTTGCTTTTATTAGCGTCAATCCCTATCGGCCTGTTGTGCCGTGATAATCACCATATGGAGGCTTCTCAGGATAATGTGCTCGGGTTTCCTTCGGGACAAGCCCGGCTGTGTGTGGCGTGTGGGGTATCCCCTATAAGTGATGATGTCAGGGTGTGTGTACCCTGCGCCCGGCAGGTACTTGCGCTGCAGTCTGGTTTACCTGCGGCTGGGCCTAGTGCTGCGCCTTCTCTGGCTTTGCCTACCCCTCCACGTTTACACCTGACTCCCAGTGAGGTGCATACCAGTGGGGAGTCTCAACCTGATTTGGCTACCCGAGTAGCCAGCATTGAAAGGCATATTGCTGGTTCTGGTCCGCGTAAGGCTTCTGCTAAGCGGCAGCACCTGGCACCCGGTGTTACTCTCTTTTCTATGGAAGCTGAGGAGTTTTTTGATGTTACTGGTTATACCCCCCTGGAATAAGGGGAATTATTCTGATTCCGAATCATCTGAGGATCAGCCTAGGGGTTATGCTGAGTCTGGGTCTGACCCATGGGCTTCAGATGATACTGACAGACTTTTGGCTCACATTTTTGAAGTGCTCTGTATCTCTCCTCCTGCCGTGGCCCCGTGGCAGCAGGGGGAGCTGTTTCATACTGTTAAGCCACGTTTGGAGTTTACTGAACAAACCCACTTTAATAATCTGATTGGGAAAGGCCTAGCTGGCTTCCCGGGATACCAAAGAGTTGGGATAAGAGGTATTCCTTTCCTGCTGAAATGGTTAAACGTTGGTCATGTCCTCCAGAGGTGGATGCACCAGTTCTGGGGTTGTCTAACACATCTGTTATGCATTCCCCTGATACAACTACCTTGAGGGATGGGGAAGACAGGCGCATGGATCAGCTAGCTTGCCATGCCTTTGCCTGTGTTGGGACCGCGCTCCGCCCGGTCTGTGCCTCTGCTATCAAGGCTGTTGCTGTTAAAAGCCTGCTCAGGGGTCTCTTAGATGGGGCCCCTGATAATGCTGGTAGTGAAGACTATAGAGCTCTTCTGCTTTGTGAGGAATTTGTTGCATATGTTCTCTCTGCCCTGGATGATACCATTAGAATGTGTGGCAGGGCTTCTGCCTTGTTGGTGGCAATACACCGCTCGGTCTGGCTGCGCCAGTGGGCAGCTGCCAAAAAGAGGACGTGGCCGCCCTGGCCCCCCCTGGGGTCCCAAGACTAAGTCCTTTCCCAAGCCCCCTCAGGCATGAAGGGGCGCGTCATGTCTCAGACCGGTGGATTCAGGAGGTAGTTTCCTCTGGTTACAAGATAGTTTGCAGCCTGGCCGCCCCCAAGATTCATCAAATCTCATGTAGCTCAAAACCCCTTGTCAGCTCAGCGTCTCTCCCTGGCTGTCCAAGGCCTTCTAGACCTAGGTGTCATCTGCCGGGTGCCCTTGAAGGAAAGGGGCAAAGGCTATTATTCCAATCTTTTCATCGTGCCCAAAAAGGATGGGTCCATCAGACTTATCCTGGATTTAAAGCTTCTCAACAGGTTTGTCAGATACTTTCGCATGGAGACTCTGCGCTCAGTTGTGACTTTCCTATGCCCAGGGGACTTCATGACCTCTGTAGACATCAGGAATGCTTACCTTCACGTCCCTATCTTTCCAGGTCATCAGATTCGCTCTGGAGGATCAGCACTACCAATTTGTGGCCTTGCCCTTCGGCCTCACTCCGGCCCCCAGGGTATTCACCAAGGTGCTGGCAGGAGTGATGGCCCTGCTGAGATCTCAGGGCATCCGCATTCTTCCCTACCTGGACGACATGCTTTTGCTTCCCAGTCCTTCCATCAGGCAGAGCTAGACACTCAGGGGGTGGTGTCCACTCTGGAGTCAATCACCCCAAATCTTCCCTGTCTCCTTCCATGGTGAAATCTTTTCTTGGCATGATTCTGGATTTCTGCCCAGGTCAAGATCTTTCTTCCTCAGCAGAAGGTGGAGGTCCTTCAAGAGAAAGTACAGCTTCTGCTGTCTTGTCCCCATCCATTCATCAGGCAGGGAATGCAGCTGGTGGGCCTGATGGTGTCCTGCTTTGAGGCGGTTCCATATGCTCTTGTCAGTATGGGATCGGGACCCTTTGTCCCTGGATCAGGTGTTTGTCTTGTCCCCTCAGGTTAGGCGGTCTCTAGTGTGGTGGTTGGTCTCGGGGAACCTGCTGGGGGGCAGGTCCTTTCTGGCCCCCTGCTTGGAGACTGTCACCACGGATGCCAGTCTGACAGGTTGGGGGGGGGATTCTGGAAGTCTCTGACATTCCAGGGTCAGTGGGGCCCTCAGGAGGCCCATTCCCTTATTAACATTCTGGAATTGAGGGCAATCAGGTTGGTTCTCACCCACTTGACCCCTCACCTGAGGGGTCGGGCTGTTCAGGTCATCTCAGACAACCAGACGGCAGTTGCCTACATCAATCATCAGGGAGGGACCCGGAGCAAGAGGGCCCTCAAGGAAGTGTCCCTGATACTGTCCTGGGCGGAGGAAAATGTTCTCTGCATCTCAGCTGTGTACATTCCGGGGGTGGAGAATCTGGAGGCAGACTCACTGAGCAGGGGAACCTCTCGCCTGGGAGAGTGGTCCCTCAGCAGCAGGGTGTTTCGCTCCCTGTGCCACCACTGGGGTCACAATCACAAGCTTCCAGTCTTTGTCTCTATGTCCCAGGATCCTCTTGCCTTGGCCACGGATGCCCTGGCAATGTCCTGGACGGGGTTCCAGGTCCTGTATGTGTTTCCCCCGTTTCCACTGCTGGGCAGGATGCTGCGCAAGATAGTTCAAGAAGGGGTGCCAGCCATCCTGGTGGCCCCCTGTTGGCCAAGAAGAGTGTGGTTCGCAGACATTGTGCATTTGGCAGTAGATCAGTACGCTCTACCACAGGTTCCAGATCTGCTCACTCAGGGACACCTACGCCACCCCAATTTACAAACGCTGGCTTTGACGGCCTGGCTGTTGAAACCTCCATCTTGATGGAAAAAGGGCTGCCTGCCTCAGTGGTGAATACCATGATCAGGGCTAGGAAGAGGTCCTCTTCTTCCATCTATTACAGGGTCTGGCGTACTTACATTGACTGGTGTGAGTCCCACTCGCTTCCCTGTCGTGTGTTTTTTCTATTCCTAGGATTCTGGAGTTTCTCCAACATGGTTTGGATCTGGGTCTTCAGCTCAGTACTCTGAAAGGCCATGTGTCTGCTTTGGCTATTTTCTTCCAAAGATCCTTTGCTCAGCATCCCCTGGTCAAAACTTTTTTCCAAGGGGTTACTCACGTGCGTCCCCCACGTAAGCCTTTGTTACCAGTCTGGGACTTGAATTTGGTCTTGTCTGCCCTGCAGGGGTCTCCCTTTGAGCCCTTGCAAGGGGCCCCTTTGTCCATCCTTACGCGTAAGGTGGTCTTTTTGGTGGCTATCACTTCTGTTAGGCGTGTTTCTGAGTTGGCGGCGTTGTTTCTGCCTTTCATCTCAATCAGGACATTGTTTTTGCCTTCTCTGTGTCCTAATCCTAGTAACCCTAAGGAAAGGGTTTTGCATTCTTTGGACGTAGTCAGAACTCTCTGAAGTTGCATTTGGTGGCTACTGAATCCTTCAGGAAGACCGATGCTCTTTTTGTGCTTCCGTCTGGACCTAAGAAAGGCCTGGCTAAGGCCAAGTCCACTATTAGTAAGTGGATACGTCAGGCTGCGATTCAGGCCTACTCTGCTAAGGGGAAGGAACCTCCATTCTGCTTTACTGCTCATTCTACTCGTGCTATTGGTGCCTCTTGGGCTTTTCAGCACCAAGCTTCTGTTGAACAAGTTTGCAAGGCCGCCACTTGGTCTTCTGTTCATACTTTTTCTAAGTTTTACAAGGTTGATGTTAGGGCCTCAGCTGATGCTGCTTTTGGCCGCAAGGTTCTGCAGGCGGCAGTGGTTTAAACTGTCTGCTGTTACTGTCTGCTGTTACTTTTGGGGATCCCACCCTACCTTACGGACACTGCTAATGAATGTCCCAAGAGTAAGGAATATCTTCTGGAACAGGACGTGCTGTATACTTAGAATAATACAATTCTGTGATTACTCACCTGTAGAATTGGTATTATATGTATACAGCACGTCCTGTTCCACCCCACCCTTGTTATCATTATCTTTAGTTACCTCTTCATGGTGATTATTTTTATGTTAAAATTTTTCATGTAATGGTTATAATTCTCCCGGTCTCTTGCTAACTGCTTTTCAACACTGGGGATTTTGTGGGAGGTCCCGGGTATTTATCGGGCCGGGAGGAGCCTCTTTTCTGTCTCTGCAGTCCAGCGCCATTTACTGGAGAGTATATCCCAAGAGTAAGGAATATCTTCTGGAACAGGACGTGCTGTATACATATAATACCAATTTTACAGGTGAGTAATCACAGAATTGTATTTTTGCAGCTTAAGCCTTAGACAAGCATGCAGCTATTTTGGATTATGGATACTCGGAAATGTCTGACCTTTCTAACACTTTGGTTCCACTTTTGGGTGCCAGATTCTGGATTCTGCTCAGTGTAGTTTATGAATCCTGCATAAAGGCAATTTCGTGAGGCTAATAATACTTTGGTTCCAATTTTGGATGCCATCTTTTGGATTCTGCTCAGTGTAGTTTATGAATCCAACAGAAATATAATTGCATGGGTCTGACACTTTGGTTCTACTTCTGGATTCTGCTCAGTGTAGTTTATGGATCCCGCAGAAAGGCATTTACACAAGTCTTTAAACTTTGGTTGTACTAAAGGATCCTGTACAAACCCAGCCAAACACTGCCAGCTTGACATATGTAGACATAGTAAAAATGATAGGAACAAGTTATGCTGTTATCTAAACACATTAATGATATGTATACATTGCACTGGGCTGCTTTAATGTGTAATTTGAAACTCTCTATGCAGTTTATTCTTGCCACAATTTCAACCATGAACAGAACTAGTCACACTTTTTTAGCCAGAACCTTTTCCAGTTCCAAACTGGTAAACTTGCGTGCACACAGTACTCAGTAAAGCGGATGTAACGTCAAGGTGTTCATCCTCAAAGGTCCTTTGGCAGTCGAGGCCAACGAGAAGCTTTGCCTCCCAACTGTGTTGTGAAGGCCCCCTGCTACCAGTTCTGTGTAACATTAGCAGAATATGCTCCTCTCAATTTCAACCTATGCTGCTGTACAGTCCAGACTGATTGGTTATGGCACCACTAACCTGCATGAACTTTTCTCCCCTCTCTTTCTATGTGGCGGGCCAGTATTCAGCTGAGTGGAGCTGCAGAAAGTATACCTGGGGGTGTCTGTGAGTTTTTATGGTGGCAGGGCACATGATCGCTCCCACCCAGTTAGGGATTTTAGAGAGACACATGGTCATGTTTAATGAGAGTTGCATTTTGTGTAGACATCATAATGATTTTTAAATCTGAATTGCCCCCCCCCCCAATGCACCAAAACCCAGGCTTTTAACTTCAGATTTAAAAACCATGCCGATTGCTGATCCCATCCGCACTTACACTGCCACCAGGACAAGGATTTATTACCAGCTCCTATTTTCCCTGTGAAATTTGCCATCCAGGTTGCACGGTCCAGGCTTCTCTTTCATGATTCCAAATTCCAAATCTGGACCACGTCAACACTAACAATGGCCTTCTCCACGTCGGGCACTGTGGGGTACATTAACAAACTGTGTGAATAGGTGTAAAATGGGTGTTGGTCCACTTGTACCCATTTGTTTCTGTACACTTTTTTTTCCCCATCCGATCTAGTGGGTCAGTGCTATAGAGTTGCCCTTTAGGAGCACTTTCATAAAGGTCTTGACATCCTCTGTGCACTGTGATACTTTGCAGTTGCTGGATGTCAGATGGATTTATTTGATTAGCTTCACACAGGCAGGTCCTCCTAAAGCCCTGTGCATTGTGCAAGGCAAAGTCACCACAGCAACATCACTCTGCTTAGTGTCCTTGCCCTGCAAAGCTCCAAAGTCCAGTACTCACCCACACTTGCTCAATGTTCCTTTCTTTTTCGCAAATACACAGTTCAACTTGTTAGTCTTTAAAATGGTCATTTGTTAGAAAAGACTTGTGTATAGTTTCAAGCAAGTTTCTAAAATGTTTCTTCTATGATATGGAGCAGCTTTTTATGTGAGACAATGACGGCGCTGGCTGGAATAGGACATGAGGTCACGGTGTACTGTTCAAGGCCTTGATTTGTGTTTAGCGCATGTAAACATTACACAGTTTCAGGGAATTGCACTGTACTGTGCCGGAGGCTGAACTCACAGCTGTTGACTTGGTGGAACTCAGGGGATACATTGTCTTTAAAGGGTAATGCTGCCACATTATCATGTGTAGGGTGGAAAAAGGCAAGCTACTGCACATTAAGACCTCAACCAGTGTGGCTACTATAAATGGAGAATTTGTTTTGAAAATATATAAACAAAAGAGGTCCATGATCTGGGCAAATACCGTGTAATACCTAAGGTATTATGTAACCTATATACCAGTACCGACCTGAACGATGTCATAGGCAGTATGGAGTACCGAACCAGATGAATCTGGATTGGCATGCCATTTTATAGTATCTATGATTAGCCAAATACTGTATTACTTTTCATATATAGCAACATCATTGCACCAGAATTAGTTTCATAGCCATCCAACAATTTATTTAATCAGACTTATTTTTATTTAATCACCCTATGGCTCCAGCCAGTTTTCCATAGACTTGTAATTGTATATGTGCTGCCCCTTTGGAATCGGTACGCCCACTGACCGCATCCCTTTTTTCCCTGCAGTCTAAGGCAAGCTCCTGTCCCCACTGGAGCAAGCCTCGGATGCTGCTTGTAAACTTGCAGTGGGATCACTGGACAGGTAATATTTGTGCTGAACATGGTGCCTTTCTCACAGCAGGGCATCCCAAAGTCCTTTGGACTCCAGGGACATCCTAGCATGGTTTTGGTTCCCTTTAAGCTTGATGCAAACCAACACGCATTTTCCTACTAAATGTGTGTTGGCTGCTGCTGCACTAAGTGCTGGGGGGGGGGGGGGAATCATGATTCCCCCTCCACTCATACAACTGATGTAGAGTCTAATTACTGTACAGTTCCCACAGCAAAATCCAGCCATGCGTTTTCCTGCCAGTGGTAATGGGCCAGTGCTGTGCAGGTAAGTGGAATTTGGCTTTGTATTGGCTATATGCACAGAGGACCCCCATGCTTATTGCCGAAGCAACAAATGCACATTGGGTAGAAAATGGGTATTGAAGCACTTTAAAGGGATTTTCTTGACGGAGTGTAAAAATATATATATTTTCGTATACCTACTAAGATGATTCATCCTGGTGTGCTGCTTGCTGTTGAGATTTTCCCAATTTTTGTCGCACAGACCCTGAATTTTATTTGAGGACCAATTTTTTTAGGCACTGAGAAATGTACCTACCTCCAACATCACCCCCTCCCCCCCCCCCCAGGCATCAGACTGTGTGAGACAGAACGATGCTTGTGTATACAAGGTAGGATAGCTGTTTCTTGCTTGGTTTGACTGTATTGTTCATTTTTCTTTGTCTAGGTATATTTTTCATTGATAAATAAAAAGGTGGCCAGGAATAAATAAAATCCACTAGCTGGGCTACAGAAAAGAGGCTAAATATCTGCAGCAACATCTTTATTCAGCAGCTCACCAGGATGAATCTGCATGGCATGCAAACCATGATTTGTTTTTACACTACAGGCTAAGGTTTGGATAACGCCCAGGCCCAGTCAGGTTTGAAGTCTACCAGAAGTCTACCATTTAATCTAGTAACACATTAATAAAGCCTGGTTTATATTTGCAGATCTCGCTAGTCAGCTGCAGTTATATAAAAACTGGTTTATTTAATCCATTTCTCAAAACGCAGAAAAGATTGGGAGGGACGTTAATGTGATTGTATTGCACAATACACTGAAAGGTTGGGTACAATGTCAGGTTTGCAAATTTGGAGTTCTGACTCCTCATGGTTCTTTTGGGCTTGGCCGGCCTTAGGATGGAAGGCACCCTGTTGCCCTGTGTGAGACTACAGGATGCCCCCCCCCAAATGCACTTCTGCACTTCCTCACTATTGGCCTAATGTCCCACCTGGTTGCCGATCGGGGTTCACTGGAAGATCCTTAGCATCAAGCTTGATGCCAATCAGAGTTGCCCAGTCACAATAGCGTTCCCTAGCCATTGGCTGCCAGTTCACTGCCTCATGTGACCATCCATGTGGGAGGTGAACTGGCAGCCAGTGGGACGGCAGTGCACAAGTTGGGGAGTTCCATATCAGGAATAAAGTGGAATAAAACCTGTATATTCCTAGTATGTCACACCCCCCACCCCGGCCTGTAGAGGGCGATCTTGCAGAGATGACATGGAAAAAAGGAGCCCCTCCTGGTCCATAAGTACTGAGTTCCTCCCACTATTCCTCAGTCTTTTCGTCTCTGCAGTCGGCGAAGCATTCAGAAGATGACTCTCCTTTAAGCTGCAGGTAGCCAGGCTTGCTCTCTATTTCTGTCTGAATCTCTTTAAACCTGTTTGGTTATATTGTATGCCTCCCAGCCCTGGCTGTGTGGTTCAGGCAAAGGTAGATACATACACCTTCTGGTGTATACAGGAGTATTACTCCCCCGTGAGACCCAAATGTGGGTAGGCGGCTTCCGGGTTGGTGATCCCGGCATGGGATGCCCCTGTCCCTTTATAATCCCCTTGTGCCTTATGGGTGCATTTCTATCCTCTCCCCTTAGTCTCCTTTAACCCTGCTGGGTAAAAAGAAGGGGGGGGGGGGGGCGTTATCTGGGCTTATTTGTCACCATGCACACACAAAAAAAAAAAAAAGATATATAAAATAAGTCTTTATTTCTTATTTTTATTATGTATGTTTTACTATACTATTTAATAGGAAATGTTTTATTTAGATTTTCCTATCTCTGTCTATGCAGCATTTTTTGCTTACCTATTAAAGCTCTTTGTTTTCTGGCTGTGTTCAGATTTGAATTTTCCCTCCATTTTTGGCCATGTGATCCTGGAAGTGGGCGGGGATTAGGCATGCTTTTATTCAGAGAGCACCTGTATGCTCTGTTTGTCTTCCTGCTTCCATGTGGCCTTACCTCATGATGTGAGCTTATTGCATGGGCTGTGAGTACCCTTCAGCTTGGCTGAAGGGAGTTTTTTTCTGTCATTTATTTATATTGTGTGCATTTGTGGTTTTTTTTTTGTTTTCTCTGTAGGTAGAAACTCCTTATTTAAAAAGGGGTTTCTCCTGGTCCTTATATATATAAAAAAAAAAAAAAGCCCTTAAGCCTTATTTGGGGGTCCATTTGTGTTTCAATCCTCCCACTTGGGACTATTTAAAGGGGCATCCCGGGTAGCAATTGTGTAAATCCCATATATACTTGGTGACTATAATCAATTATAGTATAATACTAAACACCATATGGAGGCATCCCAGGATAACGGACATGCAATGCCCTCTGCACAGACAATGTTTTGGATGTGGGGCATCCCTTGTTGGGGATAACGCAATTCTTTGCGTCCCTTGTGCACAATAAACTATTATGCAGCAAACTGAGGCCCAGGTTTCAGGGCCTGTGGCTAATGCCTCATCTCCTACTCCGCCATGTCTTGTCCGTACCCCCAATTATATTGTCATGGGAGGTGAGTCGCATGCTGATTTATGTGCCAGATTGGCTCATCTTGAAAGATTAATGTCTACCTCTGTGCCTAAGAAGGCCTCAGCTAAAAGAAAGCACTTGACTCCGGCAAGGGAGTCAGACAATTGTGAATTGCTTGATTGGTCTGATCCTTCTCAGTTAGAAGAAGGAGAATTATTATGAGGAATCAGATGTTTCTGATGAACAGCATTTTGTTGGTACTGAGATTGAGCAGGGTGAAGCAAGTGTTGTGGATACCCCAAAAGCTCTTGCTCAGTTATTTTGAGGTTTTGGTTATTACTCCTCCTGAAGTAGTCCCTCCTCAAAAAGGGGAATTCTTTGGAGTCGCTAAACCTCGTTTAGAATTTCCAAATCAAAAGCATTTTGATGAAATTATTCTTAAAGAATGGGAGAAGCCTGCGCGGCTTCCTGGCATTCCCTTGGGCTGGGACAAGAAATATCCCTTCCCAGCTGATACTGTTAAGTGTTGGTCATCACCACCTGTGCCCACCGCTCTGGGCATGTGTACACTCACTGCACGGATGGGCTAAATGCGGAGGGCAAATCTATGCATTAATATTTAATTAATTTATAGAGAGAGTGGATTTTTAAAAGATACTCTGCTCATGGGTGGATGCCCCTGTGCTTAATTTATCCAATTCTTCTGTGTTGCATTCTCCCGACTCCACTACACTTAAAGATGGAGAGGATAAGCGTATTGATCAAATGGCGTGCCACGCTTTTTCCAGTGTCGGCTCGGCCTTGCTGCCTGTTGGTGCTTCGGCACTCATAACAGTGGCTATTAGGTCTGTTGTGAGAGACCTAATGAATTACTCAGGGCTTGATCCGGCCTCTGATGAGTACGCCGCTTTTAAGCGATGTGAGATGTTTGCATCTTTTGTACTTTCTGCTCATGTGCAGCAGAACCTCTGCCTTGTTAGTCGCCATCCGGCGGTCAGTATGGTTGCGGCAGTGGGCAGCTGATATTGTAGCTAAGAAATCGCTTACAGCGCTCCCTTTTGTGGGATTGCACCTCTTTGGAGAAAGAATTGGATTCTGTCACTAAAGGAGGTAAATTACCTCAGCGTAAGAAACAACGTCGTTCCTTTCGTGGAATAGAGGAAAGGGACGTGGCCGTCCAAGTCATAATTGGGGGTCCAAAACCAAATCTTCCACTAAGCCTGCTCAACAATGAGGGGACGCCTTCACCCTTACGGGCGGGGGGAGGCTGCGCTTCTTCTTCCAGGTCTGGGTTCAGGAGGTATCAGACAGTTGGGTTCTGGAAGTAGTCTCTTCCGGTTACTAACTGGAATTCGAGTGCTGGCCTCCTCCCAGATTTTTCATGTCCCGGATGCCGTCAGATCCGGCAATTGCGCACGGACTGCGGGCAGCAGTAGCGAATCTGTTAAACATGGCTGTTATCGGCCTAGTGCCTCCAGCGGAAAAGGGTTTGGGGTTTTTCTCCAACCTATTCACGGTACCCAAAATGGACGGCTCTGTTCGGCCTATCCTAGACCTAAGGAGACTCAATCAATTTATCCGTTTCGGGAAATTCCGCATGGAGTCTCTGCGATCAACGATCGATGCTCTCCGTTAGGGGGACTTCATGACATCCATAGACATCAAGGATGCTTATTTGCACATTTCTATTTTCCGGGTCACCAGAGATTTCTCAGGTTCTCGATAGTAGACCAGCATTATCAATTTGTGGCCCTGTCATTCGGCCTTACCTCGGCCCCAAGAGTCTTTACCAAGATGCTGGCAGGAGTGATGGCTATATTCAGGGTCCAGGGCATCCGCATTGTGCCTTTTCTGGACGATCTTCTTATCGCGGCCTCCTCCCTCGAACAATCAGAGTTGGACATGGATGGTGGTCTCTACACTAGAGAGGTTCGAATGGGTAATAAGTTACCCCAAATCCTCTCTCTGTCCATCCAGGGAAATTCCCTTCCTGGGCCTGATTCTGGATACATTTCAGGCCAGGGTTTTTCTTCCTCAGTCCAAAATGGTTCTGATTCAGGACTTGATTCGTCTATTCTTGTCCAACCCTCGTCAGTCTATCCGTCTAGGGATGAGACTAGTGGGATTGACGGTAGCTGCATTCGAGGCAGTCCCGTTTGCCCAGTTTCACATAAGGGCGCTTCAGCTCTTCCTCTTGGCAAAGTGGGACAGGTGCCCACTATCATTGAATCAGACTTGTCTATTGTCTCCCCACGTTTTGCAGTCCCTTCAGTGGTGGTTAATATCGCACAACCTCCAGAAGGCAAGTCATTTCTGACTCCGCGTTGGGAACTGGCTACCACAGATGCCAGCCTGGTGGACTGGGGGGGCTTCTGGAAGAAGCATCAGTTCCAAGGATTGTGGGGGCCTCAGGAGGCTCATTCTCCAATCAATGTATTAGAGCTTCGGGCTATACGTCTTGTTCTACTTCGACTGACCATTTCTTACAGGGTCTGCCAGTTCAGATTCGGTCAGACAACCGAACAGCTGTTGCATACATCAATCACCAGGGAGGGACTCGCAGTTGGGGTGCCCTCCGGGAAGTGTCTCTGATCCTTCAGTGGGCAGAGATCAATGTTCCCTGCATATCAGCAGTTTACATTCCGGGGATAGAGAATGTGGAGGCAGACTCCCTGAGCAGGGGATGTTCTCGCCATGGAGAATGGTCTCTCAATCCAAGGGTCTTTTAGTTCCTCTGTCGTGGGGGACTCCACGGTTGGACCTGTTTACTTCTCGTCACAATCACAAGCTGCCAGCTTTTGTGTCTCTATCCGAGGATCCTCTGGCAGTGGCAGCGGATGCCATGTCTCTGGCCTGGAAGGATCTGGGGTTCCTATATCTGTTTCCCTCATTCTCCATGATCAGCAAGGTGGTGCGCAAGCTAGCACTGGAGGAGGTGCCAGCAATTCTGGTGGCGCCAAGGTGGCCAAGACGTCTGTGGTACGCAGACGTCATAAGGCTGGCAGTGGATCATGTCCATCTGCCTCTTCTTCCAGATCTCATCACTCAGGGTCAACTTTGTTACCCCAATTTACAAACGCTGGCTTTGACAGCATGGCTGCTGAAGTCTCCATCTTGAAAGAAGAAGGTCTTTCTGATGTGGTTATTCAGACTCTTATTAGAGCTAGGAAGAAGTCTTCCTCTGTCATTTATTACAGGACTTGGAGGTCCTATATTGATTGGTGTGAATCCAGGGCTTTGCCCTGTAGAGTATTTTCTATTCCTAGAATTCTGGAATATCTGCAACGAGGTCTGGATATGGGATTACAGATTAGTACTTTGAAAGGGCAAGTCTCTGCCTTGGCAATTTTCTTTCAAAGATCGTTTGCTCTTCATCCTTTGGTTAAGACCTTTTTGCCAAGGAGTTGCGCATGTGCGGCCTCCCAGAAAGCCTTTACTTCCTGTTTGGGATCTTAATTTGGTGCTTTCGGCTATGCAAGCTGCTCCCTTTGAGCCATTGCAGGATATTCCTCTTCCTATTCTTACTCAGAAGGTTGCCTTTTTGGTTGCTATTACTTCTGTCCGCCGAGTTTCTGAACTGGCGGTTTTGTCTATTCAAGCCCCTTATTTTGAGGGGCATCAAGATAAGGTTGTTTTCCGTTTTAAACCGGATTTCCTTCCTAAGGTGGTGTCTGCTTTCCACCTAAATCAGGATATAGTTCTTCCTTCCTTGTGTCCTAAACCTAGTAACGACAAGGAAAGGGTTTTACATTCTTTGGATTTAGTTCGTTGTGTTAACTACCTCGGCCTTCCGCAAGACGGATGCCCTTTTTTGTTGTGCCTTCTGGGCCCAAGAAGGGTTTTGCTCCTGCCAAATCTTCCCTTAGTAAGTGGATACGTCAGGCTATCATTGGGGCCTATATGGTGAAGGGGAAGGTTCCCCCTTTTCGTGTCACCGCTCATTCTACTCGTGCTGTTGGAGCCTCTTGGGCTTTTCAGCACCAAGCTTTTGTTGAACAAGTCTGCAAGGCTGCGACTTGGTCTTCTGTGCATACTTTTTCTAAGTTTTACAAGGTTGATGTGCGGGCCTCAGCGGATGCTGTTTTTGGCCGCAAAGTTCTGCAAGCTGCAGTAATTTAAGTTATGCATTATTCCTTTGGGATCCCCACCCATTATAGACACTGCTATTGGATGCCCCAAGTGTCATGAATATCGGGAAGTGGGGGGTGTGACATACTAGGAATAATACCATTTTGTGAGATACTCACCTGGTTATTACGAGTATGTCACACCCCCCACTTCCCCACTTTGTTCGAGGGATCCTTTATATGGTGACTATTATTTCAAATAATTTTACAATTATTGAATATAATTGGCTCTTTTTGCTCTAAGGGATCCTTTATTTGGTATTATTATTCTCATATAATTTTACAATTATTGAATATAATTGTCTCTTCCTGGTTCTTCACTGCTGTTTAAAAAGACTGAGAAATAGTGGGAGGAACCCAGTACTTATGGACCAGGAGGGGCTCCTTTTGCCATGTCATCTCTGCAAGATCGCCCTCTACAGGCCGGGTTCCCAAGTGTCATGAATATCGGGAAGTGGGGGGTGTGACATACTCGTAATAACCATTTTACAGGTGAGTATCTCACAAAATGGTATTTTTCTGGCCTTGAACTCTGGCATCGTCTAATCGTCTATGCCCCACTGTGTGGAACCACCCGGGATTGCTGGTATACTTACCCCACAATCGATTCCATGATGCATACACAATGCCAGCTGCTTCTCTCTCTCTGTGCAAAAAAAGTTCCTTTCCCTGCATTAATATATACAGATTAGTGGGCGGGCGCAGCTGCTTTGACCTTAAGTACGGCGCCCTGTGCGATGGCACACCTTGTACATGGCAAAGACCAGCTCTGCTTCTGCAGTTTTTGGCACAAACCTGCTAGGTTTAAAAACAGCTGAGATTAGCATGTTGGGCCTGGGTACATGTAGCAACCTCTGAAGATGAGGATGTGATGGGCAAGTATTCTAGTTATTCTGGGCAAAAAGAACAGGTCAGTTTGCATGAAACCCACAAATAACCAAACTATCTGTCATTCCCTAGGTGTGCAGGCTATAGGAAATACAGGGCAGAGAAAGAGAAGAAGAATACGCCTCCTGTCACTGCTGGAAAGGGCCTTCGAGAACCTGAGGGCAACCAGACAAGTGCTATCTCCAGCGTCCTGGCTGAATCTTCTCTGGCTGCAGTGGTGGCTCTTGGTACGCCTGAACCAGGACTAGTTAATCCAGCATTTGATGAAAACGATGATGGTGAGTTTAATGGGAATATTTATGTGGGAGAGGGGCGCTTAGTATTGAGCTGCAACCTGGTCAGGAGGCTAGTCTGACAGAACAAAGGTTAAAGGGTTTTGGTGTGCTTGAGGGGGGTTCACCTAGGGTGTAGACCTTGGTTTTTCCCTCTCACACTTTTCCACAGGTGCGCTACTTGTTTAGAAGCCCGAGAAGGATGGTATCTCAATGAGTATGTGATTCCTCCTTCTCTTCTTCTAATGCAAACAATTAATATAGGCTGCAAGATTGTTAATGAACAAAGGTTGCTGCCAGTTTGGCACAAAAATGCAAAGTATTGGCTCAGGAAAGTATGTTGAGACACTTACCCGCCTGGCCCGGGGGTGCAAGACCTGCCCTGGGCCACTGAGTGTGATGCGCTGAGTGATGAAACGTTGCACTGCTTGTGGAGCGTCTGGAGGTTGGTTGCTTCTTTAATAAATTCCAGTCGGATAAAATAAATCCAAAGCTTTATTAATAGGAAAAATGGGGGGTAAATCCAAAAGGGTAGGAGTTAAAATAGGGGGTCAGGCAGTCCGTGCTTAGTGCTGCCTAGAGGGTTACTCCTCGCTGTAAGAGAGTCCTCAATGGCGCTAATGAAAAGTGCTGTGCTTCTCTGCGAATGCAGTGTAGCGTCCTTTAGAAGGTAGATGCGGCTGAGTCCATGCCGTATTGCAGTAAGAAAGGGGTACTCTGTACTGGTTACCGATGTTGAAGCAGCTGCTGGAGCGGTCAGGGAAGGTTCGTTCCGTGCTGCTACTGTAGTGTCTTCACCAATTAAGTGTGCTGCTGCGGCTTCTGGCGGGGTCCGACGTGCGTTTCGTTGTTTAACGTTTTCAAGGTCATGGTGAGTTTAATGCTTGTTGTTCAGTTTGGATTTATGATGTCACACTTTCAACACTGCTGTGAAAATATGGGGCAACATGTGCCTTCTGTGACTTTTTTTATTTATTTTTAGATCTGCCTCATAGGACAAGTCTGGTGGCAGAGACGAGTACAGTAGAGATACATCGTGATGACCCTGAGGAGGAGCTTGGCATGCGCATTGTGGGCGGCAGAGATACTCCATTGGGCAACATTGTGGTGCAAGAAGTGTTAAAAGACTCTTTGATTGCAACGGATGGGAAAATTATGCCAGGAGATCACATTCTAGAAGTAAGTGGTCAAAAGTAGACCATGACATATTAATAGAATTTGTTAGTGTAAATTACCTTATAGATTTAAAGTGATTGATTACTAGTTGTTTAGAATGAAGGAAACAATCATAATCACACTAAATGACCAGGTATTGAACTGATTATCTATTCAGGATAAAATGTAAAAGTCATGTCAATATATAATTATGATTATTAATACATAATTATTAAAGATATATATTCTCTTTATAGACTCTACTGTGTAAATTAGGTGTATGCTTTCTCTGCAAATGTAAATGCATTTGTCTCCACACCACTAAATCTAAACAAATGACAACAGTGGTGTATATACAATGATAAAGAGGAGCTCCGGTGATCACATTAATAACGCTCTTGTTCACTAAACAAGGTTTTAGTAATCCATCAGTAGGACAAACATTTTAAAATCGACTTGCTTTTACAAATATACATATAAGGCATCTGTAAGTAAAACCTAAATAGAATATGCCAAACTTTACACTGTCAACCCATCAGTGTTGCATGTTGCAAAGTAACCCTGCTGCTCCTTAGCTGAAGAATTCCTGCTCGTCCAAGGCACCACCATGTTGCTTCTGTCAAAGGCTTTCAAATGGCCTCTTCTTCCTCCTAGCCGAAACTTAGCACTTGCACCCTGTGGGGTGGGGTAAAATCTAATGTAAATGACTGTGAGTGGTGCTGTAGCAGCTCTGAGCCAATCGCTGATCACAAAAAACTTTTTTAACTGGGCCACCGCTGCAACATTGCACAAGGTACTCGGGTGGGTGGGGGGCATGGGGAGGACATTAGAGGGTTGTGTACTGCTTTAAAACGTGTTCTTAACTTTTCCCAGGTTAACGGACTGAACATTAGCAATGTGTCCCACAGTCAAGCCATTGCCTTGCTTCGTCAGCCCTCCTCTGTCCTGTATCTCACAGTGCTGCAAGAAAAAGGATTTTCTCAAAGATCCCAGCGTCCAGAGGCCAGCGCCATGCCTAATCTTGGAAAGGAGGTTATCCAGGTTGCATTGATGAAACGGGATCGGACTGAACCTCTAGGAATCAAGTTGGTTAGAAAGACTGAAGAGCCTGGAGTTTTTGTTCTGGATTTATTAGATGGAGGATTAGCCTCAAAAGATGGAAGGCTGAGGTGTAATGATAAAGTGCTGTCCATTAATGGCCATGATCTGAGACAAGGAACCCCAGAGACCGCAGCTCACATCATTCAGGTATTGCACCCTACAAACCTTGATCCTCTTCTTTCTCATTTTTTTTCACTGAGGTCTGACTTGGCTCTGGCCCAGCTATTGACCAGTTCTGGTCATTTGGTATTATGGTCTATGCAAAAAAACACTCCTATGGAAAATAATGAAGTCTAATTTCAGATTTGGTAATTGACGAGCTACTCAGGAAAAGAAAATCCAATTTAGTTGGATGAACCACAGTGGGTCGGTAAAATATATATATATATATATATATATATATATATATATATATATATATATATATATATATATATATATATATATATATAATGTGTATATATATGTGTATATATATATATATATATATATATATGTATATTTCTCCTATGATTTCCTGGTTAGATACTGGTCACCTGCATGTGTTTGTAATGCACTGTGTGAGCATTATACAGTATTCCAGTATTAAAGAGGATTTTTTACCACTGGTTAGAAGTATTTTTACATTGTGGGACATCTCAAGCCTTATGGTTTCTGTATTACAGCAGAGATCACAGGATGCATAGCAAAACCTGTTAAAGCAGGAAATATGTGCTGACTGGATGGTGGCTTGCATGGCATGGTTTCATAGTATAGAATAGTATTTCTATTTGGTTTTTGTACGGGTTGCTAAATTGAATTAATTTTTTCTCCTTATACCGCATGTGCTGTTCCAGATGAGTGAGGCTCGAG
Organism: Gastrophryne carolinensis; assembly: GCA_027917425.1. NCBI lineage: Eukaryota > Metazoa > Chordata > Amphibia > Anura > Microhylidae > Gastrophryne > Gastrophryne carolinensis. Next base: position 119,446,407 of record CM051235.1, on the reverse strand, counting down.
TGAACTTTGTGGTACTTCGACAAAACACACCACAGCCCATTGATGAAGAAGGTTCAACATCAGGAAGCAGCAGTAGCAGTAGTAACGGGGGAAGCCCTGTCCATGCACGGAGGAGGCAGAGCATGCAGCCATGCCGAAGAAGATCCACACAGCAGCGGGTAAATAAATTGCACTGAAATATCAGTGGTCTTTGCTGCATGTTTTTTTTTATTTAGTAAAAGAGATCAGTGCTCCTTCAGAGGCTGTTTAGGCCGCCTCCTATTAGTGGCCCTCGGTTAAGGGACTCCCAGGGCATTGCTTGACAGTCTAATTATAAAGAACCTCTTATCCTTTCACCTTTGTCGTGACAGCAAAGTAAGAAATGTGGCTGTGACCACTTTACAGGCTCTAAGGAAGTGGTTATGAAGCTGCAAACACTGAGCTGATGGATCCTGTGGCTGTAGCATCCACAATAGTTTTTTTTATTTTTGTTATTTTGCTGCAAGAAAAGAATAAACGGTGCCCTACTGAAGGGACTTGCAGAATTAGCTTTAAAAGCATCCTTTGATGTGGCCTTCTGAATCAATATTCACAATATTACTGCCATTTCATACAGGATCAACCTCCAGTACATTCTGGGTTGGAAAAGACTGTGACGTTGAAGAAAGAGCCAAGAGAGTCATTAGGAATAACTATAGGAGGGGGCCGTGACCATAGAAACAAGCTCCCCATCTATGTATCGAGCGTTCAGCCAGTTGGCTGCCTCTTCAGGGATGGAAGAATAAAGAGAGGTAACATCTACTAATAATGCTTTTGATATAAGTATTGATTGTGATGACCACGAGAACAGTTCCCCAGTGTATAATAATGAGCACATCGGACTGCGAAGCTCTCATTAGCAGACATATGTTTTCCATAATGCCTACATACGCTGGGGCCAGTCATTCTATTTCTGCTTCTATTATCCTTCATCCACAAGGGTGGGCAGAATGTCTTACAGTTCAGTTATTGTTGGTGAGACATCTTAGGCATGGGGTGGTGCAATTTTGTATTCTAATACTAGAAGTCTATTTTTTATAATTCACAAAACTCGGCTATAGGACAATCTAGGCCTTGTGTATTCATCCACAAGATTGTTAGTTGTAATCTTTGGGAACTCTTCGGTAACAAAGTATGTTCTCTCGGTACAGGCGATGTGCTCCTCAATATAAATGGCACTGACTTGACAAGCCTTGGCTACATGGATGCTGTGTCCGCTCTAAAGTCTAATGCTGCTTCACACACCGTGATCCTTAAAGTCTTGGAGTTAGCAGCCACAGAACGACAAGCAGAGGCTTCAGATGGAACTCCCGAGCTCACGAGAGACCCAGGTGGTATCTGGTCACCTCTCTGGGTACAATGGCTCGGCCTTTCCAGGTGAGAATAAAAGATTTTTCCCAACATCATCCAGGCAGGTGTTCCACTTTTCTCTGCACTTGTTTTGATATATCTGCCCTGCACCTCTGAACTGAAAGGCAGATGCATTGCCAGGTATTGAAACCATAACTGTGACTTTAACGTGACTAAAAAATAATTATTGGAAAATGCCTTTTAGTTTATATTCTTTTATTTTTTTTTTTTTACATTGACAATAATACCATAATGTTGCCCTAAGCAAAAAAGTGGCTCCTCCCAGCCCCTTATATTCCAGGGACCTCCCACAAAATCCCCAGTTCTTCTCTGCAGTCGGCGCTGCGATGACAAGAAGATGGCTGTCTCTACTAGCAGGTGAGCGGGGCTATTAGCCTGCGGCCCTGTAGGACGATTCCCACCCGTTCCTCCTTTTCATGCCTCCCAGCTTTGGCTGCACTGGTTGGGTGACGGTAGGCAGCACCGTTGTCAGGTGCTTAAGGAGTGCTGCTCCGACTGCAATCCCCCACCAAAGGGTAGGAGGTATAGGCCCATGGTGAGCCTTATGGGATGCCCCTCCCGCGCTTTCGCCCCTCGCCCCCTGTCCATCTGTGGCCTCCTGTTAGGTTGGCCACTGCCCTCCCTCGCTCTCCCTGGTATTTCTCGTGAGGGGGTGTGTGTTGTGTGTGTTTGTAGGTGTATTCTTCACTCTTATTGTTTCCGTGGTATAGCTTGGCTTGTGTTGCCGCGTGTGTTGGTTGCACTGGTTGCTTTTAAAAATCCCGCCACGCGCGCTTGTACGGCGTTCCGCGGTCGGCGGCGACTCTACCTCAGGCACTGCTGCGCCATCATTGGCTGACATGGTCACGTGGGCGCCTTCGCACTCTTCGGGGCCGGGCGGGCCTTGCGGATGGCATGTTCCGCATCACTGTCTCCGCGGCCCGCCCCTCGAGGTATCTGCGGGTGCCATTTTGCCTTCTCGTGCTGCGTGGCTGGCTTCTACCTACCGTGGTCCGTAAGTGCCCCTGCGGACTGGCTTATCTTTTATATATTGTTGTGTATGCATGCCGCTTATGGGACCTTTCTGTTTATCTCTTGCAGGCAGGTCAAACTTAATTGTGGTTACTCCCAGCCTATCCCCTCTATTTAGTTGGTATTAGAGGCCTACTCTGCCTTTACCTCCCACTTCCCTAGCCGGTTATTGGGGCATCCCGAGTGACTTTATCGTGTAAATCCCTATTGGCCGGTGGCCGCTATAATCACCATATGGAGGCTTCTCAGGATAATGTGGGGTTCCTTCGGGACAAGCCCGGCTGTGTGTGGCGTGTGGGGTGTCCCCTACTAGTGATGACAATGTGCGGGTCTGTGTACCCTGTGCCCAGCGGGCGCTTGCGCTGCAATCTGGGTTGCCTGTGGCTGGGCCCGCGCCCCGTGTGGCTTTGCCCACTCCCCCACGCTTACATCTGACTCCCAGTGAGGTGCATACCAGTGGGGAGTCTCAGCCTGATTTGTCTACCAGGGTGGCTAGTATTGAAAAGCTGATTGCTGGCTCTACGACGCGTAAGGCCTCGGCTAAGAGGCGGCATCTGGCACCTGGCGTTAACTTATTTCCTATGGAGGCTGAGGAATTTATTCTTAGTATACAGTACGTCCTGCTCCAAATCTAATATTTACAGCTGGATATACTCCGCCAGATGGCGCTGGACTGCAGAGACATCGAAAATAGGCTCCTCCCGGCCCCTCAAATACCCAGGGACCTCCCACAAATCCCCAGAATTTCTCTGCAGTCTGGCTGCGAAGGACGAGAAATTGGCTCTCTACTCGCAGGTGAGCGGGGTTATTAACCTGCGGCCCTGTAGGACTAGTCCCACCCGTAATATGCCTCCCAGCCTTGGCTGCACTGGTCGGGTGAAGGTAGGCAGCACCGCCGTTGGTGCTTAGGAGCACTGCTCCACCGCAATCCCCCACCAAAGGGTAGGCGGTTCAGGCTTATGGTGAGCCTCTATGGGATGCCCCTCCCGCACTATTGCCCCTTGCCCCTGCCTATCGGTGGCCGCCGTCCTCCCTCATCCTCCTTGTAGTCTTCGGGGGAAAAGAGGGGGGGGTGTGTATGTGTATAGATATGTATGTTATGCAGTCTTTGCTTTCACTTTTCACATGTCTTTATTCTTGTGTCCGCCCCCGCGCTGACTTGTCTTTATTGCCTTTAAGTTTACCGCCGCCGCGCGCTGACTTGGTTCCACGCTTGGCGGCGGCATTACCTCAGGCGCTGGTGCGCCATCATTGGCTGTTGGCCTTCTGGCTTCGCGCTCTTCGGGGGGGGGGCGGGGGTCTTTGGCACGTTCCGCGTCATCGCTATTACTGGCCCGCCCCTCGAGGTATACCGACGCCATCTTTTCTGACTTGGTTGGCCTATGCGCGACGGACTCCTACCTACCGCGGTCTGTAACTTTATCTGCTTCACTTTTGTTACTGATGTGTCTTCTAGACTGGCTACTGTTGAACAGATTATTGCAAAGTCTTTAGCGTGTAAGGCCCCTGCTAAGAAGCGGCACTTGACGCCTAATGTTACTGTTTTCCCTGAGGCGTTTTGGAATCTGTGTGGCTATACCCCGTCTGATGAAGGGGAGCTTTTTTTCTGATTCAGGCTCATCTGATGAGAGACCAAGGGGTCATGACGATTCTGGCTCTGACCCCTGGGCCCCAGATGACACTGACAGATTATTGACCCAGAGGTTCTGCCTATCTCTCTCCCTGTTGAGGCTCCCAGGCAAAGAGGGGAGCTTTTTCCATACAGCAAGATCACGTTTGGAATTTCCAGAGCAGGCACATTTCCATAACCTTGTGCTCAAGGAATGGGAGCGCCCCAGTAAACTTCCCAGGGTTCCAAAGAGTTGGGATAGGAAGTATCCCTTTCCTGCTGAGGTGGTTAAATGTTGGTCATCCCCCCCCCCCCTCCCCGAGGTGGATGCCCCGATCTCTGTCATGCATTCCCCTGATTCTACTACCCTGCGGGATGTTGAAGACCGGCGTATTGATCAGCTGGCATCCCATGCCTTTGCATGTGCGGGGACGGCACTGCACCCGGTCTGTGCCTCTGCCATTACTGCTGTGGCCACTAGAACCCTTATCAGAAATATGCTTGATAGTGCCCCTGATGATTTGCCTTGTGAGGTGTTCGATGCACTCTCCAGTTGTGATGTATTTGTAAATTTGTCCTCTCAGCATTGGATGACACCATCAGAATGTGTGCCAGAACTTCTGCCCTTGTGGTGGCTTTACGCCGCTTGGTTTGGCGGCGCCAGTGGGCTGCTGACAACGCTGCCAAGAAGGCTCTCACTGGGTTTCCCTTTAAAGGACTACGACTGTTTGGCCTTGACCTCGGATGCGCTAGCAATGTCATGGCAGGACTTTCAGTTCCTGTATGTCTTCCCTCCAATCCCCCTGCTGGGCAGGGTTCTGCGCAAGATTGCTCTGGAAAGGGTGCCAGCAATTCTGGTGGCCCCCAGGTGGCCAAGAAGAGTGTGGTTCGCAGACGTGGTACAGCTGGCAGTGGATCAATACGCTCTACCCTTGGTGCCAGATCTGCTCACTCAGGGCTCACTACGCCATCCCAATTTACAAACTCTGGCTTTGACGGCTTGGCTGCTGAAACCTCCATCTTGATGGAGAAGGGGCTGTCTTCCTCAGTTGTGGATACTTTGATTAAAGCTAGGAAGAAGTCTTCCTCTTCCATTTATTACAGGGTTTGGCGTGCCTACATTGACAGGTGCGAGTCTAGGTCTCTTCCCTGTCGTGTGTTCTCTATTCCCAGGATTCTGGAGTTCCTGCAGCATGGGTTGGAGATGGGGCTCCAACTCAGTACTCTGAAGGGTCAGGTGTCTGCCCTGGCTATTTTTTTCCAGAAGTCCTTTGCTCAGCACCCTCTGATCAGGACTTTCTTCCAGGGGGTCACTCATATGCGTCCCCCACGTAAACTTATGGTGCCTGTTTGGGATTTGAACTTGGTTGTGTCAGCCTTGCAGGATGCTCTCTTTGAACCTGTGCAGGATGCTGCCTTGGCCATTCTTACGCTCAAGGTTGTGTTTCTGGTGGCTATCACTTCTGTCAGGCGTGTGTCTGAGTTGGCGGCGCTGTCCATTCAGCCCCCCTACTACGAGAGGCACCAGGACAAGGTGGTGTTTCATTTCAAACCTGACTTTCTGCCTAAGGTAGTGTCTGCCTTTCATTTGAATCAGGATATTGTTCTTCCTTCTTTGTGCCCTAATCCTAGCAATGCTAAGGAGAGGGTTTTGCACTCTTTGGATGTGATTAGGTGTCTGAAGTACTATCTGGTGGCTACTGCACCTTTCAGGAAAACTGATGCTTTTTTTGTGGTCCCTTCTGGTCCTAGGAAGGGTTTGGCTCCTGCCAAGTCTACTATCAGCAAGTGGATTAGTCAGGCTGTGATTCAGGCCTACTCTGCTAAGGGGGAAGAATACTCCCTTCCGCCTTACTGCTCACTCCACTCGTGCTATTGGTGCCTCTAGGGCTTTTCAGCACCAGGCTTCTTTTGAACAAGTTTGCAAGGCCGCTACTTGGTCTTCTGTTCATACCTTTTCAAAGTTTTACAAGGCTGATGTTAGGGCCTCAGCTGCTGCTGTTTTTGGCCGCAAGGTTCTACAGGCGGCAGTGGTTTAAACTGCTTGCTGCTAATTTTTCTTGGGGATCCCACCCTACTTTATGGACACTGCTATTGGATGTCCCAACTGTAAGTATTAGATTTGGAGCAGGACGTACTGTATACTAAGAATAATACAATTCTGTGATTACTCACCTGTAGAATAGGTATTATGAGTATACAGTACGTGCTGCTCCAACCCACCCTTGGTTTGCATTTTCTTGGATCCCCTGTATGGTGATTGTTATCATTGTTATAGTTGATAGTTTTATAGTTATAGTTGATAGTTGATAGTGGATTGTTTAATGCTCCCGGCTTCTCCTTAACTGCTTTTCAATGCTGGGGATTTGTGGGAGGTCCCTGGGTATTTGAGGGTCCGGGAGGAGCCTATTTTCGATGTCTCTGCAGTCCAGCGCCATCTGGCGGAGTATATCCAACTGTAAGTATTAGATTTGGAGCAGGACGTACTGTATACTCATAATACCAATTCTACAGGTGAGTAATCTCAGAATTGTATTTTTGACCTGGCTGGCTATACCCCCCTGGAAGAGGGGGAATTGTTTTCTGATTCAGAATCATCTGATGAGCAGCCTAAGGGTTATGCTGATTCTGGCTCTGACCCATGGGCTCCAGATGATACTGACAGGCTTTTGGCTCACATTTTTGAAGTGCTTTCTATCTCTCCTCCTGCCGCTGCTTCTCGGCAGCAGGGGGAGTTGTTTCACACGGCTAAGCCACATTTATGAGTTTCCTGAGCAAACTCACTTATAATCACTAATAATCTTGTGTTCAAGGAGTGGGAGCAACCGAGCAGGCTCCCTGGGGTGCCTAAGAATTGAGATAAGAGGTACCCTTTTCCTGCTGAAATTGTTAAGCGTTGGGCGTCCCCTCCAGAAGTGGATGCATCAATTCTGGGGTTGTCCAACACTTCTGTCATGCATTCCCCTGACTCTACTACACTGAGGGATGGTGAGGACCGGCGCATTGATCAGCTGGCTTCCCTTGCCTTTGCCTGTGCGGGGTCGGCGCTGCGCCCGGTTTGTGCCTCTGCCGTTACAGCTGTGGCTATTAGGACTCTGCTCAGGAGTATTTTAGATGGGGCTCCTGATGAGGCAGCTAGTGCAGAGTATAGTGCCCTTCTGCATTGTGAGGAATTTGTTGCATATGTCCTCTCTGCCTTGGATGATACCATTAGAATGTGTGGCAGGGCTTCTGCCTTGGCGGTGGCTATACGCCGCTCAGTTTGGCTGCGCCAGTGGCCAACTGACTACGCTGCCAAGAAGGCTCTCACTGGGTTCCCCTTTAAGGGGCTGCGTCTTTTTTGGGATCGCCTGGACCTCCCCAGAATGGGAAGGGGAGCAACATTTGCAGGGGCCCGGGGAGATTTCTAGGGCAGGGGCAGAGGACGTGGCCGCCCTGGACCCTCCTGGGGTTCCAAATCTAAGTCTTCCCCCAAGCCCCCTCAGGCATGAAGGGGCGCCCTCACCCATCCGGGTGGGGGGACGGCTTTGGCTCTTTGCTCACGTCTGGAGGCGTCATGTCTTAGACTGGTAGATTCAGGAGGTAGTGTCCTCCGGTTACAAGATAGAGTTGGCAGCCTGGCCTCCCCCAAGATTCATCAGATCCCGGATGCCTCAAGACCCCCTGTCAGCTCAGGGCCTGTTGCTTGCTGTGCAGAATCTACTGGAGCTGGGGGGGTCATCTGCCAAGTGCCCTTAGGGGAAAGGGGCAAGGGCTACTATTCCAACCTTTTTACCGTTCCCAAAAGAGATGGGTCTGTCAGACCCATCCTGGACTTAAAGCTTCTCAACAAGTTTGTCCCAGGAGGTTTCACATGGAGACTCTGCGCTCAGCTGTCAGTTCACTACGTCCAGGGGACTTCATGACCTCTGTGGACATCAAGGATGCTTACCTCCATGTTCCAGTCTTTCCAGGTCATCAGAGATTCCTCAGGTTCGCTCTGGAGGATCAGCATTACCAGTTTGTGGAATTGCCCTTCGGTCTTACTTCAGCTCCCAGAGTATTCACCAAGGTGCTGGCGGGCATTATGGCTCTGCTGAGAGCTCAGGGCATTCGCATTCTTCCCTATTTGGACGACATTCTTATCACTTCTCCGTCCTTCCAACAGGCAGAGCTGGATACTCAGCGGATGGTGACCACTCTGGAGTCATTCGGCTGGGTGATAAACCACTCCAAATCTTCCCTGTCTCCCTCTTTGGTGAAGCTATTTCTGGGCATGAATCTGGATACAGCTCGGGCCAGGATATTTCTTCCTCAGCAGAAGGTGACAGTCTGCAAGCTCAGCTCCTTCTGTCCTGCCCTCATCCTTCCATCAGGCAGGGAATGCAGCTGGTGGGCCTGATGGTGTCCTGCTTCGAGGCGGTTCCTTATGCTCAGTTCCACATGAGGCCTCTTCAACTCCACCTCTTGTCTGTATGGGACAGGGACCCTGTGTCCCTGAATCAGGTTCTGGTTCTATCCCCCCTAGCCAGACGGTCCCTCTTGTGGTGGCTGGACTCAAGGAACCTGTTAGTGGGCAGATCGTTTCTGGCCCCTTGCTGGGAGACAGTCACCACGGATGCCAGTCTGACAGGTTGGGGGGGCTTCTGGAGATCCCTAACATTCCAGGGGCAGTGGGGCCCTCAGGAGGCCCACACCCCTATCAACATTCTGGAACTGAGGGCGATCAGGTTGGTTCTAGCCCGCTTGACCCCGCACCTTCGGGGTCAGGCTGTTCAGGTCCGCTCGGACAACCAGACGGCGGTTGCCTACATCAATCATCAGTGAGCGACCCGGAGCAAGGGGGCCCTCAAGGAAATGTCTCTGATCCTGTCCTGGGCAGAGGACAGTGTTCCCTGCATCTCAGCTCTGTACATTCCGGGGGTGGAGAATCTGGAGGCAGACTCTCTGAGCAGGGGGACTTCTCGCCTGGGGGAATGGTCCCTCAGCAACAGGGTGTTTTGCTCTCTGTGTCACTGTTGTGGTCAGGCAGATGTGGATCTGTTTGCGTCCCGTCACAATCACAAGCTTCCAGTCTTTGTGTCTCTGTCCCAGGACCCTCTGGCCTTTGCCGTGGATGCTCTGACAATGCCCTGGAAGGGCTTTCAGCTACTGTATGTCTTTCCCCCGTTTCCCCGGTTGGGCAGGGTTCTGCAAAAGATAGCTCAGGAAGGGGTGCCAGCAATCCTGGTGGCCCCCTGTTGGCCAAGAAGAGTGTGGTTCGCAGACATCGTGCAGCTGGCGGTAGATCAGTACGCCCTGCCCAAGGATCCAGACCTGCTTACTCAGGGGCAGCTACACTACTTAATGTAAAAGGGGCTGCCTGCCTCTGTTGTTAACACCATGATCAGGGCTAGGAAAAAGTGGATCTGGGGCTTCAACTCAGCACGCTGAAGGGTCATGTGTCTGCCTTGGCTGTTTTCTTTCAGAGATCTTTTGCTCAGCATCATCTGGTCAGACTTTTTTCCAGGGGGTTACGCATGTGCGCCCCCCACGTAAGCCTATGTTACCAGTCTGGGACTTGGTCCTATCTGCCTTGCAGGGGTCTCCTTTTGAGCCTGTGCATGAGGCTGCTTTGTCTATTCTTACGCTTAAGGTAGTCTTTTGGTGGCTATCACTTCTGTTAGGCGTGTTTATGAGTTGGCGGCGCTCTCCATCAAGCCCCCTTACTTTGAGAGACACCAGGACAAGGTGGTGTTTCGCTTTAAACCAGATTTTCTGCCTAAGGTTGTGTCTGCTTTTCATCTCAATCAGGACATTGTTCTACCTTCTCTGTGCCCTAATCCTAGTAACCCTAAGGAGAGGGCTCTACATTCCTTGGATGTGGTCAGGAACCTGAAGTTCTATTTGGTGGCTACTGAGCCCTTCAGGAAGACTGATGCTCTTTTTGTGGTCCCTTCGGGTCCCAAGAAGGGTCTGGCTCCAGCTAAGTCTACTATCAGCAAGTGGATCATTCAGGCTGTTATTCAGGCCCTTCCGCCTTACTGCTCATTCCACTCGTGCTATTGGTGCCTCTTGGGCCTTTAAGCACCAGGCTTCTGTTGAACAAGTTTGTAAGGCTGCTACTTGGTCTTCTGTTCATACCTTTTCTAAGTTTTACAAGGTTGATGTTGGGGCCTCAGCTGATGCTGTTTTTGGCCGAAAGGTTCTGCAGGCGGCAGTGGTTTGATCTGCATGTTGTTGCTTTTGGGGATCCCACCCTACCTTATGGACACTGCTATTGGATGTCCCAAATGTAAGGACTTACTCTCTGGAACAGGACGTGCTGTATACTTAGAATAATACAATTCTGTGATTACTCACCTGTAGAATTGGTATTATACGTATACAGCACGTCCTGCTCCACCCCACCCTTGTTTTCATTGTTCTTAGTGCCTCTGTATGGTGATTGTTATCATGGTTAAAATTGTTTGATTATGGTTATTATTCTCCCGGCTTCTTGCTAACTGCTTGTCAATACTGGGGATTTTGTGGGAGGTCCCTGGAATATAAGGGGCCGGGACGAGTCACTTTTTTGCTGTCTCTGCAGTCCAGCCCCATCTTGTGGATGTATAACCCAAAAGTAAGGAATTACTCTCTGGAGCAGGACGTGCTGTATACGTATAATACCAATTCTACAGGTGAGTAATCACAGAATTGTATTTTTCCTCCCAACAGCTCCCTGCACTGGTGTCGGCACATTTCTTTGCGGAAAAGTACCTTGGAAAGCTGGGGCTTCAGCATTGTTGGAGGATATGAAGAGACCAAAGGGAATCAGCCTTTCTTCATTAAAACCATAGTGCCTGCTACTCCAGCTTTTTTTGATGGACGTTTAAAGTATGTGGCAAATGTTTGATTTATTGTTGGGGTACATTCCTCAGTTTGTACAATGGCAAATGCAAATATTTTTATGTCATGTACATAGATGTATTCTCTAGGGCAGGGTTCCCATCCTTTTTTTTTTTTTTTTTGTTATGAAGTACCACTTTCAGACTTCTTCAGCCTGAAAGCAGACAGGCAGAATACCTGTTGTGTATGTTAGGGGAGTTAAATTGTGTGCTTATTTGAGGTACAGTGATCAATGTGAATGCCATGTGCTCACAAATGAATACATTTACATTGGATGTTCTACACAGGACCAGGAATAGCAGGGTAGCCATTGGTGGGACAAATCCTTGCCACTGCAACAAACAGAAAACCCTCCTGCGCATGTGCAAATTTCACTAATGCCAGGAGCCCTTTGCGTGGACACAGACACCTTGCCCCTTGACTCCCACTTCACCCCCACCTCTTTCTACCCTGCACAGTAACCATCCTGCCCTACTTAGGCTGCAGTGATTTAAAGTGGACTAACACCCGATGCTGTAAGATTCCCGGGCCGATCAGCATCGAGCCTGTGGGGCACCCCGCTGTGTGAAACCCCCCAGAAAGCCCCGAAATCCCTACCTGCTCCTCGATCCAGTGCCGCCGGTCGCGCATCCCTCTAGCAGGGCGCGCACCCGCGCCGGCCGTTTGTCAATGTAAGAGTGACGGGCGGGAGGCGGCGGCGGCGGGCACGCTTGCTTGTCCGGCGGCGGGGATTGGCTGCAGCAGTCACGTGGGAGCGGAGACAGGTGAGTTTTTGGGGCTTTCTGGGGGGGTTTCACTCAGCGGGGCACCCCCGATCGGGGTGCCCCACCGCAGTGGACCAAAACCCAGGATAGTCAAAATCCTGGGTGTTGGTCCACTTTAAGCAGCACAACAGCACATTCCTCTATAAGCAGCACATCCCTCTATAGGCAAAGGCCAGGGAGGAGTAAGCACAGAATAGCAGCACCATGAAAAGGGGCAGCCAGGACATATCATGCTCAAACAGGACATAGAGATGGCACCTCATGATGGAGTGACTCAGCTTGTCACCTGCCAGAGGGCAGTGTGCATACCACCGGTTGAGAACACCTACTTTAGGACCATTTCAGCTTTTTACATTTCTGTCCATGCACACATACGTTGTACTCACATACGTTGTACTCACAAGTACAGCATTCTGTATTTTCTGTGAGAAATCCAACTCTACATATTTAGATTACAGATATTGGGCAGCCATAGGTAACCACATTCTTTTATTTTTAAGTGCAAAGGTATTTGGTGGAAATTTCTGCCTGACCCTAGATACTGCTTTAATGTCCTCCCTCACCTGCTGCCATACCATCTACCGCAATTTTCGGGGCTACCAGTGTGGTGATCTTGATAAGTCCTGCACTTCAGGCATACTAGACTATACTAGAAAACAATGGCTGCCACAGTCTAGTCTTGTACTCTTACATACTTCAGTGTTGAGGTCAAAGCCGCACATGTGGGGATCTATGCAATGGAGGGAGACTTCTGTGGCTCTGACCTGGGGTCCGATGGAAATGCCACCTCTGTGTGCTTTTCTTTTGAGTTAGAATAAATATTCTTAAAAATATATGGAGTAATTACTTTTTTCTTCCTCCCAATAGGTGCGGAGATGAAATTGTTGAAGTCAATGGCGTGTCTGCTACAGGAATGAGTAATGCAGAGCTTATTCCAATGCTGAAAGAGCAGAAGAACCGGGTCACCCTGACTGTGGTCTCCTGGCCTGGAAGTCTTGTTTAATTGTATGAAGCTGTCTGAATTTTAATGTGTCCAAGCCTGCATAGAGAGGTTTGGAAGTGTTGACCCCCTTGGTTTCCAAAGTTAGAGTAGAACACTTAACAGGTTTAAGAGAGGGTTCCATGCTTGCAGTGCTTTAGTGGCTCTAATCCATCCTGAGCACGTTGTGCCTGGTAGGGTTATGGTCCACAAGATATATAACCCATCCACTCCTAGTGTTCACTGAGTTTAGGAGATGCCGACTAAGCTTTTACCCAAAACCTCTGTATGACTCTGTTTCCTGTAGGATAGAACACTACAAGGAAAAGATTTTCTCACTGGTGGTGTTGGGGTGGGTTAAGTTCCTGGTGGATCATGACCCTTCCTAGCACAGTGTTGTAAGGGAGGGGTTAAAGTGAATTAGTAGTGGGCAAATACACAGTAAGAATGCACCCTCTGGACTGTAAAATGCACTGCAAATGCAAGGGACCTGGTGTGACCTCGCCCCATAGAGAGGACAAAACAACCATTGTCCTTGGAAAAGTGTAATCCAGCCCTAAAGCATTTCTTGCAAATATGAGCTAAAAGCTAAATGAACAGATTTTGAGGATGAGAGGGGGCCTGATGCACCTTAGACGGGATTATCTTTGTAATTCGGACAATCTGTCGGACTTGCACTTTCCATCTCGAGTGATCTTCCTAATGATTTTGCGCGTCATTGGTAAATGAAGTTTGCTGTTACACAGCATTAATATTTTTACAGTGTGTAATATTGCCTTAATTTTTTAATTTACTGTTACTACTTTTCACACATTTTGCCTTTTAATTTATATCAAGTATATCTTCTAGTACTATAAAAAGGGGTTTATCCGATACCTTATCACCTTATGGACGATGTTATCCTGCTAACTGCTACTTACTGATCTTCTAAATGGCAAAGTCTGCAATAGCTGCTCTTGTATTTCTTTTGAGACAAGTGTCCTTCAATTCTCAATATTTTAGGACAAGAAGTCCTGTAACAATTGCTGGACTTTGGCTCAGGTCTGTCAATTTTTTTTTTTATAATCTACGTTTACTGATATATCATGATTGTGACTGAAGCCATTTTGTAACTGAATGTAATCTGATCCGATTTTCAGGGATGACAAAATCTATTGTAATCCAGTAGGGGATTGACCCTCTTAAGATTTTTTACGGGCTACATTAAACAGATTTTCTATAGTACTTTCCAACATAGCCTTTAGCTCACTGCTACACTGAAGATGGTGCAGAATATTATACGGTAATCCACATAGTGTTTAGCCCCGAGATCTGTTTCTGCATTAAAGCTGGCTATAGGCATCCAGTTATGGCTGGAACTCAGCTTATCAATGTTGTCTTATGAGAGAATCCCAGCCAAAGTGCTGCTGTATATCTTACAAATACACGGGGAAGGGTAATTAGTATTTTCATTATTGGCTATTAGGCCAGAGTAGACCATTAACATTGGTCCAAGCACCTCTAACTAAAGCGTATCTATAGACAAGCCTATAACCAGCGGCTTTACTGGGTAATCCACATCTGACTTGTGGATTAAGTGTCACTGCAGACCTGCACTCTAACATAAAGCCAGGGCCACAGATACAAGCCTCCTGTATTGGCTGAACCTTGCTCCCCACTGATATGTCCCAGAGAGCATCCCCATGAGGAGCCAGCAGTGCAAGCACTTCCACTGGCAGCACAAAGATACTGAACACTATGATTGTGGGCAGCCAAGCACATAAGGAGGCGAGCGTTACCCAGAGGATTTTTTTGGGAGGGGGGGGGGGGGGGGGTTGAGGTCCATAGAAAGAATAACATCTCCAGTTTTTAGTTTTAGCCCCTGGCTGTGCTGTAATGTTAAACTGGACCTTCACCCCAAATAAGAGCCTGTCTTATACGCGCCCCACACCCTGTACATACAGATTGTCCACATTCAAAAGCATCCTACCTGCACCTAGTGCATTTTCTGAGCCTTTGAGCATCCAATATGGAATCCAGTGGAGTCTGACTGCCTGCAGAAAGGAAGTGTCATCTGCCTTGCCTCTCTACCTTGTGGGATTGCTTTCCTTTTCCTGACCCCAGTGCTGCTCTGCTATAACCCGGCCCCTGCATTTGTCTCCCCTCTCCTCAGCATGTCATGCTGGGAAGCAGTAGCTTCTGATGGCGGTGGCCATATCCTGGAGTCCTAAACAAAGTTACAGCCCAGTGGGGAAAAAAATAACTAAAAACATTGAAATCTATTTAATTTAGATGCTAGGGGTGTGTGCTTTTCATTAAATGATGCTGAAGGTCTGGTTTAATATAAAGCCTTTAATTTGGGGTTCTAATTAAGCAATATGGCAGATGAAGGCAAACTGATCGAAGGCTTCTTTATCAAACCATTGCCAGCAACTGCACTGCAGATTAGTCAGATAAATAAAGTAGCTACAGAATGGTCCAGATTCGCAAAGAACCATCTCAGGAACAATAAAAAAAATCACTGTTTAAATTGTGAAGAATATGAATAAAAAAAATTGAATACAAGCCTGTGGGGAATTCTTTTTCTCTTCCTTAGCCACATACAGCCTGGCATAAACAAACCGCATAGGATTAGCTAACAAAAAAAAAAAAAAAAAAAAAGGGGGGGGGGGTCCTAAAATTGTCTCCTCTTATGTTCCATACTTACCACAAATTGGTGAAGATCTGATTGTTTATTGCTACGGGGAAACTTAGAGACAGTCCATTCAATATTAAAAGCCCCCCAAAAAAGTGTGAAATATTAACATAACCCCCACCCTGCCCCCTCCTACTAGCGCGTGCAATAAAGGAGATAAAAGATACTCTTCCCCTTCACCCGGAATCAGCGAGGAAGTCTCGTGCATGGGCGGGAGCACTGTCGCCCAGCGACCGGACGAGCTGCAAGAGGATGGCGGCAGGCGATTGCTGCGACATTTGCAGCACTGCCGATTTGCAGCTGGATTCCGGGAGTGTCTACCAGATAAATTGACCTTTTGCTCAGCGTGCGGTTGATCCAACAGATCTTCTGTGAGTGAATGACTGCGTTTAGACGATTAAGATTTGTTGGTTAACTGATCGCTAGAGAGTTTGCTCAATCTCACAGCAAAATACATATTCTTAGTATACAGTACGTCCTGCTCCAGATAGAATACTTACATTCGGGTACTACTCCGCCAGATGGCGCTGGACTGCAGAGACATCAAAAATAGGCTCCTCCCGGCCCCTCAAATACCCAGGGACCTCCCACAATCCCCAGATTTTCTCTGCAGTCTGGACTGCGAAGGACAAGAAGATGGCTCTCTCTACTCGCAGGTGAGCAGGGCTATTAGCCTGCGGCCCTGTAGGACTATTCCCACCCGTTCCATCAGTAATTGCCTCCCAGCCTTGGCTGCGCTGGTCGGGTGATTGTAGGCAGCACCGCTGTTAGGCGCTTAGGTGCGCTGCTCCACCACAACCCCCCACCAAAGGGTAGGCGGTACAGGCATATGGTGAGCCTCTATGGGATGCCTCTCCCGCACTATTGCCCCTTGCCCCTGTCTATCGGTGGGCCCTATGTAAAGTGGCCGCTGTCCTCCCTCACTCTCCTTGTAGCCTTCGGGGGAAAGGGGGGGGGGGGGTGTGTGTGTGTATGTATATACGTGTATTGGCTTTTATGCTTCACTACATTATGCTTGGTGTCAGCCGCCACGCTGACTTGTTTTACATTTATTGTGCTTGAAATTGCCGCGCATGCGTTTTTTTTTTTTTCCTGTGTTCCACGCTTGGCGGCAGTGTTACCTCAGGCGCCTGTGCGCCGTCATTGGCTGCTTGTCACGTGTTGGCTTCGCGCTCTTCGGGGGGGGCGGGGCCTGTCTTTGGCGCGTTCTGCTTCATTGCTCATGCGGGCCCGCCCCTCGAGGTATACCAACGCCATTTTTTTGCATGGTTCCTGCTGCTGCGTGACGGGCTTCTACCTACCGCGGTGCGTGAGTGCCCTCGCGGCAGGCAGTGCAAAGCCTTCTGGAGCTGGGGGTCATCTGCAAGGTCCCTTGAAGAGAAAAAAGGCAAGGGCTTCTATTCCAACCTCTTCACAGTGCCCAAAAAAGATGGTTCAGTCAGGCCCATCCTGGACTTGAAGATCCTCAACAAATTTGTCAGGTGCAGGCACTTTCGTATGGAAACTCTGCGCTCTGCCATCAGTTCCTGTGTTTCCAGGTCATCAAAGGTTCCTCAGGTTCGCTCTGGAGGATCAACACTATCAATTTGTGGCATTGCCCTTCGGTCTCACTTCAGCTCCCAGGGTGTTCACCAAGGTGCTGGCAGGAGTGATGTCTCTGCTCAGATTTCAGGGCATCCGCGTACTGCCCTATCTGGACAACATTCTCATCACTTGCCAGTCTCTACATCAGGCAGAGTTGGATACTCAGCTGGTGGTGTCCACTCTGGAGTCATTTGGCTGGGTGATTAACCACCCCAAGTCTTCTCTGTCCCCCTCCTTGGTGACTTCATTCCTGGGAATGAATCTGGATACAGTTCAGGCCAGGATTTTTCTTCCTCAGCGGAAGGTGGACAGTTTGATTGCGCAGGTCCAGTTCCTGCTATCTTGTCATCATCCCTCCATCAGGCAGGGAATGCAGGTGGTGGGCCTGATGGTGGCGTGTTTCGAGGCGGTCCCTTATGCTCAGTTCCACTTGAGGCCTCTGCAACTCCACCTCTTATCAGTGTGGGACAAGGACCCCGCGTCCCTGGACCAGGTCTTTGCACATTCCCCCCTGGTCAGGCGGTCCCTCTCGTGGTGGCTGGACTCCAGGAACCTGTTGGTGGGCAGATCCTTTCTGACCCCCTCCTGGGAGACTGTTACCACGGATGCCAGTCTGTCAGGTTGGGGGGGTTTCTGGAAGTCCCTGCAGTGCCAGGGGAGGTGGGGCCCTCAGGAGGCCCACACACCTATCAACGTCTTGGAGCTGCGGGCGATCAGGTTAGTTCTGGTTCATTTGACTCCTCACCTGCGAGGCCTGTCTGTTCAGGTGCGCTCGGACAACCAGACGGCAGTTGCCTACATCAAACATCAGGGAGGAACCCGGAGCAAGAGGGCCCTCCAGGAAGTATCTCTAATCCTGACCTGGGCGGAGGCCAATGTTCCCTGCATATCAGCGGTGTACATTCCGGGGGTGGAAAATCTGCTGGCAGACTCTCTGAGCAGGGGGACCTCTCGCCAGGGAGAATGGTCCCTCTCCAACAGGGTGTTCCAATCTCTGTGTCACTTTTGGGGCCAACCAGATGTGGATCTGTTTGCGTCCCATCAAAATCACAAGCTCCCGGCCTTTGTCTCCCTGTCCCAGGATCCTCTGGCCTTGACCACGGATGCTCTAGCAATGTCATGGCAGGACTTTCAGTTCCTGTATGTCTTTCCTCCATTCCCACTGCTGGGCAGGGTTCTGCGCAAGATTGCTCTGGAGGGGCTGCCAGAAATTCTGGTGGCCCCAGGTGGCCAAGAAGAGTTTGGTTCGCAGACGTGGTGCAGCTGGCAGTAGATCAGTACGTTCTGCCCATGGTGCCAGACCTGCTCACTCAGGGTCCCAATTTATAAACTCTGGCTTTGACGGCCTGGCTGCTGAAACCTCCATCTTGATGGAGAAGGGGCTGTCTACCTCGGTTGTTGATACCATGATAAGGGCTAGAAAGAAAGCAGGGTGGATAAAAATCAATGTTTTTTTAAAAAAATCAAAAAAATCTGATTTTTTTTATTTAAATCGGATTTTTTTTCAATAAACTGCTTTTTGAGGAAAATATTTTACCATCCAAAGGTTCCTCCATCATGAGATAAAGCTGAGTTGTTAAACTCAGTAGAATAAAGGCTGTATATGTGTAACATTCACAATGCCATGCTCTTCCAGAGGTTTCTGTAGGATTAGTGGGCAGTTTCTCTCCTATATTATCACAGACACTCGCTTTACTTACGCAGTTCTCAAAACTGAATTTGACTCCGCAGAGGTCCCAGCCTCTTCACAGCAAAAATGTTACAACATGAACAGAGTTGAGAAAAAGACCTTAATCCTATTGTTCTACAAACCTATGACTAGTGAGTTACAGAGGACAGCAGGGACAGTAGTATTTAAGTTTTTCATGTGTCGGCTGGGCTGACAGTCTAAGTTTCTTAAAATATATATATATTTTGTTTAGCCAAATTAGTTAACAAAACATGGATGTTTGTTTAAGCAAATAACTTATGCTGTAATGTTGTTATTGTTTCAGTTGAATAAATCTATTTAAATTATTAAGGTCAGGATTATTTTTCTCCTTCCTAAGTACAACAGAACAGTGGTGTCCAAATATGAATGATTAACCCATTAAACTGGGGAGAAAAAAGTAATATAAAAAGTGATTCTAAAAATCTTCATCTACTTGCATGTTAAAATAGCAAGAACTAGTTTAGGTAGAAACTTTGATTTAAATCACTGATTTAAATCAAGCCTTACTGACTAGTGATTTAAATCGTGATTTAAATCAGTTAGATTTAAATCAAATCCACCCTGGAAAGAAGTCTTCTTCTTTCATTTATTACAGGATTTGGCATGCCTACATTGACTGGTGTGAGTCTAAGTCTCTTCCCTATCGTGTGTTCTCTATTCCCAGGATTCTGGAGTTCCTGCTGCATCGGTTGGAGATGGGGCTCCAACTCAGTATTCTGAAGGGTCAGGTTTCTGCCCTGGCTGTTTTCTTCCAGAAGTCTTTTGCCCAGCATTCTATGGTGCCTGTTTGGGATTTGAACTTGGTTTTGTCAGCCTTGCAGGGTGCTCCTTTTGAACCTGTGCAGGATGCTGCCCTGGCCATTCTTACTCTCAAAGTTGACTTTTTGGTGGCTATCACCTCTGTTAGGCGTGTGTCTGAGTTGGCGGCGCTTTCCATTCAGCCCCCCTACTATGAGAGACACCAGGACAAGGTGGTGTTTCGTTTCAAACCTGATTTTCTGCCTAAGGTAGTGTCTGCTTTTCATTTGAATCAGGACATTGTTCTCCCTTCATTGTGCCCTAATCCTAGTAATGCTAAGGAGAGGGCTTTGCATTCTTTGGATGTGGTTAGGTGTCTGAAGTACTATCTGGTGGCTACTGCGCCTTTCAGAAAAATTGATGCTCTTTTTGTGGTCCCTTCTGGTCCTAGGAAGGGTTTGGCTCCTGCCAAGTCTACTATCAGCAAATGGATCTGTCAGGCTGTGATTCAGGCCTACTCTGCTAAGGGGAAGAATCCTCCCTTCCGCCTTACTGCTCATTCTACTCGTGATATTGGTGCCTCTTGGGCTTTTCAGCACCAGGCTTCTGTTGAACAAGTTTGCAAGGCCGCTACTTGGTCTTCTGTTCATACCTTTTCAAAGTTTTACAAGGTTGATGTTAGGGCCTCAGCTGATGCTGCTTTTGACCGCAATGTTCTGCATGCGGCAGTGGTTTAAACTGTCTGCTGTTACCTTTGGGGATCCCACCCTACTTTATGGACACTGCTATTGGATGTCCCGAATGTAAGTATTCTATCTGGAGCAGGACGTACTGTATACTAAGAATAATACAATTCTGTGATTACTCACCTGTAGAATTGTTATTATGAGTATACAGTACGTCCTGCTCCACCCCACCCTTGTTTTTTGCATTATCTTGGATCCCCTGTATGGTGATTATCATTGTTATAGTTACCAGTTTGGGTTGTTTTAATTCTCCCGGCTTCTCGTTAACTGCTTTTCAATGCTGGGGATTTGTGGGAGGTCCCTGGGTATTTGAGGGGCCGGGAGGCGCCTATTTTCGATGTCTCTGCAGTCCAGCGCCATCTGGTGAAGTAGTAACCGAATGTAAGTATTCTATCTGGAGCAGGACGTACTGTATACTCATAATACAGATCCAGATCTTTGAGGTGAGCGTTTCCATACAGCATCATCACGTTTGGAATTTCTAGAGCAGGCACATTTCCATACCCTTGTGCTCAAGGAATGGGAGTGCCCCAGTAAACTTCCCGGGGTTCCAGGGGATTGGGATAGGTATCCTCCTGACGTAGTTAAATGTTGGTCGTCCCCCCCCCCCCCTGAGGTGGATGTCCCGATCATAGGGCTATCTAACACCCCTTTCTTGCAACCCCCCGACTATACTACCCTTCGGGATGCTGAGGACCGGCGCATTGACCTGCTGGCCTCCCACACCTTTGCATGTGCGGGGACGGCGCTGCGCCGGGTCTGTGCCTCTGCCATTACTGCTGTGGCCACTAGAACCCTCATCAGATAAATGCTTGATCGTGCCCCTGATGATCTCCCTTGGGATGTGTTTAATGCACTCTCCAATTGTGATGTGTTTGTAAAATTTATCCTATTAGCATTGGATGACACCATTAGAATGTGTGCAAGAACTTCTGCCCTTGTGGTGGCTATACATCGCTTGGTCTGGCTGCGACAGTGGGGTGCTGACAATGCTGCGAAGAAAGCCCTTACCGGGCTCCCCTTTAAAGGGCTGCGTCTGGGGCCTACCTAGACATGTTTGGTAGGAGAGGTAAGTTACCCCAGCGCAGACGGCTGTCTCGGGCCCTTCGGGGCCAGGGCCCCCCTTCCACCCCCCACCATGGTGTTAAACAGGAACCAGGGGCGTCCTTCGTGGGGGCTAGCGCAACTCCCTGTCCCAGGAGCAGAAGACAACACCCTTGCTCCTCTGGGGGGGGGGGGGGGCTATGCTCAAATCCTCTCCCAAGTCCCCTCAAGCATGATGGGGCGCCCTCGCCTGGGTGAGGGGACGGCTGCGGCACCTTGCTTAAGTCTGGAGGCACCACGCCTCAGACCGGTGGATTTAGGAGGTAGTGTCCTCTGGCTACAAGATGGTGTTTGCTGTGCGCCCCCCCCCCCCCCTAAGATTACCGGGTCCCGGGTACTCCTGGTCCCTGCTTCTGCTCAGGTGCTGGCGCAGGCCGTGCAAGGTCTGCTGGGTTTGGGTGTCGTTTGCAGATTTCCCTTAACGGACAGAGGCAAGGGACCCTATACCAACCTTTTCACAGTTCCCGAAAAAGATGGGTCAGTCTGGCCCATTCTGGATGCACAGATCTTCAGCAATTTGTCAAGTACAGGCGCTTTCCTCATGGAAACTCGCTCGGCCATCTGCTCCTTGCGACCCGTGGGCTTCATGCCGTTTGTGGATATCAAAGATGCTTACCTTCACATCCTTGTGTTTTCAGGACACCAAGGTTCCTCAGATTCGCGTTGGAAGATCAACACAGCCAAATTGTGGCCTTGCCATCTGGCCTCTCTTCAGCTCCCAGAGTGCTCACCAAGGTGCTGGCGGGGGTTATGTCTCTGATGATGCCAAGGGGCGTCCGCGTGCTGCACTACCTGGACGTCCTCATCACTTCCCAGCCTCTAAATCGGGCAAAGTTGGATACTCAGCTGGTGGTGTCCATCCTGGAGTCATCTGGATGTGTGACCAGCTACCCCAAGTTCTCACTGTCCCCTTCCTTGGTAATTTCATTCCTAGGAAGGAATCTGAACACTGTTCAGGCAAGGATATTCCTTCTGCAGCAGAAGGTGGACAATCTGCTTGCACAAGTTCAGTTTCTCCTAGCTGTCTCCGTTCCTTCACCAAGGCAGGGGATGCAGCTGGTGGGCCTGATGGTGGCGTGCTTCGCAGTGGCCCCTGGTGCTCAATCCCTCTTGGGGCTTCTGCAACTTCTCCTATTGTCTGTATGGGACAAGGACCCAGCGTCCCTGGACAGGGTCGGGGTGTCCCCCGACCCCCCCCCCCCTGGTGAGGAGGTCCCTCTTGTAGTGGATGGACTCAAGGAACCTGTTGGGGGGCGGTCCTTTCTGGTCCTAGGAAGGGTTTTTGGCTCCTGCCAAGTCTACTATCAGCAAGTGGATTCGTCAGGCTGCGTTTCAGGCCTACTCTGCTAAGGGGAAGAATCCTCCCTTCGCTTTTTTGCTCTTTCTTCTCGTGCTATTGGTGCCCCTCGGGCCTTCCAGCACCAGGCTTCTATTGCACCAGTGTGCAAGGCCGCTACTTGGTCTTTTGTTCATACCTTTTCAAAGTTTTACAAGGTTGATGTTAAGGCCTCAGCTGTTGCTGTTTTTTTGGCCGCAAGGTTTTGCAGGCGACAGTGGTTTAAACTGTCTGCTGTTACCTTTTTATTGAGGATCCCACCCTACTTTATGGACACTGCTATTGGATGTCCCAAGTGTAAGTAATCTATCTGGAGCAGGACGTACTGTATACTAAGAATAATACAATTCTGTGATTACTCACCTGTACAATTGGTATTATAAGTATACAGTACGTCCTGCTCCACCCCACCCCGGTTTTTGCATTATTCTGGATCCCCTGTATGGTGATTGTTATCATTGTTGTTATTACCAGTTTTTGGGTAGTTAAATTCTCCCGGCTTCTTGTTCACTGCTTTTCAATGCTGGGGATTTGTGGGAGGTCCCCGGGTATTTGAGGGGCCGGGAGGAGCCTGTTTTACATGTCTCTGCAGTGCAGCGCCATCTGGCGGAGGATAACCCCAAGTGTAAGTAATCTATCTGGAGCAGGACGTACTGTATACTTATAATACCAATTCTACAGGTGAGTATTTCACAGAATTGTATTTTTAACACTGAGACAATAACACTTTAGTGCCAGACCTGTAATGAAAATTCTACATAAAAATATAAACAGTCAAAAAATTTTCTAAAAGAGTTTGCAGCCAGGAGAGGTCACACAATGTTTTGAGCAAAAAAAAGGTGCTACCAGATTCGCTTTCTTAAATGTGATTTTGCGTACAGTGCCCTTCGTTCACCAGACGCTGCCTGCCTCTACTTTGCACTACCTGGCGCTATCCCTTCTTAAATAACCCCCTTGGTGTTTTTTTTCAATTCAAACATGGCTGGATGAGTAATTGCTACTAACCAACTCAAGTTTTTTCCCAAAACTTAACACTGGTCACTTGGTTCCTCTTTGCCCTTGTAAATGTTTGCAGAGTTTCCCTTTACCCCAACCATTCATTGTTAGAGTGTAAGCTAAGCTTCTCTGTACATCGTTGGATATGCAGATGCTTTATCTGTAGCTGGTCGCAAAGTGGAAGTGTAAAGCCGTCTAAAGTTTACTTTTTGTAATTCATCAGTAGCTATTTCTGAAAACTGGCAACTTATTTTTGAAAAGCAGAATCCTCTTTTTGCTGTATCAATGGGCCTATAGATATTAGGAAAGGTCCTCTTTAACTAACTAATATAGTTTTAGGAATATAAAAGTGTGTAAAGGCATTATATTTCTTTATCATGTCTCCCTGCATATTTGAGAAAAATCTTGTACAATGCTTGGTTTCTGATAAACATGAAACTGTATTGAAAAAAAACAGGCCTTGACTGATAAGTGCGAATTATCCTGGGGTTTAAAAATAGAGCTTGGTCCTTTAAATGGTTAAATGACACCTGTGATTAAAGAAACCCAGAGGATTCCTCTGCCAACCACTATCTCGACATGACTGCAGTGTTTATCATCCAGCATCACTGATTATACAGTCACGCAGCTGGAACAAGCATGGCGCTTGAAAGGCCAGAACTGTTGTGCTCTTCCTGGATAGTGGCATTATTGGAGGTGGAACAGAGCTTATTTAGAAGAGACACACTGGCCTCTACAAATGTCTGTGGTGCTTAGGACAACTTAAAGTCAGTAGCCAAAGCATTTGTATTTACAATGGAAACCTTTCATCGTATATGTCACATCATGGGAATAAATAGAGAAGGCATTTCATGCTATGGAGTGGTGGTTTAACCCTTTCAATGTACTAGTTCGGAAACCTTAGAGGAGCACTATCACCAATGAAAATCCCTAAATATTAGAGAGCAAGGGGAGGTTTTACTTAGAAAAGTTTGGCTAGAGTTGTATTTCTTTAACTGGCAGGAAGAGGAATCTGATGTCACAGGTTTTGATTGTATCATTTTGCTTTTTCAGGGGAGAACTGCTAACAACCTGTGCTGCAATACAGCTTATATTCTGATGTGTGGAGATGCCTTTACACCATCATGGGTTTTGGCAATATATTAAAGCTAGTAGTTATTGCTACTGGTCACCCTGGCAGACACCCAAAAATCTGTCACCCCTGGATTTTATTCCAAACAGTAGAAGAACAAAAATTCAGTGGGGGTATATAAGTAACTCATCTCACTAACTAGCATGTTTAGTTGGATTATGAATAATGAAATTATAATAGAGCTTTAGATTATTATTTAAATCTATTTTCACTGGAAAAGAAAATTCTTTACACTGGAGAGGTGTCAAACTCCATTTCACCGAGGGCCACATCTGCATTATGGTTGCCATCAAAGAGCCAGTTATTAAGGGATCACAGACACAGAATAATTTTGCCAGGATAACCACAGATTGACTTGCCCAACACACAAAATTATTTGGCCCCTGAACAGAAGTAGATTTGAATTATTTTGTCCAGGACAGATGCCAGCCCAACAACGAAACTAGTAGCAACCCCTGCAGCAAATGCAGCACCCTCTGCTGCGGCAGTAAGTTGGGTGGGTGAGAGCTGCTTGCACAGAGACACAGAACAATTGCCTTATTTTCTTCTCCCACAGAAGTGCACACCAGTTTCTTTTATGCTGTAGGCACCATGTCTGTGGCACAAAATTGAAGGTGGCACTGTGCTGCACAGTAGTGCACAGTGTACCAGAGCATCACTCAGCAGCACCACACACATGCGCAGGGACGTGCTGTGTGCCTGGAAACTGTCAGAGGGCCATATAAAAAGGCTTGAGTTTGACACATGCTTTCTGGATTCATGGATTCATTTCTGGCACATGGATTCTGGAGGTTGTGTCCTCTGGCTACAAGCTAGAGTTCGCTGCATGGCCGCCTCCAAGATTTCTCTCTTCTCGAATTCCTCTAGACCCCTTGGCAGCTCATCTGTCAGGTCCCTCCTGTGGAAAGAGGTCGGGGTTTTTATTCCAATCTGTTCACAGTTCCCAAAAGGGATGGGTCAGTCAGACCCATTCTGGACTTAAAGCTGCTCAACAAGTTCATTAGGACCAGGCACTTTCGCATGGAGACCAGTTCGTTGCGCCCGGGAGATTTCATGACCTCCATAGACATCAAGGATGCTTACCTTCACGTTCCAGTCTTCCCAGGGCATCAGGGTCTTCACCAAGGTGCTGGCGGGTGTCATGGCTCTCTTCAGGGCTCAGGGCATTCGCATTCTTCCCTATCTGGACAACCTTCTCATCACTTCTCAGTCCTTCCAGCAGACAGTATTGGATACCCAGTGGGTGGTGACGGTTCTGGAGTCATTCGGCTGGGTGATCAATCACCCCAAATCTTGCCTATCCCTATCTCAGGTGACTTCCTTCCTGGGCATGAATCTGGATACTGTTCAGGCCAGGATCTTTCTTCCTCAACTGAAGGTGGACTCTGCAGGCTCTGATTAATTCCCTGCTGTCATGCCCTCATGCCTCCATCCGGCGGGGGATGAAGCTAGTGGGGCAGATGGTGTCTTGCTTCGAGGCAGTTCCATATGCACAGTTTCACATGAGACCTCTTCAACTCCATCTCCTATCAGTCTGGTAAAAGAGTCCCCTGTTTCTGGATCAGGCTGTCGTTCTGTCTCCTCTGGTCCGGCGTTCCCTCTTGTGGTGGCCGGATTCGAGGAACCTGTTGGGGGAGCAGATCCTTTCTGGCCCCCTGTTGGGAGACGGTCACCACGGATGCCAGTCTGTCAGGTTGGGGGGGGCTTCTGGAGAACCCTACAGTTCCAGGGGCTGTGGGGCCCTCAGGTGGCCCATGCCCCCATCAATGTCCTGGAACTGAGGGCAGTTCGATTGGTACTGGCCCAGTTGACTCCTCACCTTCAGGGCCGGCCGGTCTAAGTTCGCTCGACAACCAGACGGCGGTTGCCTACATCAATCATCAGGGAGGGCCTTGGAGCAAGAGTGCCTTCAAGGAGGTGTCCATGATTCTGTCCTGGGCGGACGACAATGTTCCTTGCATCTCAGCAGTGTACATTCCGGGGGTGGAGAATTTGGAGGCGGACTCCCTGAGCCGGGGGACCTCTCGCCTGGGGGAATGGTCTCTCAGCAACGAGGTCTTTCTGTCCTTATGTCACCGTTGGGGGGGTACCGGATGTGGATTTGTTTGCGCCCCGCCACAATCACAAGATTCCAATCTGTCTCTCTGTCCCAGGATCCCCTGGCCCTTGCAGTGGATGCTCTGACTCTATCCTGGCAGGGGTTCCGTCTCCTGTTTTTTTTTTCCTCCATTCCCCTTGCTGGGCAGGGTTCTGCGCAAGTTGGCTCAGGAAAGGGTGCCAGCAATCCTGGTGGCTGCCCGGTGGCCAAGACAGGTGTGGTTTGCAGATATCGTTCAACTGGCAGTGGATCAGTATGCCCCTAGTCCCGGACCTTCCCACTCAAGGGCAGCTTTGCCATCCCAATTTACAAACGCTGGCTTTGACGGCCTGGCTGCTGAAAACCTCCATCTTAAGGGATGAGGGGGCTTTCTGAGTCTGTGGTTAACACTATAGGATCTGGCGGGCCTACATTGACTGACTGGTGTGAGTCTAGGGTCCTTCCTTGTCAGGTGTTTTCCATTTCTAGGATTCTGGAGTTCCTTCAGCATGGTTTGGATTTGGGGCTTCAGCTCAGCACGCTCAAGGGTCACGTTTCTGCCTTGGCCGTTTTCTTCCAGAGAGCCTTCACTCAACATCCTCTGGTCAAGACTTTCTTCCAGGGGGTTGCTCATGTGCGTCCCCCTTGCAAGCCTCTCTTGCCAGTCTGGGACTTGAATTTGGTTTTGTTTGCCCTTCAGGGCCCTCCATTTGAGCCTGTGCATGAGGCTGCTCTGTCTCTTCTTACTTTTAAGGTTGCATTTTTGGTGGCTATCACCTCGGTCAGGTGTGTTTCGGAGTTGGTGGCCCTTTCTATTCAGGCCTCCTACTTTGAGAGACACCAGGACAAGGTGGTTTTCAGATTTAAACCTGATTTCTTGCCTAAAGTGGTCTCTGACTTCCATCTCAATCAGGACATTGTGCTTCCGTCCTTGTGCCCTAATCCTGGTAACTCCAAGGAGAGGGCCTTACATTCCCTGGATGTGGTCAGGAATTTGAAGTTCTACTTGGTGGCTACTGCACCTTTTAGAAAGACTGATGCCTTGTTTGTGGTTCCTTCGGGCCCCAAGAAGGGCCTGGCACCTGCTAAGTCTACTATCAGCAAATGGATTCGTCAGGCCATTTTTAGGGCCTATTCTGCTAGGGGGAAGGATCCTCCTTTCCGGGTTACTGCTCATTCTACACGTGCTGTTGGTGCCTCCTGTGCCTTACAGCACCAGGCTTCTGTTGAACAAGTTTGTAAGGCTGCTACTTGGTCTTCTGTTCATACCTTTTCCAAGTTTTACAAGGTTGATGTTAGGGCCTCAGCTGATGCTGTTTTTGGCCGCAAGGTTCTGCAGGCGGCAGTGGTTTGAACTGCGCGTTGTTGCTTTTGGGACCCCACCCTGTTTACGGACACTGCTATTGGATGTCCCATCTGTTATGAATTATTATCTGGAGCAGGACGTGCTGCATACTTAGAATAATACAATTCTGTGATTACTCACCTTGTAGAATTGGTATTATAAGTATGCAGCACGTCCTGCTCCACCCCACCCTGTTTGCATTATCTTGGATCCTCTGTATGGTGATTGTTATCTTTGTTAACGTTGTTAATTATCATTGGCTCCTCCTGGTTCTCTTTACTGCTTTTCTGTACTGGGGAATTTGTGCGAGGTCCCGGGTATATAAGGACCGGGAGGGGCCTCTTTTTGCCATCTCTGCAGTCAAGCGCCCTCTGGCGGAGGTAATCCCATCTGTTATGAATTATTATCTGGAGCAGGACGTGCTGCATACCTATAATACCAATTCTACAAGGTGAGTAATCACAGAATTGTATTTTTGCATATACGTGCAAGGACACCTATAGCCCAGGGGGGCTTAATCTTTTGAAGAGTGAGGGCCATTCTGGTGATTTGGAAACTGGCCATGGGCCACAATAAATAGGTTGAGAATGTTTTCATTTGGAATAACTTAACGTAAAATATTCTACAAGAATCAGGATAACCACACCAGAAACTTCATTAGTGATTTTTTTTTACACTCCTGTCTTTTCACATCACCACATGCATATGAGTCCAGTATTTATAATCCTCCCCCCATCAGTCCCCATCCACACTCCCACCAATGCCATGCATTCAATTAATTTTTGTATATGTTTATTGGCATGCCAAACAAGAGTGATAGGAATGGAAAAGTCATGGAAAGAAGCACAGGAGGGCAACTGATGCCACATCAGTGACTATATAGCTGGCAAGAGGCAATGAAAAACAGAAGAGAAAATATAGGGGAACAAAAAAAAAAGCAGGTTGGGGGTAGATAGATAAATAATGTTGGTCTGTGTGCAGGTCAGAAGGGACCAGTCTGCTTTGATGATGCTTAGCTCATGTTCACATGTTCTCTGCCACTCAGGAGGGAAAGGAAAGCTGAATGGAGCTTGCAGCCGGTTGCATTATCTCACTCACTGGTGTCTGAGCAAACCCTGGGGATTCACACAGTGGGGAATCGCAATTTAGGATGCCTCATACCTTTACATGTCAGTTCTATTTCCCCCTCCCACCTTCCCCACAGCAGGTCAGAGACTACATTAGATAAATTTGAAGGCCAGGGTGTGAGCATGCTGCCATCGACAAAGCACAGCACATTGGAACATTGCGCACATGCAATCTCTGCTCTTGGGGTTACAGTAGGTGCAGGTCACTTTGATTCTCTTATAGTGACAAAAGCCCTTGGTTTTAGTGTGGGTGCATGGAGGAAACCAAATATATATTTACAGCTCAACCTGTGAAAACATTGCAATACACACCACTCCATGGAGCCCATCTGATTGCTGTGTCCACAAGTGAACACAAAATATAAAGCCAGCTCACATGTTGTCTGGAAACTGCAACTTTTATTTGCTCACCCTTAAAAAGCAATCCACCCATACATGACTAATGGCAAAGCAGCGCCCGAAACACGTCACTTGCCGACTATGTCATCTTATGAATAGATGGGATATTCAAGATGTGGATTTTTGTTTTAAGAGTGATTAAATGAAAGTTATTTGTTATAGAAATTTTACTATAGATACTGTGTTGTGTCAATGTCCTTGTAATTGGGGCAATAGCTGAGGGCACAGTGCTGGTTTGGTGATGAAAATGTTTTTTTTTAATCAATATGGCCACATGCATGCAGTGATTGCAGTTTCATTACACATAATAGACAGTTCATTGAGTAATGAAAAATTACAGTTTATGAACAAAGTGATTCTACGGAAAAACACAAAGATTATATGCACAATAAATACAGGCTTTCTGAGACCCATTCTGGCCCTGAAGGGCCTCAACAAAATTGTCTGATTCCAACCTTTTTTGCCTATAGACGTTATGCTGAGATCAGTACCTTTCGCCTGGGCGATTTCATGGCCACTGTGGACATCAAGGATGCTTATTGTCCTGTGCCTATCTTTCCGGGTCCTCAGAGATTTCTAAGGTTTGCGCTGGAGGATCAGCATTATCAGTTATGTGGTTCTACCCTTTGGTGTCACCTTGGCTGTTCACCAAGATAGTGGCAGGGGCGATAGCTCTGCTAAGGGAACAGGGCATCCGACTCATTCCTGACCTGAACGTCATCCTGATTGGGGCCAAGTCTTTTCCTCAGGTCGGGCAGGTCACTCAGACAGTGACCTCCACTCTAGAATCCCTTGGCTGGGTGATCTACCATCCCAAGTCTTCTCTGTTCGCGTCCTTGGTGAGGTTTTTTCTGGGTATGACCCTGGATATCTCAGGTCAAGCGTTCCTTCCCCAGTAGAGGGTAAAGGGTCTTTAGATGCAGGCTTGGGCTCTGCTACCGTGTCCTCATCCCTACATCTGTCAGGGGATGCAGTTGGTGGGCCTGATGGTGTCCTGCTTTGGGTAGTCCCCTTTGCTCGTTTCACATAAGACATATTCAGTCGTACCTCTTGTCAGTTTGGGATCGGGGCCCTGCGTCCTTGGATCAGGAGTTTGATCTGTCTCCTCTGGCCAGACGGTCCTTCTAGTGGAGGCTAGACTCCAGGAACCTTCTGGGGGACAGGTTCTTCCTGCTCCTGTGCTAAGGGGTGGTATCCCTTCTGGGTATCCCTGAGGTTCTGGGTATCCCTGAGGTTCCAGGGAAGGTGGGGCCCACATCAGGACCATGCTTCCATCTACATCCTGGAACTGTGGGTGATCAGGTTGGTTCTTCTTACCCGACCACTCACCTTCATGGTTGGACTGTTCAGATCCGCTCAGACAACCATATGGCGGTTGTCTACATCATCCATCAGGTAGGTACTTCAAGTGAGCCTTCAAGGGAGGGTCCCTGATTCTGTCTTGGGCGGAGCAGCATGTTCCCTGCAACTCAGTGGTTTACATTCCGGGGGTGGAAAACCAGGTGGCGGACTCCCAGTTAAGGGGTTGTCTCGTCTGGGGGAATGGTCCCTCAACAACTGGGTGCTTCTCTCCCTGTTTCACCGCTGGGGTCATCTGGACGTGGCCCTGTTTGGGTACCGCCACAATCACAAACTTTCAGATTTTGTCTCTGTTTCAGGATCTTCCTGTCTTTGCTACGAGTGCCTTGGCATTCCCTTGGCCGGAGTTCGGCTTCTCTATGAGTTTCCTCTGTTTCCTCTTCTGGGCAGTGTTATATGCAACATAACCCAGGAGCGGGTACCGGCCATCCTGGTGATCCCTTCTCGGCTGTTGAGACCTCCATCTTGGTGATTAAGGAGTTGTTTGCTTCTGTTGTTGATTCCATGATTAGGCCTAGGAAGAAGTCCTTGTACTTTGTCTATTACAGGGTCTGGCATGTTTACACTGCCTGGTAGGACTCTAAAGTCCCTTCCCTGAAGGGTGTTTTTGCTATTCCCAGGACTCTGGAATTCTTGTAACTTGATGGGATTTGGACCTTCAACTTAATACTCTCAATGGCCATGTTTTCTGCTCTGGCAATTTTCTTTCATTGTGCTTTTGCCACTTTCTGGCTGGTTCAGGTTTTTAAAGGGGGTTTCTCACCTGTGTCCACACCATACTCCTTGTACCAGTCTGGGATCTAAATCTGGTGTTGTCTTCTATGCAGGGGCTTCCCTTTGATTCTCTCTGGGAGGATGCCTTGTCCGGTTTTACTCTTAAGGTAGCCTTTTTTGGTGGCTATCACTTATATAAGTTCTCAGCGGCGCTTTCCATCAACCCTCCTTATTGAGTGGCATCAGGATGAGGCGGGTTGTTTCAGACTTAGGCCAGATTTCCGACCTAAGGCTGCGTCTGCTCTTCTTTTCAATCAGGACATTGTCTTGCCTTCATTGTATCCCAATCCTACTGATTCCTAGGACAGGACTCTACATTCTTTGGATGTGGTCTGGGCTCTGAAGTTCTATTTGATTGCTCCTAAGACTTTTAGGAAGTCTGATGTTCTATTTGTTCCCACTTTTGAGCCTAGAAGAGGTTTTTGCCTCCTGCTGTATCCACTATCGGCAAGTGGATCTGTCAGGAGGTGGTTCAAACCTGTCCTGCTAAGGGGAGGAATTCTCCCTCTAGGGTGACTGCTCATTCCATTCGGGCTATAGGTGCCTCTTGGGTTTTTCAGCGCCTTGCCTCTGTTGAACAAGTTTGTAAGACCGCTATTTGGTCTTCTGTTCACACTGTTTCTAAGTTCTACAACTTGATGTTTAGTTTTCAGCGGATGCTGCTTTTGGCCGCAAGGTGCTTCAGGCGGTAGTGACTTGAACTACTGGCCGTTACACTTTGGGGATCCCACCCTACTTTTGGACACTGCTTTTGGATGTCCCATCTGTTATGAATACCGAAGCGGGCCGTGCCATGCATTAAAGAAAAAAGCAATTCTGTGAGTACTCACCTGTAGAATTGTTTTTGTTCTTGCATGGCACGGCCCGCTTCACCCCACCCTTGTTATCGGTTGCCTCTTTATGGTGATTGTTCCAAGTTAAATTGGGTTTTTTTGCCTTTTCTACATTCTTACCTTTATTCTCTCCCGACTTCTTGTCTCACTGCTCGTCTACGCTGGGAACTTGTTGGTTAATCCCGTTTTTATAGGGAGCCGGGACACGCCACAGCTTTCTGCAGCATCACTGCGCCACCTAGTGGCGGAATAATCCATCTGTTATGAATACCAAAGCGGGCTGTGCCATGCAAGAACAAAAACAATTCTACAAGTGAGTACTCATAGAATTGCTTTTTCCCTTACTCACTGGCTGTGTTTGACAGTAACAGAACAAGTAGCTTCAATAACATCTTCAGCTCATGGGGGGGGGGGAGGGAGAGAGAGAACACCCACAATGATTCTGTTGAGTGCTCATATCTCAGTGTTTCATTGCTGAGGCCAAGCTGAAAATGGTTATCCTTAGCACTTAAAAATAACAGTAATAATTTAGCATACATAATGGATTTCGAAGGTTTCGGTGTTCAAAACAAAAAAAATACAATTCTGTGATTACGCACCTGTAGAATTGGTATTATGAGTATACAGTACGTCCTGCTCCAGATATAGTACTTACTATCGGGTACTACTCCGCCAGATGGCACTGAACTGCAGAGACATCGAAAATAGGCTCCTCCCGACCCCTCAAATACCCAGGGACCTCCCACAATCCCCAGCATTGAAAAGCAGTTAACGAGAAGCCGGGAGAATTAAAACAACCCAAACTGGTAACTATAACAATGATAACAATCATCATACAGGGGATCCAAGATAATGCAAAAACCAAGGGTGGGGTGGAGCAGGACGTACTGTATACTCATAATACCAATTCTACAGGTGAGTAATCACAGAATTGTATTATTCTTAGTATACAGTACGCCCTGCTCCAGATAGAATACTTACACTCGGGACATCCAATAGCAGTGTCCATAAAGTAGGGTGGGATCCCCAAAGGTAACAGCAGACAGTTTAAACCACTGCTGCCTGCAAAACATTGCAGCCAAAAGCAGCATCAGCTGAGGCCCTAACATCAACCTTGTAAAACTTTGAAAAGGTATGAACAGAAGACCAAGTAGTGGCCTTGCAAACTTGTTCAACAGAAGCCTGGTGCTGAAAAGCCCAAGAGGCACCAATAGCACGAGTAGAATGAGCAGTAAGGCGGAAGGGAGGATTCTTCCCCTTAGCAGAGTAGGCCTGAATCACAGCCTGACGGATCCATTTGCTGATAGTAGACTTGGCAGGAGCCAAACCCTTCCTAGCACCAGAAGGGACCACAAAAAGAGCATCAGTTTTTCTGAAAGGTGCAGTAGCCACCAGATAGTACTTCAGACACCTAACCACATCCAAAGAATGCAAAACCCTCTCCTTAGCATTACTAGGATTAGGGCACAATGAAGGAAGAAAATGTCCTGATTCAAATGAAAGGCAGACACTACCTTGGGCAGAAAATCTGGCTTGAAGCGGAACACCACCTTGTCCTGGTGTCTCTCATAGTAGGGGGGGGGCTGAATGGAAAGCACCGCCAACTCAGACACACGATAGCCACCAAAAAGATAACTTTGAGAGCAAGAATGGCCAGGGCAGCATACTGCACAGGTTCAAAGGGAGCACCCTGCAAGACTGACAAAACCAAGTTCAAATCCCAAACAGGCACCATAGGCTTACGTGGGGGACGCACATGAGTGACCCCCTGGAAAAAAGTCCTGATCAGAGAATGCTGAGCAAAGGACTTCTGGAAGAAAACAGCCAGGGCAGAAACCTGACCCTTCAGAGTACTGAGTTGGAGCCCCATCTCCAACCCATGCTGCAGGAACTCCAGAACCCTGGGAATAGAGAACACACGACGAGAAGGAGACTTAGACTCACACCAGTCAATGTAGGCACGCCAAACCCTGTAATAAATGGAAGAAGAAGACTTCTTCCTAGCCTTTATCATGGTATCATCAACCGAGGTAGACAGCCCCTTCTCCATCAAGATGGAGGTTTCAGCAGCCAGGCCGTCAAAGCCAGAGTTTGTAAATTGGGATGGATGTAAAAGGGACTTTGAGTGAGCAGGTGTGGCACCGTGGGCAGAACGTACTGATCTACTGCCAGCTGCACCACGTCTGCGAACCACACTCTTTTTGGCCACCTGGGGGCCACCAGAATTGCTGGCACCCCCTCCAGAGCAATCTTGCGCAGAACCCTGCCCAGCAGGGGGAATGGAGGAAAGACATACAGGAACTGAAAGTCCTGCCATGACATTGCTAGAGCATCCATGGTCAAGGCCAGAGGATCCTGGGACAGGGAAACAAAGGCCGGGAGCTTGTGATTGTGACGGGACCCAAACAGATCCACATCTGGTTGGCCCCAACGGTGACACAGAGATTGAAACACCCTGTTGCAGAGGGACCATTCTCCCTGGCGAGAGGTCCCCCTACTCAGAGAATCTGCCAGCAGATTTTCCACCCCCGGAATGTACACCACTGATATGCAGGGAACATTGGCCTCCTCCCAGGTCAGGATCAGAGACACTTCCTGGAGGGCCCTCTTGCTCCGGGTCCCTCCCTGATGATTGATGTAGGCAACTGCCGTCTGGTTGTCCGAGCGCACCTGAACAGGCAGACCCCGCAGGTGATGAGTCAACTGAACCAAAGCTAACCTGATTGCCCGCAGCTCCAAGACATTCATAGGTGTGTGGGCCTCCTGAGGGCCCCACCTCCCCTGGAACTGCAGGGACTTCCAGAACCCCCCCAACCTGACAGACTGGCATCCGTGGTGACCGTCTCCCAGGAGGGGGTCAGAAAGGATCTGCCCACCAACAGGTTCCTGGAGTCCAGCCACCACGAGAGGGACCGCCTGACCGGGGGGGAAAGCGCAAAGACCCGGTCCAGGGACGCTGGGTCCTTGTCCCACACTGACAAGAGGTGAAGTTGCAGGGGCCTCTAGTGGAACTGGGCATAAGGGACCGCCTCGAAGCACGCCACCATCAGGCCCACCAGCTGCATCCCCTGCCTGATGGAGGGATGGGGACAAGATAGCAGGAACTGGACCTGCGCAATCAAACTGTCCACCTTCCGCTGAGGAAGAAAAATCCTTGCCTGAACTGTATCCAGATTCATTCCCAGGAATGAAGTCACCAAGGAGGGGGACAGAGAAGACTTGGGGTGGTTTAACACCCAGCCAAATGACTCCAGGGTGGACACCACCAGCTGAGTATCCAACTCTGCCTGATGTAGAGACTGGGAAGTGATGACCCCCAGCTCCAGAAGGCTTTGCACGGCCTGCACTAGATCCTGAGCCGACACAGGGTCCTGAGGAATCCGGGATCTGATGAACCTTGGGGGGGGGGGCAGACAGCAAACTCTATCTTGTAACCGGAGGACACTACCTCCTGAATCCACCGGTCTGAGACATGAAGCCTCCAGACATGAGCAAAGTGCTGAAGCCATCCCCCCACCCGGATGGGTGAGGGCGCCCCATCATTCCTGAGGGGGCTTGGGAGAGGACTTAAGCTTGGAGCCCCAGGAGGAGCCAGGGCGTCCCCGTCCTCTGCCCCTACCCCAAAAGTCTCCTAGGGCCCCAGTAAAGGAAACCCCCCTCCCTTGTCTAGCACCACGGTAGGGGGAGGAAAAGGAGCCCTGACCCCGAAAGGGCCGAGACTGCCGCCTGCCCTGGGGTAACCTGCCTCCGTTAGCAAATAGGTACAGGCGGTCCCCAAACAGGCGTAGTCCTTTGAAGGGAAACCCAGTGAGGGCCTTATCGGCAGCGTTGTCAGCAGCCCACTGGCGCAGCCAAACCGAGCGGCATATAGCCACCACAAGGGCAGAAGTTCTGGCACACATTCTAATGGTGTCATCCAAGGCAGAGAGGACATAAGTCACAAAAACATCACAACTAGAGAGTGCATTAAACTCCTCACAAGACAAATCATCAGGGGCACCATCAAGGATACTTCTGAGCAGGGTCCTAATAGCCACAGCCGTAATGGCAGAGGCACAGACCGGGCGCAGCGCCGTCCCCACACATTCAAAAGGCATGGGGCGCCAGCTGGTCAATGCGCCAGTCCTCAGCATCCCGCAGAGTAGTAGAGTCAGGGGAGTGCATTACAGAGGTGTTAGACAACCCTAGGACCGGGGCATCCACTTCGGGAGGGGATGACCAACACTTTACCACATCAACAGGAAAGGGAAACTTTCTATCCCAACTCTTAGGTACACCGGGAAGTCGCTCCCATTCCTTGAGCACAAGGTTATTGAAATGTGCTTGCTCAGGAAATTCCAAGCGTGACTTAGCAGTATGAAAAAGTTCCCCACTTTGCCTGGGGGCCGCAACAGGGGGAGAGATAGACAGAACCTCAAAAATCTGAGCCAACAGAGGGGCGTGGCCTGGCGCTGGAGCGATGAGGACGTGAGAGAGAGAGCTCCGGGTTTAGCAGGGCAATAAACGAACATTTTCACAGGCAATCGGCTGCAAAACCTGTTCAAGATGACTGGAAAGAAGCACCACAGGAAGGAGAGAAGCCGGAGGGAGAGAGAAGCACGGCGTGAGGTGCAGCCGCCGGGAGCCAGAGACCGGACACGTGCGGAAGAGCGGGAAATGGCGTCCCCGCCATCTGCGAGCACCTCAGACAGTGGAGAGGAAGTCTTACCTCACACTGCGGGACAGCAAGCAGACCGAGATCCGGCGGACGAGCGGGGCCGGCGGTGCCCGACGGTGTCAGAGGAGCAGGCGCTGACGTTGGCGGGACAGGCGGCGGGAGGCATACTAGCGGCCGCAGCGTCGGAGCCCGCAGGAGAGGTACTGCCAGGCGGGCCGCATCATCCGACCCCCCCCGCTGGAGCCTGGGCGGTGGGAGAAACGGCGTGGAGAGGCGCTGCAGCCGACGGGAAGCGGCAGCTGGTGAGGGCTCAGTCAGAGCTCGCAAGAGACACCGCCTGGATGAAGCACCCGGGAGCTGGAACAGAGGCTGCGGCGGTGAGTGGGGGAAGTGCAGGCCCAAGCAGAGCATCTGACCTGGGAGGGGAGAGGGGGATGCAAGCCCCGGGAGTGGTGCCCACAGAGCAGAGAGGTGAGCCAGCTGTAATAAATGGGCTCAACCAGCAGTCCAGAACGCCCATCACTACCTCCCTCAGCAGCCTCAGTAAATTTGCCTTTACCCCAGGAACTCGAGGGGAGGGCCTTGCTGGAAGCCAAGATGGAGTGCAGCAGGCCTCAGCCACTAGGTCTGCGCTGGCCCAGGCGCTGCCACAGCGAACACCCCGCGCCTGGGGACGACATGGGGAGCAACTTGCCACTGATCCTCAAGATCTTACACAGGAGGACTTTCTTCCCGGCGGGCCCTGGCCTCCTACCCACCTTGACGCCATTCAAGTCAGCAGTGACACGGGGGCAATACGGGAGGCAGACGTAGTAGTCCTGGCCCCAGATACCCCACCGAGAGAAATACAGCCGGGCACCCCCCCCTCCCAATTGCTGATATCCCCTGTCAGCTCAATTAACCTGCCCCCACCAGAACACTCATCTACCCCTTCAACAACCAACCCAGAAACAGCCGGAGGGAACATTCACAGAGAAACGCTATCATTCCTGAGAGCTATACCGTCTAGAGCAGACTTCGAGGCTCTTATAGCACGTTATGAATCAGCATTCAAGCGAGACCTGGCGGAAGTCAGGACTCAAATCCAGACGCTCGACGCTAGAGTCTCAGTTAATCAGGAAGCCAGTGAGTCCGCATTGGCAGCTATGTCAGCCCGCATCGATGCGCAAAACTCACAGATCCAACAACTCCTGCTACAACATGACGACTTAGAAAACAGACACAGACGGAACAACCTGCGGCTGAGGGGTATCCCGGAGGCCTCTGCCGGGGAGGATGTGAAGCAGCTTATAACAACCATTTTTAACACAGTTCTGGGAAGGAGCTTTGGCACTCCCATAGAGATAGACAGAGCACATAGAGCCCTTGGCCCCCGCAACCCGGACCCCGCGTATCCAAGAGATGTGGTCTGTAGAATACATCTATATCGCGTCAAAGAAGAAATCGCCCGGTGTGCATGGAGACACGGACCAGTAGACTTCGACGGGGCCAGGATCACCATCCTTCCAGATCTCTCGAGACGCACACTGATCATGAGGAAATTGCTTAGGCCGGTTCTGGACTTAGTCAGGAACTCTGGAGCATCGTACCGATGGGGTTACCCCTTTCACTTGATTGTGTCCAAGGACAGAGACACTTACCTTCTCAAGACGTATCGAGATCTGGAGGGCCTTTTTAACTTCCTTGGCTGCGCGCCGGTCCCGGTCCCGAACTGGCTATCCCCGCAAATGGAGCTCCCACAGCGGAGACACCCCGGCGCGCCGATGAGACGCGCCAGAGCGGAAAGACCCAGAGAGAGGAGCGCAAGGAGAGCAAGACCAACCGACAATGAACTGTAAAGTAAAGAGCCGTGAGATAGAGATTCTTACTAGAAGTACTTCCCGCCCTTCTTGTTCCATGGTTCCGTTGCTCTCCTGTTTTCCAGTTTTACTATCACTGACCCACTGTTGAGTATAGTTTGTATTGTTGCTAATGCCTTTTTACTACCCTCAGCGGGGATGCTGCATGCAGCCCCCCGCCTGACGGTTTTCTTTTTATTGTTATGCCGATTGTTCAGTAAGACTTCTACTTGCCTTATGACCCCCGGAGCAGCTAACGTTGAGCTCGGAGTCAGTCACTTTCCCCCAAATAGGCCCGAGTTAGCTCGCCTCAGTACTAGAGGTAGCTGAAGTTTGGTGCAGACGCACAATAGGTTCTTCCCGCGGGGGGGGTGCCCCGGTGGGACTTGGCTCTTAAGGTTGGGTCCCGGCGGGGGACCCGGTCCCGGTTTGGTCTGTGACCTGTCAGACCCTTTTAATCTTTAGGTGTTCCCCCCCCCCCCCCCCCTAGTGTCTCATCCCTTCTTTCTTTACTGATACACACCCTTAGACCCACCTCTGTACCCCCCTTACCCCTCCCTGCTCCCCTGCCCCCCTCCTCCATCTCCGAGACCTTGAACTGACTGGACAGATACCGTAGTTTGGTGCTGTCCGCCAACAGTTGTAACCCGCCTGGCCTCCCTTGTGATCTCTCCTGGCCCTACTCTCTTAATACCTTGACGCCACTTGGTGCTCACTGTCCATTAACATGACCGATACTAATCTAATCTCTTTCAATGTAAAAGGGCTGAACACCCCAGAAAAGAGGTCCATGATCCTGAACAACCTCAGAGCGCAGAGGGCGCAAGTGGCCTTCCTACAAGAGACCCACTTCAAGGCGGCTAACCCTCCTGTCTTCAGAAATAAGGTATTTCCGGTGTCATATCACAGCTTCTCCCCTGATTCACGGTCTAGGGGAGTGAGCATTCTCATTTCCAGATCTGTGGCCTGGGAGGAATTGGGCTCTCTGAGTGGTGGAGAGGGTCGCTGGCTATTTGTTAAGGGGAAGATCCGGTCCGAGCTCGTTATCTATACCTCCCGAATGTGGGGCAGATCAATTTTCTGGAGGAGGTTTTAGAGAACCTGGCGGCTTACTCTGAGGGAAGACTGATCATAGGAGGGGACTTTAACTTTTCCCTAGAACCTCTAATAGATACCTCTAAAGGCCACTCCTATATGCCTTACACAAAACTTAAAAGAATCAAGAAGCTGCTGCACAAACACCAATTGGTAGATCCATGGAGGATTTTAAACCCTGACGGGCGGGATTATACATTTTACTCCCCTCCCCACAACATGTACTCGAGGATCGACATGTTCCTGATCCAGCACCACTCACTCCCCATGATTCGGTCCGCCACCATAGGCAATATAACCATATCGGATCACGCACCTGTGGGCATCCGGTTGGCATCCAACGAACACGCACCCCGGCCTTGGTCGTGGACACTAAACAAGTCCCTAATTCAGGACCCACTGATAAGAGAAGAACTAAACCTGGTCTTACAAAACTATTTTCAAGATAACTCCTCACCAGAGATTAGCGCCCCTGTGGTTTGGGAAGCCCATAAATGTGTCATCAGAGGAGCACTGATTGAGAGAGGGGCACGGGTTAAAAAAGAGAGAGGCAAACAGATCAAGGACCTACTAGATGAAATAAAAGAGCTAGAGGGAGCCCACAAGCAGTCACTCGCAGGGACACATCTGGCACCCCTGACCGCTCTTAGAGATCGTCTCCGGAAATTACTTAGTAACAAAACCAAACTTCAACTCATTAAGAGCCGGAGAATATTCTACGAGTCGGGGGACAAATGTGGGAGACTCCTGGCTTCTGCGCTGAGAGGAGAGAGGGCTAGAAACTATATCCCTAAGATCCTCAACCAGGCGGGGAGGGTGGTCCACAGAGACAGAGAGATTGCAGAAGTATTCAGGAAATACTATGAGACACTCTACAATATCTCGCCCCAATCCCATGGAGATAAGACAGGAAAAGTTAAAGAATACATCGAGAAATCAGGCCTCCCTAGAATCCCGCCGGCTCTGATAGGAAAACTAGAGGACCCCATCACGGCAGACGAAGTGAGTAAGGCCATCAAAGGGTCTGCTAATGGGAAAACGCCAGGTCCAGATGGGCTCCCACTGTTGTACTACAAAGTATTCTCTGAGGCCCTGCTACCTCGACTTCAGGTAGTCTTTAATTCCCTTGCGAGAGGTGCTACCCTCCCCAAGGATAGTCTTCGAGCCCAAATATCCGTGATCCCGAAGGAGGGGAAAGACCCTATGCAAAGCTCTAGCTATAGGCCGATCTCTCTCCTCAACACAGATGTTAAGCTGTTCGCCAAAGTTCTGGCCTCCCGCCTGGCTCCACATCTACATCACGTTATCCACCTAGACCAGGTAGGGTTTATGCCACTTAGAGAAGCAAGGGACAACACGGTGAAGGTCTTAAATCTGTTGGACAACATACACAGGACAAGACTCCCTGCGGTTCTCCTTGCCACCGATGCTGAGAAGGCCTTCGACAGGGTGCACTGGGACTTCATGTTAGGAGTTCTGCGGCACGTGGGTTTAGGGCCTAAAATGATATCATGGATCACTAGTCTCTACCACCACCCTTCGGCAGTGGTGAGGGTCAATGGCCTCCTGTCGGAGCCTCTCAGCATCGGGAATGGGACAAGGCAGGGATGTCCCCTCTCACCACTTATTTTCATTATGACACTAGAGCCTTTCCTCTGTAGAGTGCGGGCAAATCCCAACATTCGGGGGGTATCCCTGCCTTCCGGCCATTATAAAACAGCAGCTTATGCGGACGACCTGATTTTCTTTGTATCCTGTCCCGAAGTTACCCTCCCTAATCTGATGCGTGAGTTGGATGCCTACAGGGACGTGTCGAACTACAAGATTAACTTACAAAAATCTGAAGCCCTGAACCTTAACTTAGAGAGACACAGGGAGACTAACCTACAAAACTCCTTCTCTTTCAAATGGGCTAACGAACATATCACTTACCTGGGAACTAAGATCGGGAAAACAGACAAAATATTCCCCCTGAATTTCCCCCCGCTGCTGCAGAGCTTTGTCAGAGACACAGAGGCTTGGGCCCTTAAGAATCTGTCCTGGTTCGGGAGATGTAATGCCCTAAAAATGAATTTATTACCCCGCCTCCTGTATCTGATGCAAGCACTCCCGCTCGACATCCCGAACTCCTACTTACAGAAGGTGGGAGCCCTGTTCGCCAAGTTCATTTGGCTTGGGAAAAATCCCAGGGTTAGCAAAAAGATCCTTAGGAGATCTAAGGAGAACGGAGGAATTGGTCTCCCAGACCCTAGCTTATACTATGCCGCCACACACCTCAGCAGAATAATTGACTGGTGTAGACACTCGAGACACAAACAATGGGTCCAAATCGAGCAGGGAAACACCTCTCTCCCCCTGAGCTATCTGCCCTGGTTGGCAAAACAACACCTGGGAGCGATCTCAAAACACCCTACCATAGGGGCCTCCATTAGAGTCTTCCAAAAACTTCGGTCCCGTTGCGACATCTCCCCTGACTTCTCGCCACTATTCCCGATCCTGGGAAACCCTGCGTTCCCGCCGGGACTGTCGAGCAGAACGGCTGAGAGCTGGTTGAGGGGTGGCCTTGGTAGGGTTAGACTCTTTCAGAACAGGGGGGCATGGGTACCGCTCGCTGACATTGCAGACTCTAGAGGCCTGCCTAGATGGAACGCCTGGCAGGAACTACAGCTGAGGCATTTCCTATCGTCTATTCAGAGACAGGCTTTGGGAGTTAGGGAGCTTACCCCGTTTGAGAGACTGTGTGAAGGGGAGGGCCCGATTCAGCATGTCCTTTCTATGACGTACAGAATGTTGATTAGCCCGACGGAGATAGGGGTCCCCTCCTTTATGCAGAAATGGGAGGAGGCGCT
Source organism: Gastrophryne carolinensis (assembly GCA_027917425.1). Taxonomy (NCBI): domain Eukaryota; kingdom Metazoa; phylum Chordata; class Amphibia; order Anura; family Microhylidae; genus Gastrophryne; species Gastrophryne carolinensis. The sequence goes on along the minus strand of CM051235.1, from coordinate 119,403,435 downwards.
AGATACTTCTTTCACTCCCAAGCAGTGGACCAGGGTGGCGAGCTTGGCGCACGACACGGCCAGATGCACCAAATACAAGGAATGTAATTACAAAATTCTCACAGGCTGGTATAGGGTGCCCACCACGCTAAATAAGTGGTTCCCGGAGGTGTCCCCTCTCTGCTGGCGCTGTGGCCGGGGGAGGGGGGACCTCCTCCACATTTTCTGGTCCTGCCCAAAAGTGACCGGCTTCTGGTCAACAGTCAAGACGACCGTGGAACGCGTCCTGGGGGAGGCTCTCCCGGAGGGCCCGGCCTTCTTCCTTCTCCACCACTCAGAGCTGCCCGTAAAGAGGTACCGGAGATCCATCCTGGGCCAGTTGATTAACGCAGCAAGGGCATGTATCCCGGCTCGATGGAGGGAGGCGGAGCCGCCCAGCGTCCTTATGTGGCTCAGAGGGGTCTCGGAGATGGAGAGATACGAGGGCATAATGGCAGAGCGTGATGAGATGTCTGAGACACATAACCGCAGATGGGCGGGCTGGGACTCATTTGTGTGCTCCCCAGAATACAAGGCCCTCACAGATGCAGCCCAGTCGACCTAGAGGGATGGAGCTTTCCCCCCCCCCCCCCGCCACACTCCTTTCCCTTTCCCAAATTCCTACCCCACTCCCCCCTTTCCCTTCTTTAGAGGACTTTTCTGCTTTGAGAGTACAGGAGATGATTCTGAACAAGAGATGCCGGACGCCGCGGCGGGTCTGTGCTGGGGAGGACCCCTTGTGGGTTGCCCCTCCGGGCGGACAGCCAGCAGGTCGCGCCTGATAAATCATTTCAAACAACACGCAGGAAAGTCTGTTAGGCATTAACTTTTATTGACCTTTTCTTTTTCCCTTTTGTCTTCTTCTTTCATGCAAGAGTTTATGATCTGAATCTGTGCAAATATGTAAATCTTGAGTGCCTTTTAACGCTGTATCCTGTCTTGAACTGTTTGAAATAAATAAAGAATATATAAAAAAAAAAAAAAAAAAAATCTGAGCCAACAGACTATCAGTATCATCCGGGGCCCAGGGTTCAGAGCCAGAATCGTCATGACCCCTGGGCCTCTCATCAGATGACCCTGAGTCGGAGAATTGCTCCCCTTCCTCCAAAGGGGTATAGCCAGACAGTTCCAAAAACTCATCAGCTTCCATAAGGAAAAGAGTGACATCAGGCGTTAAGTGCCGCTTTTTTGCAGAGGCCTTACGCGCCAAGGTATTAGCAATTAACTTCTCAACACTAGCCAGTCTAGACACATCAGGCTGAGAATCCCCACTTGTATGCAACTCAATGGGAGTGAGATTTAAGCTTGGGGGAGTAGGTCAGGTGAAACGAATCGCAGACTCAGCCACTGGAAGGCCGGATTGCAGTTCAAGCACCTGTTTGGCACAGGGTACACAGACCCGCGCCTTGTCCGCGTCAACATGGGACTCCCCACAAGCTACACACAGCCGGGCTTGTCCCGAAGGAACCCCGGTCACATTATCCTGAGACGCATCCATATGGCGATTATAGCGCCATAATAGACCGATAGGGATTAACGCTATACAGCAACCCGGGATGCCCCAATAACCCGCTAGGGAAGTGGGATTAACACTAGGCCTCACAAGTTAACCAACTAAATAGAGGGAGTAGGGCCGGGAGAAGCCAAAGGGGTTCGCCCGTCTGAAAGACATAATCAAAGGGGAGCCATAAGTATACAATAATTAACAGCGGTAATAAAGCCGCCCGAGAGGGCACCCACGGACCGCGGTAGGTAGAAGCCTGTCATGCAGCAGCCGGAACCAAGCAAAAAAAATGGCATCGGTATACCTCGAGGGGCGGGCGCGCATGAGCAAATACGCGGAGAGACCCCGAAGAGCGCAAAGCCAACACGTGACAAACAGCCAATGACGGCGCACCTGCGCATGAGGTAACGCCGCCGCCGCCAAGCCCGGAACACAGGAAGACGTGCGCGGCGGCGGCAATTTCAAGCACAATAAATGAAAACAAGTCAGCGCGGCGGCTGACACCAAGCGTAATGTAATGAAGCATAAAAGCCAATACACGTATATACATACACACACACCCCCCTCTTTCCCCCGAAGGCTACAAGGAGAGTGAGGGAGGACAGCGGCCACTTAACATAGGGCCCACCGATAGACAGGGGCAAGGGGCAAACGGGTGGGAGGGGCATCCCATAGAGGCTCACCATATGCCTGTACCGCCTACCCTTTGGTGGGGGATTGCGGTGGAGCAGCGCTCCTAAGCACCAACGGTGGTGCTGCCTACCATCACCCAACCAGCACAGCCAAGGCTGGGAGGCAATTACTAGTGGAACGGGTGGGAATAGTCCTACAGGGCCGCAGGCTAATAGCCCCGCTCACCTGCGAGTAGAGGGAGCCATCTTCTTGTCCTTTGCAGTCCAGACTGCAGAGAAGATCTGGGGATTGTGGGAGGTCCCTGGGTATTTGAGGGGCCGGGAGGAGCCTATTTTCGATGTCTCTGCAGTCCAGTGCCATCTGGCAGAGTAGTACCCGAATGTAAGTATTCTATCTGGAGCAGGACGTACTGTATACTAAGAATACTAAACTTATTTACAAGTATTTATTAACAAGAACGTGAACCCTCCCTCACCTTCACAACTCTGATGGGGAGACAAAACTAACCAAATCTACACCATCATTGAGTCCTACATTTTCTTAGTAGCGCTCCATCCAATGGGGGACAGAAAATAGCTGCGCCTCGTCCAATAGTAGATATAAGTCATTGCAGTGTGCAGCTGTTTCCTTTTCCCATCATACAGAGTCTTATTTGGTTTCCTAATGATCCCAAATCAGGTCTTGTTAAAAGGAACTGGACTTTAAATCTAGTTGTCAGCCATTGAATACCTATATATGTACATTCAAGTATGCAGATCTCACAGAAACCCCTTCTACCAGTTATAAGGCCTGTCCACAATTTATTCAAAACCATTACCAAAAAATCAATAGATCATTGGACGCCATCAATCCTGATATGTTTTTCCATGTTTACAGTAGTCGTGTCAGCCATCTGTTGAACACGTGTCGGATTTAGGTGAAACTCAAGCACTAGATTCATACTTGTGGAGTTCCATGACCTCTGACTTTATAGTTGGTTTCCTAGCTTCCACCTCTTGTGCCAGCCCTTATCAAGCTTTGTACCAGCTTCATGTGCTGGATAGTACAGGGGGGCAATAAGGATCAGTCACTGGAGTCATGTCTGCTCCTGCGTGTGGTAACCTCCTCATTCACACTCTTCTCCTCTTTGCCTTTCTTACTCTTCTTACGCTTATGGCGCCGATGAGTCTCTTTTTCTTCACTATCCTGCTTCCTAATATTAGAGAAGCAAATTATATGCGTCACTTAGAGAAGGGTTTAAGATAAACATTGTAATAAGACACACATACAACCAAAAACTTGGGTGGCATAAAGTTGTTCTGTAATAACGTAGGCTAATTGTACCTATTCACCATATTAAGATGGTCCATGACATGAAAACAAGTCTAAGGCAGGACAAGCAAGCCAGCTGCATCTTCCTGCGAACCCCTTGGTTCCACCTCAAGTCCTACTCTACTTTTCTCAAAGGACAGACCAGAGCTAATTTTTTATGCAATACAAGAAGGGTGTCTTCCCCAAGACCCAACAAACATGACAGTTGAGTCTCTGTGGATGTAAAGACCATGAGTTCAAAGGAAAAGGAAACTCAAAATAAGGATAATCTATTCCAGTGTTAGTTAATCCTTAATCACCAACAGGTCAGATTTTGTAGATCTCCTCACAGATGAAGTAATAAGTGCTCAGACAGCTAGAGAGACAGCTATGTGGAGATCGAGGTGAGGGTTGGAGAACACTGGTCAATGCAATGGCCTGCACTCAAACCAGAAAGAGGAAACCAAGTGCTAAGTCCAAGTCCTAGCGAAAGTGTAAGTAATGCAAAACAAGCATGAAAAATGGAAAACCAAAGCTGGGGCACACTGTGGGATGCCATCAAGCAGCAAGGACGATGGCCTAACGCTTTATTTCCCAGCAACTGTCTGACAAAGACAGGAATCGCAAGTTGGATGCAGAAGAGGACATTGGGAAGATGCCCGAGATGGTAATTGACAACGTAACAATGCCAAGGGTTCCCTGACAGCCCCCTGTAGAAATGCAGCCTGTGACTGACTGCTGACAGCCAAATTCCTGGATACATTTCAGCAGGGGCTTGTGGTGGAGGCAAGTGAATCCAGGAGTATGTGTGTAGGTGAGGGGCTCCTGCAATCTGGATGCCCCGCAACTGTCATTTTGGGCTCCAATACCAATTTACTAAAAAAAAAAATGGGTGCCGTGCCGCGTTAAACAGAAACCTATAAAACAAAATGGCACTAACTACTACAATTACTGATAGCTGTAAACACACTTTTCCACAAGCAAGTACAATTCAAATGTTGTATTTCTCATTGTACATGTGTGTACAGAATGACTGCTGTGCACCCCCAGATCTATTTGGGGGAGGGGGGAAAGCTAGTAAAAGTAAAGGCAGTAATGGTGTCTACATTGACTTACCGCCGAGAGGAGGATTTGTGCTTGGTGCAGTCATCCCGCTCTCTGTCTCGGTCCTTCTGGGACTGGTCGCTTCGGGACCTCTCCTCTTTGTCCCAGCTGTGCTCCGGGCGATGTTTGCGTTCATAGTCAAAACTTCTTTGCCGGTTGTAAGTCACGTAGCGATTATTTTCACTTGTGGCCAAATAAAAATTACATATTAAGTCGCAGGATAAATATAAGACTCAATCATAATAGGGTAGAGTGTTAAAGCCGATTGGACTAGGCTGACAATTAAATTGTTTACATTTTATTGTTGCATATAAAAACCCACAACAAAAAGACACAAATACCCCTATTAAAATACCACTATAATATGACTCTCCTGATTCGTCTCTTAACACATGAAGTTATCTTCATCAAAATCCTATAATGCACTACACTGGAGGCAATCCTCAAGGCTCAGTCCCCCCCTTCACGAGCAATATCGACTCTATATAGGATCTACCAAGATGGGGGTATGGAGGAGGGGCTCCCACTATTTTGTAGGAGATGGGAGGAAGAACTGGGTCAAACGATTGGGAAGGAGGACTGGGAGAAAGCCTTTGCCTTAACGCACAAACTCTCAATGGCTTGTAGGGCCCAGGAAAGAAATTATAAAAACCTGACCAGATGGTATAGGAGTCCTGCGGACTTGGAGAGGTACGGAGGCTCGGAAACAGATAGCTGTTGGAGGTGTAACAGGGCGCGCGGGACCCTAACTCATATCTGGTGGGAATGCCCCGCGATTAACACTTTCTGGGAGGGGGTGCTGAAGGTATATGAGCTTACGACGCTCGACAGTGTCCCTAACTCCCCTCAGGTGACCCTTCTGTCGATGACTCCGGGCTCAGTGGCGGCGGGGGAGAGGGGCCTGCTGAGGCACATGCTTACGGCAGCTAGATCAGTGATACCCCGATACTGGCGTTCCAATACTGTACCCTCCTTGATTGAATGGTACAGTGAGTTGGAGAATATCAAAAGAATGGAGGAGCTTGCACTCGACGGTGTTGAAGGTGGGGCCGAGAAGCACCGTAAGACCTGGTCAATATGGGAGGTGTCTAGGAGTTCCCCGAAGATCCGAGATCTTATGGAGAGAGTAGGTTGATGCGGACACTCCTTTTTTTTTTTTTTTCTCTTCTGCCTTCTTTTCTTATCTTGTTTTCCTCTTTTTTCCTCCTCTTTCTTCAATTATCTCTCTTTCGCTTTTCTCCTTGCCTAGCGCCCTCTCTTATGGGCACTACTGTTGTTAATATTATATCGATGCATAGTGAGAATGAGAAGCTTTTGAGCGGACTAACTACTGTTTATGCCATCACTGTAAGCTTTTACTAGTCCTGGTATTACTATGCTTACGCTGTATGTTCATGGTATATCCGAGGCGCTATGGCCTTGCGCTTTTCTTGCACTGTTTCTTGTTGTCTCTATATATGTAAAATCCTTATAAAACTCAATAAAGATATATTGCACAAAAAAAAAAATCCTATAATGCCGGAAATGTAACCATGTTGGGCGCATTATGGGAAGTGGACGTTAAATATCAGTTGCTGTTCTAGTGTCCTAAAATTAAAAAAATATTGCACTAAATCTTCAAACCTACTATTATGGATGCCTGTTAATTCAAGACTATCAATTAATGATGTGCTTGGAGGGCATATGCAGCAGTTATAGGTAGGGGAGGGGGCACGCAGATCCACCTGATATGCAGGTGGCAATGCCGAGCTTTAGATCGATGCTGGCCTGAGCACCAGTAAGCGGCGCCCCAACCTTGTGGTAGCACGGGAGTGCCTGAGCTATGATGGAATGTAGCTCCAGGGCTGTCTATCGCCCGCCCACCAGTCCCTACGATGCTGGTAGGTGAAGGAAGCCTCCTCCCACCCTGGGACTTCTTCAGGATGACACTTAGGTACAGCAAATCTATTCTCAGCTTAATTCTATTCTCATTTAATTTCCGCTTCCCATAAGGTGCCCAGCGAGGTTCTATTGTCAGCATTAGAGGATTTTGATGACCGGTTAGAATGAAGGTACCTTCATTTGTTAGGGACTAATGGGGAGAGACATTATAGCACTCTTAGTAATTTATATGTGTTTTTTGTGGTGGGTTTGTATATTTATCTTTCTATGCTATAATAAAATGTAAGAAAATTAATTGTAAGCATAGTCTGATCAGCTAAAAAACAAGCCCGTAGACTACATGCTCGCCTCTCCATCTGTTAACTGCCAAGCATGTAGAATCTATGTTCTTGGAGTTTCCCCATGTTGTGGCAAAAAAAAAAACTCACCTCAGTTCGGGGGCACAGTGGGCATCTGATCCACACCCCTGAGGTCTTTAGTGGGAAAAGAGGACCCGTTCCCTGCCCCGCGCACCAGCTTTTGTCGTCTTTTTTAGGACAAGTGGGGTGATGACATAATCTGACTCACCCTATAACCGGTCCCTCCCAGTGGCAGCGAGCTAGTCAGAAGCTGGGAGTGGTTGGCAAAACCAGATGTGGGAACAGAGGGCTCCAATCCCCTACCCTTGCCCATCACTTCCGGCTGTCAGTGTCAGCGTGGAGGTGATCGCTTTGGGACACAGAGCAATCAGTGTTAGATTGAAGGTAAAAAAAAATACTTTTTAATAAATTACTAAGTGTTTTTTTTTTTTTTTTACATTGAACCCTTTGAACTGGTATAGGGGTCTCATGGACCTCTTGCCAGTTCACAAAGGGCAGGAGGGGCTTGCAAGTCACCTGCCAGCCAGCGGGTGAGTTGCCATAACCCCCGCCCTCTGTTGCCCCACCTCCCAGAGAGGGTGGGTATAATAGTTGTATTTTATTTGAAAATCTCATAAAACACTCTCTTCAGTTTGGGCATGAACGGTATGCGGTACCGTAATCAGGGAAAATGGTGCTTTTACATGCACTATGATTTTCTTAAAAAAAAGGGAACAAAACCCAGGATAGTAAATAGTGGATAGTGGGTTTTGTTCTGCTTTTATATATAACATTAACATTTTCTTTCTACTTTATTATATATGTATTCATGGTTACAGTCTGCCCCAGACTATTTCTGGGTATTAGGCATAATAAATATACACGGAAGTTAGTTCACTATCACAATGCTAGAAGCATGGCAGGGTCCTCTGACCTACATGATTACATGCAAACACTGGAGTTACAGTTGTGCCAGTGGGTGAAAGGCGTTTGCTGCTGGGACACACCCTTCATCCACTTATTTGTGCTTTGTTACTGTGTTAATAGTAATACTAACCTTTGGCAACAGACCTACAGTGATTACAACAACCTTAAATGATGCAAGCATGTCGAATTGGCATCAACAAGGAAAGAAAGAGGTTTCTCATATCTCTAGACAATCTTATGATGTAATTTTTCTTGAACCTATACAGTTACTTCACAAGTCCACTCTGCTGACTTAGGATTTGATGGGCAATCTTCTTAGGTTTTAAATTCTGTAAACTTCTGGAAAATGTACTAAACATATCGAAAATAGAATGATTTTTGCACATAGCTGTTAAATAAGAAGGTGAAGTGGTCGTAATAGAGCCACTTGTTCTTAGAAGCCCCCAATGTGGTTGGTTACTGCTGAAACCCCTGTAATCAAACAGACGGCCTAGTCACGCCCCCCTCACCACACGTGCTGGCATCGGAATAGTGTCCCAGCCGACCCGACTGACGCTGTGAACAGTGCGAGATCACGCCCCTGGCCAGTGGTTACCAGGGCCGGTGTTGGAGCAGTATATCAGCAAGTGACTCAATAGTTGCTGCAGAAATGAAGATGACAGAGAGGTACAGGTGGGCAAGAGAGCAGCTAAAATACGAGAGGCGGCTTGTAGTAGCTGATACCACGCTGCCCTGGCCCCCAAACCATTTTCTCTCTCTTTTTGAATGTTAAGTACTGCTAATTTTGCACTGAGATGTGGAATTGCTGACCTGAATGAACAGGCACTTGCTGCACGACTATTCAGTATTGGTACTTATTAGTCATTAGTGACTGCAACAAGGAACACCATCTTAAGTGTGTATAGCGACAAGGTTGCTTTAGCCATTGCCATCCAATAGGGCCTCTGGCAAGGCAGATAGGATCAGAATTTGGTCCCATTGAGGCACAGGCGCCTTGCTTGACAGGCTCATGTGACCTGTCCCTCCTTTCATGAGAGACATTCCGGGCTGGGGTAGATGAAAAAGAGTGAATACCGCTGAGGCCTGTCACAAATAGTGCTTGATGATTGTGTTGAGTTCAAACCTTCCTAAGAATGTTTGGCAACTTAAAGAAAAAAAAAGACAATGGAGCAGCAAAAGGAGGCCTTCCAAGTTCTATGGTGAACCCTTGCTGAAGAGACCATTTGTGCCTTTATCCTGAACGGATGGGGATTACCTTTGCTGATAGTCCTTTAGGACTCTTGTTTCAACTGCCAGAGCCAATGATTGTAATTCTCCAAGTATAAACATAAACCTCTGGTAACAGGACGTTCATTGTACATTTGTTTCCATAGAGAGAAAATCAAGAAATTGTCTTACCTTTTGTAATTCATGTTTTGACTTCTGGGTCTGTCCAATTCACGATTTCTCTGTCTGCGTTGTGCCCAGTCACTTCCTCCCACACTGCTGGTACTTTTGTTTACCGTGGTCACCCAGGCGCTCTGAGCATTCGAGACAGAGTGGTAATTCACCCCACTTTGCCCTGCAATAGTTCAGAATATTTCATTAATAGCTGCTGCCTGCTTTGCATGTCAGTCTTTTTTCTGCTTATTTGTATACCCTGTCCACCTTAAATAGGTGTAGAATAAAAAATATCCAAAAGGTTGCCCACATTCTCAGCAACAGCTTTATTCAGCAGCTCACCATATTTATTCTTCTGCATGATCAAATAAATAAGCAACATATGAAAATAATTAACACTCACCAGTGCTGAAGTAACTGCTGCGAGGAGGTGGTCTATTGTTATATGTAACAGGAGGGTTTGGGCTTTAAAAAAGACAGAAAAAGAATTTCAGGATGGTATAACACTGCCTAACATTTAAAATAATGCTCCAGACTTACCCATTAGGGGGAGGTATGTGTACAGGAGGAGGTACAAGTGGGGGAGGAAGCATTGCTGGAACTATAAAAGAGAAAAAAATATGGAAGTCCGCAGATAAGCAGGAAAATAGGGCAGCAAATACAAAGCAGAGTACAGTATTGCAGAATAAAACTCCTATTAAACTTGTGACACATATAAAACACCACATTTACATTTTTTAAAGCAATCCAAATATAATAACTTTTGGATTTGTAAATGGGGTGGAGCAGGGCCGGCTCCAGGTTTATGTGGTCCCTTCGGCGGCATTGGTCTCAGTGGGCCCCTTTGTGGTGAAGAGTCGCGTCACATCACCGAGGGACATCCCAAATCTGGATGCCCCCTAAGGATCATGGTTTGGTCTACTTTGAAGCGAACCAAACCCCTTTAAACCTGACCTCGGAGTCCAAATGAATTCTCTTGATTTTGGATGCTCCTGTGTGAGACCCCCCATCCATTTGTTCATTAGTTTCCATGAACTGGTGAAGACGCTGTGGGATCACCAGGTTGAGTTAACTGAGTTAGACTCAACCAGAATCCCAGGGGTAGAAACTACTATGCTAACATAAATGTGGCACCCAGAGCAACTATGAACTACAAACTAATAGGTAAGGTCAGCCCGCATAGGATGCTCAATAACCAACTGTACACATACAGAAATAAGGCAAAGAAAGTAGTACTGTAAGGTATAAAGGTTACTAGGTTTCCCACAAACCTACAAAGCCAGCAATAGGCTCACTTATCGGTCAGAATCACCACAAATAGGGTCCACCAGTAAAACTGACTCTGGGGCCCACCCCACACTTGCAAGTAATCATTGGTTTATATTCACAGAAACATTATGCCAAACTGTATTGTCTGTGAGTATGTACTTGGGATGCCACAAACAAGCTATACATATAGCTCAGGCTTTGTTTATGAAGACCCTAAAAGGGGCCAGCCAAGGGATTCCCTGGTAACCCTGTAGGCAGGTTCAAACCTGGACTCAATTTACTGGTGGCTGCAGCATTCACCAAACAAGCCCCCATAGCATAAAAGCAGCATATATCAAAGAGCTTTAGCAGTTACAACAGATAGCTGTGCAAACTAACTGTGGCCAAATTCCACCATGGTAGGGCAGTGGATGTTGTCAGTTAATTAGCCCACTTGTAACTTTAGGTACACCTGACCCAGTGGTATCACTGCCATTAATTAGGCTTAATTACCAAAGCGACAGCCATTTGGTTAACCAAACTGCCGACATCAATATTCTGATGTACTAACAGCTTATGAAGACTTGATTTATTCAAGGCAGCAGCCTTAGCCAGGCCTGCAAATTTATACTCTTAGTCATAGCGTAATAAGATAGAAAAACAATGTAAAAAGGCAGGGGTACTTTCACACTACCAGGACAGGTTTAAAAAAATCAAAGGCAGTCTTCCTGATAGGGCTACAGCAGAACCTCTGGAGAGATTTGATACAGACATATTTATCTAGGATCTTTATTTGGGATTTTGTCATCCTTGAAAGGGATAACTTTTGTCTAGATTTCTCCACTGACCCTCAATCAGGTTCAGCACAGAACTGTGTAAGGGAACCAAGGTCGAGTAGAAGCTCAGTGTAAGTCTTAACCTGAAGAGAACGCTCTATTCCCTTTTTAGGTACTTTCTACGTGGACCTAAGGCAACCGACCAGCGGACAAATAAAAAAAAATCCCATCAGGGCAAGCACAAGAAGGTAAAAATACAATTCTGTGAAACTCACCTGTAGAATTGTTTTTGATTATATCCAGTCCAGGTCGTCCCAGTGATGACATGTGGATATTCCACCCCCAGGGGGCGCTCAGCTGCAACATCAAAAGCTGCAGCTCCTCCCGGCCCTCTATAAAAGCAGGTGTCCCTCTATCATCTACAGTGGTTAAAAAGCAGTAAGAAAAGAGGACAGGCCGGGAGGACAAGCAACCATGTTACTTCACATAGCTTCAGCTTGTACTCTCTCTAACAAGACTTAAGAATACTAAGTCCATGAATAAAAAAATGGTAATCACCATAACAGGCAAACAGGAATAATGAACAAAAGGGCAGGGTGGGACGACCTGGACTGGATATAATCAAAAACAATTCTACAGGTGAGTTTCACAGAATTGTATTTTTCCCTATATCCAGTCCAGGTCATCCCAGTGATGACATGTGGGACATCCAAAAGCAGTGTCCATTAGAGCGGGATCCCCAGTGTGGAACAGCATGTAGTTCATTTCACTACCGCCTGAAGCACCTTTCGACCAAAAACAGCGTCAGCTAAGGCCCTAACATCCACCTTGTAAAACTTCGTAAAAGTATGAACAGAAGACCAAGTGGCGGCCTTGTTCAACCGATGCCTGGTGCTGAAAAGCCCAGAAGGCGACAATAGCTCTGGTAGAATGAGCTGTGATCCGAGAAGGGGGTTCCTTCCCCTTGGCAGAATATGCTTGCACCACCGCCTGCCTGATCCACCTACTGAGAGTGGACTTGGCTGGTGGCAAACCTTTCCTAGAGCCCTCTGTTAGGACAAAGAGAAAATCCGATTTTCTCAGTCGCAACCAGGTAATACTTAATGGCTCTGACCACATCCAAGGTATGGAGGGTCCTTTCCTTAGAATTAGTCGGTGCCAGACACAAGGAAGGCAAGACAACTTCCTCACTAAGGTGAAAGGGAGAAACGACCTTAAGCAAAAAAACCGGTTAAAAGCGAAAAACCCCCTTTTCCTTATGCCACTCGAAATAGGGAGGCTTCATACAAAGCACGGCCAGCTCTGAAACGCTACCAAAAAGACCACTTTTGAGAGTCAAGATGGGCAATGCAGCATCGCACAATGGTTCGAAGGGAGGACCCTGAAGAGCAGACAGTACTAAATTCAAGTCCCACACCGGTAATACTGACTTACGCGGTGGCCAGACATGGGTGACTCCCTGGAAAAAAGGGAGAGAGACCTGACCCTTGAGGGTGCTCAGCTGGAGACCCAAGTCTAAACCGTGTTGCAAAAACTCCAGAATCCTAGAAATAGAAAATATGCGGCAAGGGAGACTCTTGGTCTCACACCAATCAATATAAGCGTGCCAAACTCTGTAGTATATCATGGAAGAAGACTTCTTCCGTGTCTGAATCATTGTCTGCACAACCGTGGGCGACAGCCCCTTGTCCATCAGGATTGAGGTTTCAATAGCCAGGTCGCCAAAGCCAGCGTCCGTAAATTGGGGTGCCGCAGCGCGACCCCTGTGTGAGAAGCCCTGGGTCATCGGGCATGATGTAGCGATCTACTGACATCTGAACTATGTCCGCAAACCAACTCCTTCTCGGCCAGCGAGGAGCCACCAGGATAGTTGGTACCCCTTCCTGGGCTATCTTGCGCAGCACTCTGCCCAGGAGTGGAAACAGAGGGAATGCATACAGAAATGTGAACTCCATCCAAGGAATCGCCAGAGCGTCTGTGGCAATGAGAGGGAGACGAACCTTGGAAGCTTGTGATTGTGTCTGGACGCAAACAGGTTCATGTCCGGCTGACCCCAGTGGAGACACAGAGCGTGAAAGGCCTTGCTGCTGAGAGACCATTCCCCCAGGCGCAAGGCGCTCCTGCTCAGGGAGTCTGCCTCCTGGTTTTCTACCCCAGGAATGTAGACCGCCGAGATGCCCAAATCAGAATCTGGGTCCCCTCCTTGAGGGCTCTCTTGCTCAGAGTCCCGCCCTGGTGATTGATGTAGGCGACAGCCGTTTGATTGTCCGAGCGAACCTGGATCGCACGACCCCTTAACTGGGAAGTCAAGTTAAGAAGCACCAACCAGATCGCTCTCAGCTCCAAGAGATTTATGGGTAAGCGGTTCTCCTGCGAACCCCACTGACCCTGGATCTGTTGAGTCTGCCAAACGCCTCCCCAGCCTATCAGACTGGCATCCGTGGTAACTATCTCCCAATGGGGAGTCAGAAAGGACTTGCCCATCAGCAGGTTCCGGGAGTTCAACCACCACAAGAGGGACCGCCTGGCAAGGGGAGCCAACGGAAATTCTTGTTCCAGAGAATCCTGCATCCGATTCCAGCCGGTCAGCAGGTTCAATTGCAGAGGTCTCATGTGTAATTGGGCGAAGGGCACTGCCTCGAAGCATGACACCATTAGGCCCACCAATCTCATCCCCAGACGTATTGACGGCCGCTGACAAGACAGCAAGGCCTGCATCTGGAGGCCCAAAACCTTCTGCTATGGCAGAAAGACCTTGACCTGAGCGGTGTCTATCGTCATTCCCAGGAAGGATCTCACTGTTGAGGGAGTGATAAATGACTTTGGGTAATTGATTACCCAGCCGAAGGCCTCCAGGGTTGACAACACCGTCCGAGTATCGCTCTCAGCCTGCTGAAGGGACTGGGCCGCAATCAACAAGTCGTCCAGATAAGGCAGCACACGAATGCCCTGGTTCCTCAGGATGGCCATAACGCTCGCCAGCACCTTGGTGAAGACGCGTGGTGCTGAGGGAAATCCCGAACGGAAGAGCCACAAACTGGTAATGCTGGTCCTCCAGGGCAAACCTCAGGAACTTCTGATGCCCCAGGAAAATCGGGATGTGCAGATAAGCATCCCTGATGTTCACCGTGGTCATGAAGTCGCCGGGCCGAAGCGAGCTCACCGCCGACCGTAAGGTTTCCATGCAGAAATGTCTGACTCTTACAAACCTGTTGAGACCCTTCAGGTCCAGAATTGGTCTTAACGTTCCATCCTTGGAAACCGTGAACAGGTTGGAGTAAAAACCTTCCGTCCTTGGAAAACCGTTCCGTCCTTGGAAACCGTGAACAGGTTGGAGTAAAAACCTTGACCCTGTTCCTGACGAGGTACAGGGCAAATCACACCTAACCGCAGGAGGTGTTGCACGGCCAATCTCAAGCCCTCTGCCTTCAATGGGCTTTGGGATATCCGAGACCGGAGAAAACTTGTGGGTGGCCTGACTGCCAGTTCTATTTTGTAACCGGGGGGACACTACCTCCTGAATCCACCGATCCGAGACATGCCGTCTCCAGATTTGAGCAAACAGCATAAGCACTCCCCCCACCCAGATGGGTGAGGGCGCCCCCTCATGCCTGAGTGGACTTGGCAGGGGGCTTGGATTTGGCTACCCAGGCGGGATTGGGTCGGCCGCAGGACCTACCTCTACCCCAGGTATCTCCTCCTCCTGCGGCCACCTGGAAATGAAGAGCCTCTTCCTCCTCCTCCTTCCGAAAGGACCGAGCCAGCTTCCATCTCTGAGGGAGTCTACTATCCTTGACCAAAAGGTCCAGGCGCTCCCCAAATAGCCTGTGCCCCACAAAGGGGATACTCGTAAGCGACTTCTTGACCGCTGCATCAGCCGACCATTGCCGCAGCCAAAGCGAGCGGCGGAGGGCAACAAGCAGGGCCCCATCGTCCATGGCAGAGGCAACAAAACCAATGAATTCCAAACAGGCCTTGAGTTCTTTATACTCCCCCGCCCGCTTGCGAGCCTTAGCTCTATCTTTCTGATGGCTGAAGAGACAATCGCCGCGGCACACACAGCGCAAAAGAGGGCACCAGCAAAGGTGAACGCATGGCAGACCAACTGATCCATGCGCTTGTCAGCCGGGTCACGTAAGGAAGCAGTATCAGGTGATGGCATAACAGTAGTGTTGGACAACCCCGACATGGGGGAATCCACTTCGGGAGGACGAGACCATAGCCGAACCAGCTCATCAGGGAAGGGATACCGCCTATCCAGGCCCTTAGGCACCGACGTTAACTTGTTAGGCCTCTCCCATTCCTTGAAAATCATGTTAGAAAAATGGGCCTGCTCCGGAAAGACCCGTCTTTGTCTTTCTGGCCTAAACAAATCATGCTGCTTCCTTTTAGCCGCTCTGGGAGGAAAAATGTGCAATGTCTCAAACACTGAGGTAAGCATTTTCTCCGTATCATCCGGGAGCCACGCATCGTCCGAGGAAGCACCAGACATACTGTCATCGGCAGCAGAATAATCCACCGTGGAGCATGAATCCTTTGGCAACTCACTTTCATCCACAGAGCCCAGATCATCAAATAGATCGTCATTATCCGAGTAAACGGGCTCGAGGTGCCGTTTCTTACTCGTGGCCTTCTAGGGAGCAGTCCGCGAGATCTGTCTCTCGAGATTGGCCAGCCTATGCGCCAAATCAGCAAGGGACCGGAGAGGCAGCAGGCAGTGAAAGGCTAGGGGCAGGGACGCCCCGCCCAGTCATGGTCCAAAATAATGCCCCTGGCGCAAGTGGTACAAACAGTGCTGAATCTGCCCAGAGGATTCCTACTGCACAAGGGGCAGAGCTTTTCCTGCCCAAATGGGGCCCCCAGCTCACTATCCCCAGATGCCTCCATTATGGTGATTAATAATGGTCAATCGGTAAGGTTACAAGACACTAACGGCCCAAACCTATAATGATCCCCCCCATCACGGACAGCGCCGCCACATAGAAGCCATAGTGAAAATACACTATGCTTGTGGGCAGGGAGAGTACATTACATAACAAGTGCCCCCCCCCCCCAAGCTCACCATAAAGCCTGTGGCCGGCTAGCCTTTAGTATAGGGTCTGCGGCCCAGAGCCTAGCTCTGCCAAACGCCCGACCCCGGCGTTCACCCTACCGTCACGATCCCGTAGCAGCCAGCGGCTGGGAGGCAAGAGTGGGTCAGACGGGATCAGTGGAAATAGGGTAGCCAGCAGCCGACGGGCTAGGAGGCCACGCTCTGCAGCCAAGACTGCAAGATGAACAACTGGGGATGATAGAGGGACAACTGCTTTTATAGGGGGCCAGGAGGAGCTGCAGCTTTTGATCTTGCAGTCGAGCGCCCCCTGGGGGCGGAATACCCACGTCATCACGGGGACAACCTGGACTGGATATAGGGGAAATCCTGAATCTCCTGCAGAAGGGGTGGGAGGAGGTGTTGCAGCAACCCCTGTACTTAATAGCCTTAACCCTATCCCTAACCACCTGAAATTCTAACATAAGCTTTCTAAGTGAGGCACAATCATTAACAAGCTTAAATCTACAACAGTGACATAATGGTTTTTTACAGGAAGAAAAAAGAACCTTTGGCACCCGCAGAGCCTAGATGCAGTATGACCGTTTCCTTTCTTTGTAGGTCTAGTCTAAAGCCCCAACAGGAAAAGGTAAAATTAGCAATCCTAAAGAAAGCTACACAAAGTGAGCTCTCATAACCTAAGCAGGCCACAAGTACGGACACTTCTGACCTAATTTAGGTCAAAAAGAATGCAACAAATCTGAGTTGTACCTGAGTTTTCTGCCGATCCCCCCTCCACTCCAAGGCAGCAGCAGCCTTGAGGTTTTACACGTCATCCTCATTTATAAAGAGGATGGGAGGTGTAGGTGGCACCCCTCCCTTCCTGTCCAATTTCCTCCACCTGAGGAAGAGCAGAGATTGGTTGAGCCACAAGCGAATGCTCCGACGTCACCAGCACCGGTTTCACACACGTGGAGAAGCGTGCGTGTCCACCCCCAAAAAGGTGGGCATGTCCAAGGAGCCAGATCACCGCTAGAGGGGAGCCACCTCTTACCACCATACTTCTGGATGGGCATCGGGAGGATTAGTCGGCGATCAGGGAGAGCAGGCACAAGAGAGTTTCCATCTCACCGCCCACCCTCGCAAGACACAATGCCTGTGAAACACATTGGCCCCCTCTGTCTCAAGGGAAGTGCCGAACAGGAACTAGCATGCTATACTCACCTAGGACTTCATACCCTTCATTGGCCTGGAGCAAAACTTCTTCAACTTCCTGCCTATCAGGACAGAAAATTACTGAGGGATCGAATAGGAGAGGCCCCTATAAACTTCTGTGTACTTCCTGTCCTGCAGGTAGGAGTGGCAATCTCTCCTGCCTGTCACAGATGAGTCCCGCGAAAGCTAAAATACCTCTGTGGCTTTTAATTGAATATCCCAAGCTTTACCCCCAAAATGTTGTGTCCCCAAAATTAGTGAGGGAGAAGGAGAGCTGGTTTTAAGGCTATCAGGCTGACCCCTGACAGGAAATAATGCAAAAGTCTACTGTAACTTTAAATATGATGTATGGGAGAAAACTAGTGTTCAGAAACCTGGTCATATAAACACAACTGTGCACGAACCTGGTGGATGAAGACCTGGTAGGGTCTGGACATGAGATGGAGGGCGCTGGAAGAATAGAAGAGGTGGAGGAAGCGCATTGAATACTGGAGGATTTGGCGGCATGACTGGTGGAGGTGGAAGGGGTGGAGGGGGTTGTTGATGTTGAATCAAACCATGAGGCTTATATTCTTGATGACCTACAGCCTCAAATAGTTAATAAAAGAATTACAATTACAGCAAAAACATGTACTTTGGATATGTTATATAACGGTGCACATACCTCAAAAATTATTTCATCAGGCCCTGGTATATCCCATCTCCTGCCTTCAACCCGACTTATATTGCAGATCTCCCCGACAGCAGCATCAGTGGCTTCTACCAGATTTCTAGATGGCAAATAAATGTAAATGACTTAATGGATAAAGTAATTGCAACAAACACTAGAAGCACATGGTCTTCAATATCCATAACACTGAAGGATCAGTACATGGCCTGAAAGAATTATAATGCACAGCAGCAAAGACTGCTGCGACAATTAATTTAAGATATAATATCAATTAAGATATAATCTCTGAGCATCTACCACAGATATTTTAATCAACATAGCTCCGATTCTGTTCCATTACAGTGGTAAAGGATTTAAGAGTCACATAAATGTGCCCCCCTCTGCTTCTCATGTGCCTTTATGTGGGGCATTAAGCAGAAAGTTAATTACACAGAAAACCCAAGCATGTCACAGGGACCAAACAAGTGGTGGTCAGCACTGAAAATGGGTTTCCTGTGCCACTGCCACCCCTTTAGTCTTATTCCTATCTGGTCACTGCAGACCATGAAGGGAATGGACTGTCTTGGGTTTCGTTCCTCTCTGGCTGTGTGTATCCCCTGGGACCGCCTGTTCGATGTTCCCATAGGGCATGCACAGGCCACTCAGCAGTACTTGTTTCATACAGATTTCCTTTGTAGAAATGTGAATGGAGCGAGTGTCACCCACCCCTAGCTGTGGTCATGCATATGACAGCCATGTCCAAAGGTCTGGTGCAGGTGCAGGTCTAGCTAGGGGTGTGCTGGGAATGCAGCAGCAGTGAGTAGATCGGCCAATCCGGAGAGGGGAATTCACATAGCGGGGCATCCCGATTCGCCCCAGAGGCCCCATAACCCCCCCAAGTGTCTTATAGGCTTGAAGGGGGTTGTTGTGCCTCTTTAATCTACCTGAGAAAGTCACTTCTCGGTCCAAAATACGTTTGGATTAGTGAAGCTCTACGTGGTGTCAAATATGTTTTGCCCAAATCTCCTAAATAACTAATGGCAGTCTTGCCTTGCATCTGTCTTCATGTTCTAGAAAAAGTAAAATTTTTATTAATGGACCACATTTAAAGTAGACCGATCACCCCCAGTGGCCGGCCTGGAATCTAAAAGGTTCCAGAACTGGCCACTAGCCTGCCACGGATGCCCCGCTTTGTGAAACCCCCAGCGGTGCCGGTAATCTTGTCTGATCCCGGCAGCTGCATCCCATTCAGATAGGCTGGGCGTGTGGAAGTGAGCACTCCACAGGGGAGCTGGGGATGTGGCCGCCGACATGCAGTTCAAATCAGTGGCTTTTCGCCGTGTATTTGTATGTGCCAAATAAAGCGCTGATTGGACGAGCACCTCCGGCGTGGAAACTGAAAAAGGTGAGTGAAACTATGCGATCTGGGGGGTTTAACATAAGGGAGGTATACTGCATCGGGATGCCCCAGAGGCAGGGACCAGTCACCAAGATAGTCAAATCCTGGTGGTTTGTCCATTTTAAAGGATAATTCAAGCATGCACACTGTCGCTGCACAGCATTGTCAACATTGTGTGGCTTCCATTCATAGCTAAAAAACATTTACCCATTTCTGGAGCTTTCACATAAGATTCTTCCTTCTGTACTGGCTGTATTATTTGGTGGCAGTTCTCCAATTTGGAAGTCCTTTTCTCCTCCTTTATCCACGTGACCTGTCCTGCCTTGCTGAACCTGTTTTTGTAAATACATAAATAAAATATTTTTTGTAAGTTCAACAAAAAAAAAAAGAAAAAGAAGTAAAAAAGGTTTTCTTTCATATACAGCCTTTCATATCCCTTATGTGGAGGACATCTCCCTGGTGGCTGTGCTCACCCAAAGTATAATAGACACAACCACAGAAGAAAATAACATGCCAACTTGCGTCTGTAAAGGTTCTTATTCATCTGGGTCATGGGCACTGAAAGATGGAAGGAGGAAGATTAATCATAAAAGAAATAACCTATTAATGACAGAACTGCCATCAGGGTTATTGTCAGAGCTGCACTTTAATCTACTGCCTTTTCCAGAAATTGCCACCTTCCCTTTCATTGCACACCTACTTCCCTCAGTTCTATCTGCTGTTACATGCACATATATAATGATACATCACAACATTTAGTGATACGTCTGTCCATGCTGTGTGTAGCCGTCTCTATACATATCTGTAACTATACACGCTGGTTACCATGATTTTATTTTCCTTGCTTTGTATGTGATAGGCACTGTCCAGTCCCAGCTGAAGCCTCCTCTGTTTCTCACAATAAACCTTCCACGTTGCTTCATTAAATCCATAGTTGAAGTAATCAGAAATGTCAGCACCTTTTATTAAAACATAAAGCAATTATATTATAAAAACAATAAATTAGGGGATGGAATGTAAGGGAAATACATGCAGCCAACACCCACTGCCCATGATGATAAGAAATTAGAGTCTTCGTTGTGCAGCTAAAAGATACAAAGCAAACCGCCAACATTGTAAAAGCACGAGTTTGTATGGCCACGGTGGGTTATATATATATATATATATATATATATATATATATGTCCCCTGAGGAAGCCCTAACTATTGATTGGGTGAAATGTGTTGGAAACAACTGTTTGGCAGTCCTCAATGAAAGCATTGTTCTCCTTTTCATATACCGGATTACATCTTATATATCAAATGACCATGATTAACTATGCAGTAATTAGTGACATTTCAAATAAAGTAGGCCATTTTAATCCCAACAATGTTTGTTAAGCAGCTGCATGTCCTGGTGAGTTGTATTTTAATACTAAAAAGGACATTTCAAGCAGTGGCAACAGCAATGGACCTAATTGGAAGCCTGTCCCATGTGCCTCTCCTCTATTTCCTGCAGCGCACTGTAGATGCTGTAGCAGGGCTTCAAAGTTCGCTTTCCTTTTGGCAGAGGGACAAGGCAGTCACGCAAACAAGTTTGATCTACAGTGTGATGCAGGAAATGGAGGAGAGACACATGGGACAGGCTTCAGGTGAGCTCATTGCTGCCTTTTATGGCCATTGCCCCAATCCCAAGCCAAAAAAAAAGTTATATCTTCAAATGTTTGTATTTATTTGAATGAAAGGGTTAAATCTGCCCCCTACCAGAAATGGTATGGGCTGCCACATCAGGGGATGATTTATTGTTTAGGTAAGAAAAGCAGCATTAAGCAGGAAATATGGATTTAAATCTGGATCCATAATTTAATCCAGACACTATTACTAGTTCTTATAGCTAGAAAGGAAACTACCTTTTAAAAGGTTTGTTTGGCTTTTCATATACAGGGGCAAGATTCTGACGAGTAGGAAACCTTCAAAAGGTCTGTTGAGCATAACATACCTGGTTTCCTCCAAGGCTTTTCTTCAAAAGAATCCAAATCCACCTCAAGGACGGGGACTCCATTAATAGAACCTGGAGCAGCAAAATTGATTCCTTTTGGTGGCAGTTTACCTGCAGTAAATATTCCCTTGATGAACTCAAACACTTTTACAAGGGTTAAACATACTTTGTATTGTTAAATTTTATACTGTAAATGTTGCCACCCTGAACGCACACCCACTTATGTAACGTCTGTTCCACCTGAAAGCCACAAATGGTGTTACACTGGAAAATGAAGAGCTTGTCATCTAACTGGTGCCAAGTATGAAGTAATGCTAATGAACGCATAACAACGCAATAGCGCTAATAGGTTTGGCATAACTTTGCAGGCTGGTGCTCCTCCCATAGGGCACACGGAGGAGTCCACACCACTGCATCATTTTGAAGAAGCATCAATGCTCAGGAGGGTCACAAGCTGCACACTATAGCCAACCATATACCTTCCAAACTGGTTGTACAACTCCATACTATCTTCCTGAACACTTGCTTTATTATAGTCCCAACTAATTAATCATAAATATAATCACTCAGGTGGAAAATGAAGGAAGATTTTTAAATGAGATTCTAAGGTGTATAGCCAGTGTAAGTCAGACTGATTGGTCATGCCCTCAGCTTTCCTCTTCTATTGCCAGCTTGGAAACAGAGCGTGGATGGATGACAGTGCTGCCCCAGCCTCTTTTTCTGCCCCAGGGCTCTTCAGTCTTCAGGAGAGAGCCCTGCCATCTTCACGACTAGCCCCGGCCCTTTAGCAGATGACGTCACTCTGCGGGCGTCATCCCGGCTCCCGGAATTCCAGCTGTCAGATGCGGCGATCACCGGCCGGAGGAGGAGAGGGGCATGCGATTCCACTGCCTCCCCCCTCCAGAAATCACCGTATCTGTGATCGGATTAGCGACGGACACAGGAGCTGACAATTGGAGGCGAGTAAAGAAAAAACATTTTCTCTTTTTTACTGTTAATCCTTTGTGAACTGGTAAGGGGTCCATAAGACCACTATACCAGTTCACAAGGCTCTGGGTCTGGCAGGTCACCTGCGGCTAGCAGGTGACTTGCCATTAACCCTGAGCCCCCCCATTACCTGCCTCCCCAAAGGCCGGAGGGGGGGGGGCTGGGCCATTAGGCTATGCCGGCTTGTAGCCGGCAGGGGGCCACCAAAACTGACACCCCTGCGACCTGTTCTACGAGCACCCATAGCTGGTGCCCGGGCTGGTTATGCTCGGTAAGGGGGACATCACACCATTTTTGGGGGGGATTTTTAAGAGTTTGTAACCCTTAAAATTCATGAAAAAATACCCCTCCCCCCAGGAAGGGGGGCCATATGTAATTTTTTTTAATTAAAAAAAAATGTAAAAAATTTCAGTATATATCGTCTTTGAGACAGAATCGGGTTATATCTATCTCCATACGTGCGACGTGATACGTATCATATCACAAGATTCTTGCCAATTCACACCTCTAGTGTTAAGGTGATGGGGGCACTAACTAAACACCTAAAATGATAACCCAAGGAGTCAGCAACTAAAGCTTGCCTGCAAACCCGCTTTATATTATTCTACACTAACCATTAACCCTTAACTGCCTATTAACCCTTTAAAGGGATAAACTGCCACCCTGCTTTAAAAGTAAATTATAGGCTTAGGACATTTATACTTTAAATGATCTGGAGTCATTTTGTACATTAAGAGGGTTGAGTGGATTAAAGGGTGTTTCCCAGAGATTAGCCTTAATGTATTATAGACACATGGAAATACTTGAGCGATCTGGCACTGAATGAATGAGACTAAAGTGACTTTACCAGCTGCTCCATATCCTCGGTTGCCTTTGACAGTTCCTGTGGGTCCCCTGCAATGAAAATGTATTTGAGTGTTATAAATGATGCTGTACTCTTAAAGCAGCTATATCACAAAAAATGGTCTAATAACAATCCACACATATGCTAGATGGCAAGACAAGGGGGAGGGGGGCATATTAAGACAGCCTACTTTTTTTTTTTTTTTTTTTTTTTTTAACTGGAAAGAAGATTCAGGGGTGTCAAGTTTATTCCTTCCTCTGTGGGGGTGGACTACTTAAAGTGGAAGTCTAGGGTAGCAATGACCCCCCCCCCCCCCCCGCCTTCGGCCATGCCTCCCTCCCCTGGTGCTGAGCCAGAGTGGGGAGGACAAGAAAAAAAAAGGGCTTCCCTTGCCTGGATACTGTGGCACCGCCGCTTCAGCAACAGGGGAGAGAGGCAAGTGGGGAGATAATTGATATAGAGTTAGAATGGCCTGTCCCAACCAGCCTGTGCTGAGAGAGGGGTGGAGACAGAATCACAAGTGGTAGGTCTTGAGTTTGGCAGCGTGTGCCCTGTGGAGGTTAATATCAATTTGGCTTAAACTCTCAGATGGACTTGAGAAAAACTTCAAAAATATTGGGCTACCTAGAAACATGCAGTCCTACTGAAATGCAGCCATCCTAACTCATCATGGTGGATTGCTACTGCAGTTCTGCTTGGGTTAAAGGGGCAGTTGTGACTTAGTAGAAAAAGAAGCGGCCTTGTGACCAGAAGGTTGCAGGTTCAGATCCCAGCCGGGACATGAGTGAAGTGCTCGAACAAGGCCAGCCCGCCATTCCAAACATGTATGTAAATCTTTATGCGTGCGCCAGCATACAATGGCCATATATGTATCCAAAAAATCCAAAAATCTTATGTCGTATGTGCTTTTATTCATCATGCATTTTTTAGGCAGATAATCAAGTGCTTATTGCTATGGTTTCCCAAAGAAAAAAAAAAAAAGTTAAAACAGACCAAAAGTCATAATCGACCTTTGGTTCAGACAGTAGTAGACAGACTCCTAGAGGGCATTTGTCTACATTGGCTTCAGCGGTGGACTGCTGCTTGGTAAGTGTGCAGCTTAAATGGGGGGAGGGATGTAGCATACCCGACTACGGGGCATCCCAACTATCCAGATCAAAAGTAAAAAAAAAAAAAAAAAAAAAAAAAAAGTTTCTGTATGAGAAGACTAAAAGGTTGGATGGATGAAAACCCCAAGGAAAGGTAATTATACTCAGCACATTGGCAATCCCATAGTGCTTCCCTACAATCAGAGTTCTCTGCCGTGCATATTTATGAGCAGCATAGAAGCTGAACAGCAAGCATCCCTGCAGCTATGTGTACCCGTGCCATGATTACTCAGGTCTACTCGCCCTACTGTGATGCCCGGGATGCAGCTGTGACAGACGCACGTGCCGTTGGATCGACCAAAGAGTACGTTTTACATTATCCCAGGGGGTTTCATACATTGGGACATCTCAACCCATCCTTGAC
This sequence comes from Gastrophryne carolinensis, assembly GCA_027917425.1. Lineage (NCBI taxonomy): Eukaryota > Metazoa > Chordata > Amphibia > Anura > Microhylidae > Gastrophryne > Gastrophryne carolinensis. The sequence continues at coordinate 119,378,723 of CM051235.1, read as the reverse complement.
TTAAAGTGGACCAACACCCACGGGTGATCGGCCCGGGAATCTATAAGATTCCCGGGCCGATCACCTCCCTCCCCGCGGGACATCCGAGATCGGGATGTCCCGCGGGGTGAAACCCCCCCAAACACCCCAAACTCCTTACCTTATCTTAGCGCTGGGAGAGGTGAGTTTTTCGGGGGGTTCGGGGGGGTTTCACACAGCGGGGCACCCCGATCGGGGGTGCCCCACCAAAGTGGACCAAGACCCAGGATAGTCAAAATCCTGGCTGTTGGTCCACTTTAAATGTGTGGTAGCCTTACTTGGCTCATACCCATTTCCTTTGGAACCTAGGTGAACTGACTACATGTCCCATTTTGGGTAAAACTGTTCATTTTGGTTACACTGTCCCCCTGAAAACTCTGGGAACACCTAAAGTTAGGGCGTCTAGGAGTTTTACACCTTTTCTGACTCTCTGCTACTGCCAGTCAGCCAAAAAGCATGGATTGGCTAAGCATTGGCTCAATCACCATCTTTTATGGATTGCAAGTCCCTGGAGCATGTGACCAGGGGGGGGTGGGGAATACACCTACTTACACACGTGTAGCATAGAATGCTGTGGATATTTGCTCCTCAAAAGCCCATAATTAAACCACACTTCTAAACCCAACCCCTGCCGAGTCCATCACCCACAAACTGGTTTAAGCTGTTCCAAAAATGGTCAGTTTACACCTAGGAGATCTTTATCCCACATTGCCCACTCTTTGAACCAAGAGCTTTCTGACTTCTCATTTCACATGCCACATTATCCTTACTATTTTTTATGATGAATAAATATCAATGGATGGAAGTCAAACCTTTTGGTTTTAATCAATTATGCACAATGTGTGCGGTAAAAGTGTAACAAAGGAGGTAGAGGAGCTTTGTGTTCACCACTTATAGACGCACATGAAAAGTGTTTTCCTCCCAGCAAGTAGAACACAATGCTGGTAACACAGGGTTATGTCTGACATGAGTACAACCAATTTTCTCAAAATAGCCTGTGTCATATGGTGCTAGACAACTGCTGAACACGCCGATAATAGAGCTGACTCATGAATAACAATGAACGTCTGAGGTTGCCAGGCAATAAAATGATCAGCTTTAGCCATGGACATGGCAAATCAATGGTTATCCACAATTAAAACTATACAGGGAAAGTTGGCAGGAAAATAACTGGCCCAAAATTGACCATGATAACTCTCCACCCTACACACACACCCCGATCATAGCTTTTGGCCTGCTCCCATGCTGGTACCTGGGCTATGCTGAGCTGGCCTGCTCCCATGCCGGTACCTGGGCTATGCTGAGCTGGCCTGCTCCCATGCTGGTACCTGGGCTATGCTGAGCTGGCCTGCTCCCATGCCGGTACCTGGGCTATGCTGAGCTGGCCTGCTCCCATGCTGGTACCTGGGCTATGCTGAGCTGGCCTGCTCCCATGCTGGTACCTGGGCTATGCTGAGCTGGCCTGCTCCCATGCCGGTACCTGGGCTATGCTGAGCTGGCCTGCTCCCATGCCGGTACCTGGGCTATGCTGAGCTGGCCTGCTCCCATGCTGGTACCTGGGCTATGCTGAGCTGGCCTGCTCCCATGCCGGTACCTGGGCTATGCTGAGCTGGCCTGCTCCCATGCTGGTACCTGGGCTATGCTGAGCTGGCCTGCTCTCATGCTGGTACCTGGGTTATGCTGAGCTGGCCTGCTCCCATGCTGGTACCTGGGCTATGCTGAGCTGGCCTGCTCCCATGCTGGTACCTGGGTTATGCTGAGCTGGCCTGCTCCCATGCTGGTACCTGGGCTATGCTGAGCTGGCCTGCTCCCATGCCGGTACCTGGGCTATGCTGAGCTGGCCTGCTCCCATGCTGGTACCTGGGCTATGCTGAGCTGGCCTGCTCCCATGCTGGTACCTGGGCTATGCTGAGCTGGCCTGCTCCCATGCTGGTACCTGGGCTATGCTGAGCTGGCCTGCTCCCATGCTGGTACCTGGATTATGCTGAGCTGGCCTGCTCCCATGCTGGTACCTGGGCTATGCTGAGCTGGCCTGCTCCCATGCTGGTACCTGGGCTATGCTGAGCTGGCCTGCTCCCATGCTGGTACCTGGGCTATGCTGAGCTGGCCTGCTCTCATGCCGGTACCTGGGCTATGCTGAGCTGGCCTGCTCCCATGCTGGTACCTGGGCTATGCTGAGCTGGCCTGCTCCCATGCCGGTACCTGGGCTATGCTGAGCTGGCCTGCTCCCATGCTGGTACCTGGGCTATGCTGAGCTGGCCTGCTCCCATGCCGGTACCTGGATTATGCTGAGCTGGCCTGCTCCCATGCTGGTACCTGGATTATGCTGAGCTGGCCTGCTCCCATGCTGGTACCTGGGCTATGCTGAGCTGGCCTGCTCTCATGCTGGTACCTGGGCTATGCTGAGCTGGCCTGCTCCCATGCTGGTACCTGGGCTATGCTGAGCTGGCCTGCTCCCATGCCGGTACCTGGGCTATGCTGAGCTGGCCTGCTCCCATGCTGGTACCTGGGCTATGCTGAGCTGGCCTGCTCCCATGCCGGTACCTGGGCTATGCTGAGCTGGCCTGCTCCCATGCTAGTACCTGGGCTATGCTGAGCTGGCCTGCTCCCATGCCGGTACCTGGGCTATGCTGAGCTGGCCTGCTCCCATGCCGGTACCTGGGCTATGCTGAGCTGGCCTGCTCCCATGCTGGTACCTGGGCTATGCTGAGCTGGCCTGCTCTCATGCTGGTACCTGGGCTATGCTGAGCTGGCCTGCTCCCATGCCGGTACCTGGGCTATGCTGAGCTGGCCTGCTCCCATGCCGGTACCTGGGCTATGCTGAGCTGGCCTGCTCCCATGCTGGTACCTGGGCTATGCTGAGCTGGCCTGCTCCCATGCTGGTACCTGGGCTATGCTGAGCTGGCCTGCTCCCATGCCGGTACCTGGGCTATGCTGAGCTGGCCTGCTCCCATGCCGGTACCTGGGCTATGCTGAGCTGGCCTGCTCCCATGCTGGTACCTGGGCTATGCTGAGCTGGCCTGCTCTCATGCTGGTACCTGGGCTATGCTGAGCTGGCCTGCTCCCATGCCGGTACCTGGGCTATGCTGAGCTGGCCTGCTCCCATGCCGGTACCTGGGCTATGCTGAGCTGGCCTGCTCCCATGCTGGTACCTGGGCTATGCTGAGCTGGCCTGCTCCCATGCTGGTACCTGGGCTATGCTGAGCTGGCCTGCTCCCATGCCGGTACCTGGGCTATGCTGAGCTGGCCTGCTCCCATGCTGGTACCTGGGCTATGCTGAGCTGGCCTGCTCCCATGCCGGTACCTGGGCTATGCTGAGCTGGCCTGCTCCCATGCTGGTACCTGGGCTATGCTGAGCTGGCCTGCTCCCATGCTGGTACCTGGGCTATGCTGAGCTGGCCTGCTCCCATGCTGGTACCTGGGCTATGCTGAGCTGGCCTGCTCTCATGCTGGTACCTGGGTTATGCTGAGCTGGCCTGCTCCCATGCTGGTACCTGGGCTATGCTGAGCTGGCCTGCTCCCATGCCAGTACCTGGGCTATGCTGAGCTGGCCTGCTCTCATGCTGGTACCTGGGCTATGCTGAGCTGGCCTGCTCCCATGCCGGTACCTGGGCTATGCTGAGCTGGCCTGCTCCCATGCTGGTACTTGGGCTATGCTGAGCTGGCCTGCTCTCATGCTGGTACCTGGGCTATGCTGAGCTGGCCTGCTCCCATGCTGGTACCTGGGCTATGCTGAGCTGGCCTGCTCCCATGCCGGTACCTGGGCTATGCTGAGCTGGCCTGCTCCCATGCTGGTACCTGGGCTATGCTGAGCTGGCCTGCTCCCATGCCGGTACCTGGGCTATGCTGAGCTGGCCTGCTCCCATGCCGGTACCTGGGCTATGCTGAGCTGGCCTGCTCCCATGCTGGTACCTGGGCTATGCTGAGCTGGCCTGCTCTCATGCTGGTACCTGGGCTATGCTGAGCTGGCCTGCTCCCATGCCGGTACCTGGGCTATGCTGAGCTGGCCTGCTCCCATGCCGGTACCTGGGCTATGCTGAGCTGGCCTGCTCCCATGCTGGTACCTGGGCTATGCTGAGCTGGCCTGCTCCCATGCCGGTACCTGGGCTATGCTGAGCTGGCCTGCTCCCATGCTGGTACCTGGGCTATGCTGAGCTGGCCTGCTCCCATGCTGGTACCTGGGCTATGCTGAGCTGGCCTGCTCCCATGCCGGTACCTGGGCTATGCTGAGCTGGCCTGCTCCCATGCTGGTACCTGGGCTATGCTGAGCTGGCCTGCTCCCATGCCGGTACCTGGGCTATGCTGAGCTGGCCTGCTCTCATGCCGGTACCTGGGCTATGCTGAGCTGGCCTGCTCCCATGCCGGTACCTGGGTTATGCTGAGCTGGCCTGCTCTCATGCCGGTACCTGGGCTATGCTGAGCTGGCCTGCTCCCATGCTGGTACCTGGGCTATGCTGAGCTGGCCTGCTCCCATGCTGGTACCTGGGCTATGCTGAGCTGGCCTGCTCCCATGCCGGTACCTGGGCTATGCTGAGCTGGCCTGCTCCCATGCCGGTACCTGGGCTATGCTGAGCTGGCCTGCTCCCATGCTGGTACCTGGGCTATGCTGAGCTGGCCTGCTCCCATGCTGGTACCTGGGCTATGCTGAGCTGGCCTGCTCCCATGCTGGTACCTGGGCTATGCTGAGCTGGCCTGCTCCCATGCTGGTACCTGGGTTATGCTGAGCTGGCCTGCTCCCATGCTGGTACCTGGGCTATGCTGAGCTGGCCTGCTCCCATGCTGGTACCTGGGCTATGCTGAGCTGGCCTGCTCCCATGCCGGTACCTGGGCTATGCTGAGCTGGCCTGCTCCCATGCTGGTACCTGGGCTATGCTGAGCTGGCCTGCTCCCATGCCGGTACCTGGGCTATGCTGAGCTGGCCTGCTCCCATGCCGGTACCTGGGCTATGCTGAGCTGGCCTGCTCCCATGCTGGTACCTGGGCTATGCTGAGCTGGCCTGCTCCCATGCTGGTACCTGGGCTATGCTGAGCTGGCCTGCTCCCATGCTGGTACCTGGGCTATGCTGAGCTGGCCTGCTCCCATGCTGGTACCTGGGCTATGCTGAGCTGGCCTGCTCCCATGCTGGTACCTGGGCTATGCTGAGCTGCATGGCCATGCACACCCAGGGCTTCCCAACTTTTTTACAAGGAGTACCATTTTCATTATCTCAGATACCACCCAGTATATATTATAGACTTAAAGAGGACAAGTACTTATGATGTACTCCACCTGGCCCAACAATGCTGCCAGCAATGCCATCATCCCAATGAGTGCAGGTTGGGGACACAGAGGACTGGGCTTCCTATACAGTATAGGTAGGTTCTCTTTAAAGTAAACCTACACCTGATAGTTCCTCTCCAGACACACATTAATTTTCTCCCAATTCAAAGCACCTGATTTCCTCCCAATTCAAAGCACCTGAAGATCTCTGATTATATGTAAATATCTTATGTATTCTAGGCAAAACTGATATTTTTGCTCAATTTCTGGGTCATGGCTCAGCCTGGAAAAGTGCATCATGGTGCAGCTTTATGAGTCTTGAGCATGCTCTGTCTTAGTCAGAGACAGCTGTGGGTCCATTGTGGCTTGCTGCGCTTACTCAAGCTGAGAGCAGCAAGAGACAGAGTAGATGTCGGACCACTTTTATGTGTGGTCCTGGAGAAATGACAATGAAAAAAGTGCAAAATTTGGAGCCCTGCTACAGCTTCCACCCTGCACTGCAGGAAATGGTGAAGAGACATACGAGACAGCAGAAGGTCAGCTTCTTGTTGGCATTGCCGATGAGTTTAGAGTCCCTTAAATGATCCTAGGTTTGTTGATTGCCCCCCGGACATCCGGATTTGGGATGTCTCTCTGTGTGAAACCCCCCAGATCACCCATACAAACTCACCTTCCCCCAGTCCTAAAGAGCACGCACAGACTCTTGTCCAATCAGAGACATTTGCCGAGCATATTTAATGCTCCGCAAATGGCTATATTTACAGCATTTGGGAGCAAAGCCGCACCAGCGGACGCGCTTCCACCCCCAGCCTATCCGAATGGCTGGAGCGGGAGCGCGTGCAACGATGCAGAGGATGCTGCCACCCGATATTTACATTGACGAAGGACATAGGAAGGAGGTGAGTTATGATGGGACCTGGGGGGGGCACACAGCAGGGCATCCTTATGTGGGATGCCCCAGAGGGAAGGCCAGCGGGTTTTGTTCCTCTTTGAGGCCCCCAATAATGGTCAGTTTATATAAAACTAAACATCCAACATTCACTTTCCTTTGATGTAAACGGAGAAAATAAATGAATAAACATATTTAATAATTAATAGGTGGAACATACGTACATGCAAGATGGTTGAATGTCACCTATAGTCACTTCCACATCATCACTGTCCGTGTCACTGTCATCACTGCAGCTTTGAGTGACCTGCAGAAAAAACAAGTCGCATGTCAGCAGTTAGACTCAATAGGTCATTCATAAAAGCATATACAAAAGCAGGAATGGGAGATCGAACACTCTTAAGACCAAATTGCATTTAAAAGGAAAGTTTTTTAATGCTGTTAGTGACAATAGGTGACATCAATAAAGTGTATATATAAGACATAAGACAATTGTAATCAAACACAAAAGCATACAAAGCTATGACCGCTGATTAAGTCACAAATGCTGCAAACAGCACTGAGGGGCTCAGTGTCCATATAGGTTTCCAGGGGATCTATGAGAATAAATGGATAGAAGCAAGTCCAGTGGTGAAGCGAGGTGGGATTCCCTGGGAGGAAATCAATGGACGTCCCTCATTCCATCCTGTCAAATGCCATTTGAAAGTTTGAAATGGATGAACAAGAGCACTTACAAGCGTGGACAGGCTGGATGGCTGCAGCACCGGAGGATAGAAATGGTCCTAACGCTTTGGCTGTAAAGGTAAGCCTTCTTCACGAGGAGCTCCGAAACGTTAGGACCATTTCTATCCTCCCAACCATAAAAGAATAAACCACAAGCTTGGCGGGAGTTGTATTCAGTTCGGGTGTATAAGTGACCCCTCCTCTCATTAGCCGACGTGTTTATATGGATTTTTAATATTACACAAATTACACAATTTCGCAGTAGTGCTCCTTTAATTGTATGTTTAGCATTGGTAGATGTTTAAATAGCAGGGTGGATAAAAATCAATGTTTTTTTTTTAAAAATCAAAAAAAATCGGATTTTTTTGATTTAAATCGGATTTTTTTGATTTAAATCGGATTTTTTTGATTTAAATCGGATTTTTTTTATTTAAATCAGATTTTTTTTCAATAAACTGCTTTTTGAGGAAAATATTTTACCATCCAAAGGTTCCTCCATCATGAGATAAAGCTGAGTTGTTTAACTCAGTAGAATAAAGGCTGTATATGTGTAACATTCACAATGCCATGCTCTTCCAGAGGTTTCTGTAGGATTAGTGGGCAGTTTCTCTCCTATATTATCACAGACGCTCGCTTTACTTACGCAGTTCTCAAAACTGAATTTGACTCCGCAGAGGTCCCAGCCTCTTCTTCACAGCAAAAATGTTACAACATGAACAGAGTTGAGAAAAAGACCTTAATCCTATTGTTCTACAAACCTATGACTAGTGAGCTACAGAGGACAGCAGGGACAGTAGTAAAAGTTTTTCATGTGCCGGCTGGGCTGACAGTCTAAGTTTCTTAAAATATATATATATTTTGTTTAGCCAAATTAGTTAACAAAACATGGATGTTTGTTTAAGCAAATAACTTATGCTGTAATGTTGTTATTGTTTCAGTTGAATAAATCTATTTAAATTGTTATTAAGGTCAGGATTATTTTTCTCCTTCCTAAGTACAACAGAACAGTGGTGTCCAAATATGAATGATTAACCCATTAAACTGGGGAGAAAAAAGTAATATAAAAAGTGATTCTAAAAATCTTCATCTACTTGCATGTTAAAATAGCAAGAACTAGTTTAGGTAGAAACTTTGATTTAAATCACCGATTTAAATCAAGCCTTACTGACTAGTGATTTAAATCGTGATTTAAATCGTGATTTAAATCAGTTAGATTTAAATCAAATCCACCCTGTTAAATAGGTTGACTATTGGGAATAAAGTTATGATTTGGGACGGGCTATAATATGGGTCCCATGTATTTGGAGAGGTGAGGCAATCAACGTGTGTATTGATAGCATGTGGGGATTGGTATATATAAAGTAAAAAAAAAAAATCTATAGAGTTTGTGGAGACAGTGGGTATCCTGATTGCTGTAGAAAATCTTTGTTATGCTATTTATAATGAAACATTTGAAATTCAGAACCTATTCATTGAGGCCTGCGACCAGATTACAAATCGTACATACAGCCCGTGTTCTTCAAAAGGTTAAGTAAGCGTGTCTGCTTTAAGCTACCGTATATACTCGAGTATAGGCCGATCCGTGTATAAGCCGAGGCACCTAATTTTACCCCCAAAAAATGGAACAAGCTATTGACTCGAGTATAAGCCGAGGCGGCTTTTTTCAATTGGAATTGGAGTTGACACACAGAAGAGACACACACAGAAAAAGACACAGACACACACATACCTGTTCCATGCTGCCCCCCCATGTATGCCCTGCTGCACTCTTTACCCCCATCTCTGCCCTGCTCCATGCTGCACCCCAATCTCCACCCTGCTACACATTTCACTTCCATCTCTGGCATGCTGAATCTCTGTCTCTGTCCTGCTCCCCCTCGCCCCTATCTTTGCCCTGCTTTTTGCTGTGCCCCCTGGGACAGCAGACATTAAACATTCTTGGGGGGAAAGCAGGGACAGGCAGGGTTAATGCTACTGTGGACAGGAAAGGCATCTTGCACCATGCCACATGTTTTGGCCCTGCCCCTGCTCTAAAGGACTGGGCATAGAGATGAGAGGGAGGTCAGCATGAACCAGCGCGCGCGCACACACACACTCACACACACACAAACGGTACCTGCTGCTGCTGCCGCCACCAACCTCCTCCTCCTGCCGGTCGCTCTCTCCATTCAGCGCCGCCGCTCCCGCCGCCGCCAGCCGCTCCCGCCGTTCCCGCCACCGCCAGCACTTCCTGGCTGTTGCACGCTGGTCGTTGGTGGGTGTGCCCCATATGGCCGGCGTCCAATGTTTTCATTGGACGCCGGCCATATGGGGCACGCCCACCGACGACCTACACGCAGCAGCCTGGAAGTGCAGCTCAATTACCGTATTGACTCGAGTATAAGCCAAGGTGGCTTTTTTCAGCCCAAAAAGTGGGCTGAAAAACTCGGCTTATACTCGAGTATATACGGTATTTGTTCTGAATTTGTATTCCAATAAATATGCTTTATGTTCTATATAAGTCGCCCTATTGCTAATATAATGGTGAGAAAAAGCCCCATGTAACAATATAATTACAGGACTTGGGCTTACCGAATCCACAGCCCTGACACAGACAATGAGAATTGAAAAGAAAACTTTGAGTTGTAGTTCTCCAGCTTTTACCTTGTGAAATGTCAATGAAATACAAAAAAAGGCAAAACTAGATAGAGCTGCCTTACAAAGGGCTCACTGTACAGATGGGTTTAATGCAGAGGAAAAATTCCATATATGTACTAAAAAAACTAAATAAAGTCTGAATCTGAAATGTTCTTACCTGCAGTAACTCCAATACCTCAGGCTTCTTCTCCAAGCTTCCACTAGAGCTCTCCTGCACAGTATCACTTGATCGATTAAGCCTACAATTCAGAAGGTGACACCACATGTAATAAATGCAAGAACAATTTTGCTGTAAAAGACCCCACCGCAATGGAAGGATAAAAGAGGGAGGAGAAGGAAAAGCCCGAAAAGCACTGCAACATTAGCTATGCATTCTCTTGAATATTTTGATGCCTCCATTTGTTTGAACCGGACCTTCACCGTGATTTAATGAAAAGCCCAAACTCTTAAAAAACGATTCCCCCGCATCTAAAATTAATATATTTTACGTTTTTAGTCACTAACTTATTATTCTTTAGCCCAATGGGCTGCAACTCTGTTCAGGAATTTAGGATACGGGCGCCGCCATCTTGACTCCTGGGGTCAGGTAAAGGTCAGCAGTCCCAGAATGCAGAGCAGCACAGTCAGGAGGCACTTCCTGTTTGCAGGCTGCCTGATAAGATGGCGGCTTCCATAAGCCGCCATCTTGGATGTTTAAAGGCTCATAACATGCAGTAGATGCAGTTAGGATGATTTTTTATGTGGACAATCTGTATGTACAGGGTGTGGGAAACATATAAGATAGACTCTTATTCAGAGTGAAGGTCCGCTTTAATATTGTGCGATGTTTAGACAACAACCAATAGGGAAAGGCGAATAATTGATAGTTCCAATGTTCTATATTGAATACTGGCTTAAAGCAGAACAAACCCCGCCAGTGGGCGGCCTGGAATCTAAAAGGCTTTCCCCTGAGGCATGAGCATGGATATCGGGGTAAAACTGTTTTTTTGGACCCCACAGAACCTACATCTCTGGCCCGCACACTGCTTTTAACCCCCTGTGCATGCTGTGCAGGCCATGTACAGAGGTGGACTAGGGCCCAAAAAGTTACGGACAACGAGGTATAGTAATTAGGATGGATAGATAGGGCTTGGGGGAGAGGGATGAATGGGAGAGAAGCTGTAAGGAAGAGGGATGGATAGACAGAACACGAAGGACAGGGAGAATGGAGAGAGAGCTGGGACAAGGGATGGATGGGCAGAACTAGAAGGACAGGAAAGAATGGGTGGAGCTGGGGGGCATAGATGGCCAGAGCCGGAAGCCAGAACTGGAAGAAAGAGTAATGGATAAAGTCAAACTGGGAGTACAGGGGACAGGGATAGATGGGGCGAGGGGACAGGGATAGATGGGGCGAGGGGACAGGGATAGATGGGGCGAGGGGACAGGGATAGATGGGGCGAGGGGACAGGGATAGATGGGGCGAGGGGACAGGGATAGATGGGGCGAGGGGACAGGGATAGATGGGGCGAGGGGACAGGGATAGATGGGGCGAGGGGACAGAGAAACAAAGGCCAGGTACCAGGTAGCCATGACACTGGCAGGGAGACTAAGAACTACATCACCAATCAAGTAAAGGGGGCAGTGCTAACCACGTCAACACATAGGTAACCGAGTGCAGGGCAGGGGGCCAGAAATCTGGCGCCGAGGTCTGCATTCGGACTCCGGTCCGCCAGTTGAGTACGTCTGCTATATAGAAAAATAAAAGTGGCACCTTTGGACCCTAGAGAGACACTCGCAGCACAAGGAGAGGTGTGGGGTAGGTAGTGATCAGAGCACTTCACCTGAATGGGTGTTTTTTTTACGCACTACCACTGGGCATCTTGATCAGAACGTTTCCTAATTTCCTCCAGTCACACTGACCTCGCTTTGTAGCTTAGCCAGTCTCGGTGCACGCTCCTTTACCTCACATTACAGATGGGACACTGAGCTGGAGGAGATTTACAGGGGTGGTATTTTGTTTTAGCCCGCCGATGTCCTTTCAGTAGAATTACATTTTTTATAAAGGGGTAAGTGAAGTGCCTACACGGTTGTCCCTTTTTGCTTCTGTACTGCCCATCAGCTAGAGGAGTAGGAGTAGGGCAACTAAACATGTGCGGACACTGCAAATAAAATACTGCTATAGCAATACTAGCACCCGAGTGGCTCAGAGGCAAAGGGGGGCAGTGAAGCATCTACCTAGCCTAGCATTGATCCTCCATCTTCTACAAGAGGCTAACTCCTAACTTTTATACTAACCCTGAGCTTGATCCATTTTCCTCATCAGGTGTTTGAATCGGAGAATCTGCAAACAAAAAACAGACTAATAAATAAAGAAATTACGAGGGGATGCACAATCCAAACAAGACAAATGCACTGGCAGATACTGACCGAGCAGGCACATGCTTCAACCTTTGAGTTTGATTTGGAAAATAGAGTTTTGGGCATCCCATTTTAGGAGATTTTCCTCACCAAAGATAGGACGTAGAACATCATTTCCCAATGTTGCTATTGTATCTAGCTGGTGTACACCACATGCCCCAGCATGCCCTGCCTTGCGTATAGTTATACAGGGTGTATTGGAGGCCTGGTCAGGGAATGGTTTCTGTGGTAGTCCTGCAAGCTGGGAAGACATCAGAACCACATTCAGCAGTGAAAGACGGCCAGGAGCCATATTCAGTAGATTGTAGAAGCCATAGTGGGAAGCGAATTGGGATTCCCTGCTTTGTGAAACACCCCAGTTTGCCCACTAAAACTCAATTCTCCTTGGTCCAACGGCACATGCACAGGCTCTCGGCCAGGGGCTTGTGCCTTTAGCAAAGGGCTCGGATTGATTTCAATGGAGAATGAGAGCGTCCCCCTCCCCAGCCCATGCTGCACACTGGCCAAAGATGCAGGGGATGTGGCTACTCCTGATCTCCTTTGAAAATAATCTAATTGGACAAGAGCCCACACATGCGCCGTTGGAGTGGAAAAAGGTGAGTGTTCACCGGCTCCCTGGGGGGAGGGCACAGTGGGACATCCCATTTTAAAGCAGATCTAAATCTTCCCTTTCGTGCCAGGTCCTGTCCTGGTCCATAACCCAACCTAACCAACCCCAACTAAGAGGCTACGAGACTGCTTTTCTAGCAGAGCCAAATGCAAGGGGGGGAATGCTAGCACACACATGCACCGTTGGAGTGGAAAAAGGTGAGTGTTTACCGGCTCTCTGGGGGGGCACAGTGGGACATCCCATTTTAAAGAAGATCTAAATCTTCCCTTTCGTGCCAGGTCCTGTCCTGGTCCATAACCCAACCCCAACTAAGAGGCTATGAGCCTGCTTTTCTAGCAGAGCCAAATGCAAGGGGGGAATGCTAGCACACACATGCGGCAGCTGCACCTCCTCCAATAGGAGACATGCCTCATTCCTGTGCACAGAAACTTGCTGTCCCTATCACTTCAATTCAGTTATAAATGTGTATTTCCTTAAGTCAAAATGACTTAAACCAGACTAACACAACAGTGCTCCTATGCATCCCTCCCCAGTGCAATTTAGATTGCTGCACATAAAATTAATTTACCATTTTCTAACTCCTGCTGTAGTAAATTATAGAAACAAAATGGAGTCTCTTGGATCTGCAGACCACCTGCAAACAGGAAGTGCTACTGGGCTTCCTGTTACTGTGCATTGCCAGTAATATCAGTTGAATCAAGGCAGCAGCATGGCTGAGATACTGGGAGAGGAAGCTCCAAAATGGCTGCTACCTTTCTTTTCCAACTGTGACAGGCTGTTGGTCTGGTTTAAAGTGGACCAACACCCAGGATTTTGACTATCCTGGGTTTTGGTCCACTTCAGGGGGGCACCCCGATTAGGGGTGCCCCGCTGTGTAAAACCCCCCAGAAACCCCCAAACTCACCTCACCACGCCGCCGCCGCCTCCCGCGCGCCCCTCTGACAGTGCACGCGCCGGCCATTCAGGTGAGTTCTTTTGGGGTTTTGGGGGGGGTCCCTCACCACGGGACATCCCGATCTCGGATGTCCTGCGGTGAGGGGGGTGATCGGCCCAGGAATCTTATAGATTGCCGGGCCGATCACCCATGGGTGACGGTCCACTTTAAGTACTTGTTGGGTACGTGTAGGTGCTTCCCAAATCAGGATCCTCAGAGAGAAATGTGTTAAAAGGGACCCTCCCCCCCCAAAAATGAATAGTGCACAATGATCGCTCCCAACCCATATAATGCAAGTGAAGCTCATCACACGCCAGACAGAAGAGGAAGCTGCCGGACAGGTAAGCCGGCACATTTTTCTGCCTGCCCAATACTAATCTTATGCAGGGCACTAACAACACACCATGACTCAACAGAATCCCTCCCCCAGCCTCTAGTCTGGCCAGCCATGCTTAAAGTGGATCAGAAACCCCCCTGGAGTCTATAAGAGGCATACTTGCTCGCCCCGGGACATCCAGACTCAGGATGCCCCACTGTATCAAACCTCCCAGGTTGCCCAAAAACTCATCTTCTTTCCCTGTCCAATGGCGCATTGGCGAGCAGCGGCTGCATCCCCGCTATCCCTTTAGCAGCCAGGCATTTGTGAATGGCCGGCACGGGCACGCTACCTGTTAGAGGGTAGCGGGGGATGCGCCCGCCAGCGAGCTCGCCTTAGACAAACTCTTGGACGAAGGGGCGAAGTGGATCCGAGTGCACTGACTAGATGAGAGGCTGCGCATGTGCTGTAGAACCAAGGAAGGGTAAGATCGGGCAACCTGGGGGATTTGGCACAGCGGGGCATCCCCGATCAGGGTGCCCAGGGGGCAAAGATCAAAACCCAAGACAATCAAAATCCTGGATTTTGGTCCACTTTAAGCCACATGTGGCTCCTGAGCTACAGGTTGATGATCTCTAAAGTAGCCTCTCTTATGTCTGTTAAAGTGGACCTTGTGGATTTTGACTATCCTGGGTTTAGGTCCACTTCGGTGGGGTGCCCCGCTGTGTGAAACCCCCCAGAACGCCCGGAAACACTCACCTCACCACGCTCCTACGCGGGCGCTCGGAGCCGCTGTGGTATGCACGTACAAGTGGCGTCCAACCACAGCGGCTCTGAGTG